>JAQPZY010001271.1:0-715000 GCA_029931535.1 Margaritifera margaritifera | reverse complement strand
AGACCGAGACAGAGTCAAAACTACCAAATTATGAAATCATTAGATAGACCGAGACAGAGTCAAAACTACCAAATTATTCAATCATTAGATAGACCGAGACAGAGTCAAAACTACCAAATTATTCAATCATTAGATAGACCGAGACAGAGTCAAAACTACCAAATTATTCAAATCGTTAGATAGACCGAGACAGAATCAAAACTACCAAATTATTCAATCATTAGATAGACCGAGACACTGTAAAAACTACCAAATTATTCAATCATAGATAAACCGACACAGAGTCAAAACTACCAAATTATTAAATAATTAGATAGACCGAGGCAGAGTCAAAACTACCAAATTATTCAATCATTAGATAGACCAAGACAGAGTCAAAAGTACCAAATTATTCAAATCATTAGATAGACCGATACAGAGTCAAAATTACCAAATTGTTCAATCATTAGATAGACCGACATAGAGTAAAAACTACCAAATTATTCAAATCATTAGATAGACCGAGACAGAATCAAAACTACCAGATTATTAAATCATTAGATAGACCGAGACAGAATCAAAACTACCAAATTATTCAATCATCAGACAGACCGAGACAGAGTCAAAACTACCAAATTATTCAATCATTAGATAGACCGACACAGAATCAAAACTACCAAATTATTCAATCATTAGATAGACCGAGACAGAGTCAAAACTACCAAATTATTCAATCATTAGATAGACCGAGACAGAGTCAAAACTACCAAATTATTCAATCGTTAGATAGACCGAGACAGAGTCAAAACTACCAAATTATTCAAATCGTTAGATAGACCGAGACAGAATCAAAACTACCAAATTATTCAATCATTAGATAGACCGAGACAGAGTAAAAACTACCAAATTATTCAATCATAGATAAACCGACACAGAGTCAAAACTACCAAATTATTCAATCATTAGATAGACCGAGGCAGAGTCAAAACTACCAAATTATTCAATCATTAGATAGACCGAGACAGAGTCAAAACTACCAAATTATTCAAAGCATTAGATAGACCGAGACAGAGTCAAAATTACCAAATTGTTCAATCATTAGATAGACCGACACAGAGTAAAAACTACCAAATTATTCAAATCATTAGATAGACCGAGACAGAGTAAAAACTACCAAATTATTCAATCATTAGATAGACCGAGACAGAGTCAAAACTACCAAATTATGAAATCATTAGATAGACCGAGACAGAGTCAAAACTACCAAATTATTCAATCATTAGATAGACCGAGACAGAGTCAAAACTACCAAATTATTCAATCATTAGATAGACCGAGACAGAGTCAAAACTACCAAATTATTCAAATCGTTAGATAGACCGAGACAGAATCAAAACTACCAAATTATTCAATCATTAGATAGACCGAGACACTGTAAAAACTACCAAATTATTCAATCATAGATAAACCGACACAGAGTCAAAACTACCAAATTATTAAATAATTAGATAGACCGAGGCAGAGTCAAAACTACCAAATTATTCAATCATTAGATAGACCAAGACAGAGTCAAAAGTACCAAATTATTCAAATCATTAGATAGACCGATACAGAGTCAAAATTACCAAATTGTTCAATCATTAGATAGACCGACATAGAGTAAAAACTACCAAATTATTCAAATCATTAGATAGACCGAGACAGAATCAAAACTACCAGATTATTAAATCATTAGATAGACCGAGACAGAATCAAAACTACCAAATTATTCAATCATCAGACAGACCGAGACAGAGTCAAAACTACCAAATTATTCAATCATTAGATAGACCGACACAGAATCAAAACTACCAAATTATTCAATCATTAGATAGACCGAGACAGAGTCAAAACTACCAAATTATTCAATCATTAGATAGACCGAGACAGAATCAAAACTACCAAATTATTCAATCATTAGATAGACCGACACAGAGGTACAGAGACACAGACTGTGATAGAGAAGAGATATATACCAAGGAACAGAGACATACATACATCGAAACAAAGACACTGTGGCAGAGGTTGAGATATAGTCAGAGGGACAGAGACATACAGACAGAAACATACATAGAAATAAAGACACTGTGGCAGAGATTGAGATATAGTCAGGGTGACAGAGTCAGACAGACTGAAACATACATAGAAACAAAGACACTGTGGCAGAGGTTGAGATATAGTTAGGGGAACAGAGGCAGACAGACAGAACAACATGCCTACAGATAGAGAAAGAGTGATAGAGACAAACAAACAGAGAAGGATGAGAGTTGTTACATTTTCTCGAGTTTAACTTAACGAGTAATAAACTGATAGATTATTCAATCATTAGATCTGTGCATATCTTTGGATTGCTTCTATCTTTGTCATTCTAACAACAGAAAATACTTCTAATATGCTTATTGTCTTGTAAGAAATCGCATTCAAAGCGTAATAAAAGTCTTATTTCTAAACATATGCTATGTTCCGCGTCATACTCGCAGCACTGTATGACCTATGGGTTTATCTTGATATTAAACTACAATAAAGGTGCCACCCACAATTTTATTTGTCTTTCTTGCCCATGAATCCCTAGGAAAACACTATAACCACTGTTTGTAGAGGATTTACAGCGGAAGTGAAGATATTCTGACAATATTAATGCTGTTAAAAATCAATGGAAATTGTCAACAGAAGCGATAATGTTCAACTGTGTTTGTACCTCCCGGGGGATATCTAATTTCTAAGAGCGGAATATTAAACTGGACGTAGCTCCAAGTACATCCATTTAATACGTCATAAAATATGCAGATAGTTTCATAAAAAACCTCCAATCATGTCTCCAATTTGTAAGTTTCAAAACACACGCAGGTTAGTTAGTTCAGATTTCGTTCGGGTTGCTAAGTCCCAAAAGGTCTTGTTCGTGTAACGTTCGGATGCAGTCTAATTTATTTTGTTCACGAAAACTTTGTGTTTGTAATTCCAGGAATAATTTGCTCAATTAGGCAAAATACTGGAATATTTAATACAGGTTTATGAACGTGGGAAATATTTCAACGTACTTGCAGTGCATCTATTGCACAAAATGCACGTATTTTGATCTGGTACATCCTTCTTGCTATCCCTCCCAGCCTTCTAAAAAGCCGGGACTAGAATGTGTAGTACATATTCTATTCCCAGTAAAACATCAAGAACAATAGATGTTAACATGATAACGTTGAAAAGGTTCACAAAGTATTCGTAAAACTGATTGGACGCTACTTATGTTACTTATAATCAACAAATATTTTATCTATTAGAAAAGTGTATTTCCAGTAATATGAATGAATGAATGACATGTACATGATAGATTTGTAATTTTCCCATTTAATTCTAATCTCTAACGAGTTGGGAGTAAGGTATCCATAGTTTACAACATTACTGACTTAAGCCGTTTTGGATAATCTGTGTCTGCCTCATTTGTTAATTACGTTATTTAATGTTGCCCCTCTGTGGGCCTAAATTGGTCAGTAAACTCATTGTATATTGTATCTTGTTGCCCTTTCTCTCTCCCCTCACCGCGCCCCGTTAGATTTCATAGTACGGTGTATGTATGTATGTATTTATGTATTAGCGTTTAACGGTATGCCAGCACAATAATGCCTATATGGTGCCAATTAAAAGTAAATTTCTAAAACTGTAAAAATTAAGAATTGCAAAAAAAATTAGGAATATAACCCTTCCAGATAAATGCAAAACATGAAGTACTACAAGATCAAATATAAAAGGTAAAGATGTTAAAATTCTGTAAAATGTATGTATGTATGTATGTATGTATGTATGTATGTATGTATGTATGTATGTATGTATGAATGTATGTATGTATGTATGTATGTATGTATGTATGTATGTATGTATGTATGTATGTATGTATGCATGTATGTATGTATGTATGTATGTATGTATGTATCTAAGTATGTATGTATGTATGTATGTAGTAGCGTTTAACTTTGTCTTTAGCCGACAATGCAGCTTTATTTTCTCAATAATAATTAAATCTGATTCCATACCTCATCAGTACATCAAGTGTTTACACTGTTTTATTCAGTTTTGCCCAATGATGGGGACCATAGTTAATTAACAATAATACTATATAATGTCAAGATGAAAATCAAATATAATTAGATCCCAGTTTCGTAATACAATCGTACCAAGTTAAGACCCTAGTCTTCATTTCAAACCACTCTATAATGGCAATATGTTTTTAGCAGGGCCGCATTCTAATTTTGTGTACGCTATGAAAGGACTGAGGGGTGTGTGGGGGTGAGGCCGGTTCGAGAAATTAGCGCGGAACAACAGGAACATTTCCTAGAGTAAGTTTTTTTTACAGTTAGATGGCTAAAATTATGTCATGGAAAAGCTTAAAATGCAAGAGCTTCTGGGGAGTTCGCACCCATGCACCACCACTAGGGGTTTCATCCCACATACCCCTTGCCTTCTTGTTTAGCCCCACCCCCAAACGATATTCCTGGATCCGCACCGTTATGTATATGTAATTACCGATTTAACTGGAATGTTACACACACACACATACACACACGCAGACACACACGCAGACACACACACACACACATATATATATATACGCACACACACACACACTACTTCTGTATTGTTGTCCTATTATCGTAAAAACTACATTCTAGCCAACAATTCTAAGAGGATAACTTATTGTATTCCTTTCTCAAGCAGACGAGATTTTAAGTATAATAGTCTGTTGTAATAATAGTTGTGTCACCTGACGAGGATAATCATTTCGATTGCTACACAAGTTAAGACACATGGATCAAGCAGTAGTGCAAACGCGCTTGCTACAAACTGGTCATAATGCATTATTTGTTAAAATTTATAGCGATACAAAACTTGGTTGCTCAGCTGAATACAAAACGTAAAGATAGCAGTGAGCTGTGAACAGATTATTAGTATTTTAATAAAGGTGGGGCGTTAATCACAAATTGTACCGTTACTCTTAAACTCGAACTCCTTTCACACTGATAAATCGCAGGTCAAATGGCACCAGACATGTGGAGACAAATGCAACAACCAAAAAACCGCATCGCTTCCGAAACTGAGAAGAAAAAAATGGACCTTTATATATTTTCAGATGAAGAAGGAATATTAAAGCATTGTGATTTGTTCTTCATGGAAACCCAAGAGGCAAAACTGGACAAATCCCAGTGCTTTTTCAGTGAGGAAATTCGAAATCCCGGGGAACTGTGTAAAGATAGTACTTTTGAAAATGAACTAACTGAAACTCTGGTCCTTCTGAGATGATGATAGGTGTCCAGAAATTGCAAATCTCATCCATGAAACTGAAGACAGATCGCATACATTTGAAATCGAACACTGCTAACACTATGAAAAAATGCCCAGTCATTAAGCCAAGCTCCAGACTTAAAGACCTATCCTCTGAGAAGAGTAGGAAGCAGATTTCCATGAGACCCAATGAAAGAGCAGATGATGTGAGGACTGTCTATAAAATCAAAATATTGGGACTTAAGTAGTACAAGACATTTGTCAGAGAGAGTCTATTTGATCGAATCAATCCATTCAACGAGACTCACCCCACCCAACGCCCCCCCCCCCCCCTCCGGCACTGTTCAAAGATAAGTCAATGCATTCAATACTGTCAAATTTAAAACTGAAACAAAAGTAATCAAAGAAAGACTTTCAGTTCCTTTCTTGGCTATACATTGGAAGTCAAAACCAATGTGATAATCTAGATGACTGCCTTTTGCATATCCTCCTTCTTTATTTGGTGCTGGGCGACTCCAGCAGAGCTCTGTGTTAGATCTTCTAATGAAGCTCGAAAAACTCAATGAGACTATTACAGATTAATCCGAGGTAACAGCAGTAATATTTGCCTATGCCGCGATAATTCAAATCCTGAAATCTGGAACAGCCATAACTTTTCTATAGTACATTGATTTTTATTAAACATTTTTATTCATCTCACATTAAATGTTTGCTGGCAAAAGTGATCAGGATCGACACACACAATATGGGTTAACAGGTGCACAGTGTTGCCTTCAGTAGCACTGCTATGAATTTGACCAGGCCTCTTGAGGGTAAAAGAAAAGAAAACGGAGTTGTTCCATCTTCCGTCTCATCAAACAGCAAGATCGACATAGCAGGAAAAGAAATACTTGTCACAGATGACCAATATGCGTTATGTGTACCATCTCTTAAGGAGCATATCTCAGCTTTCATCATATACATACCAGGTACCCTGAAACTCATGAAATGATTTACTGTGTTGACACAGTGTCGTATTTTCTGGTCGTGTAAAGAAGACAGACTTGGATGTATGGATGTCCTTTGACGAAGTCGCAACTTTATTTTTATGTCTGGCTTCTTCTCCAAGTAACATCCCTGATGACCGCATTGCTTTACAGGATATATTGTTTGTCCGCCTGTACGATGGCACAAGTGATTTGGACAGTGAACAATGCCTTAAGGTATCCATTTACTACGAAATAAAGACCCATGGATGGGATCCTAACGTCCAGGTCTTTCGTACAGCATAGCAGGCGTGCCACATTACCAGGGCGGCCAAAATCTGAAGGCACATCAGAGTTCCTCATTCGGTTCTATCTGTTATTACTGATTGGAGATGGTAGACAGATGAGAATGTTTATTTCCTTCTTTGGACTACTTTGCCCGAAGCTGCAAGGAGTTGCCTGGTATTAGTTCGCCGTATCTGCAAGAAAGGATGTTCAAGTAGATGCAATCGAACGAAATCAGACTTCCTGTGTACTGCAGTTCATGCTTGTGGTTGATAGTGTATAAAATAAACCTTGCAGTTCATGCTTGTGATGGATAGTGTATAAAATAAACCTTGCAGTTCATGCTTGTGATGGATAGCGTATAAAATAAACCTTGCAGAAAATTCTACCATAAGTCTTTAAGACGTACATGTAATTAGAATCAAAATTGACATGTCAGATTAACTTGGTCTTATACTAGTATTTTACTCTAAGATAATGCTTGACAAAGACATAGCGTTAGTCACCATGATTCAATTTGTCACAGTTGTCTGCAACAAAAAGACAGAAAACTGGACGCTTTCATCATACCAAGCAGCACTGGCTTTTGCCTGTTTCGTATTCTTTTCTTGATGCAAGCTCACTAGACCAGTGATTTCAACATGGTATTAGCTACGTGTTATTTTCCAGATCAGTTCAAACATTTTGAGTTGTCATGTACCTTTCTGGGCGATAATTGTATAATTTATGGCAAAAAAATAGAAGATATGTATCATTGTAGAGCTCTTAACTGTATAGGTGGCGCTATGTACCATTAGGTTGCGCAGACAGATTAGCACTGCATAAAATTTATTTTAAAAATCCTAAAATAAGTATGCAGTTTCAAAATTGTAGGATAAAGTGCACAATCTTTCCTGTTTCACGTGCTTACCCGCTATATTTTTAGATTGGCATTAGGTGATGGTGATTTTGCAACAGCCTGATATGTCTCTTAATGCTAGCTCCAATTTCATACATTAAATCTATGTCGTCACAGGTTTTAACCAATCAGAACTCTTTATTCATTCACTTGAAGATGTGATTTACTCAGTATGCATGCTTATCACTCATTTACCATCAGTAATCAACAAAAGTACAGTGAACGGTATATAATACGCACTCCCCGTGTTCCATAGTCCCATATGTGGGCACTAGTAAGGTATGGTTGACTCTGGAGATTATTACCAACGGGTCTCAGTGAGCTCGACCACTGGTCAAGGTATGCGGTCTTGAACTAAACTTAATGTGTAGAAACCATCATTGTCTTTATAGACTTACCCTGACTGTGACCTATGACCTTTAGACCCCATAATCTATAGGTTTCTTTATTATTCAAAGTGCAAGCAATCCACAAAGTTAGGTCAATGGCCATTCTCTGAAACAAACTTTATTCTGCAAAACCAATTTTTCTTTGAGCTACAATGACCTTGACCTCCAACCTTTTGACCCCCAAATCAACAGAACTCTTCTATACCATAAGTCCAAGCCCTCCACAAACATTGGTCAGCGTACGTAGTCAATTACTGAAGTAGTAGGTAGAATGTCACTTCTGGGCCAGTGGCTCAAATCAGCCTTTCACTGGGTCCATGGAAACTGGTTTATATACATATTATTGGATTGTCTTGGGCTATTACCTTTTTATTGTTGGTCATCATAAAAGTATAATTTTATAATGACCAAAAGAATGGTGATTTACACCATAAATATTATATTTTTATCATCTAATGCGGTAAAACTAGTTTTATTTATTTCATAAACACCCATCTTATGTTTAGGGGATCTTATTGTATGCATTTTACATGCTATTTCTTTTCCATGAAAAAAAAAAAACGTTTTTACACAACTTGTGTGTTAAATTTGGTTTTACTACACTATAAGTTACACCTTTTTCTCGTTTACTATCATTATTATTTAAAAATCGAATTAAATATTTTTTTAAAAATCCTATAAATTCAGTAAAAAAATTACCATTTGCCTCATCTTTAAATTGACCACATACAATAACGTTGTTTGTACTGTTACGACTAGGGGTAATATATAAAAAAAAGAAAAGACTCAAACAAGTTTTGAAGATTTGAATACAATTATTTAATTTCCTAAAATATTAAAATATTTCAACAAACAATCAAAGTGAAAGAATTAAAAATAACTTACAGTATAGAATATCCTTAAAAGTCCTAAATTGTTCTAAAGTTCACTGATCCGGAAGTTAATCCAAATATTCCGAATGAAGTAGGTTCCGAATGAAACCTTCACTGTACTGATGTACTTACAAGAATCAGTTATATCCAAGTGTTATAGATTTCAAATAGTCCTTGTGAATATGGAAATGTTTCCGATAATTCCACGGAGCTGTATAATTATTAAAGTTTAAGAAACAGTACTTAATCCAGAATGTACTGTATAATGATATATATATATATATATATATATATATATATATATATATATATATATATATATATATATATATATATATATATATATATATATATATCACTGAAGCAGAATATCCGCACACAAAATGAACTAAATTCGGTTATGACCTCTCAGGCTGACAAACTATGATAGGAATGCATAAACACAGCAATACATCCTATTATATAGCTTCTGAATGCGCAGAACAGAATAAGGAAAACCAATTTAATCCTTCTAGTAAACAACCTTCTCCGAACCAATCAGAAATTAGGTTATGCATGACACCGCTAAAGTACTTGTGCACTGACGCTTTTACCAGTCAATAAAGTATTGACTCTCAATGGAATTATATAATCTAGGTCAGAAGTTCAACCCTCACGCGCTAAGTCGCGTGATATACTAATGCTACAAGCGACAATATTTCCCAAGTCCAATGTACTGAGTCACATTGAAATACCGTATATGTACTTTCTGCAAGACGACAGCTGTTAGACTATTATGCAGAGATCATAAACCTATACTATTATTAAAAAACGAAATAATACATAATTCCGTAACAGTACTCCTTCGAAAATGATATGTTGAATATTCAGCTGTATCATCAAGATGTAAATAATTCCAGCATTAATGAGCCTGTATCAGTATATAACAATTTCATATTGTCACCATATTTTACTTTTAAATGATTATAATACACTTTATACATGAATAATATTTATACATCAAATATAGCACTGCCAGTGTAAATTGGTTTATCTAGCATTAATTTTCATTTTATTATATTAATATCAACAAATCTTAATTGAATATTTTTCATGAGTAAATGATTGCTTGCTGAATAATTTTCTTATTCTATTTGTTCTTCTGTTCTGCACAATTGCACATCTACTCTATTTCGTACATTTTCCATTGTCTGGCAAAAACAGCGTTATTCCTTAGTTTATATAATTTAGATTCATAATCACTACCTTGATTTGCTTCACTCCTTCGTTTTATGTTATGATTAATATATGATTTCATCCATGGCTTTTGTTTTAATTTAATTATTCTGTGAACTTTTATGATTTATAACCCTAGGTGTACACAAACTTTTAGTATTCTATAATGCAGAACATATTTTTTTTTATTCATTAGATTAGGTATTGGTATGTTTACTCTACCAATTTCTTTTATTTACTTAAACAACTCTTCTGATAATCTTTACAGTTTACGATATGAGTATCCAGTAAATCTTTTTTACCAAGCAAATTTAGGCAATAAAAACAAGCATATTATTTATGTTCCTTTAATGAATTTTTATGGAATAATCTGGAATAATCTTTATCCAAAACATAGTGGCAGTTGTTTCTTCTTTAATTGCTTGTGACTTTAATAATAAATTAATCATTTTGCATTTTTATTTGCATATTTACTTACTAATAATGGATATAGACCATTATCATATCAAATTTAATAATATATTTAATCTTTAATTGAATTTCAATTTTTTCAAACTTGAGTTCTTACCAAACAACTGGCCGTATTTCGTTGTTCTTTGTAAATGTATTTCCTATGGATGAAATGTGGATAAAATAGCCCATTCAAAACCACGAGTATCTTTATTCACCACATTTATGCATAATTTTTTCATTTGTATCGTTGGATCTAATGGTATATATCAGGATCCACGACATGGCGCGTATTTTGATGTATTCATATTTAACAAATAAAATACCTGAAACAGTCCAGTTCGAACCTGGTTTACAATAATCAGCAATTTTCTTATCAGTTATATCATAACTTGAAAATTAAGTATTATCAATCTCACTATCACCCAAAACAGTAATCTCTCTTTTTAAATTTAATTTTAATAACTAGTTGGTATTTTAGTAGCCCTCGTTCTTTCAATTCTGCACTTAGCAGATCACGTATAACTTTTTAAAATTATTTTATAAGAATATTTTTGTATCCTTCTGTTCTGTGATGTTTGTTTTTGAAGAATCTCATAATTAGCTGCAAATGTATTAGTTAATTGTTATGTTATTATAATTTATTCGTTTTTTGCAAGCTTTTTCGTTGTTGCGATCTATTGATATTTATTAATTCTTGTTTTGTTAATTTTTCTAGATTTAATCCTTGGAAGTTTTCCATTATTATATATTATAATTATTTTTCTTTAAAACCTTATTTCTAAAAATGTGTTAAGCTTTATTTTTTAAAACCTTTTTTCTTTGTTTTATTAAAGTTCGTAATCATTATCAATATCATAATCACTATCAAGCATACAATTAACATATCCAGTAATTTTTATCACAACTACCGTATTTTTTGAAAATTTTGACCTATCAGGTCTAAAATTACAACAAAACAAAAAGATGTGGCATGTTAAAAATAACTTTCTTACATTTGTATTTTAATTCGAGTATATACCGTTTAAACTTGTTATAATATTATAATATTCACAAGGATTATTAAATTTGGTGGATACATGAATATCTAATGAAATAATTTTGGGTTTAATTTTACAAAACACTTATTAAACAGTCAATCTATTTTACTTTCCCAGTAACATAATGTGTGTCATCTCTTTATACTTGTAATTGTAAATGTTTTGCAAAGAATTTTTTACGTGTGGCACCTTTTTCATTTAATTATAAAACCAGTACATTTTACGGTCATCTGGTTCTTTTTGAATAATATTAGGAATTTTATTTTGCCAAGGTTTATATTTTAATTTATCTAAATAATAGACAAATCCATATTATTATATATGATCATTGCATATATAACATATAACGTTATTTTCAAAGCCTTATTTTTGGTCTAAGAAATTATATATATATATATATATATATATATAGAGAGAGAGAGAGAGAGAGAGAGAGAGAGAGAGAGAGAGAGAGAGAGAGAGAGGAAGAAATATGGAAGCTCTTAGAACACATCATATTTTTAACCCATATGCTGCAAATAAAGATTATTTAATTATAAGTGTAAAAAAAAAGATTAATTATTGGACAAACGTTATGCAGTAGTTCTTATAATAGAGTTACTTTTAGGGAAAAGGGTTGTAGTTTTAAAAATATATGAACACATCGTTTTGGTTTTGTTTGAGAATGCTTTAATGGAATTATATCTGATGATAAGGTTATTGACCCTGTAGAAAAGAAAAGGTTAAAAATAAATTAGAAAATTTTCAACTTATGAGTAGGCAGTAAAATTGTTAAAAAATCAGCTGTGT
Organism: Margaritifera margaritifera; assembly: GCA_029931535.1. Taxonomy (NCBI): domain Eukaryota; kingdom Metazoa; phylum Mollusca; class Bivalvia; order Unionida; family Margaritiferidae; genus Margaritifera; species Margaritifera margaritifera. The sequence continues at coordinate 702,808 of JAQPZY010001271.1, read as the reverse complement.
TTTTTGTGATTACTCTTTCGTAGGTAACAATTGGTCTAAAAACAAATTAATAAAGCAATATGTATACCAACCAATTAAATTAGTCATTATCACTCATTATACTCAGCACAGTGTAATATTGGGATTTAATGTTGGGATTATTGTTAAATACGTGTGTGAAGGTACCAATAGATGTAGGTCAGGTAAATAAAAAATTGATAGTTTATCTTATACATTTGAATATATTAATGAACTACAGGAAGAATATAATAGACCAGGGTTTAGAAAAAAAGAATCATAAACAGAGGAAGAGAGCCATGAAAAGTACAATATAAAATGTTTATATTAGATGTGTGTAGCAAAACTATGGTAAACAGATGAAAGTATTTGCATATCTAAAAACATAAGGAAGAATGATTCCAACTTTTTTTCATATGGTTAAATTTTGTATATCTTTAAAGGGTACCCAAAAATTAATTTGTGGGCCATACCCCTTTCAGTTAGCAAACGCTTATTTCTTTTTATAATCACGTTTTAATATTTTGTCAGTTCTAAAGATCTCTTTTTATGTTTTATGTAATTCAGACTCATAGAATGTACCATCAATTTGTTCACCCTTTAAGTCTTCTATTAGATAAACAATGGCGTTAGTATATCTGATATTTATTATTTTTAAAAAGTTCCTCTGTCCAATTTGGAGTATGTCCTTTCTCAAATTTATATTTTTTCTTTGATATTCTTACCATATCAATTATTTTGTATTGTGGATTTTATCTCCTTTAAAAACGTAATCTCCATATAGATTCATATAAACAAGTTGCTCATTTTCATGTTTGCTGCCCTCAATAGGTGTCATTTAATACTTAATACACAGCCTTCCCCTCATTAAACGTATGATACATTTCAATATTGTTATCATTCAACAATTTCTTAAACTTTTTTTTTTATAAAACTCTGTTCTTTGGTCAATCAAAAATTGTTCTGGTTTTCTTGTTTTATATTTTTGTAAAGCATTTGTTATTTTAATTCCAGTTTTAGTATGTAGTGGTATTGCCCATGAATATTTACTAAATGTATCAGTGGTCACAGCTAGTAAATATTTATACCCTTTATTATATTTACTAAATTTCTGCATGTCAACCAAATCGGCTGGCCATATTGAATCTATTTTTTTCTGTTATTACGCGGCGTTGATTGAACTTTCTAATTATGGGGTTATGTCGTCCACTTCAACGCCTCACTCCGTTTTTTTTTTTAATTTGCCTAAACCTAACTTATGCTTAAGTTTTATTATTGGTTTTAAATTTTGTTGCTTTTTCTGATATTATTTTACCCATATGCTCATTTAATTCATCAATAATTATTTTATCACATTATGATTTAGGTATATAACAATAATCATGTTTTTCACATATACATCTAATTTATTGACTGGGGATACATTATCTAAGGTGTCTCCTTGTCCAAAACATCGGTTACCTGCTAATGCTACCTGGTTACCTGGTAATGCTACCTGGTTACCTGGTAATGTTAAGCTTTGTTTTGGTAATAGAGTTAAAAGTTCTATATTACCACCTGTTTTTTTGATTTAAAAAAAAAAATGTTTTTCTTGTTCCACATATTGAACATACTCTTTGGGATCATAACAAAAGTGCGCCCCAATTTGTTGAAGTGCCTTTGAAACGTCTTCTAAATTAACAATAATACTTTAGTTTTTTCTTTTTTTGTTTGGAAGCATAATTTTACTAAAACAACCTCTAAAGGTTTTTTTACTATATATTTTTTATATTATTCTTTTCCATGATCGTTTCAATTTGAATATTGCTAAGAGGTTTTATTACTTTTAATGAATGGAGTTCTCGGTAAAAGAAAAGACCCTTTCCTCTTCTTCTTGGCAGTATTATTCATTTTCCATAAACATTTCCCAAAAGACCTGGTAGAAGAGAATCTGCAACCCCCGTGGGCGGATGTAACATATGAAGGAACCGCCTTGTTTCTTTAATTGTGTCCGTGAACATGTTTTATCTACATCACGGTCTTGGGTTTTTGCTTTCGTATTTTGTTTGGGTCTGGCTTGTCTAAAATATAACACTGAAAGAAAGACAAAAAAGGGTTAATTTGATTCTTTATCATGACACTTAATGAGCACAGCTATGACATTCAAACTCGACAAAGCTGAGAATACTCTGAGAGTCTAGAGATAAAATTTTATTGCTAAGTTATTCATTGTGAAAAAAGTGGATTTTGAGTCAGTGTTACAAATTTATGATGAAAACTATTTGTTGATGTCATACTGGGCCGTAAATAACTTATGATGAAAACTGTGTGTTAATGTCATAATGGGCCGAAAATAACTTATGATGAAAACTGTGTGTTGATGTCATACTAGGCCGCAAATAACTTAATATATGCTGACCGCACTTCCGGATTTTTCTGCACATTGTGGAGCTTTCAGGAAACAGGAAACACGGCTACCACGATTACGTCTTGTTTCTCATCAGAGTACTTTCAAATTGTTATTTCTATTGCAGTGGATGTTTTTTTTTTTTTTTTTTTTTTTTTTTTTTTTACATGCATAATTTGTTAATATAAGTAAGCGATTCTACGTTGAAAAATAAATGTGTATTAGTTCTTCTGAGAGTAAAAAATGACTCCAATCTATCCCGTGCTATGGTAGGACGGATATCTACATATGAATTTCAACATTTACAGATTGTTCCCGATTCTAGCAAAAAAATCTGGGTAACGACACATGAAACCATTCACCGTATGGACTCGTGTATGAAGCACACTTAATTTCGTAACGACACATGAAACCATACATCGTATAGACTCGTGTATAAAGCACGCTTAATTGCGAATATTGTAGAACCAGATCTACTTTGAAATAGTATGCCGACAGAGCATTGTCTGTCAAATAATATGCCGACAGGGCAGGGTCTATTCAATTCGTTATACTTAAGATTTTAAGCCAACAACGTTGACCTTTATCTCCTGGCGCATTATGTGACGTCATGTCTGGGGTCTATGGTGTATGCAACCAGTGGCGCTATATACGCAGGTAATACAGTTGTACTACATCTGCGTAATTGAATATGTGCTAATGCAGATCTGGTTCTATGCTGTTCGCAGTTATATGCAAATAAATACAGTTTGTACCGTAACAAATACAACTGTAATAATGAAACATATGCTTATGCAGATCTGGGTCTATGCTGTACTCATTTGCATCAGCAGTATATGCAGATCTGGGTCTATGCTGTACTCATTTGCATCAGCAGTATATGCAGATCTGGGTCTATGCTGTACTCATTTGCATGAGCAGTATATGCAGATCTGGGTCTATGCTGTATTCAGTTGCAAGAGCAGTATATGCAGATCTGGGTCTACGCTGTACTCATTTGCATCATCAGTATATGCAGATAAATACAGTTGTTCATATGACAACTGCAACGATATACTTCAAGATCGAGTGACAGAAAGTTCAAACTATTACTCTTGACGTGCAGTACAGGGTTATATCAGGGAAATGGTAATATCTGATAGTAATGACCGCACAGTAACTGATGATAATGTATATACATGACCTGCGATGTCAACTTCCAGAGGGCTGAAATGACCTTATGATCTCCCGGAAACGGGAAGATGGCTGTCTTGCTTAGCTGTCTCGGAAGAAACACCATCAATCACCCGCCTTAAGTAACGACACACTGACCCGGACTATACATTATCTGGACTTCATCTATCATGCCTCTGCCCATCTGTTCGTCTATCTATCATCTATTTGTATATCTCTGTAGGTAAGTAGCTGTTCACACAACCACCAAATTACCTACCTACCTACCAAGTGACCTTAAATGCCCACCAATCGTATAAGTTATCCGTGGAAAGGTTAGAGATCAAATAACTCTCATCATCTTGGACGAAACAAACATTTTTAAGAAAAATGTATCTATCTATCTATCTATCTATCTATCTATCTATCTATCTATCTATCTATCTATCTATCTATCGATGCAGCTCATTGTTCAACCACACACACACACACACACACACACACACACACATATATATATATATATATATATATATATATATATATATATATATATATATATATATATATATATATCCCGCATACATACATATAATCCGACCTTAATGTCCATCCCATTCCTACCAAAAATCATAGCAAACTAATGAGATAGTTGTTGAAAGAAAGGCCAAAATAAAATAAACTTAGAAACTATCCACGAGGAACTCCTGACCCTGCCCCCCAACCACCACCACCACCACACACACACACGCAAATGGTTCCTACAGCGACAGATCGAAAGAGTTTAAGCGACGACTATCGCACAAATAGGTAGACTGCTTTAATATTTTTCGATAACATAGCTCGCTTATAGTTGAATGAGTGTGGCAAACGAGAATTTACCTTTTTCTACTAGATTTATCGTTATTGCATGTACTTTAATTTACCTGTGTGCAACGAGCATCCATCTGTGAACGTCATAGGCCAAGCTCTTCCGTAGCATTATACACCGGCAGATCAGAGCATACGCCAGGGGTGTCAAACTCATTTGCTATGGCGGGCCAGATTTGATATCATTAATAATAAATAATGAGTCTGGCGGGCCAGATTTGATATCATTAATAATAAATAATGAGTCTGGCGGGCCGTATGTTTGACACCCCTGGCATACGCTGTTCGTTATACTAATATTTTCAAGCAAACAGCATAGATCCAGATATGTCAATGCATCACACGACGGCAGATCCGGGTCCATGCTCTTCACGGTAGGACGTCCGTTTTACACAGTGAAATACAGTAGCTATTGAATATAATATTTAAGTAGCGTGCGCCCGTCACATTTCAATTCAGTGTAACAATATACCATTAAAGATAACACAAATATTGGCGACTACACGGCTCTTTCTTATTGTTATCGTACATATAAATGAAACCTTACCTTTGTACAACAGTATTTTTATGAGATCCAGTCACAGATTTATGAACTGTGTTTAAGTATAGAGCACACATATGTAATCAAACTGCACCTTCCAACTATCAATGGAATAAGATTAATTCCTGATTACATCCACGTTTGGTTATTCCCTTTTATCTTATTAAATAGCAAATCAAACCTCTAACATAAGATCAACCCACCCCTAATATAGACTATTTGCAAACATTTCGGTCAACGTTGGTAATTCTGAGGTTCTACATATATTCATTGTGCCAAAAATAGTCAGACATTCCATAGCGATCATCTCCAAATAACAACCACCTCTCATATTCCTAATCTTATAAATAAGGTCATCCCTGATATTAACTAATCAGCAGTCGACATTTGTTCATTTGAAGATCTGATTTACTCAGTAGTTATCCTTATAGCTCATTTAAATGTAACTATCAATACAGTCCAATAATAGTATTACTTTTTGCTTTGGGAGAATTTATTGCCATGACAGATACAATAGCACACAATTCCCCTATTTTCTTAGTTTTATTTAATATAAATCAGAAATAATTTATACTGAAAATTACAAAATCAAATGAGAATAAGGTTAAAGTAAACCGAATGTTGTGATCTACCGGAAACCGGGGTTTGACCCATATGTAAAAGTTATGTTTCCTTAACCAGATACGCTCTTAAACATTCACAATAGTCACATCGCATAATTTGCTGGTTAGGAGAGGTTACCCTGTATTACGTTGCCAGTTTACTCCAAATTTCCTTTGCTTATGTGTGACATAATCAATATCAGTGACAGTTTTTTTTTACTGACAAACTTGCACCCGTCATGTTAGATTTGGGCGATAGGTTTTGCAATGGTTCGTTCAGCTCGGCATCGCGAATGATATCCACGTATGTAGCTCTGTGAATATTCACGTGAGAGTCTCGAAATGTAGATAAAATTACCTAATTCGTTTCGCGTACGAATGAGTTCAACACCATTCGTATCGACATACAACGCAACACTGCTCATTAGATACATGTTGAAACATGGTGGTATATCTACATGCAAATTCTTCGATGCCGCCATGACCTGTTGAAGAGTCTATTATCTCTAAAGGAGTGATCCGCTTTCATATTCGGCTACCTTCGGTCATAATGTAGCTGCCCCCCCCCCCCCTCCCCTTGTGATTTCTTGGGAGTTGCATCCGTATACATGTACTTAAATCATGTCAGACGATGTGCTTGTCGCATGCAAGTGCTCTTTCTTTGAATCGAAATATGGATTGTATTGCTCATTAGACAAAACATATCATAAACAGACATTAAGTAGATATTTAAAACAGTATAAAGAAAACTAAATGATGCAGACGATGTTTGTTTACCTGTTGCACGCGACAGCTCCCACCAGTGATCATCCCTGCATCAAACATGGACTCTCACATACATCTAAGACCAGCATGGAGGATTACATGTACACAGGCCACTCTTTTTCAGCATGTATCGAATGAGTGGTATTGCTCTGTATGTCGATACGAATGGTGTTAAAATCATTCGTGCGCGAAACGAATTCGGTAATTGTAGCTACATTTCGAGGCGCTCATGTGAAAATTCACTGAGCTACAGATGCAGATATCATTCGCAACGCTGAGCTCAACGAATTGTAACAAATACCTTACGACTTAGTGATTGACTGTACACGAAATTAAGACAAACACAATCGTCTGTTTTTTATTCTTTTTTTTATGAGATGTGGGAGTTCTGGGATTAGTCTGATTTTGGGGCTATAAGATTTCCATCAATTTATGTTACTGACTTACTGTTTTACCCTATAGCCTTGAGTTAATTCCCACTACACAAACTAATAAATTATGTACACTATAATTTGTTCTGTCTGATGTTGCTTAGACGATATTTATTTGCAACAATAATGCTTGTTTTTAAACAGTATGCACACGCTAATTGCCGAATTAATCCGATAACTTCCATTCAAACGAAGGCAACTTTGTCATTCAGTATTAAATGATAAAATGTATGAAATACATAAGCAGAGCGCCCTTCGTTCAGTAAGTATATGTTCCGATGTTATCTCTAAAATGTCCTACCTAATTCTTATAAACAAATACTGTGTATTCGTTAAAAAGATGACTTTGAAAAAAAGCCTAATTTACTCTCGATATTTTAATTGATAACCCTTTTCCCAAAAGGTAATCAATAGTTTTTTGGTGGTGCAAGTATCCTTGACAATAAATTATGGTGACAATAGGAACGATAATTAACATTAAAAGCTCTATCCTGAAATGCTAAATGGAACACTAATTCTAATAGTGGACTAATAGCTCCAATATTCCATATAGCGTTATCTGGACTAATAGCTCCAATATTCCTAATAGCGTTATCTGGACTAATAGCTCCAATATTCCTAATAGCGTTATCTGGACTAATGGCTCCAATATTCCTAATAGCGTTATCTGGACTAATGGCTCCAATATTCCATATAGCGTTATCTGCACTAATAGCTCCAATATTCCTATTAGCGTTATCTGCACTAATAGCTCCAATATTCGTATTAGCGTTATCTGCACTAATAGCTCCACTATTCCTATTAGCAGTATCTGCACTATTGAGAGAGAGAGAGATTTCATTGATCATCAGTATAGTGATTTATGGTGTCAACACTAATGCACACCTCAGTCATGTCAAGTGTTACGGTGAAGCAAGTGAAACATGACACCATCGGAATGAATAACATTTAAATATCTCTACTTAAAATAACGTTTTAACATGTAACATTAATGTAATAATCTTAATCTACACTCATCAACAGTCACGATTTCGTAGGAGTTACTTGTTTTTAATTTAATTTATTCAATTTATTCTTTTTTGCTAAAGAGTGATTGTTGTATCGCCAGTACGGACGTGAGTTTCTGGATAAATAAATTTTCAAGACATAAAATTGAATTGAATAATAATGCTGTATACAAGGTACAATATTACTGTCAGAGGATACTGTCGTTGTATGAATGTTGTCACTTGCAAACGATGAAACTCCATGCCTTTTATTCCATTACATACAAATTGGTGAAACTTAATTTAAAAAAAGAAGCGTTATTTGGCAATTAGGGACTGTCTGGTTAAAGTGAAAATAACTATGTTAACATTTAGGCCATGCGAGCAATCGAGATTAAATGGATAATCATCTGACCTCTATAAAATGAACGCTTGTTTGGAAAATGCTAATAATACTGATATTTTTTTAATATTTTCGAATCGCATGTTCGAATTTACCTGAAATGTGTTGGTTGGTAAAATTTTACCAGATTTATAGGGACAATCAGGCAAGCATAAAACATGGTTTGTTTTCTGTTTGAGGGTGTTTATTTCATCCTAGCATGAGGTTGTAGCATTAATTGACCGCTTTCAAACAAATATAAAAAAAATGGGGAAAAAGAATGGAAAATATGTCACGAAGGCCGTTGCCAATAGTACGGCAGTGGAATACATGGATGTACCAGTTTTAAGCAGAAAATGAGTATTCTCCTAACTTTCAAAGAACCCCCTTCCCCACCCCTCCCCCACGCGTGTGAAAGTTTTACCTTAAAGTGAATTCAATTTAATACATGGTGCCTACAGATTGTTAAATACCGCAAGTATGACATTTTGATTTCCTAAAAAGAGAGCTCCTGAAACAATAAAGTGACTTCTTTAACAAAGTACTATTATGCAGACTGCCATTGTTAACGACGTCAAAACACCTCCTGTATGAAGAAAAAAAAGTTATGTAGGTATATTTGCGATTTCTTACAGTTAAAAAACCGCAAATGACGTCATTTGTCGTGTTGTATGTCACCTACTATTACCAAACTCTTAACAAAATTGTGATCCAAACCGGAGAGGTAACGTATAACGGAATTTGTTGGTAACTTTATCGTGCATGTACGTAAAAATAACCTTCTGTGCCGAAAATAACGGTTGTATAACAATGTTAGCATGTTTATGCTTATTTGAGCAAAGATTTGCTTTTAATTAATTTTTGTATATGATAGACTCATTTGTATTTAAAGGGTATGTTGCAAGCTGACAAAATATGCTGATTTTTCGTTCCGTTTGAACTTTTGCTGTGGAGAATGTCATTTTTGCTTATAAAGATACAAGGTGCAACTGAGCGACTCAGATTTTATTTTGCTGTTCTAATATGTGCCCTTGAATATAGACAGTCAGTATGTGGATCTTTCATGCATATTGCATTAATAAAGAAGCAATCCTTTGTGTGAAAACGGATGTAGTGGGTATTATAATGAGTGGTGTGGTGTAAAACGAAAAAAACTCAAATAATCGCATAAAGCCTCTCTCCCGACTCTTGTGGGAAAGTATAATTTTCGAATTTTTCGTGAATAGTATGCGAGAACCCTGATGTAGAGATGTGAATTTGACGCACAGAGACAGGCCGAACGAGAAGCAGACAATCAGATTATGGAAGGAAGGATAAATTAATAATTTGGAAATAGTCGTACTTTACAAAAGCGTCCATATCACGTTGTCGACAACATTGCGAAAGTTGGATCTTGGTGTCTCTTACTTATGAGGGGAGTGTCCTTTTGTAATGTCATTTTTTAATGTGCGAAATCAAAATCGTAACAAAAGAAAACGAAATGTATTCAGGAGTTATCACTAAAGTTAATGATTAACATATCTTTATTTTATCAGTTATGAAAGTCAGACGTAATTTGACTACGTACCATAGACGGATGCAATATTATCCAAGACGACTCAATAGGAACTACATTTACGCGGTTGTAACAATCTCGCGTCGCACCTCCGCTGTTTCGGGTTCGATCCCTGGTGCCGAAAACTGCGACGGTACATGGCCTCCCATTAAATACGTACGGTCGCTGCTACTTTATTATTCTAAATAAACTATTAACCGGTATATCGTTACTTTAAAAAATGGAAGACTTTAAAAACTTATCTTCTTTATTTCACGACTTTAACCCGATACCTAATTTAGTAATTCTATACGTGTTCATTCAGGGACTTTAACCAGATACCTAATTTAGTAATTCTATACGTGTTCATTCAGGGACTTTAACCCGATACCTAATTTAGTAATTCTATACGTGTTCATTCAGGGACTTTAACCCGATACCTAATTTAGTAATTCTATACGTGTTCATTCAGGGACTTTAACCCGATACCTAATTTAGTAATTCTATATGTGTTCATTCAGGGACTTTAACCCGATACCTAATTTAGTAATTCTATACGTGTTCATTCAGGGACTTTAACCCGATACCTAATTTAGTAATTCTATACGTGTTCATTCAGGGACTTTAACCCGATAGCTAATTTAGTAATTCTATACGTGTTCATTCAGGGACTTTAACCCGATACCTAATTTAGTAATTCTATATGTGTTAAATCAGGGGCGGATCCAGAAATATCGTTTAGAAGGGGCGTAAACATGTAGGCAAGAGGTTCGTGGCATGGAACCCCCCTTGTGGGGGCACAGGAGATGAAGCCCCCAGAAGTTCCTGCATTTTAAGCGTTTCCAGGGCAATAATTTTAAGCATTGTAAAGTAAACATACTCTAGGAAACGTTGCGCGCTCATTTTTAGAAGGGGGTGGGGGACCGCTAGCTCTGCACCCACCATCACCTTCACTACCCCTGGATTCCGCTTCTGAAAATATATACCCTTATCATCATATACTTGGTAGATATGAAAATTGCATATTGTGTATAGAAACAGAATAGGGATATAATTTTAAACAATATTTTCCCTTTTTTACTTCTTATTCATTCTTTTTTTTTTCCTTCGATCGTTCCATCGTTGTTTATATAGCTAGTAAGGGGAGTATTTGATGGATGTTAATATGTATGTAACTATAACCCGTTATTGAATTTGTTTCTTTGCGTTTGTTTATTTCGAGTCACATTACATGCAGGTGTTTACTGCTTTCTCCATTATTCTTTCAGAAATTAATAAATCTTACCTTGTGTGAATTTGACAAATCACGACTTATACGCCACCAGCTGCATGCCAGTATAGCTTACTGTAAAGTTCAAACGTTTGCTGAGATGTGTGGGAAGCTTGAGCACGAAGACGATGCCGCTGGTTTCAAAGTTAATTCCAAGTTGTAAGGCATATGTTTTAACTTTTACAACGTGTATGGTGATTATTTATATTATTTCAATTTCATATAATAGATCAGACACATACATACATTATATATGTATGAAAGAGACTACCGCCATTCCATAAATACCTTCTTATGGATCCTGCATAGAACTAAGGCGCATGAAGCTCGCCTGAAAATGAAAAGAATAAACTAAAAAGAAAAGAATTAAACAAATATAAATACAAACTGCAATAAGCATGTAACCTATCTTGTCCGCGAGTTATGTTTAAATCATTACCTCATAGCATCTCAAGTGTTCACATATCTAACCTTGAGACAGCTTGATTTCCTGTCTAATGGATAGACATTACAAAGTTACACCTGTAAGCAAACTGAAACAAAAAAACAAAACAAAAAAAAACAACTTACAAAATAACAAACATAATAATTGCAATCGGCCAGTTACCTGTCTTGTCGCGGGTTCTGTTTAAATTAAGAATCTCACCTTGCGTGTTTACCTATTTAACCTTGAGACAGAATCGTTGCCTGCCTGATTGTTATACATCTAGATAGTTTCACTATATCATAAACATGTTGTATCCTTCACTGATTTTTGTTACATTTTCGATATAAATCCCCTTTTTTGTTACTTACATGGTAATATTTAAAAGTTATTTTTAGAAAACGCAAGGTTAACGAATAAGCGTGGTTATCTTCACTACGGCAATTAGTCAGTTGTTTCTCAAATTTGAGATTTGTTGTGTAAACTGAATGTATTTCGTAGATACATACACTATTCGGATTTTAAAGCTTCATTAGGAACCACACACTGTCTCAGGTTTTATTGTATCAATTTTGACCACTTTTTCTGAAAGATCCTAATTTAATTGATACATAAAATATACGTAGAAAATAAAAACAAGCAGGAAAGAACCAAACAAACAAACCAACCGTACTGTATGACCGGGAAAAGAGTCCAAGTCAGCTTTTGACATCAAAACAACACCCCCTTAATTTTTCTTGTAAAAGATATTAATTATTTTCAATGATGACTACTGTCTTTCAGTGGTTGAGATTCATGTCTCTTATGGTATTATACTGGCGATCATTAGCAAGGCTATTCAAGAGGAAATAGGAAACTATGAATGACGTACTTCCGTGTCCTCTAAAATAAAACGGCATCTCGGCCAACATCAGTTGTCAATTACTTTCCATTATACCGCTTGTATGTGTCATTAAAGCTGTAAAACTAATTTTCTGACCTATTCATATTTCATTGAATATTCATAAAGTGCAAGTTTCGTGATGACAACGCATATATCTTAGTAAGATGGTCATGGTGACTACGCATATATCTTAGTAAGATGGTCATGGTGACTACGGCTATGAAAATCTTCGCAAAAGTAGAAACATCAATGTCATATACAATCCCACCCCACCCCATCCCACCTTTTTCTTACCCGCAGCCACGCAAGTCACTGAGAACCAAGGTTTCTCCTACTTCTTCTGTATCTAGAAATTATGTTGTTAGCTCGCGGATACGTCACAGACGCGAGTTATTGTATTATCCCTGGCTTCGGTATTGACGTCCACACGTATGAAGCATATACATATGTACAGCTTTACTGTATTGTAACCATTCTTTCTTCCAAGGTCTTCGGCAACATTTTGGATTGGATTTCAAAGCACCTACCCCCTCAGGAGGGAATAAAGGGGCTAACTCTGTACACACATGTACATTATCGGTTACGTTTTTGCGTTTAGCTCATGACCGCATGGTTTATTTGCACTATGTATACATACCTTTATAAATGGAATGATGACACTCGGTGGGCGGATGCATCGACCTCACCCCCATCACAAAAGTAGGTGACTGTGGCCCATATTTCACGCGTAGCTGACTTCAGTTAAATTTTGTGTTTTAAATTTATTTCTCAAGCACTATTCTTTCGAAAATCATCAAACGAGATGCATCGCTTGTAGTATCGCTCCCATACAACAAAAGAAGGTCACTGTGACATATATTTTACGTTTTTTCGGCTTTCGTGAAGTTTTTGCGTTTAGCTCGTGAGCACATATTTTTTTTCTTTTTTGCATGCTGTGTAGATACTATTCTGTCTAGAATGATGAAACTTGATGAGGGGATGAATCTTTGGAAAAGTAGCTCATTATGCCCCATATTTTACGCCTCACTGACTTCAGTTTTGTGTTTGATGTTCATTTCCTAGGCATTGTTCATGCTAGAATCATGAAACTGATGATGATAAGCATCTCTGTTAATATAACAGAGGGGTCTATGTATAAAAAGGGGCTATATTTCATTCTTCAGAGATTTTGTTTCAAATTTTGTTGAGTTCTTTTCTTGTGTTATGTTCGTGTTATAATCATGAAACTCGATAATTGGATGCATCTCTGTTGATAATACACGTTTACAACCAAAGGTCACTGTAACCTACATTCAATGCTTTATTAACAGAGGTAAAGTATTTGTTTAGCTCATGACCACCTACATTTTTTTCCATGCTGTACGCATCCTAGTCTACTCAAAAGGCCCTTTCTGACCAGTGCAGTTGAAAATAGGATTGAATATGTTTATTCATTTGCAAACTTTTCATATTAATTATTATATACTGTATGTAGTTAATAGTTAACAGCAACAGGTTAATTGTGCATTGTACATGTAAATGAGTAGGTATTAGAAGAGTGAGCTGCATGAATTTCATGAAAGGTGTCGGCTGTAGTGCCCAATCACGGTAATGCTGTACATTGTGTGAACATAGCTCTGTACTAATATGGAAGACAATCATCGCCATAATTATATGCACGTGTTTTCTATTAATATAAGATGCATATTTTATTTTGCATTTTCTATGTGTGTGTGATTTACATTCTGGATTGCATCTTTACAACTGACAATATTTCTTTCTAAATTTGATATGTGTGATATTAGAATACTGCAATTTCATCTCGTCAAATTCCCTGTGAATATTTTTAATATTGCACACGTCAACATTCTTTATTGCATTATCCCATATCTAAATCTCCTCTCTGCATTCTGTCAGTTCATTTGATGACATATGTTAATCACCATAATGGTAAAAATATACAACATCCTGGAAGTTACAATGTAGCACAGTGAAAGTTGCAAGTAAGATGTTTCCATGATGCAAATTGGAATAATGTCAACGCCATCTGTTGTCATAAAGGGACATTACTGTAATGCCCCAGTATGACAACAGATGGCGCGGTTACATCTCTTACCGAAAAGGATAAGTAGCCCGGGTCCGGCAGATTACAGATTCTAAGCATGGAAAACATATCCATGGATCCCCGATCCCACCCACAATGGTTAACTTGCCGTCTCTCGGAAGAGAAAAAAAAATTACAATAAAAAAAAAATCCTTATTTATTGCTCTTGCGATCTCGGTCTAACTATATTGGCAAAATGGCATACACCTTCTTTAAATTAAATTTATTTCTTTATTTATTTATCTTCGCAGGCTAATCGGGGATCAGGGATTGTTCATTGACAATCTCACCAAAGTCGGATGATCATTAGATATAGATACCCACGTAAATATATACATGTATACCATGATCTAGAACACGCTTCAGTGTCAGGGGATTAAATGATTCCCTCCTTCTATCCGTCTGCCCCCCCCCCCCCCCCAGCCACACACGTTCATAATTTGTCGGTATGACAATATATGTTAGAGGGGTAAAGCTATTTCGCTTTCTGTCCATGGAATCCGGGATATATATACAATGACACAAAAATTGATAACGGCGCAAATACAAAACAGTTTCCCAACGTGTTTCAATCTAAACAAGCTCTTCGTCAGGTGAAGAAACAATTTATATTATACTGACCCTTAGGAAGTCAAGAAAGTAAACAAAGTAATGGGGTCAAGTGTTGGATGGTAAATCGCCAGATAGCAGAGGCGCTTACTTAGCGGCCATGCTGCAGAGAGCCGCGGTCATTATTTTCAGTCATTCGAACAACCTCAGCTATTTATGCGAGACACAAATATACCTCTAATGTATGTTACCGTAGTGATTTGCTAAAGAATCATATTTTGTTTGGCGGAAATTTCTTCGCAAAAAAAACAAAAAACAAAAACAAAACGCAACCTATTCGGACCACCGCGGCTATTTCAACCATTGGTTTGACCGTAGGATTGACAGAGACGTTGCTAATGAAAAACTTCGCAACTTCTCTGTCATTCCTTGTTTCATAAATAGTCGAGGTGGTCCGAATGGCATCTCTCGACATACATTTGTGGTATGATCCATAAGACTGACCGAGAAGATGCGAATAGCCTGTTCAGCAAGTCTATGCAAAAGAGGCGGAAGGTCATGTGCCATCTCGTAACATGACGTGTAATCACGCGGGATCTTTATCATCATGGCAGCCCCCCCCCCCCATCCCCTTTCCCCGTTTATGCATTCGGACGACATCGACTATTTCTGCGCGACAAAATTATGCCTCGGATGTATGGCAGCGCAGTAATTTCTATAGAAATCATACATTTTGTTCGTCGGATATTTCATTGCAAAACAGAAACATCAATATATCCGGACCACGTCTGCTATTTTTAAGATTGGACTGAGGTTATGATTGCCCGAGAAGTTGCGAATGAAAAAATAATTCGATGCATTCGCAAAGTCCCAGTCAATACTTGTTTCGTAAATAGGTGAGGTGGTCCGAGTGGCAGCTATCTAAGCTGTCAATGTACCCTGTACGATCGCCGCTAAGTAATTGCCTCTGTTAGCTAGCGATTTACTGTACAATTTGGGATATTCTCCCTACGCCGACCGGCTGGGCGAAAACGTATATATGTTAAGAGTCTAACAAAATAGTCCTAAACACTTGGCCCCTTGATTTTGTTTGTTGTGATGACTTACTAAGGTTAAATCTCATAATCTCCTGATTGCAATTTAAGCAAAGTAAAATTCTTTTTAAAAATGTGTTAACCTATGTTTTTGCAAAACGTAAAATTGACCAGGCTCATTGGAGCACTTCCTTTGTCAAATCTTCAGTTTCGGAGGTGTGTAGTTTCTGCACGCTGTCAAGCTCTTCAGTTTCGGGAGTAAATAAATGTTGCATATAGTCCGCAATCCCATAATGCCTAAAAGGAAGTGGTGGGTTTTGAAAAATACCAGAACTTATGAAGTTTGGTTACGAATGGCATTTATGCAGAGTACAATGGGCGATTAAAATCATACATTTTACTTTTTGACTGGACAGCAACAACCAATGTTACAAGAATAGCCCATATATATGAAAGAAATAGCCGATTTTATGGACAGTTTAAAGCGAAAAGTGGACTCCCAACAAAACGGAGATGAAGCCGTGAAGTTAAAAATGCTCTCCGTAGCATGCAGCCATGTAAGTATGACGGCGCATCAGATATTTCATTTAGTGAGGACGAAGTGCAGCGCCGTCAGATGATGCAGATGGTGAAAACAGCGATTCTGGAAAATGTTTCCAGACTGAGGGAATTTTTGCAATTAAATGTAAACATCTCTAATTTATGAAGAGCCCCCATAGAACAATGGGGGGGGGGGTGCAACGTATTTAAGATCAGATTAAGATGGGGACACGAAATCACAATTGGGATTTTATGGAATTTAATCGGTTAGTGTAGATATTGTCTAAAATGGTAGAAAACAATTAATTATCGGCAGCCACATTCCACTATCAATGGAAAAATTCAGAGGGGCTCTCTGATTTTTATAGATTTTGCTTTTTTTTTTAATTTACAAAAGTATTACATGTTGTTTATAATAAATATTTTTTTCTGAAATCATCTGTAAATTGTGTAATACTTTTACATGTACGCTCAAAGGCCGATTGATCCTGTTCCAAATACAGTTATTTTATTTTCTCACAAAAACGGCAACAACACCACTACCCACAACATGAAATATATCAACATCAACAACAACGATGGTACTGATGATGACGATGATGATGATGATGACGATGATTATGATTATGATTATAATGATGGCATTAATAATAATAATAATAATAATAATAATAATAATTTTGTATAGGTTCGTCTTACTTTGCATCAAAGTCTATATGGCACTATGGAAGAACGCCGACCTGCTGATTACTCCACATTACCTGATGAGAAACAACGGGCTTCCAGAGCTGAGCAAGTCAGAGGACATTCAATTCGTCCGTCAAGCTTTGGTTGTGGATACGGACGAAACCGAGGCTGACACATATTTCTTGGAGAATTTTAACAAAGCTTACAATGACAGCTGGACTACCAAAGTTGACTGGATTTTTCATGCTATTAATCAGTACAAACGCTCATAATGACAGCTGGACTACCAAAGTTGACTGGATTTTTCATGCTATTAATCAGTACAAACGCTCATAATGACTGCTGGACTACCAAAGTTGACTGGATTTTTCATGCTATTAATCAGTACAAACGCTCATAATGACAGCTGGACTACCAAAGTTGACTGGATTTTTCATGCTATTAATCAGTACAAACGCTCATAATGACAGCTGGACTACCAAAGTTGACTGGATTTTTCATGCTATTAATCAGTACAAACGCTCATAATGACAGCTGGACTACCAAAGTTGACTGGATTTTTCATGCTATTAATCAGTACAAACGCTCATAATGACAGCTGGACTACCAAAGTTGACTGGATTTTTCATGCTATTAATCAGTACAAACGCTCATAATGACAGCTGGACTACCAAAGTTGACTGGATTTTTCATGCTATTAATCAGTACAAACGCTCATAATGACAGCTGGACTACCAAAGTTGACTGGATTTTTCATGCTATTAATCAGTACAAACGCTCATAATGACAGCTGGACTACCAAAGTTGACTGGATTTTTCATGCTATTAATCAGTACAAACGCTCATAATGACAGCTGGACTACCAAAGTTGACTGGATTTTTCATGCTATTAATCAGTACAAACGCTCATAATGACAGCTGGACTACCAAAGTTGACTGGATTTTTCATGCTATTAATCAGTACAAACGCTCATAATGACAGCTGGACTACCAAAGTTGACTGGATTTTTCATGCTATTAATCAGTACAAACGCTCATAATGACAGCTGGACTACCAAAGTTGACTGGATTTTTCATGCTATTAATCAGTACAAACGCTCATAATGACAGCTGGACTACCAAAGTTGACTGGATTTTTCATGCTATTAATCAGTACAAACGCTCATAATGACAGCTGGACTACCAAAGTTGACTGGATTTTTCATGCTATTAATCAGTACAAACGCTCATAATGACAGATAACGGAACTGAATAGAGGTATAATCTGAGAATGAGCAATGCCTATTTTTGGTCTAGAACTAATTAAGAGACTCTGTTTCTATATATGCATGTTATTCCAAATCCATTAGTGTTAGAGTATTACGTGCAGCGCACAGCCAGAAGTATTGAGAGCAATATATTATCATTTTGTTTTATCAATGAGTTATAAAGCTTTATGAATGACTTTTTAAAACAGTGGACAAAGTAACTATGCACTATCAATTTTTGGGTAATTGGTGATCTGAATTACATATGTTTGATAAATGACATGCTCTCCACTAAAAGATATTTCTGATAGTTTTGAGAGAAAAAAATTGGTTAAAGAACCAACATGTTTTGCAAAAAGGTGCTATACCGAATATAAATAATGTTATGTAACAAATAAACCATTATCAAGTCACAAAATGTTGCAATTGTTATTGCAGAATAAGTGACATACATAGCCTGGCATCAATACAATAGAAATGTGAGATTCCATCACATATAACTTTATGGAAAACACGTAGAAGCTTTTAGAAAATGTTGTACAATAGGTTTGTTGAGGATCTTGTAGGAGCAGAACTGAACAATTCGATCATAAACAATAACGTGAATCATGCATGTCGGGATTTTATTGATACATTGACAACAGTAAATAGACAAACATTCACCATTTACAAAACAAATACTATTTTTAAAAAAAAGCACTATTTTAAAATAGGCTACTTAGAAAGGATATTTACAAAAACAAAAGATGTATAACATATGTGCAAATTATAAACAATTTTTCCTGGGCTGTTTACTGCGTCCAAAGACATATAGTAAAAAATAAAATAATACGGTCCATTACGCCCAACTTTTTTTAAAATGGTGCGTGTGGCGGGTGGTCAAGGGAGTTTTAGCGAACTATTAAACCATCTTTTTACCATTAAGGGGGCATATTACAGACGGACATTGTGCTATGTGAAGACAATAAGTTAATATATTACCAAAAAGAGGTATGCGACGTGTTTAATAACTTCATTATGCATGTAGCTAAAGATTTCGGCCAAAATTAAATTAAGGTGAATAATTCATATCCAAGTGTATCTGTTATACTGCAAAAGACTTCAAAGGAAAATAAGCTTGCATTTCTCCTTGTAGATGAAGATTTTGTAAGCTAACAGATAAGACTACAGGAAGTGACAGCTTTTCTCCCAACTAGCAAAGCCTGTCATTGTTAAACTTATTGCTTTATTATCATAAACAAGTCAAGTAATATCAGTGTTCCCATATAATCTTAAACTAGGACAAGTTGTACCAACACACGAAAGGAGTAGTACCCTTGATAAAGGGTACTATAGAACAGTCATCACACTGCCAACAATCCCCAAAATTGTTCCATCCATTCTTATCTGCATTTAGATCATGTTATGGCTACCAAACATATGTCCTAAGAATTATAGAAGACCAGCGTGAAGATCTTGATGAAAATAAGTACATTGATGTATTCTCGTGGATCTACCTTGGCTTTTGACTGTTTGCCCCATGACTTGCTATTGCTAAAACTAAATAGTTATGGACTCACAAATCAGTCACTAAGACTCATTGCAGATATTAGACAAGAGTACACACACCAAAAAGAATACACAAAACAATCAATAGGTAGGAATGAAGAACGTCAAGTCTTTTTTTATGAATATGGCAGTGATTAATTGAGTGGTGAAATAAAATTTTGAATACTCGTTAATTATATAAAGTGTTTAGTGTCTTTAGATATATGTTTGGAATAAGTTAAATAAACGAATGCAGTAAAATCAGATGACCCATATAACACATTATTTTGTAGTCGCTAGTATATAGGGATAATTTCGACTGTTAACCAATTTCATACGTTGTTCTATGTAGTATTTGCAAGTAAATATTTAATGATATACATTTTTTATATCTTCACCACAATCACACAATGGATTAACTCTCAAATGATTAGAATATAAAGTATAGTGTAAATCACTACAGTTATTTCTAATTCCAGTGTGTTGACTAGACAATATCCTGTTATCAGCTAAGAAATATACAGGTATGCGTGTGTCTAATTCTAGTGTGTTGACTAGACAATATCTTGTTATCAGCTAAGAAATATACAGGCATGCGTGTGTCTACTTCTAGTGTGTTGACTAGACAATATCTTGTTATCAGCTAAGAAATATACAGGCATGCGTGTGTCTACTTCTAGTGTGTTGACTAGACAATATCCTGTTATCAGCTAAGAAATATACAGGCATGCGTGTGTCTACTTCTAGTGTGTTGACTAGACAATATCCTGTTATCAGCTAAGAAATATACAGGCATGCGTGTGTCTACTTCTAGTGTGTTGACTAGACAATATCCTGTTATCAGCTAAGAAATATACAGGTATGCGTGTGGTCTTAACCTCAATATCACTTCTGAAGATAGAATAGTTACTTTCACGTTTTATTGTAACAAGGAGTATTGTCCAAAGATATATAATAAAAGAGTGTAAAAATGAATTTCTACTTATTTCGAGTCGGAGAATAATTCGAATAAATGATTCCTATTTATTAGACTATACATGTTTGTCTCACCAACCAGTGGTGGTAGGAGGTCAGCTAAAAAAGAAGAGGCTCCATGTACGCTCCATGTACAACTGTATGCAAAGTGACACAGTTTATGGTAGTCCATATACAACTGTATGCAAAGTGGCACAGTTTATAGTAGGCCAACCAGTTTCTACATAAATCTTACGACAAGATACACTTCTAGTAAGACCAGTCACAATTCTCCTGCTTCTAATTGTATTTTTTTTCTAGTTATCTCTGTTGTTCATAGATCAGAAGATCTTATGACATGGCCTGTTGTCCGTCATCCGTCGTCTGACGTCCGTCCGTCCGTTAGCACTATATTTTTATCTCTACTAATGCCTAAACTACTTGGAGGATTGCCATGAAACTTCACACACACATTCATCCCAAGGTCTAGTTAGTCCTAAATGAAAATGGTGCTGCTCGGATATCCAACAGGCGCTATAGCGGCCATCTTGAAAATCTTTGTATCGCTAATCCCCATGAGATGATGGTCATATCAACCTGGAGTTTTCTCTAAAAGACTCTTTATGATATCTAGCTGGTCCTAGATAAAAAATGGTGTCGATCTGACAATAAATATGGCCGCCATGGCAGTCATATTTAAAGTCTTGATATTGCTCATCCTCCTAAATCGATGGTCAGCATGGCATGAGATTTTTACCAGAAGACTTCTGATGATGTCTAATTGGTCCTAAATGAAAATGGTGCCACTCTGAGATCTAATATAACAGAATCTGGTTGATGAATTTTTGTTGAGGAAATACGGGTTCTAACTTAGACGAAAATAACATTGGTTCAGTTTTGTTGGATTAAAGTCAACCAACCACTGCCTTGATCAACCGTCAATCGTTTGTAAATCTGTATTCATTACATATTCAGTTTCGTACGTATCATTTGATGAATACGCCAGTGAACTATCATCAGCAAAGAGTCTCGATACACTGAAGACGTTGTCGCCTTTATCATTAAAATACACAATAAATAACAACGGACCTAAAGCAGAGCCCTTTGGTACGTCAGTCGCAACATTTTGGCTACTGGATTCAGCAGTATTCACAAAAACTGTTTCTAATCTATTAGATACGTAGTCAGAAACATAATCAATAAGAGCGATACCAATTTCATAGCTCTTTAATTTATGTATTAGACATTTATGCCAAACAGGATCAAATGCTTTAGAGCTATCCCAGGGGACCATACACATGTCATCCTTATTATCAAGCGCAGTGCATATACTATTGTACATATCTATCAGCTGAGATACTGTAGAATTGTTGGGAAGAAAACCGGATTGATATTTGAAGATAAGATAATTTGAGTGAAGGTGGTCGTAGAGATGTTTAAAAATAATTATTTTCATAACGTTTCCAACACAATTCAATAGTGAAATACGCCTGTAATTTGAAGGATCACTGGCACTCCCCTTTTTATATGCTGGCATTACTTTTGCGGTTTTTCCATAAGGTTGGAAAAACATTTTTAAAAGAGACACGTTGTACAGAATACAGATTTGTTTAAATATGACGGAGTGACTTTTTTCATCCAAACCACATGCTATATGGGTGGACCAGGTATTGATTACATTAAAAAAACGCTTTGTTTTGTTATTAGTATATCAGTAAGTTTGTTATTAGTTCTCAAGTGTATATCCGCTAGATTGACAGTGGTGTCATCAACATTTGCTGTAGCAGTGAAAAAGGAATTAAGACATTCTTCTTTTACGATATCGGAAAGTGCTATATACAACGAACCATTCGCATTAGTGCTACTGAGTAACGGTATTGCGGATTAAAAGTTTTCTTTGACAAAATGACGTACAATTTCCAATATTCTTTAGAGTTTGCACCAATAGAATCAATATTCTCCAAATTATGATCAAAATTTTCCTTTGACATTTTTTTCTGATTATTGACTATATTGCGTAATTTTTGTGTTTTCAGTCTATGCCTGTTAGAAGGATATTACATTTTAAAAGTCCGCTTTATTATGGAGACAGACTTCTGTCTTATAACAGGCTGGGGGATTTATAATGCAGCTGTGTGATAAAATAGAAGGCATTGTGATCACTTACATTTGCATTAACAGAGATCACCCCAGAATAGAGAACATCTATGGTTGGAAATATAATAATGGGGTCTAACAGAGTAGCTGAGTGGTCTGTTATTCTAGATGGCTCAGTTATTATATTTTGCAAGTAATTCAAAATCATTAGCTATCTGAGATTTTTTAATTGAGCAAGTTCTCCTTTAAATCACGCATAATTATAATATTATCACACACGCTGAAGACCCGCTCAATGACGATTCTCAATGAATTCAAGAAATCTGATGATACAGATGTAGGGCGGTTGATTACAAGTAAAAGTTATTTCGTACCTTTTACACGTATTTCAATCCCTATTCCTAATTGATTTATGGTAACGGTCTAACTTAAAATCGGCGTCAGTAATGTTATTATCTAGATGAGTCTATCTAAGCGCATTAATGTCAAATCATCAAAATATTAGCAACGAAATCTAATATATGTCGAACAGATCAAATATTTATATGTACAAAAGATAACCAACTGTCCGTTGACAAAGTAAGTGAATTATTGCAGCTGTAGGAATTAAATGAATCTGATACAGATACTGGTCCTGGATTCAGCTCAGTATCCCCTGATAATATAAGAACTTAAAGCATCCCTAATGTCCAAATTAAGAAATTAGAGACCACTTGATTTGCAAAAGTAGTATCCCGTAGATTAATATTATCATACATATTAATACTACTGGTATGTAGCAAAAACTCTGATAATTCAACGTTGCAACAGATGAAAGGTACAATGAAAAGCCAAATAAACATTATTATAATAGCGTCTTTACCCACTATAATAAGGAGATTGATAAATACAGCATCATTACAATTAAATCTTTTCTTACTAGGTACACTTCTAGTTCTACTGAGGACAATTCTGATGTTTAAATACATGTATATCTGCAATTTGCAAGAAAGCATCCAGGCAATGTAACGTGTTAAAAAAGTATAGGTAAACACCCCAACATACTCAGAAAATTAACTACATACTATGCTTTTATTATGGCAACCTCAACTATTGTCCATTAGTTTGACACTTTTTGTGGTGAGGTCAACACAAAGAAAATCGAGAAAATCAAAGAGAGAGAGAGAGAGAGAGAGAGAGAGAGAGAGAGAGAGAGAGAGAGAGAGAGAGAGAGAGAGAGAGAGAGAGAGATCCTCGATTTGTATACAATGATTACTGCTATATGAGCTATGAACAAGGCTGGATTAAGGTGGTAGGAGGCCAAGGAGCAATTTAAAAAGGACCCCCTCCCCTAAAAAAAATAAAATAAAAAAAAAATTTAAAAAATAAAAATAAATAATACTATTTCGCTGCGTTGCGGGGCCCTGGAGTAACTGCTACATTTGCTCCACCTTTAATCTGGCCTTGCCAATGAAGAACTCCCAAATCAAACTAAATGTACAATCTCATCATGTAAGGAAAAATGAGAACTTTTGCATTAAAAACCTATAAATTTTAAACAAAGAATCCCCAAAGTATATTGTAAGGGTGCAAATTTCTGTCGATCTATAAAGAGAACATTAACTTGGACAGAGAACAATTAATTAGATTTATGAGGAAAGGGTGCGTATTTAATCGCTATGCTGCGAGGATTTTAAGGTCTGTGTTGTGAGAGGAACCGATTTTTAATTAAGCATTCGTTTATTTAACAGTCAGAGAAACTGGAAGGGAAAAGGTTGACTCAATCTTTGTATCGAAAATGTCAGAATTGAGATTGTCCAGAATCAGTTATTTGGAAATCTAGAGGGTCAGGATGACCGCAAATTTTGGCGCCTATTTATAAAAGGCGGTAGATATATTTAATCCTGATTGGCTACGCTAAATAAGGGGCGTGTTTCCCACACGAAATTTCATAGTTTTAATATGCCACATAGAAAAATTTAGCCAGTCTACGTTTTTTCCGTGAGAGTATAAGGGACTCCGAGATTGAATTTGCAAGAAATTATCTCGTAAAACAATTATCCAAGGGACTGGATGTCTGGAAAGTTGACGGACACAATTCTGGCCGTAGAAGCGAGCAAGGCTTGAAAGCACAAAGTATTTGCGTCAATCTCATGTAATTCGTTGATACCAATATAATTATTTGCTTGAATTTATTTACTTATATTTGCATGAATTTATTTGTATAAATTCGTATATCAATTTTCTTGATATGAGTATAACTGTGTTTGAGTTCATTATCTGAATTCGCTTAATGATCTTATATATAAGTTTGACAGATTGTTTGAATTTGTTGTCTTGAGTGTTATAGGAGTCATGTATTTTAAGAATTTCATGCATTACTTTAGTTGATATGAGTATGAGAATCCGTGTGAATTCACCGATCTTAGATGATTTCATGTATGATAAAAACTTAAGTGCGTATCGACTGAAATTAACGTTGTTAAGCCATGAAGTGAGATTTCATGGACGCTAAAGACTTGAATGTGTGTATTCGCTGAAATTAACGTAGTTAAGCCATGTAATGAATTTCATTCATTCATTTGTATAATCGAGAACGGAATTGTTATGTCTCGTGTGATGTTAATGTGAGTCAGCAATGAAATAGCCGTTAGGAAATACATTAATCTTATGAAACTAGGTTTGTTTGTTTATGGCCTGCCGTGTTTGGCTTGACCAGATAGCCTTTGGTATCTGTTTGACTTCCGATAGGATGATATCTGACATAACGAGAGTGGAGGAATGATCTATTCCCAGTAGGATATCTGACAGAAGATTTAGGTTGCTTCTCTGTTTATTTTGAAAGGGGAAATAGCTCCACTGACGTAATCCACTGACGTATCCACGTACCTACGTATCTACATACCTACGTATCCACCTACCCACACAAAGTTTGAGGGCCGACAGAGGCAAGAAGATAGTCAGAGTGAGAAGAAAGCGAAGGAACCAGATTGAACAGCCACGGTCAGCGGTGAACCGGAGGAAACCAGGTTATGAAGCTGTACAAAGCAATGACTTCGATTGTTCACTCGATTCTATGATGAATTAATTCTATCATTTAAACAGATCGGCTATTTATATAAGTATATTTGTGTTTAAAATTCGGTGAATGATTTATTTCAAAAAGAAGTGTATCTTCCTAATGTAATGCATTATCACAGTTGTTTATGTAATTGATTAAATTGTTATATTTCATATACGGGGGCTCGTTTTAGTCTGTTCTATATATCTGCTCAGATCTCTATTCATTCCATCTATAAGTTTCACAATTTATATTATTCTTTACTCGATCCGGGCAATAACACCGAGGTCGATCATCCTCTAGATAACGATAACCACAACCACCACCATCCCCACGCCACATATATCCATGACCTTATGTATATAGCAATGCTGTTACTATTCTACAGTTCTACAAGTAAGAACAAAGAATCCCCAAAGTATATCCATGACCTTATGTATATAGCAATGCTGTTATCATTCTACATGTAAGAACAAAGAATCCCCAAGGTATATCCATGACCTTATATATATATATATATATATACTGTTACTCTTCTACGGGTAAGAACAAAGAATCCCAAAAAGTATATCCATGACTTTCTATATATACGCCGATACTGTTGTTATTCTACAGGTGAGATCAAAGAATCCCCAAAGTATATCCATGACCTTATATATACGCCGATACTGTTATTATTCTACAGGTGAGAACAAAGAATCCCCAAAGTACATCCATGATTCTATATATATATATTATATATATATATATATATATATATATATATATATATTTATATATATATTATATATATGGCAATACCGTTACTACTCTACAGGTGAGAACAAAGAATCCCCAAAGTATATCCATGACCTTATATATACGCCGATACTGTTACCATTCTACAGGTGAGAACAAAAAGGTATGGGTTGATTATGCCGCCAATCTTTGGAATTCATTACCAAATCAGCTTAGGAAGGATATGCCTTAGATCTATCCCAGAGCCTTCTATATATATATACCTACCTGTAGCCTTCTATAAACGTATGTCTGTATAGTATAGTACAGTACTTCTACTTTCATATCATAGAAAAAGAATGCTCTTTTTTTGATTGTTTTATGTCTTTTATGCTCTGTCACTGGAGCCAACATTTCAAAGGTCAAGATCACTTTATCCTGAATTTATTTTCTTCAGTCTGAATTTATTTTCTGCATGATAATTAATGTTTACGATAGCTGCAACAAACTATTTAAAGCGTTGTAGAGGCAAGCTATGTAATCGTTGATTACAATAAGGTTCGGGGGAGAAACACATCTGCTTTACGGCTCGAATCCACTACTACAGGCTTCATTGCTGATAGATCTCTTACAACGTTTCAATCCACTTGACCATCGGTGTTTATACTTAACATGTCAACATGTATTTATTTTTAAATGACCACACTGGTGTACATAGTTCTTTTGTATATTTGTCTATACGTCTTAGTTTTATCAATCTCTGTTCTATTTGGTCCTGGAGGTGCGGTGCTCAGTGGTTAGCGTGATGAACTACCGACCAAAAGGGTGCGGATTCGAATCCTACTATCGGATCAGCCTGGGTCAGTTACCGTGGCGTGTCTTTGGGCAAGGCACTTTACTACAATTGCCTCGACACTAAATACTTGTTTTGCAGTGCCGTAAAACATTAATTCAGCAAATCTGTTGGGTTCTACCCGACCTTGCATGCATGCATGTATGGTTCAGTTCCTTCCTGTGTGTGCAAACATTTTTCGCTACTTCCGTACGTTCGTGTATGTGTGTGCAGATTATGTCGTGCAATTTATTTTACAACACGCAAGGTGGATGCTTGAAATATTGTTAAAGATGATAAGGTTTTTTACATGTGCCACAGTGCTTTAGATTTTGATTTTGCTCCCTAGAGGTGGCAATAGGCGTGGAGATGGTTAACGGGTGTCGATGGGTGGTTTAATCAATAACTGAGAAAAGTGTGAACACTTTTTACTTTCTCTGAAGTTTCTAATTTATTGACTGTGACGACAGTAGAAATGTTTGCCCATTAATGAATTCCAGAAAGTATGGGATCCTTCCTAGGTATGTTGAATATAGAAAGTGCTTCCAAAATGTTTCATCTACGTAAGATTTATTTCAGAGTTTCATATTTAGATAACGCAAAACCTAAATACATATGCACGCTCTATGCAAATTTAAAGTGACAAATCTAGTACATACTGCGTTTTCTGGTGTCATTATCAAACAATTTTCCTACTGCAGATTTGTCGCACCTAAAGTAGAGTGCAGATTTGCCGCTAGCAAAGCAGAGGACAGATTTGTCAAACCTTAAAACCGGTGGGTGAGATACAAATCAAAGAGAGACATTTCTAATATGGCTACAGCGTTTGTGGAAAGCGTATAAAAATATAACCAAAAAGAATCATGACCTATGCACAGTATTCTCTGATGTACATTATTCTTCCCTCCCCCTACCCTTGTGACATCCACTCCAAGTTATTCTCGGTCATGCATTATGCTTCTCCGCCCCTACCCCACTTACATCCACTCCAAGTTATTCTCGGTCGTACATTATACTTTCCCGCCCCTACCCTTTGACATCCACTCCTAGCTATTCTCGGTCGTACATTATGCTTCCCCGCCCCTACCCCTTTGACATCCACTCTAAGTCCCGCCCCTACCGCTTTGACATTCACTCCAAGTTATTCTCTGTCGTACGTTATGCTTCCCCGTCTCTACTCCTTTCACATCCACACCAAGGTTGGATCCTTATAACCTTTGGACACGTTTATGAACGAACCTCGAATCATATCCGAGATATCTATCTTAAAAGGTGTGGAAGTAGTTCAGAGACCAGTGCTACGCACAAGCGTATTGATCCAACATATGACTTCACTCAAGGAGAGTCCATATCACATCGACATCCATCACCTCTCTGAAAATCTGCGCTCCAACACGATGCATTGTCGAACTTTATTAACAATTTGTATCTGCGTTTTTATCAGTATTACTGATTCTGAATGAAATAATCTAAATCAAATATATGATAGAATAAAAGAGTTGCTGTTAAAAAAAAAGAATAATAAAAAAAGAAGCGATTATATGTTAACGACAAGTCTGTAAAGGGAAATAACTGCGACACTAGTAACAAGCATGACCTTTAAGATATGATCCTCTTGACCGTATCTGAGTTGTTGTTTTTTTTTTTATTGCTTATTCGGAAAGAAATATTCGAAATCAGATACTTGATACAGTAAAACAGTTGCTGTTAAAAGGAAATAAGTGGAAATGTGATTTTCACTGGTCAAAAAAGGGTTGTGGTACCTCGTGCTGAAAGAAAATATTTATTAACTTTTCCCAAAAAGATTAATTGCAAAGAGAGTATCAATTTAAGTTACTACTGGTCACAGATAGATAGATAGATAGATAGATAGATAGATAGATAGATAGATAGATAGATAGATAGATAGATAGATAGATAGGTAGGTAGGTAGGTAGGTAGATAGATAGATAGATAGATAGATAGATAGATAGATAGATAGATAGATAGATAGATAGATAGATAGATATAGTAATGCAGCATGAATGTTGTATCTATATGACTTGATAATTTATCGTTTTTTAATTTCTAAAAATGTCAATGTAACGAATGACCGAGATATTACTGAGAGTGATTTTGTTGTCGTTGCAAATAATGATTCAACGTCGATTGTGCAGGAAATAAGATTGTACTAAGACATGGAACAATTACTATAGCAAACCGTTGTGAACATCTTCAAAATTTGTTTTAGATATAATTCTAATATTAGAAAATGGGCAGATTTTCTAATATTAGAGAATGTTTTTTCTTATATTAGAAATTGATTTTCTAATATGAAAAATGATTTCTTAATATTAGAAAAGTAGTTGGAATGGTTTTCTTATGTTAGAAATTAATTTTCTAATATGAAAAATGATTTCTTAATATTAGAAAAGTAGTTGGAACGGTTTTCTTATGTTAGAAATTGATTTTCTAATATGAAAAATGATTTCTTAATATTAGAAAAGTAGTTGTAATGGTTTTCTTATGTTAGAAATTGATTTTCTAATATGAAAAATGATTTCTTAATATTAGAAAAGTAGTTGGAATGGTTTTCTTATGTTAGAAATTGATTTTCTAATGTGAAAAATGATTTCTTAATATTAGAAAAGTAGTTGGAATGATTTTCTTATGTTAGAAATTGATTTTCTAATATGAAAAATGATTTCTTAATATTAGAAAAGTAGTTGGAATGGTTTTCTTATGTTAGAAATTGATTTTCTAATATGAAAAATGATTTCTTAATATTAGAAAAGTAGTTGGAATGGTTTTCTTATGTTAGAAATTGATTTTCTAGAATGAAAAATGATTTCTTAATATTAGAAAAGTAGTTGTAATGGTTTTCTTATGTTAGAAATTGATTTTCTAGAATGAAAAATTATTTCTTAATATTAGAAAAGTAGTTGGAATGGTTTTCTTATGTTAGAAATTGATTTTCTAGAATTACAAACATTTTTATTTTCAAATTATAGAAAATCAGATGCCTATTATAGCATTTTAAAATTTCGATTTTCTAATATTAGAAAATAATGTCTAATATTAGAAAATAATGTCTAATATTACAAAATAATGTCTAATATTAGAAAATAATGTCTAATATTACAAAATGTCCATTTTTGTCCATTATGTATTGCTAATATTAGAATGAAATAACAATAGCATATATATATATATATAAATTTTATATGCAATAATTTTAGAATTCCACCACTGCATGGCTGGACATACATCGAGGGCAAAAACAAATACTTGATCAATAATGAACCAGAAAAAGATACAACGGTACAACACTGTTTTGGGGATCCTACACATGCTGTTGACACACGTAAATATAATTATGGAGCATGTACTGTTGAATATTGGAGAACATTGTCAACTGATGAAATGAATTCTATGACAGACAAAGATGAACTTACTTACTGGACTTGTTTCTTTCTGCAAGATAGCTACGGATTAACATATGAGGGAATAACTATATTTAATCAATATTGAACATATGAGGAAATAGCTATATTAAATCAATATTGAACATATGAGGGAATAACTATATTTAATCAATATTGAACATATGAGGAAATAACTATATTAAATCAATATTGAACATATGAGGGAATAGCTATATTAAATCAATATTGAACATATGAGGAAATAGCTATATTAAATCAATATTGAACATATGAGGGAATAGCTATATTTAATCAATATTGAACATATGAGGGAATAACTATATTTAATCAATATTGAACATATGAGGGAATAGCTATATTAAATCAATATTGAACATATGAGGGCATAGCTATATTAAATCAATATTGAACATATGAGAGAATAACTATATTAAATCAATATTGAACATATGAGGAAATAGCTATATTAAATCAATATTGAACATATGAGGAAATAGCTATATTAAATCAATATTGAACATATGAGGGAATAGCTATATTTAATCAATATTGAACATATGAGGGAATAGCTATATTAAATCAATATTGAACATATGAGGGAATAGCTATATTAAATCAATATTGAACATATGAGGGAATAGCTATATTAAATCAATATTGAACATATGAGGAAATAGCTATATTAAATCAATATTGAACATATGAGGGAATAACTATATTAAATCAAAGTATAAGGTCTTATGTAATCTGCATATTAGACACACCAGTACAGCAGACCATTTATTACACAGTCTGTTTCGACAAACATGTACAACAGAACATCTATTACACAGTCTTTTTCGACACACAAGTACAGCATGCCTATTATACAGTCGGTTTCGACCCACAAGTACAGCAGACCATTTATTACACTATCTGTTTCGACACACAAGTACAGCAGAACATCTTTTACACAGTCTGTTTCAACACACAAGTACAACAGAACATCTATTAAACTATCTTTTTCGACACACAAGTACAACAGAACATCTATTAAACTATCTGTTTCGACACACAAGTACAACAGAACATCTATTAAACTATCTGTTTCGACACACAAGTACAACAGAACATCTATTACACAATCTTTTTCGACCTTATCAGGCTCCGTTAAGACTGTAATATAGCTATTACTTTTAGGGAAGGATGGTTACGACTCAGATAAACACATTGTCAATCGATCTGTGACAGTATGACAAGAAATTGTAGAGGACACACACACAAAAAAATTGTGTCAAGATTATGTAAAGAAAGATTATGATGATGATGTCATGGAACACATCGCCTCCAGCGACAACAGTGCTACTGTCACATTTGCCGGTGCGATTGTACCTGTGGCACACGTGCAGAGCACAATTAGAATACTCATGCGTTCAGAAAACACATGACAATTGAAAAGTGACCAAAAACAATATTTATCTTTAAATAAACAAACAGTCATGTATAGTGTTACTAATGGTTGCATGAACGCCTATTGTTCACTTTTTGAAATGGGGTACGAACCTCTAAAATCTGCCAGATGTTTTATTTATTATTTACACATCCAATAAAAATTACAAATAGCAAACACACTTAAGGCAAAATAAGTAAAATAACACGCTCAGCAAAGAAAGAAATAATTTGCCCACGCTTCTGAACACCCAACTTATAACACTGCCATTATTTATAGAGAATGGTTTGAAAGCTTTTTTTGGCAAGCTCAAATAAACAATTCCCAATACTTATTAAGCCATTTTTAATTTTGTCAATGAACGAATCATCTTTGCCTCCTGATCGAGTACTAGTTCAAATTGTTCCACCATCATCTACTAAACATTTTACCAAATTTGCTATAGACCGGGAAACAGCAACTATATTCTACCAAATTTGCTATTGACATAGCAACAGCAACTCTTTTCATACCTATTTAAATGGCAACAACAGCTTTTTTCACCCTTTTTCAGCCTTTGACGTAATTGCCATTTTCTTTAACTTTTAAGGTTACTTTTCCAATGTTTTATCTGAAAACTCTCTCTAACTGAGGTCGATGTCCAACTAACTGCATGTTCTTACTTTCAACACTTTCCAGCTGTTCTTGCCATACAGTTATATCAAAAGACCACCAGTTTCGTAGTATCAAGATTAATATTTGGACAATTTAACACAATAATTGTGCAAATTATCCATTAGTTTTTGTAAAGCCTCAGTGTTTCCTGGAAATAAAACTAAATAGTCGGCAAAAAGTAAAGGAAAAAAACAAACAAAAAAAAAAACAAAAAAAACAAAAAACAAACAAACAAGAAGACAACTAGTCTGAACCGTCTAACTGTAGAGAAAATATCTCCCGTAAATTATAATATTTCCAGATCTTCAATAAATGTCGAAAATAGTATCGGTGATAAACCTTCACCTTGTATCAAACTTATTGCATGACCCAAAAGGCCAACATGAGTCCCTCGATGTGAAACACATTATTTAACTACATTGTACGTACAAGGAAGAAAATTGATAAGTTTGCATTTACACCTTGTTTGAACGCTTCAACCACAAACACTTTGTGTAAACACTATCAAATGCCTTTTTTAAATCGACAGAACTACGTAAAACTATTTACGCTGATTTAAATACATTAAAGAATGTAAAATGAAAATAGCGTCAGTAGTCCCCACTCTTTTCTTGAAACCAAAGCGTGCATCCGATAATTTATCATATTTCTTCGCCCAATTCAAAAGTCTTTTGTTTAAAATACTGGTAAATAATTTTTAAAAGCAACTTAGTAGATTAATACTGCTATAATTTCCTGGCATCACCAGACTTAAATATAGGTATAATTAAACCGTCCACCCATTGTTTTATAAAATGACACCTATCAAATATAACAATAACTATTTCATCAGCTGATGAAATACTCATTCAAAAGATATCATTGCCATCAATCCGTTGATGAAATACTCATTCAAAAGATAATCATTGCCATCAATCCGTTGATGAAATACTCATTCAAAAGATAATCATTGCCATCAATCCGTTGATGAAATACTCATTCAAAAGACAATCATTGCCATCAATCCGTTGATGAAATACTCATTCAAAAGATAATCATTTGTCATGTTGCTTCAAAGTTTTGATATTTGTCGCTTTTGTTTTTTCATCTTCTTTGATTTGTCTATCTAGTTTTTATATAGATTGTTCCTTCATCCAATAAATTATTTTCATATATATCTCATATAAAATCATTTGTTTCCTCATTGGAAAAAGCTTTGTCTTCACTATGCAAAATCTTGAAACATTGCAAAAATTGTTTACGCAAAACACTTTCAGTAGAAGTCACATTTTTACTTTTCTCAAAGAAATTCCAAACTTTCCTGGTATTGCAACTTTTCAAAGGGGAGCCGCGGTTGCTCAGTTGGTAGAGCGTCGGAATCGTAATCCGTGGGTCGCAGATTTGATACCCACCCTAGCTAGTCCGGGTCTGCTGCCTCAGTGTGGCCTTGGGAAAAGCGCTTAGCTTCCATTTCCTCGGCATGATATAGCCAACAATGTCTTAAAAGTGCCGTAAAACCAACAAAAACAAAACAACTTTTCAAAGTAGATAACTCATTTGATAATTTCTTTTTGTATCAGAACTTTGCCTTCCTTGCATATTTCTTATAAATGTTATTTTTTTTAAAACATCAGTAACATATCCGTTTTATAAAAGTTTCCCGATAAATTGTTAATTGATATACATAACGCTTATACCTATCTCTACATTCACTATTAAATTGGTAATTGATATACATAACGCTTATACCTATCTCTACATTCACTATTAAATTGTTAATTGATATACATAACGCTTATACCGATCTCTACATTCACTATTAAATTGTTAATTGATATACATAACGCTTATACCGATCTCTACATTCACTATTAAATTGTTAATTGATATACATAACGCTTATACCGATCTCTACATTCACTATTAAATAGTTAATTGATATACATAACGCTTATACCGATCTCTACATTCACTATTAAATAACACATTATTTGATTCGATTCTATAATCGATAAAAAAAACACTACGTACATTTTATTCTATAGGACTTGTTAGAATACGGTTTTCCAAGGTAATTTAAAATATATGTAAACTCTCTCACAGCTATATCCATACAATCAGGGGTTTAACATTAATTTTCTTACAAATACCAAGTGTACCTATTGTTCATAAAATCATAACGCAACAATTCATTACACAGCAGATGCATTTTTTTTAGCACCTTTGAACTTTAATTTCTTGTTTTTAAAAAATGCGAGAGAATCAGATGTATTTTAAAATGTATGTCTATGATTCTATGTTATATACGGGTATTTCTCCTCAGACTAAAACAATGTACCATAGAAGAAAATCCTTCACAATACGGTGTACAAGATATGGCCGAATGTTACATGCATATTAAAGGTGATACATCTTTACAGTGAGAGAAAGAGAGGGAAGTCTTTAAAAAAAATGTTGTATGACGCATTTTTATTTTGTTTCTTTAAATCAAAAACAAATAGCTGCAGGATAGACTTACTATTATTATTATTATTAGTAGTAGTAGTAGTATTAAACTATCGTCTGATACATCTATCCTGCGATTGACAGTAACTACATTTTAACCTCACTTATATATCAATACTTTTCATAACAAAGAGTAAAACCATACACCTAAGAAACATTATATGTCTGCAAGTCAATTAGAGTCCAATGAAGCCATTATTTACACCAGTCACCAAACTACTCCTATATGCATGTATTATGGGCCGTCTGAGGAAACTGATGATGATAAGATGGCAGGAAAAGGTCCCAGACACTGAGGTTCTGACACGGGCAGGCATTCCAAGCATCCATACTCTGCTGATGAAATCACAGCTGAGATGTGCAGGCCACGTCACCAGGATGTCAGAAGAGCGACTGCCAAAAAAGATCATCTACGGCGAGCTGACGCAGGGAAAGCGATCTCAGAGTGGTCAGATGAAACGCTTCAAAGATTCACTCAAGTCATCCTTGAAACACTTCAACACTGACCCTGAGTTTTGGGAAGATCTCGCACAAGATCGCTCCAAATGGCGCAGTCTCATCAATACTGGAGCTAGAGACTTTGAACTGAGGAGACCTGCAGAGGCAGTGCAGAAGCGAAGGCAGCGTAAATCTCAGAAATGCAGCACGTCTTGTAACCCCATGTGGCATCTCCTGTCAAGTGTGCCACAGCCAGTTCAGAGTACAAATTGGCCTGATTAGCCACTCAACTACCCACATAAACCAAACCAGTTAGTGATGTCATGGTTATCTTCGAACTCGGAAGACGAATAACACAAGTATTATCAGTTGCCTATTGAAACAAGTTTGAAGGTAGCAGTTTATTCCTTGCATAAATCAAGTATACGTTTATCAGCAAATCCGCCCGCTATACAGCCATGCCTTAGTATTGTTCTTTTGATTATCACCTAATGTCCTTACATTGATACCTCATCTCTGAAGCTTGATGACATTTTTAAATTGGCGAGGGTAAACCAGATACATTTATCTTGTCTGCAAAAACAATGTAATTTGGCGGCTCCATTGTATGGACATTTTAGTACCTAATGCTAAGATTGTTTTATTATCTATTTAAAATAGGTCTTGAATAAAGAGTGCAGTTGCAAGTTCGGTTGCTTTCTCCAGTTGCCTCCACCTTGTGGGCACCACATGGGCCGTAGATAGTGTCTAATGTAAGTTTATAAAACTTGTCGTACAGTCATTGTAAAACGAAAGAAGGTTTAAAAGAGGACAGCTGTATAATCAGTCCAATTATTAGATAAATACGGACATGATAAGATTTTGGGCGCTAAACATAAGGATGTATGGCTGGATGGCGAAGAAACGTTGTGAATGTTGGTTCAGTATTTATAAAGTAAGGTAGGTTGTAGGTAAATGTATAGTCATACATGTTAACATAACTTTGCTGTGCAAACAAATGCAGAAATAAATACAACTATATCTTTTCACCACAACAAAATACAAAAATTGTTCCAAACTAACATCAACACTTTGTTCAGTTCAATCCCAGTCAACTAAAACTCTATTTAGGCAGAAAATGAATGATGTGATTAGAATTGGAATGCAAAATTCGGATGACAGTACACAAACCTGTGCACGTATGTACACTATAATTATACGTTCTGTTATAGAACACATTTTAATTAACGTTTTTACCCACATTGGTTAACACCAAATATGTTAGGTCAAACATCGTGCTTCTTTCAGCATCATCGCTTTATCTGATTGGCATTGGATGAGGATGAATTTGCAAGACCTCGATATTTCTCCATCTAATAGCTCAAACCCATAACTTTGTCATCTACGTCATCCCAGGTATTAACCAATCAGAACTCTCTATTTGTTCATTTGAAGAGTTGATTCAATCACTATTTATCCTTATGGCTCTTTTAACTTCAGTGATCATTAATATTCAGGACGGCGCTCCCTTTTTTGAGATTTGAACAAACGTGTGGAATAAAAAATGAAAAATGAAAAACACTAAAAGTTTTATTCAGATATGTTTTTTTTTCTTCTTCTTTTCCCTAAGCTTTATTTCGACGGCAAAGCTGGGTCTATGTTATTCGCAGTTGGAATTGTGTTATATGTATACAGTCGTTTCTGTGACAACTACAACTCAATAATTCAACCTATGCTAATACAGATCTGGGTCTATGCCATTCGCAGTTGGATGTGTGTTATATGTAGATAAATACGGTCGTTCCTGTGACAACTACAACTCTATAATTAAACAGATTCTAGAATTCAACAGATATGTGTATATGTTGTTTGTAGTCGGATGCGCACTATACGCAGACAATTGCAACTGCAAGATAGGGTGAGAGAATGCGTAAACCATTAGTCTTCACTTGAATTTGCAGGTTTATATCCAGTGGTTATGACCAAGCAACAACTGATGATAATACATTACCCGTGCTGTCAACATAGATAACTGACGCAACCTTGATACTAGAATGGGTAATAATCATGAAAATGGTGTCTTCAGAGTGAAGACAACGGCTTTAAAACCCTTGGATACATATATAATAACAGACATCCAAAACTTGCAGATTCACACCTAGCACTCAGTGGTATTCGCGTTTACGGTGACACTTTTCAGTAATCTAGGTGTCATTTTAATCTGAAGAAATTTCCCTTCTCCATGAGCTGTTACACATTTTTTTTATAAGTTTGATCGGTGATTTGGTAAAACCTCAAATTGACCTGAAATCAATACAAATTAGGTAAAAGTTACAAAATTGGATGATAATCAATTCTAAAACGTTTTTTTGTGTAATATTTTAATACATCTAACAAATAGTGACGGAAATTACCTAAAAGTCTTACAAAATTGCTAAGAAAGGTAAAACAATTTAATGAAAATCTAATTTAAAATGTGCTTTTTTTTAATGAAATTTGTGAATAAATGACTCTGAAATATAAAAAAGGGTAACAAAAACTGAGTAAGGGGCCTTGAACGAAGGTTTTCCCTACCACTTTGAATCCAGAAAAAAAACGAGGTTAGTGTAAGGAGAAAACTAGTGTGTTCAGTGGCTTTGATGTTTGTGGTAGAATGACATTTTTTTTTAATGTGCTGAGTCTTCCTATGTGGCGTATTCTATATAAATACTTGCATACAGAGGTTATCTACATGTTTGGCAGCCATTTTGGATTTTCCACAGTGATCTCGTTTTTCATAGTCTCTAATGTATTAATGCTCGCCTTGTGGATAAATCACATACATAAGAGTTCTGAACAAAAACAAATAATAAAATGTATATGCTCTTGAATGTAGTGTCATTTTATTCATGAACAAAAACAAAT
This sequence comes from Margaritifera margaritifera, assembly GCA_029931535.1. Classification (NCBI taxonomy): domain Eukaryota; kingdom Metazoa; phylum Mollusca; class Bivalvia; order Unionida; family Margaritiferidae; genus Margaritifera; species Margaritifera margaritifera. Next base: position 663,965 of record JAQPZY010001271.1, on the reverse strand, counting down.
AATAAAATGTATATGCTCTTGAATGTAGTGTCATTTTATTCATGCTTAGATAGTCATTGTTAAAGATGGAAGTAATGATAAACTGACATTTTGGAATGTTTTGACTTTCCTCACAGGAATAATTACACTGGCAATAAAACATTGACTATTAATCTCGCTGAATCCACACGAGGTAAAACACATTGCCAGTTGAACATTTACTATCTATCTCCGTGCATCCATAATAGGTAAAACACATTTCCAGTAGAACATTTACTACCTATTTCAGTGCATCCAAAAAGGTAGAATAATTGTTTAGTATCAATATAATATTTCCATATAAGATCTCGATTTATGATTTGTCACACTTTCAATAAGGATTGTTTGGAATTTTGACGCCATTTTTCTTCATATCCAACATGCAAATGTGAAAGAAATCCTTACGTGCATAAAAGATGCGCCCAAAAAATATTAACACATTTATTATTTATTCTGATGTATGTAATTTTAATTTGAAGTTTACTCAGGAAAACAAGGATGCATTTGTGTAAAACATATTAAAATGGGCCAGTAAATCACCTGTTAATAATGAATTTTATGATACATAATAAACCCCTGCAGGAGCCTCAACTAATTAGAATATTATGGCCCTCATCCTGCCTTCATGCAGTTGCTTCATGTTTTGACTGTATTCTTTTTTTTTTAGTTCGCTAATTTTACTAATAAACGTATAAGTGACTTATCCAAGGAATAAACTGTTACCTTCCAACTTCTTTTAACAGGCAACTGATAATACATGTATATAGGAGTAGTTTGGTGACTGGTGTAAATAATGGCTTCATTGGACTCTAATTGACTTGCAGACATATGATGTTTCTTATGTGCATGGTTTTACCCTTTGTTATGAAACGTATTGATATATAAGTGAAGTTAAAAATGTAGTTACTGCCAATCGCAGGATAGATGTATCAGACGATAGTTTACTACTACTACTAGTAATAATACTAGTAAGTCCATAGTGCAGCTATTTGTTTTTTTCTATGGCAGAAATTATAAATTTTCATCAACATAATTTTGAAAAATCTTACATATTTTTTCTTACCCTTCATTAATTCTTAAATAATATATATGACATAAACAGAGAGTCAAAATAACATTACATAAATGTAGATCATATATCATGAACTGTGTATTTGTCAGTTAGTTAAGGGTATATCTTCTAGATGTATAGGAAAATGCATTTAGAACATTTGCAAACTGTCCGTTTCAATAGCGTAGACCCTGACGTCACCATTGTCCTGAGTAACTATCAGATGACCAAATGGACTGATGCTGACTGCTATAGGCTGAATCAGTCCATCTCTGCCGGTCACTACGGCTTTTGCATACTTTCCGTCCGCGGTAAGACTATGAACCTCGTTATCTGATTTGTCCGCCAAATAAACATTCCCCGTGACGTCAGCACAGATTCCTCTAGGGTCCTGAATGACAATTCCAATTGCGAGGCAGTCGTGCTTAACTTGACCGGTCTTAGTCAAATACTCTAGCCCAGTCTTGGTTTCACAGTTAGATACCATCATATCCCCACTGACGCTTGTTGTGACGTAATATGGCCACGTGAACAACTTCTTGCCCGGAAAACGGGTGTCTTCGCGAAAAGACATTAGGACTTCGCCTTCAAGGCTAAGAACATCAACGCATTGGTTACTTGATGCATAGCTTGAGACGATAAGTTTGGAATCGGATATGTTTTCAGTTATCTGGCAACATATACCACGATACTGTTTATTAGTCTTTATCCTCTTCTGCAGTTTCATTGATTCGCCATCCATTTCTACTAAAGCTATCATGAAGATTTCAGGAAGCGTCACGGCAAAAGTGGATTTGCCTACATCCGCAATACCGTGTAGCCATGAGGGCAAAGTTATGTGAGCTACGCAATTATCCGTTACATCAAAAGCCTTCACCTTCTTCTTATGGAAATCTGTGATCACTGGAGTTCCATCATCCAAAACTGCTACATCTAAGGGTCAACATTTCTTTTTATCACCCTCTATCCTGCCGTTGAAAGAAAGGAGCAGCTTTGCACCCGAAGGAGGGTGCAAATATGGTGAAGACCTTGGACTATCGCTTGGAGGAGAGTTTGGAAATTCTTCGGTTGGTTGTGGTGTGGAGGCATCTCTCTGTGTTCCGTGGGGATTGCAGGGGCCAGGTTAGCACGTACTCGTGTGGGAGGTGTTGGGTGTGTCCTGGGATACGGAGAAGACAGGGGGCGCTCTGTAAGGAGAGGTCTGCTTATACTTCTTGGAGTGGTAGGAGATCTCTTTCTCTCATTCACACTGTCTTGTTTTCTTGTGATGTCAGCACTAGGTATTACGCTTCGTCGTGTAGTAGTTGGCGTTTTCTTGGGTTCGCCAAAATTGTCAGACATTTGTGCGGTAGTGCTCTTTCTATCAAGTGTACCGGATTTCTTTATATCACCTGTGATGTCTATGCGTCTGCTGGCTCTTAGTTTCCCACGAGAAGAAATTTTCTGAAATTTCGGCGGTTCAGACTTCCAGTTCTGGCTTTTATATTCAAGACCTCCTGTGAGCTCATCGACTCACTTGAAGTAGAGGATGAGGGTGTCGAAAGGCTGTTCCGTGAACTGGATGATGTCGTTGATGTATCAGTTCTCTCAACGCGGAAGGTCCCTGTTCTTTTGATGGAGTTCCTTCGTATTGGCGCGAGCTGCATATCATTCCCATTCATGTGAGCGAATCCATCCCTATTCATGTCTACCACATCAAATATTTTTCCCATCGATTGCAATTCCAGAATCCCAGCTATTCCATGATCTGGAGAGAACTTATGCCTAGTGCTTTCTTTTTCGAATTGTTTCTTTTGCTTCCTCTCGTTGTTTGAATGAATTGGAGAGGGTTTAAACGCATGTCACGAAGAGAGAACACAACATGTTCCCTACATGCCTGTATTACATTATGTGCCTTGATACAGGAATCGCAAAATGCTATTTTACAATTGTGACACCACATTTCCGCTCTCGCTCTTCTTTATCCATCACTGTAACATGATTCACAATGTTCGGCGCCATTAATATCTATCCTCTCTATCATTCTAGAAATTAAATAATTATTTGTAAAAGAGTTCAAGGCTTCTTTTAGATCCTGATTTGCAGATTTAATGACAGGTGTTTCCGCACGACACACCGGACATTTCAACTAGAATTTCATGACGTCACTAGTCTCAGCACTGACAGAACCATTCTCAAAATTTTCCAGAATTTCCCCGGACTTGTCTGGATTTTCGCTTCCATTTGCTTCGTTTTCTTGTACTTTGTTTTCTTTTACATTGTTCTCCAGATTTGCACATTTCTGAATGTGATCAAACAGACAGTCACCGCAAAGCTCATGCAAGCATGCCAACAACTTTGGGTCGTTGTACTTTTTACGACATAGAGGATACATCAAGAAATCTTGACTAATTTGGTTTAATGCATCCATTTTGACCGTTTCCTCCACGTGACTTATGTGTTACTCCTAGCTTGCGTCATCGGAGACAACCGCGGAAAATATAATAAATTCCTTGCTCTCATATCATGATCTGGCAAACAGTCTTCATCCTATCCCCATCTATGAAAAGACAAATCAAATAATCAATATTTCTTCCAAATTCGTGCGCATAAGTTACTAATTTACGACAATCAACTGAACTGGCGTCATTTTTATCTCTGTTTTTCTACTAGATATATATTCTGAGGTTCTCATATTTGTAAGTCGTTGTTGATGATATCACTGTCGCCGCAAGTGAAATCATTTAAAAGAAAAGTAATTTCAAGTGACTTTGTCCCCTCAAGAAAAAAATAATTATCTATTCATTTACATTTAATTATTTTTAAAAGAAATTTCAGGGGATTTAACAGATGTGAGAGAATTTAATTTTTGGACTGGTTAAATTTAGACTCTCTCATACAGTAATTATTCCATATAAAATGCATCAGCTAATTAGCTGAATGAAAGACAGAGTTTCTCTCTCTTAAAATTCGCTCTTTATTATTGGTTATTCATATGCGAATTTTCAAGACAGAGAGTCACATGCAGCAATCATGGGCGGAAAATGTTCGCTATTGACAGCAGTTTTTAATGGCAAGAATTTTCAAAAGTTTACCTTCATTTACGTAGCAAACGATGAAATTACTGGTCGGGGCGGTAATCCGACTTCGTTCTGAGACAGCTTTCAGTAAATAAAACGTGTATTTTTCTCCAAATTCTATCTTTCATCGCCTAACCAGCAGATTTAATATTTTCTGTGATATTATGTATCTCAGTCCATCATGCAAACGGTTGTTTACTTCCGATCTCAAGTCGTCTATCATAAGGGCCATTTTTTTCTTTATAGGGCTTCATTTACTAGAAACTATGTAGCGCCTGTAGTAAATGAAGCCTAATATAGAAAGTACCCGTATGAACCGTGACGTGTGATTGGAAGTAAATAACATTTAATATTACGCGCGAGATACAAAATGTTACGGCAAAGTCGTTAGTTTAGCGACGAAATAAGCAATTTGATGAAAAAATTAATTTATTATCCTTAAATCTATCTCAGAATGAAGTTGGATTACCACCCCAACCAGGAATTTCATCTTCGTTCTATAAATAAAATTAAGCCGTATAAAATACTTGCCATAAAAAACTGCTATCAATCGCGAATATTTTGCGCCCATAATTTCTGCATAGGAATCTGCCTTGAAAATTCGCACATAAATAAACAAGTAATAAAGAGCCAATTTTATGACAGGAAACCCGGTCAAATTGAATGGTACTTACTAATTACCAGCACTACAACATGTACAATGCATGTTGAAAAAGTATCCACCATATCCATAAAAGAAACAAATATAATTCCTCCTCGTCAAAAGGGCAAATATATAATATTTGTACAAGAAAATTAAATGCAAGAATACCCTCTCTCCCTCTCGAGCATTGTTTTTGTGTATGTAGTTGCAAATGTTAGGTGCTAATGATACTATTTGTATATTTCGTTATGTAGGCAACCAATCTTGACACGAACTCATTAAAGCTTGGCTATTGAATTGTTAAATCATCATAAGACTAAATAATCAAGCCTCCAAAATAAGCCAACCCGATACCGACAAAAGCCAGCCCAAAAAAATAAGCCAGCCTCGACCAAAATAATCCAGCATCGAACATAAGCAGGGGTGTACTGGGTAAGCAACTCGGCCCTTGACTTATCTGCCGGGACAGGCCCGGGGTTTTGCTCACACCAGTACGGTTTCTCTTCAGTGTGAATGCGTTGGTGGCTTTTTAGATGACTGTTTTGTTTAACCTAACCCACACAGAAAAATATGCAAATGTTTATCACATTTTGTGTCATGTTTTAAGGTAAATAACACTTCAGAAATTGTTATTGCTACTTCTTTTATTATCTTTCGTAGAAAATAAACAGCACTAATTCTTACTTACTGAAAACAAATGAAAAGATGTCCTAAAATAAATACAATCATGATGTCCTAAAAAAACAACATAACATTGCCTACAAATGAACTAATGTATTTTACTCAGGTACTAATGCATTTTACGTATTTTCAAACAAGCCAAATAAGATAAGCAAATGTTTATCATCTTTCAACAGGACAGAATATAATTAAAGAAAATGAAAAAAAAGAAAAAGTTTTTGTTTGTTTTTGTTGTTAATTTGTTGCTTTTTGATTAGCCAGCCAAAAAGGCCTGACCTGACTTTCAATGCCTATAGTAGAACCTTTCTAAGGAGATCACTTTTCTCCGCAACTTTGTCAATGATCACATCAGCATCCAGAGTGAGCAGGATGTCCCTCTCTGTTGCCATCAGCATGAAAGCCTCCAAATGATCTTGTGAGAGCTTGCTTCTGAGCCTGTTTTTAATGAACTTGAGCGTTGAAAATGTACGTTCACAGGCCACCTGAGTGATAGACAGGGTAAACAGAAATTTGTATGCTAGACCAAGGAGGTGGTAGGCATTAGTCAGCACATTGTACCGCCTGAGAATTTGGTAGCAACACTGTGGGCACTCATTGCAGGAGGAACAGTTTTTACAGCGGATTTCAACCTCCTCCTCTTCATTCTCATCCTCCACTGTTCTGGTCTCATACTCTTGTAATGGTGACATTTTTAGTCTTTCCCACTGTAGAGCAAAACTTCTTAATTCACATTGCAAATTCTCCGCAGTTGCTGTGTTGAACTTCAACAGAAACTTGCTGAGCTCTTGAAAGGCTGACTGTGGAAGTGGGGAGGACTTCACTTTGGAGAAGTTTCTAGGGTCAAAAATGCCCAGGTCAGAATAGAGTGTGCCATGACTCAGAAATCTTCTGTGCATTGTCTCAATGGCTGTGTCCATGATAGGATTATGCACAGTGATCTCGAATGTCTTCTCTGGACTTGTGACAGTCTCAACATGAGCCATCTCTCCAGGCCTGATCAGCTTCTTCTTTCTCCTCTTCTGTGGCAATGTGGCTTCCACTTCCAATTCCGTTTCTCTATCCTGCTCCTGCAATTTCTCATTTGCCCACTGGACAAATCTGTCCGCTGCTGCCTTGATGGAAACAAAGTCTCTTGACATGCTTCTCAGACATTCATGTGTAGTCCTTACCATTCTGTGGGCAGACAGAATGTCCATCCCTTCTGTTTGCAGATACTTGGACAGTGGTGATGTCTGTTCAAATATCCTGAGGAAGATCTGTGCTGTCAATACCGTCTCATACTTCAACAAAGCCTCAATAAATCCACGTGCACTAATCCGAGTGGTTGTTTTCGTGGTCACCTGGTCTTGTATAGCTGTCAATGTAAGAATGACATCCACGTAGAGACTATTATCTGGATGTGCAAAAGATCCAAACACTTTCCTCAAAGCAGCATCCTTGGCCCACCACCGTGTCTCTCCAATTGGACAGAGGCGTCTGTGTCGCTGGTCTTGGCTCTCACTCTCCTACACACTCATCCTTTTGTATGACTCGCGCAGAAAAACCGCAATATCATTTAGTAGTGCAAATAGTGATCCGCTTTCAATGACTGATTGTGTTGTGTCAGCAAGGACCAGGTTAAGCACATGGGCGTAGCACCATACATGCACTTGATTTGGGGACTCTTTTGACATGAGAGAAGAAAAGCCTTTGTAGTGGCCTTTGTTACGGAATCATACCTCTTTTCCTTTTTATAATAATTTAATTTATTAGTTTATGATCTCTGTTCTTAGTCTAAACCGCGGATATCATATGAGTATATTACGGTAACTCGATCGATAAATTGTAGCTTTTGGTCACACGCTGGTTGTGTCACGTGATCATCTTGCGCTCATAATCTAGTTTATCTGTACTTTTACTTCATTGAAAACAACATCGTGTTGACTGTTAATTCTAGTCTAAAATAGCATTCTTGAGAAAGAAATTGTGTTTACTGGAAGTAAATACCTTTTACAGGCTTCCAAAGGCTTCGAATGCTGACAGGAACTACGTAGTGGGTTAATTTGATTCTGCGCACTTAGTGAAGTATAAATAGGAAATAATCCTATAATTATCATTCTTTACAGCTACTTACAAAGAGAGAGGTCATAATTGAATTTGCAGTTCAGTGTGGAATATATCCATATTTATTTGGAGATTCATCTAATATCTATACAATACATTTAGAAGTCAGTATTGTTCTTCATCTGAATTAATATACTGTTCCGTGGAATTATCTGGAACATTTCTAATACTTGTGAGATTCCAGACTTACAAGGATTATTTGGATTTATTTAGAACTTATATATATCAGCACAGTGCCGACTTTTCATTCGGAATACTACATCCGGATTACTTTGATTAACTTCAGGAAGTGAACTTTAAAACAATTTAGGACTTTTTAGGATATTCTATACTGTAAGTTATTTTTAATTCTTTCACTTTGATTGTTTGTTGAACTATTTTAATTCTTTTAATACTTTAGGAAATTAAAGATTTGCATTTTAATCTTGAAAGCTTGTTTGTGTCTTTTGTCTTGTTACATTACCCCTAGAGTCGTAACACCTTGCATATTGGATGCACCATCTGTGGCATGCCCAATGCATTTGCTTAAATCCAATTTCAGGTTGTCAGCAACCTCTGAAAGCATGTTGACAAAATACTGACCTGTTGATTCTCTGCACTTCACAATACTTACGAGCCTCTCATGAACTGTGTCTGTGACATATCTCAGAACAACAGAACACTGGTCCTGGGAGGTGATGTCCTGGGTGGTGTCAGTTTGTACAGAGAACATCCCAGCTTTTGTGATGTCTTCCACAATGCTCTCCTGAATAAGCTGCTGAATTGTGGCAATGATGGAGTTGATGGTTCTTGCAGACAGCAACGTCACCAGGGAACCTCTGCCCCAGACTGATGCATTTTCTTTGATTTGTCAATGGATTCAGCTACATGCTCTTTTAGGCACAGATCATACTTACTTAACAGGAGTATGATCTCCAAGAAATTGCCATGATCAACATTGATGTCTTCGACTTCAAGTATGCAGCATCATTCCTTGACCTATAACTAAGGCCTCTTTTGCCAATCACTTTCACAACATCCACCACACGCTCTAGAACCTGACGTTTCTTCTTAATTTGCTCCTTCAGTGAAGACAACTGACTACCACTCAGTAAGCTTTTAATATCAGATTCAGAAGCATTAAAAAGTAGGCCTCAGCACATGTTCTGTGAGCCATGCTCTTCTCATGTTCTTCTAAGCGCTGGTGAACATGTCTCTAGTCCGCCATGCCACTTATGAAGGGAGAGCTGTCAGTTGACTTGCCAAATGCCATGCAGACAGAGCAATGCAATGTGTGACGTTCTTGGCAGTAGGTTAGCCATCTTCTATGTGTGCCATCTTTACATCAGAAGACTTTCTGTAATACTGGGTTATTTGCATTTTGTTTAGGGTGGTACGCAAAAAACAACCTAAGGCTTTCACGATTGGGACGAATGTAATAATCGATTGGTGCCTCAGTCTCTTCCTCTCCTGCTTCCATCTCATGTTCTCTCTCCTCATCTGTCTCATATCCTCTCTTTTCTCCGCTCTCCTCTTGTCTCTCAACTGGACCTTCATGTCTGCTCTTTTCTCTTCTCTCCACTTCTTGCTCCTCTCCTCTCTCATGCCCCCTCTACTCTCCTTGCTCTTTTCCTTTTTCCTCACATTTCTCCTCTCTGCTCTCCTCCACTGTAGACACAATGGGCCCAGCCTGACCATGAACATACAAAGTAGTCACAAAATTATTAGGGCAGGCATGATAGATGTACTAAACATACATGATATGGGCAGACTACAGTGGTACTCAATATACAACATATAAAAGTTGAACCACATAGCCTATGTATTATTATTATTATTATTATTTGTTGTTGTTGTTGTTTTTATATTCACATGAATGAAGGTGAAAAATGAATATGAGTTTAATGGGCCATTTTGAAAATCCTGCAGAGATTTTAAGATCATTGCATTATTTTTATTTATTCATTTATTTATTCGTTTTTAAATAGGCTACATAGGCTTACAGTCTCTTAAAGGACATAGCCCACTAGATTTAGCACCCTAGTCCTTGCTGGTAATGATTAGTCTTTTATTGTTGACATGTGATTCTAAACGTCTTACGTCTTAACTATCTTACCGCTTCTGCCTGCTCCTCGAAAATAGCGGCGTTGCTGCTGCTGGCCACTTGAGAAGGCTGATGCCCAAACAGTGTGTCGACTTTTTTTTACATTTGGAGGCATGTGCCTCTAATGCCTGCTTCCTTTTTTCTCTTATTTTTTCGGCCCTTCCTTTACTTTTTGACATTTTCTTGTCCATGGCTTTTGTTGGCCATCTCACTATTGCGCGCTACTTTTGCATTAGTCTAGATGTTGTTAGTCTGGAGGATGTTAACGCGCATGCGCACCAGAGACTTCCGCCGGCCGAGCCGGCTAACTTCCGGTTTAGCCCTATGCTAACTTGATAAAATAATTCAATCGTGCGGCTCTTCTAGACTTTCAAAATGTTATCGGACAGAATGGATCAAATTCTGTTAGTGAAACGAATCATTTCGCGGTGGTTGTGACGCTCAAAACAATTTGGGAAAGAAATTGGCCCTGCCCGGGGGGGGGGGGGAGGGATTGTGATTGGCCAGTGTCACACACACGCAGCACGGAATGACAGGCACACAAGCGAGGAACAGACAGGGCCGGTAAAAACGGATTTTTTTGACGGCCCACCGGCCCACCGATGCGGCGGCCCACCGGGATTTGTCCCGGTACGCCCGATGGCCAGTACACCACTGAACATAAGCCAGCCTCACCCGAAATAAGCCAGCTCTGAAAATAAAGCCAGCCTCGACCGAAAATAAGTCAGTCTAGACTGAAATAAGCCAGCCCCGAAAATAATCTGCCTAATACATTTAATGTATATTTTGAATGCAGCTAAGTTTAACATGTGGAGAGGAAAAAATATGTCTTGAAAGAAGTAACAAAGCAATTCTAAACAACAAGAACGAATTTAAATATAAAATACATGTATCAGTTAAGATAAGTCTAAATGATTGTTCATCAATGATGAATTTAAAAGTAAGAAATTCAAAACATTCTTTCAATCGTTGCAATATAAAATAAGCAATTTTAGATACACATAATACCATTTTCTCATCCTCTACCGATATTCTTGTTTACTTGTAAGAATAAGAATGCATAATGTGTTTACCTGAAAAAGGAATTAACATCGCAATTCGGGTTTGTTTATTTGAGACGGAGTAGATTGGGTTTTTATTTGTTCTACGCAGTATAGATAATATAAAACGAAATTTGATCATTGCGTATTCATATTCTTAGCAGTTACGGCATTTGGTAAAGTCATATAGGGAATTTATTTATTTGTTCGTGAAATCTAAAATCTAAACAGTACATTTTGGAATTTCTTTTATTCAAAGATCTGAACATCTTTCTACTCCTTCGGAATTATCGGAATCATTTCAAGAACTTTTGTGATATTCTACGTTCACAGGAATTTACCTGAAATTAATAACATTTGGATTTAGAACTGTGATTTTTGTTGACACATAAGCACATTAGTGTCCTCATTCGGAATACCTTTGGACAGTTTCCGGATTAGTGAATTCCATAGAACAATTTAGGATTATTTAAGGAATTTCTACACTGTAAGTTATATTTAACTCTTTCACTTTGTTTTAAATATTTTATATTTTAGGAAATTAAATTTGTAATTTAGAAATTGTGAAAGCTTGTTTGAGTCTTTCTTTCTTTTGTTACATATTCAACCACTAGTCGTAACACTGTGTAACATATTCTTATTAATTTTCTACAATTTTTACCCTTGTATAAGCCACTCTGGTTTTGTTGGCTGGCTGGCTTTTAACGGCACATTGAGCGCATTATTGGCTCTATCATGTCGATAAAAGGGGAGCTAAGTGTCTTTCCCAAGGACACGCGGAGGCAGCTGGACAAAGCGGATATCGAACCCGCGACCCTAAGAGAACAAGTCCGACGCTCTGCCAATTGAGTTACAGCGGCTCTCAATCCTGTCCAGAGAGGGGTAGAATTATCACCTTGTACATGCATTTTACCTCGGGAAGAAAATCTAAATAAATCCTTAATTTCAGAGTAGGATCGTATTTTTACAGCTTTATGATGTCAGTGAAAATCGATAATTATTTTCTCGCAACACGTGTAAAATGCAACGAGCAAAGTCTATTTAAGGTGCTCAAGTTTATCAACATGTGTGAATCTCTCTTTATCATTTCTTTAAATAAAAAAAAATAAAAAAAATAAAAGTCATCTGTTGTAAAGGTTGAAAGTTAAGCGAAAAACTAGTTGGTAGAGTAGTTTAGAGATAATACCTCTACGCCCTCGCCTTGTCTCAATGACGATGAGAGTGAGATGAAAGTTAGGGGAAGGGGCAAAAGACAAAATGATATGTGTACTGCCAAGTAGCAAAAATACTGCGCTATAACAACAATCACACTAGATAGACTTGCATATGCAACTTTCTCACGTCCGTAATCGATGTGTGATACCTAATTCAGAAATATTCATATACGAAGGTATAACTTGTATGAGAAACACCTTAAGGTTCAATTGGTATGCACAATGGTTAGTATACATTTAGCCAAAGTCGTATATTGCAAATAAGACGTCGCAGTAGTTGCTGCGCCCCCTCCCGATTGGTGCCAATAGGACTGGTCTAAGACCAAATGAAAAGGCGCTCCAGGCAACGAGCGTCTTCGGCCCCCCCCCCCCCCCCATTTGTTCAACATATGCATACCTTATTTTGTATTGCCCGACCACCCAGTCGCCTGCCCTTAAATCCGGCCCTGGGTACCAGAGTTTGTAAATACCGCAATCCCTCCTGAGGTTTAAATAAAACTTAACGGAACTAATGGGGAACTCAAATGTTTTACAGATTGACTCAAATTAAAGAAAAGCTTTCACAAAAGAGTTTTTTGTTGTTGTTTTATTTATTTATTTTTAAAAAAAAATTGTTTTGTTTTAAACTTCACCCTACTTGGAATCATTCTTTATTATAGCAAAAGACATGTACGCTATGTGTGTATTTGATATAACTTGAGTTATATATAGATAGCCAATGCTAGTGGAAAAACAAGAAATGACGGTTACTTTAACTGCGGCGTCAACACTTTTGTGCGCGTTTTGCTAAATTAACGTTTTTCAAGTAAGTCAAGGCCCATTACGACCGTTTTGATATCACGTTAACGGAGGCAGAACAAGAGATGTGTAGATCTATTCAAATCCAAAATGTTGGGACTTCTAAAGACTATCATGCATATAAATATGACTGGAATATTTAGTGGATAACAGCCTTGTATTTCAGGATATGAGGATGTTAGGACTAATGGTGGTTTTATTGTCCAAAAATGAGGTTTACCAACGATGCGTCAGCGGAGCCGATAACAAAATATTTGTGAGGGTAAAACTACCATTAAAATCCTCCAATCCTCAAACAAATGACCCTGCGTCTCGGGAAGATCTCACACAGGATCGCTCAAAATGGCGGAGTCTCATCCATAATGGAACTATAGACTTTGAACGGAGGAGAACTGCAGAGGCAGTGCAGAAGCGAAGGCAGCGTAAATCTCACAACTGCAGCACGTCCTCTATTGATCAAGCAAACCCAAGCCGCATATCTTGTCAAGTGTGCCATAGACAGTTCTGAGTACAAATCGGCCTGATCAGCCAATCACGTACTCACAGAACCCAAACCAGTTAGTGATGTCATGGTCATCTTTGAACTGGAAGGACGAACAACAACAAAATATAAGACATACTGTTATGTAACAAGATTTAATCTAAATTAAACCATTTTTTTTTTTACAGTAAAACAAGAAAAAAAAAAAAACCGAAATGCGACTTTACAGGCAGTTTGAAGTACATGAAAAGTCCATTATGTAAAGGGAAATAACTACAATAATATCAATGAGCATAGACCTTTAAGATTTGTTTCTCTTGATCCATAAAACTATAGGGACAGTGAATGTACCGACGCAGTGGGACTAATTTTTGCAGACGTTGACATTGATGTGTCTCTAGATAACTATTTTTGTTCTTGTCGAATAGTCAGAACATTTTTTAAAAAATGTTATCTTGTTTTTCTTTGCACGCAGGCTGTCAAAGATCAATTTTGTTCTTTTCATATAGTCAGAAATGTTTAAAAAAAATTTTATCTTGTTTTTATTTGCATGCAGGCTGTCAAAGATCAATTTTGTTTTCACCTGTCAGAAAAGATTTCTAGTATCTCGTGCTGCAATTAAATTTTAAATAACTTTTTCAGAAAGATCAGAAAGAGGGCATCATTTTAAGTTACTGCTGATAACATGTATTAGGGTTGGAGTCTACGGAATGCACATTTAAGCCTATTTACACGGAAAATGTTAAGATATCAAACTACAGACAGACATATAGATAGACAGACATAGTAGTGCATCAATATGTGTTTATAATTTACCATTTTCTGTTTTTAAACGATGGCACTGACACGAATGAGAGAGATAATATTGAGAGTGATGGGTTGTCGTTACTAATAACGATGATATTATTTGATACATGACTTATTCAACGTTGGTTGTCGTTGCTAATAACAATGACAGTATTTGTTACATGACTTATTCAAAGTTGGTTGTCGTTGCTAATAACGATGAGAGTATTTGATACATGACTTATTCAACGTTGGTTGTCGTTGCTAATAATGATGACAGCGTTTGATAGATAACTTATTCAACGTTGGTTGTCGTTGCTAATAACGATGAGAGCATTTGAGACATGACTTATTCAACGTTGGTTATCGTTGCTAATAACGATGAAAGTATTTGATACATGACTTATTTAACGTTGGTTGTCGTTGCTAATAACGATGATAGTATTTGATACATGACTTATTCAACGTTGGTTGTCGTTGCTAATAACAATGACAGTATTTGATACATGACTTATTCAACGTTGGTTGTCGTTGCTAATAATGATGAGAGCATTTGATACATGACTTATTTAACGTTGGTTGTCGTTGCTAATAACAATGACAGTATTTGATACATGACTTATTCAACGTTGGTTGTCGTTGCTAATAACGATGAGAGCATTTGATACATGACTTATTCAACGTTGGTTGTCGTTGCTAATAATGATGATAGTATTTCATACATGACTTATTTAACGTTTTTTGTCGTTGCTAATAACGATGATAGTATTTGATACATGACTTATTCAACGTTGGTTGTCGTTGCTAATAATGATGACAGTATTTGATATATTACTTATTCAACGTTTTTTGTCGTTGCTAATAACGATGATAGTATTTGATACATGACTTATTCAACGTTGGTTGTCGTTGCTAATAACGATGAGATTATTTGATACATGACTTATTCAACGTTGGTTGTCGTTGCTAATAATGATGAGAGCATTTGATACATGACTTATTTAACGTTGGTTGTCGTTGCTAATAACAATGACAGTATTTGATACATGACTTATTCAACGTTTGTTGTCGTTGCTAATAATGATGAGAGCATTTGATACATGACTTATTTAACGTTGGTTGTCGTTGCTAATAACGATGATATTATTTGATACATGACTTATTCAACGTTGGTTGTCGTTGCTAATAATGATGATATTATTTGATACATGACTTATTCAACGTTGGTTGTCGTTGCTAATAACGATGATATTATTTGATACATGACTTATTCAACGTTGGTTGTCGTTGCTAATAACGATGATATTATTTGATACATGACTTATTCAACGTTTGTTGTCGTTGCTAATAATGATGAGAGCATTTGATACATGACTTATTTAACGTTGGTTGTCGTTGCTAATAACGATGATATTATTTGATACATGACTTATTCAACGTTGGTTGTCGTTGCTAATAATGATGATATTATTTGATACATGACTTATTCAACGTTGGTTGTCGGTGCTAATAACGATGATATTATTTGATACATGACTTATTCAACGTTGGTTGTCGTTGCTAATAACGATGATATTATTTGATACATGACTTATTCAACGTTGGTTGTCGTTGCTAATAACGATGATATTATTTGATACATGACTTATTCAACGTTGGTTGTCGTTGCTAATAATGATGACAGTATTTGATACATGACTTATTCAACGTTGTTTGTCGTTACTAATAAAGATGACAATATTTGATACATGACTTATTCAACGTTGGTTGTCGTTACTAATAATGATGACAGTATTTGATACATGACTTATTCAACGTTGGTTGTCGTTGCTAATAACGATGATATTATTTGATACATGACTTATTCAACGTTGGTTGTCGTTACTAATAAAGATGACAGTATTTGATACATGACTTATTCAACGTTGGTTGTCGTTACTAATAATGATGACAGTATTTGATACATGACTTATTCAACGTTGGTTGTCGTTACTAATAACGATGATAGTATTTGATACATGACTTATTCAACGTTGGTTGTCGTTGCTAATAATGATGACAGTATTTGATACATTACTTATTCAACGTTGGTTGTCGTTACTAATAAAGATGACAGTATTTGATACATAACTTATTCAACGTTGGTTGTCGTTACTAATAATGATGACAGTATTTGATACATGACTTATTCAACGTTGGTTGTCGTTACTAATAATGATGACAGTATTTGATACATGACTTATTCAACGTTGGTTGTCGTTACTAATAAAGATGACAGTATTTGATACATGACTTATTCAACGTTGGTTGTCGTTACTAATAAAGATGACAGTATTTGATACATGACTTATTCAACGTTGGTTGTCGTTACTAATAAAGATGACAGTATTTGATACATGACTTATTCAACGTTGGTCGTCGTTACTAATAATGATGACAGTATTTGATACATGACTTATTCAACGTTGGTTGTCGTTACTAATAAAGATGACAGTATTTGATACATGACTTATTCAACGTTGGTTGTCGTTACTAATAAAGATGACAGTATTTGATACATGACTTATTCAACGTTGGTTGTCGTTACTAATAAAGATGACAGTATTTGATACATGACTTATTCAACGTTGGTTGTCGTTGCTAATAACAATGACAGTATTTGATACATAACTTATTCAACGTTGGTTGTCGTTGCTAATAACAATGACAGTATTTGATACATAACTTATTCAACGTTGGTTGTCGTTACTAATAAAGATGACAGTATTTGATACATAACTTATTCAACGTTGGTTGTCGTTGCTAATAACAATGACAGTATTTGATACATAACTTATTCAACGTTGGTTGTCGTTGCTAATAACAATGACAGTATTTGATACATGACTTATTCAACGTTGGTTGTCGTTGCTAATAACGATGATATTATTTGATACATGACTTATTCAACGTTGGTTGTCGTTACTAATAAAGATGACAGTATTTGATACATGACTTATTCAACGTTGGTTGTCGTTACTAATAATGATGACAGTATTTGATACATGACTTATTCAACGTTGGTTGTCGTTACTAATAACGATGATAGTATTTGATACATGACTTATTCAACGTTGGTTGTCGTTGCTAATAATGATGACAGTATTTGATACATGACTTATTCAACGTTGGTTGTCGTTACTAATAAAGATGACAGTATTTGATACATAACTTATTCAACGTTGGTTGTCGTTACTAATAATGATGACAGTATTTGATACATGACTTATTCAACGTTGGTTGTCGTTACTAATAATGATGACAGTATTTGATACATGACTTATTCAACGTTGGTTGTCGTTACTAATAAAGATGACAGTATTTGATACATGACTTATTCAACGTTGGTTGTCGTTACTAATAAAGATGACAGTATTTGATACATGACTTATTCAACGTTGGTTGTCGTTACTAATAAAGATGACAGTATTTGATACATGACTTATTCAACGTTGGTTGTCGTTACTAATAATGATGACAGTATTTGATACATGACTTATTCAACGTTGGTTGTCGTTACTAATAAAGATGACAGTATTTGATACATGACTTATTCAACGTTGGTTGTCGTTACTAATAAAGATGACAGTATTTGATACATGACTTATTCAACGTTGGTTGTCGTTACTAATAAAGATGACAGTATTTGATACATAACTTATTCAACGTTGGTTGTGCAGCAGATAAGGTTTATACTAAGACATGAAATAATAGTTTGTCAAGCGGTTGTGGAAAAAAACAAAGCAAAGTCAATTAGAAAATCATTGTCTAATTACTGTTAGAACATATTTTGTAATATTAGAAAATAATTTTCTAATTACTGTTAGAACATATTTTGTAATATTAGAAAATAATTTTCTAATTACTGTTAAAACATATTTTGTAATATTAGAAAATCAATTTCTAATTACTGTTAAAACATATTTTGTAATATTAGAAAATCAATTTCTAATTACTGTTAAAACATATTTTGTAATATTAGAAAATAATTTTCTAATTACTGTTAAAACATATTTTGTAATATTAGAAAATAATTTTCTAATTACTGTTAGAACATATTTTGTAATATTAGAAAATCATTTTCTAATTACTGTTAAAACATATTTTGTAATATTAGAAAATAATTTTCTAATTACTGTTAGAACATATTTTGTAATATTAGAAAATAATTTTCTAATTACTGTTAGAACATATTTTGTAATATTAGAAAATAATTTTCTAATTACTGTTAGAACATATTTTGTAATATTAGAAAATCATTTTCTAATTACTGTTAAAACATATTTTGTAATATTAGAAAATAATTTTCTAATTACTGTTAGAACATATTTTGTAATATTAGAAAATAATTTTCTAATTACTGTTAGAACATATTTTGTAATATTAGAAAATAATTTTCTAATTACTGTTAAAACATATTTTGTAATATTAGAAAATAATTTTCTAATTACTGTTAAAACATATTTTGTAATATTAGAAAATAATTTTCTAATTACTGTTAGAACATATTTTGTAATATTAGAAAATAATTTTCTAATTACTGTTAGAACATATTTTGTAATATTAGAAAATAATTTTCTAATTACTGTTAGAACATATTTTGTAATATTAGAAAATAATTTTCTAATTACTGTTAGAACATATTTTGTAATATTAGAAAATAATTTTCTAATTACTGTTAAAACATATTTTGTAATATTAGAAAATAATTTTCTAATTACTGTTAGAACATATTTTGTAATATTAGAAAATAATTTTCTAATTACTGTTAGAACATATTTTGTAATATTAGAAAATAATTTTCTAATTACTGTTAGAACATATTTTGTAATATTAGAAAATAATTTTCTAATTACTGTTAGAACATATTTTGTAATATTAGAAAATAATTTTCTAATTACTGTTAGAACATATTTTGTAATATTAGAAAATAATTTTCTAATTACTGTTAGAACATATTTTGTAATATTAGAAAATCAATTTCTAATTACTGTTAGAACATATTTTGTAATATTAGAAAATCAATTTCTAATTACTGTTAGAACATATTTTGTAATATTAGAAAATCAATTTCTAATTACTGTTAGAACATATTTTGTAATATTAGAAAATCATTTTCTAATTACTGTTAGAACATATTTTGTAATATTAGAAAATCAATTTCTAATTACTGTTAGAACATATTTTGTAATATTAGAAAATCATTTTCTAATTACTGTTAGAACATATTTTGTAATATTAGAAAATAATTTTCTAATATTAGAAAATAAGCTGATTTTCTAATAGTTGGCATTGATTTTCTGATATTAGAAATTGATTTTCTAAGAATTATAAATTGATTTTCTAATATTAGCAAATCAATTTCTAATACGAGAAAATAATTTTCTGATATTGGAAAATACCGATTGTTTAATACATCATTCGAAAACCAGTTTCTAATATTTGACAATGCCCATTTTTGTCCACTATGACTTGCCGGCAGTCACGTGTGGATAAAAATAAAAATTTTATAAAAGCAGAAATTACCCAGTTTCTAATATTAGAAATCATTCTCTAATACTAGCAAATGTTCTGATGTTCTAATATAAGATAATCAATTCCTAATATTAGAAAATGCTCATATTAGTTCACAGTGGCTTTTCCATAATATACTTTATTTTTGATGCTATCCAGAATTCTTCGCTCTAAGTGGTATGTATGCTATCCTCCTGTCTTTTAAGTCTTAATTTACCTCGGTTGACCGATCCTTTTTATTTGTTCCTGGTTAGACTTGGAGGAAATAGAGGAAACAAAGTCATCAAGGTCTTCATCGACGCCCAGGACAGTAATATAATTGTTACCGCAGACGTGGTGGAATAAAGCTTTTAATGTCCTTGTAAAACACCGGAGAGAGAGAGAGAGAGAGAGAGAGAGAGAGAGAGAGAGAGAGAGAGAGAGAGAGAGAGAGAGAGAGAGAGAGAGAGAATGATGATGTTTAAATGATCCAAATTCCAAATTGTTGGTGGTGGCACATCCTTGCTGTTGTATTAAGATGTGTTTGTAATTTACTATTTTTTTTTTTTTTTTTTTTTTTATAAACAGAAATAGCTCCAAGACAAATGATCTAATAATTAAAGAAAGTGATATCTTGTTTTTAGTACTGACGATAGTAGTGAAATGTATTCTTAATTTGTTTTATGTCGATTGTGCAAGTCGAACGTTTGACTAATTGCCCTTGAAGTTGATTTTAACAGCCTCCCCAAAAAGTAAAAAAAATAATTAAACACCAACCATAGATGATCAACTACCAACCCTCGCCCATGCAGGCTTCCGCGAAATAAAGGGTGCAAAGCGAGTATGTTGAGGAATTGTTTTATTTGTCATTGTCGTACTCGTTCTCGTCGTTGCCATCGTTGTCTTTGTTTTCGTTGGTTTTGTTGTTGATGATGGAGATGATTAAGATTAGGAAGACAATAGAATATTTTCAAAATGCAATTGTATTCTTTCAATTCATAGTCGTCTTTGTTGATGCAGTTTTTCTTCCAGATTTGATTGCTCTGTGTTAACTCCATCTCCACGTCTCCGTCTGTCTGTCAAAAACCATTTTTTTTCTTCTAACATATAATATTTAAAAAAATACATATATCGAACCTATTAGGTAAACGGTATTCACACTTATCAGACGTCCGCTTTGTGACAACCTAAAACCTGCCTAGCTTCTATCAATCTATCTATCTATTTTTCCACCCCTCCTACCCTATTTATCTACTCTGACATACGTATTCAATCTGCACCTGAGAAAAATGAACTAATTTTTTACAATCTAAATCCAGTGATTTTCGCCCATCAAAGACGGCACCCACTCATTTCTCGGGGTCAGTGAGAGGAGTGGTTGAACGCTGCAGTTTTACCTTTACTTATCATCCTCTCACGTTTTCAATGTATTCACGGTTAGATGATCGCATCAGTTTGAAATATACTCACGTTAGAAGCAGACGAGATGGTATTCTTGAAAAAATGGTAAGCATTTTTCTGAGCTTCTCTCATATTTCAACAATACCCAATCATTCACATTATTTTACTTCAAATGTGTCGTAAGAGTTTGTTTTTCCAAACAATCTATTTGAAATTTGATCGATTTTTGCTGTCAGGTGTCAGGAAAACACAGCAGTATCATCTATAGCTATACGGATAACGTAAACAGGTGAGGAGATCACTCTGCCGTATATACTGATATGTGAGTTCCCATGAGTAGCACATGTTGGGACAAGATCGTCTGATACTATACACAGACAGCACATTTCTCTATTGTACATGCTATACATATATACACGTCAACGTTTTTAGCACAAATTCGTGACATACTTTCAAGAATTTGGCATCAAACACATTATCACCAAAATAACAAACGCTACTGTCTTACGGTATTGTCGAGAGGGACAATTTTTTAATATTGCTTTTTGGGGAAAATTTAGGCAGTAACTGCATCTGCTACCAAAAGCTGAATGACTATAACAACCATGATGTTTCTATTTCCCACGCCAATTTTATTTGCATCGCCATTTCCAGAGCACTGAGTCACACATTCTTGTAGTCGCCTTAGATTTTGGCACAACATACTCGGGGTGGGCTTATTCTTTCACAACGGACTATCAGATCGATCCGACCAAGGTCCATGCTAAACACTGGTCTGGAGGTGACTTCATGTCTCCTAAAACACCGACGGCCCTTCTTATCCGACCGGACGGGAACACTCTCGAGGCATTTGGATACGAGGCAGAGGATAGATATGCTGAGCTGGCAGAAACAGGAGACCATACAAACTGGTACTACTTCCGAAGATTTAAGATGAATATTTACGAAAAAAAGGTTAGTATTACACAATTACAGAGTTTTGTTGAGGTGAATTTTAAGTTCTATTGAAGCAGTAAACCTCATATTGACCGACGTGAAGCGGAGGTAAATATAAGTTTACTATTTGACGCGAAACGGATGTTAATATGGCAAGTTTAATGGTTCATAAAAATTCATATCCATCGAAATAAAGATATATAATTGTTATATTACAGGACGTATATAGAACAAAATGCAATTTCATTTGATTTAAAATTGTACAAATGTCATCTCAACTGCATGACGCTAAGTACTTACAGTTAGGATGTCACGTAAAAGTAAATGGCGTCATGACCATTAGACATGAAGAATGACCATGCGACACATGCATACGCGCACACACACACACATGCTCACACAGACACAGATTGGTAATGGTGCAATTACAAAACTGATTCCCAATGTTTCGAGCTAATGAAGTAATCAAGCTCTTCGTCAGGGGAAGAAACAATTTACAAAAGCAAAATTAACACGTAGCCCAGAGAAAAACTAAATTATTGACATGTTTCAATGAGAGGGGATATCTACAAGAAAGAGTTAATTAAAATAAAATCAGATGAAAATACAGTATAAAATTGTGTAAGTTGCGTGTATATTTTTTGAGGGAGTTAAAATAGCAAAAATATATTTTTTTAAAATAATCATCGTAAATGCGTATTATCCGTCCGGGGCGATCAGCGTAAATGCGTATTATCCGTCCGGGGGGATCAGCGTAAATTCGTATTATCCGTCCGGGAGGATCAGTGTGAACGCGTATTATCCGTCCGGAAAACCAAATTGCTGTTACCTAATTCCAAGCTAAAGATAAAAGATGGAAACTAACGAAAAACAACGTCATCTAAGACCAGAAATTACAATATGCACTACAAATTATATTCAGGTAATGTTATGCTACAGTGAGGTAGTAAAGGAAAGGAGTCATGAGATTGTGGTAGCGGGATACTGAAAAAGAGATAATAATCATAATAATAATAGTAACAATAAACTTTTTGTAAAGAAGGAAACAGTATTTACATGTGTACAATATGTCGCAAAGAGTTGTGTACGAGTTATAAACTTTTACCTTACTGAATTATTGACAAGAATGCATGGGGAATGCTAATTTTGTTATTTAGACCATATGCACCATGAATTCTCAGCTGTATAATGCAGTATCGTTCCTTACGTGTACGTTCCATATCGGTCCACAGAGTGTATGATTCCTTCGGTAGTATCTCGAGGGGCTCTACTAAAAAAGCAGTTGAATTGTAGTGTTTGGCGAGTTTAGCATTGATTGTATTGCGAATGTGGCTCCTGTGGTTATTAATTTTTTTTGAAACATATTTTTGGGGGACATATTATTGAATCAATAGGGCTTGGTCAACAAATTCTCCAACTTGGGCATAGCCCTTTCCCAACATAAAAGCACTTAGCATATACGCGAGGCAGAGAGAGAGAGAGAGAGAGAGAGAGAGAGAGAGAGAGAGAGAGAGAGAGAGAGAGAGAGAGAGAGGAACATGAATTTAATATATGAATATGCTTCATACATATAATACTATTTACATAGATATTGAAAGTAGTCATTTACATACATAGAAATAAATTATATAGTTTAGGTCACAAGATGAACCTCGAAGTAGCAGGTCAATCATTGCAGGCAATAGAAATAAGATACTGCGTTGATCTCCATATTGGCTACACTCTAAAAAATATTAATTTATTGCAATTTTAGGTGCCTCTCCACAGTTTCAAAATGGTGGTTAATACACGTACAATTATTCCCAATTATTGCATGGAGGATAGACTATTTCCTGTCACCATATGTATAGTGTGGGGGTGGTTCACATTTATAACAAGTTACAAGTCGTCTCGATTAAAAACTTAATGGGGCAAGTCTTACATTTTCAGGAAAGGTTTTCTGCAAAGATAACGTCGAAATAATAAATTTCTTGCTTGATATTTCTAATCTTAAACGGGAAATTTCGAAATCAAATCTAATTCTTAAATTATAACTTGTTAGATCGGTAGTGAGAGGTGATAATAGATCATAACGGTAAAATGGTCATTGACAATTTATTGCAATTTTAGGTGCCTCTCCACAGTTTCAAAATGGTGGTTAATACACGTACAATTATTCCCAATTATTGCATGGAGGATAGACTATTTCCTGTCACCATATGTATAGTGTGGGGGTGGTTCACATTTATAACAAGTTACAAGTCGTCTCGATTAAAAACTTAATGGGGCAAGTCTTACATTTTCAGGAAAGGTTTTCTGCAAAGATAACGTCGAAATAATAAATTTCTTGCTTGATATTTCTAATCTTAAACGGGAAATTTCGAAATCAAATCTAATTCTTAAATTATAACTTGTTGGATCGGTAGTGAGAGGTGATAATAGATCATAACGGTAAAATGGTCATTGACAATGCATAACTTTATAAAAGGTGTATCATTTATGGAATTTTTGTCTTTCGCATTATTTGAGACAACCAGTTTAACAATAAAGGTTTTAAATTCTGGAAGTTCTTTAAAGTTCAGTAACAGTTCGTGCTGCCTCTAATGGGAGTTTATTTTCAAATTGATCAATCTTCTTGAGAACAACCGTTCCACATATGCATGTTCTAAATGTGATCGTATGAATGACAATTATATTTTTCCTAAAGATTTCATGGTTAATTTGAATTTAAATGCCATAGGTCAGAGGTTCTCAAACTGTGGTCCGCGAGCTCCATTCATATCCTATATGAAACATTGTCTTTAATAGTCAAGTGGTTCGCGAACAAAAAAGTTTGAGAACCACTGCCCTTGATGATTCTATCATTCTGGATACAGAATTACCTAGATCGTGTATATATGTGCTGACCATTTTCCATCACTACTGAGAATTACTGAAGTCAAGGTCTCGCCAACATATTGGCTGGTACAGATTTTGCATGTCAGGAGTCAGACTAAAATTTTGGTTTGACATCGTAACTTCTGATTAATAGTAAAGCTAACTCCTGTAGCTGAACTTCAGAAGAGTTGGGTCTTGGGCATATGTTTGCAGATAAGGCAGCACTTGTCTTTGGTCATGTCTGGTGTTACCTTGGTACGTACCAGATCATCTTCACTAGTCAAGGATCGTCGATCCACTTTGTTCCACATCAACCCTTGACATATCTAGCTAGCTGAAACAGTTTCTACTACTGCGCTATCTGATTGGATGCAGCTGAAAGAAAATGATCCAATCAGATCCCTTGTTACATTTAAATTGGGAGATTGTTAGGATTAAATAACAGCGACCTCCATACACAATGACACATGTCGCACACAAATTTCTCCAATTTAAATATTTAAAGCAACTTTTAATTCCGATGCCTGGATCGTCGCAAGCCACAGGCGATATTCCGCTAGGATCCTTAATCACCCGTGCTTAACCAATCCCTGCGAGCGCGAGTACATTTTTCTAGCCATTGTGACCCAACATGACCTTTCACGCTGTGTGAATGAGCCAATCATAGTTTCTCTTCCAAGCACAGTCAGTTATTGATTGATCACCGTGCACCATATCCGCTAAGTAAGCGCATCGTGATCGGTTTTGAAAAACACCTGAACTTATAAAGTTTGATCGATCGATAAAACGGGCACTTTCATCGATGTGTAGGAGATTGTTATATTGTGTTGTTGATGACATATTTTTGTTTATGTTTAGTCATGAAAAACAAGGAAATCATTGCACAGGCAGCCACAAGTGATAAAGGAGCGTAGCGGAGTATCGCCTGTGGCTTGCAATGACGCAATGCCTGTGGACATCGTGTAACTCGTCTTAATGAATACATAACAGGTCACCTAACGAGCTCTCTCATTGGTTAATTGATTTCGCTTGCTATGGGCAGGGAAACTATTATCAGCAAGAGGGAACTTGGTCAAAACACCGTTTAAGCTAGCTAAATATATCAAGGGTTATGGAACGAAGTAGATCGACGACCATTGGCTAGCGAAGATGGTACCAGATGGTCCTTCAGAGTGTTGGATCTACGGTACCACTGTGACTAATGCAGTCCACCGGAGATGGTCTGCCTAACCTTAGTAAACGGGCGGCCTAAACTACCCTTCCCTAGAAAGTTATCTTTTTCTCAGTATTTAACAAATTGTCCGGGGTAAATATTGGCCAGTTATTGTGTGAACAATTAATCTGTTAGCACGTAAATTGGCACTGATTTACTTTACATAGCAAAGTAGCTAATGCAGTTGAAAGTTTTACCTGTCGGAAAAAAGCTAGAAATACTGACTTTTTCGTCGATGTAAACGAAATATTGAAAATCTAATAGTCATACTTCAGACTTATATTGCGTACATCAAGATCCATCACATCTGTAAAGGGGAATTTGATACGTTCTGAAAGAAGGGAGAAATTAATTGAGAAAGTATCGCTACACTGTCGGGTCTGCCTAAGTGTTCTTTGCAAGGGTTGTAAGGTCAAGCTAAATGCAGTGTACGGACAGCCTAGATAGAATTTGTGATAATATTTGCAAGAAGCTTGATTTTCTCCAATTTGTTCTTTTTTTTATTTTGTATCGATTTCTATCATATTTAGAAGAAAAAAATGTTCAGTTGTTTTTCATTGTAATCACAGAAACACAAAATCTACATGTATTCATTTAAGTGTTAAGATTATGACCATATCCAACCTATAGAATGGATACATTTGGACCCATCGTTAGCTGTAGCCGTACAATCTTATGTTCATTTTTTCCTTCATCCATCAACACATATATCCATTTTCATGCATCCTTTGTTTCATCCATCAACCCCATGCATACGTATAACATGCAGGCATGCTTTTAAAACACACACACACACACGCACACAACATTGTGTTCTTAACTGTCCATTTAATAGGACTTGGATTTAGTGTCGTATCTATGATATAAATCAATTTCCAGCAATTAACACACCATCTCTCCTGCTTTCCCCATTAGCAGGCATTTTGTCGCTAATCAAAACCTGGGATTTAAACAGTCTCCATTGTGGGGGGGGGGGGGGGGGAAAGGGGGGGGGAAGGTTCTTGTATTTTGTTATACGAATAATTAAAAACGAAGCTACAATCCATATAAGTTATAACCAATCTATATTTACTACAGGACGACTAATTTAAACATCTTATTTGCAATTGTACTTTCATTTTCAATCCGTTTGCCAGCTGCTTTTAATCTGATGTTTCTGGTTATATATGGTTGAATTTGCCAGTTTCTGTACATATAAATTTTACTTTGAATTTGAGAGGGAATTTTTTTTAGTCCAAATGATGAACAATATTTTCAAAACTCTTCTTTGAATCTCCTTTCAGTCCCACATTACGAAGAGTGAAAAAGAAGCTATAAAAGGATTTTGTTTTTTATGTAAGGCATATAAATGCTACTTGAAGTACTAATTTATTGACTACTCGTACAATAAATGACAAAACTTAGTCCTGGCAATGTAAGGCATATAAATGCTATTTAAAGTACTAACTTATTGACTACTCGTACAATAAATGACAAAATTTTGTCCTGGCAATTTTGTCAATACTAAGATGAAGCCAATTTTCTAGGGAAGGGTAAATCAAACTGACCATACATGGTTTTGACCATTTGGAATCTGATTAAAATGGAGATCTGCTTTAAATACATGTATGTAGATCTGGCAGGTCCTGATAGAGGTCCATGTCCTGCCAACCTTTGAAATCCAATTAGTTTTAGTAACTTATTTGATAAAGCATTACATTAGGGAGAGTTATCGTTGGAAATGATATATTCCTAATGAAGTTTTTCACTTTCATAAATGTGAAACATGTAATTTGATTGGTGGTCGAAAGGTCAACACAACATGGCCTCCTATAGGTGTCCGTTAGATCTCTGTTGTGTTGGAGATCTCGATTTTAATCAAACTGAGCCGACCGTTCGCTGATGTTATGCCGACCGTCTCCCGTGGACAGTCTTAATCACTGTGAATACGAAATGAACTTCTTGAAATATGCCCCGCAGACGTTCGATAGATTCGATTTGGTGCAAATGCTTTCAAATAGTATATTTGTTGCTTTTTTTTCTGTTTTTTTTTTTTTTTTTTTTTTTTTTTGGGGGGTGGGGGTGCATGGGTGTGCTAAGTAACCACGATGGGGATACGCTTGTTGGCTTTCTAGGTTTTATCTTGCAAGAGGATATTTTTATCGAGGGTTCTGGTTTTGTTTATAGTCTCCTCAATGTATTTACTTCGGTATCCTCTCCTTCTAAGGTACCCTTTGAAATGTCGGAGTCTTTTTCAAGAGTAGTCGGATTGGAACAGATGCGTTCGGTCTGAACGCACACGCGGTAAGGAAGAGTTTTAGCTCACCTGACCGTAAACAGGTTTGAGATAGACAGAGTTCTTCCCCATGCAAATATTATACAAACCATATTAAAAATAAATTTTAGAATACAAGATGTGTAAACTTCAATATAATAATTTATACAAATTAGGCATAATAATACACCTTGGAGATTAAAATGAACAATTTGTAATTTATAATTTATAAATGAAAAACAGTATAAAATATAAATATTGTGAACGAAAATTTACAATTACGGACT
Organism: Margaritifera margaritifera; assembly: GCA_029931535.1. Lineage (NCBI taxonomy): Eukaryota > Metazoa > Mollusca > Bivalvia > Unionida > Margaritiferidae > Margaritifera > Margaritifera margaritifera. The sequence goes on along the minus strand of JAQPZY010001271.1, from coordinate 635,529 downwards.
AGCATAAACTATGTGCAATGTTCTAATTTAGAATCATCATTTCTTTAAGCAGCTATAGATATTTGTTTGCAAGTAATTGTGTTCTTTTTTTCTAATATTGTATTTGCTCCAGTAAGAATTAATTTCTTGTTAAAACAATGTCTAAGTTTATAAATTTATTTGCAGAGATTTATTTATAAAACACTTTGCCACAACGTGGAATTCCTCTATTGATCTGAAGTTTAATATTGCAATGCAAAATGTTGACAAAAACGCTCACTTTAAATGATACTAATTGTTATTTCTCACGAACGAGAGCTTATTATGATGTGAATGAAACTTAAAACTTTGAATAATTATTTTGAAAAAATTTTTAATATCGGGTGAATTGTACTTTAAAAAACAAGAAACTGCATTAAAATATTACAGAGATTCTTCTGAAATCACAAATATCACTAGTGACCGCTTTGTGATGCTAAATGTTTAAATATATATTCCTTACAGCATAATATGATTTGCTGAAAAAAATCTAATAATAAAGCAATACAAATGAATGGGTTATCTTTCTGTTTATATTGCAATGGAAGCAGATGCGCAATGTTTTAAAGAAATGAAACAGTACTTTGAAAAAGATTTGTAAACTATGTGACTGTTTGCCTTTAAACAAACCGATTTAAAAACAAATTATTCCCACTCCACCATGATGCTTTTTTTTCTCTTGAGCCTAATACCCACATTTACTAATTTCTTAAAATGTGTTCATACTATAATTATCGACCCTCTCTTTAATGTGTATGTTTATGACTGTATTGAAATTTATGTGTTTATCACTGGCATTTTCAAGTATTAACATCGACTATTCTGATATTGAATTGTAAGCGCAAGGGAAAATTGGCTTAATTTTAATAAAAAAAACATATAAAATATATTCTGATAGACAGATATACCGAAATAAAAACAGCGATAATGCGCCAGAAAGGATTGTGATTTCAACTAAATTCAACGTAATGCTACCTATTTCAGGATCTAAGCCACACCACATTATTACAAGAGGAACAGGGAAAGTATCTTCCGGCACTGAAAGTGTTTTCCTGCGCCATCTTATACCTGAAAAACGACGTGCTGAAGCCACTTCAGGCCATGGTGGAGGGGGGCATCAAGGAGTCAGAAATACAATGGATTATCACAGTTCCATCCATATGGGACGACAGAGCCAAACAGTTCATGAGAGAGGCTGGAATACTTGTAAGCTATTGTTAATTTCTATTGGAAAAATAATGGTCATTTCTTCAAAGTGAGAGGAACTGGAGACTACCTTTTATTATGCCATGGAGCATACTGAGATCTAACGAAGCCCTCAAACCAATATATATATATATATATATATATATATATATATATATATATATATATATATATATATATATATATATATATATATATATATATATATATATATATATACTCCAAACTGTTAAATTGGTAGCGGCGCAATTACAAATTAATTTTCCAACGTTTCGAGCTAGTCAAGTTCTTTGTCAGGGGGAGCAGCGACTTACATCAATACACACTAAACATAAACGAAGAGAGAAAGAAAAAAAAACACTGTACAATTACATATTTGAAAGACAGGAGGAATCTACAGACATGAGTTAAATATTGGAAGAAAAAAAACCCAAAACACTGAATAACGGTCATAAAACGAGCAAACTTACTCGTTTATTTTGTATTGTTGTTTGAATAGCAAAAGTTTATAAGAATAATCACATTTGGGGGATCTGTGTAATTATTAAAATACACCAGGAAAGGAACCCTGGACGGCCAATCATTTCCCGAAATGACCATCTCACTGAAAAAAAATGTCTGAATTCGTTGACTATACCTTAACAAACCCCCCAATACTAACCCTGCATACATCCAAGATACAATCGTGTACCTTAACAAAACCCCCAATACTAACCCTGCATACATCCAAGATACAATCGTGTACCTTAACAAAACCCCCAATACTAACCCTGCATACATCCAAGATACAACCGTGTACCTTAACAAAACCCCCAATAATAACCCTGCATACATCCAAGATACAACCGTGTACCTTAACAAAACCCTCAATAATAACCCTGCATACATCCAAGATACAACCGTGTACCTTAACAAAACCCTCAATAATAACCCTGCATACATCCAAGATACAATCGTGTACCTTAACAAAACCCCCAATACTAACCCTGGATACATCCAAGATACAACCGTGTACCTTAACAAAACCCCCAATACTAACCCTGCATACATCCAAGATACTATCATGTACCTTAATAAAATACCGAAAACTAACCCTCCATACATCCAAGATACGACCGTGTACCTTAACAAAAACCCCAATACTAACCCTCCATACATCCAAGATACAGATGTGTACCTTAACAAAACACCGAAATCTAACCTTCCAGACAACACTCTCCTCCTCACTCTGGATATGTTAATTATACACCAACATCCCATCCAAGAAGGGAATGAACGCCTGCATGGAAACATGGAAAAGTCGGCCTGATCCTTCCCCTCATACTGACTAATTGGTAAAGATTTTAACACATGTTCTTAAGTTGAACAATTTTGTGTACAACAACAAACCTTCTTACAAATCTGTAGAACTGTAAAGGATATTAAAATAACACCTTCATTTGCCAATATTTTCATGGGAAGACTGGAACAACAGCTCCTCAATGAGGCACCCCACAGACCTCTAAGCTGGCGCAGATTCGTTGACGATATAAAATCGAAATGGATCGAAACGGGTGACAATTACACAGTATTTTCTTAATTCGCCAACGACAATAAAATTTACGTCGGAGTCATCAAACTGGTCAAATGTCTTATTGGTCACTAAATCTACCCGCCTGTAAGGGAACGTAGAGACTGACCTGTAAAGCAAACTAAGTGACTCTCAACAGTATCTTATACCTGCCAGCTGCCACCAAAAGTGTGTGATAGAAAAATCTTCCTTACGGCCTGTTCGTTCGAACCAAACTAATAATCTCTAATTTGACTGCTCTTTTAAACGAGACTGGGAGAGCTCATTGGGCACCATAGAGAGGGAAGATACAGAAGGAAACACATTGACGAGGCTATGAATAAAACTAGATTCCTCGATAGCAAGTCCCTCTAGAAATGTGAAACGAAGAATGTCAACAAACGCATACCTTCCTGGTTACTTTCCACCACTATGCCCAAACTTACAACAGATCGTTCGGAACCTTTGGCACAAGATCGAATCTTCCGAACATATCAAGGACATATTCCAAGAAGTTCCTATGGTTACGTACCGTAGACAAACAAATTTCGGGGACCACCTGGTACGTGCCAAAGTAACTTCAGACAAGACCACATACTCACGCACACAGAACAGCAAAATCAAGCGTTACCCGAGACCAAATCGTTCCGAAGCTCAGTGACAGGAGTTAGGTTTGCTATCAATCAGAAGTTAGTATGTCGAGCCAAAATGTAATTTATCTCACGACATGCTTAATCTGTTGGCTTTCTCTTCCATGAAATGAACAAGAAAAATTATTTGGTAATCGCTTGTATTTTGGACGAGATTACAAAGGATCCTTACAAAGCCCCATATTAGAATCTGTTGTGCATATTAAGTCGAATTCCAACAAAGCCCCGTATTAGAATCTGTTGTGCATATTAAGTCGAATTCCAACAAAGCCCCATATTAAAATCTGTTGTGCATATTAGGTCGAATTCTAACAAAGCCCCATATTAGAATCTGTTGTGCATATTAAGTCGAATTCTAACAAAGCCCCATATTAGAATCTGTTGTGCATATTAAGTCGAATTCCAACAAAACCCCATATTAGAATTTGGTGTGCATATTAAGTCGAATTCCAACAAAGCCCCATATTAAAATCTGCTGTGCATATTAAGTCGAATTCCAACGGTGACAGAGTAAAATTCAAATTGCATCTACTTTGTCAGGTGTGGGAATCGCTTGGCCATCCTGACCTAATAATCAAGCCGCAATAAGCACTGTTCTCAAGAATAAACTGCGAATCCCGAAGGGTAGAATGAAGTAATTTCCTGCCATACCTACATACCCACTTACCTTTCAACCGGCGTATACCGGATTCACAATCAATGGGTTACGGCTTCAATTCCTGCCCAGCCCAGGGCGGCTGTAGTGATGTGTCTCCAGCCAAGACATGTTAATCCCATAGCCTCTGTACTAAATAGTCTTTCATGCTCTGATGTTCTGCTAAATGCCTATCAGTCATATCAACCGACGATAAGACTCGGCACAGCGCTTCACTAATGCAATCGACGATAAGACTCGGCACAATGCTTCACTAATGCAACCGACGATAAGACTCGGCACAACGCTTCACTAATGCAATCGACGACAAGACTCAGTACATAAGGTGCACAACTTGCCAGCACTTGATGAAGACTACCGCATTTTCCAGCTAAAGTTCCGCGAAAAGCTGATTTTCATTTCAACAATTTATTACCTTAATTATAGAAGAGCAATCGGATTGGATCAGAAATTTTCATAGCATATCAAGAGTTCGCTCCCTTTCATGTATTATTCATAGACATCTATTTAATAAATATTCATATATTCATAGCCCGAATATTATATGCAAAAACTGAAAATGTGATCTATCTCACCACACGCATGGAGTGTGTCCCCCCCCCCCCCCCTCCAGTATGTTGGGGAGATGGAGAAACTTAATAAAAGAATGAACATCTACAGATCTCACAAGTATAAACCGAGTGGGTTTTTGGATTAGTGAAGAGACAAGGCCAGTTATTAAATGACATATTTATTTACAATGTATATATGTATGGTAAATGAATTCGGTCCTACTCTAACATATACAATTCTGACACCAACTAAATAAATAATCAAATTCCGATCTAATACTCAATTTAGATTAAACCAATACTCACTGCAGTTAGTCAACACAGGCACTAAATACTCCTGTTTCAATGGCGTGCTTAATTCAAAATGAAGTATTGAGAAGTTTTTCCATACGTTGCCAACTTAACTATACACATTAGCTTGTGCATATAACAAACATTTATTATACTATGCAGTTGGCATAAGATATATGAAATTGTTCTGCTCACCTTGACAGACATGAAACTGCTCTGTTCATTTAATGAAAGTGTAAGTCTATGTTGACATAATGAAATTATGAAGCTATGATATTCACATATAAGACCAATCTATGAAATTGTAATGTTCACAAAAAATATGAAAATATGAATATGAAAATACACCTTTCTTCAACGGATATGAAGTTGTGACATTATTTAATTCATATAACGAACATGAAATGATGATAATACAACGTCCAACAACGGATATGAAGTCGCCCTATTTCACGGTAATAGGGCTTACACAAGGAATGGTCGCATATATTGTATTCCTTTCCCGTCTGCCGAAGGACCCGCCGGGAACCTTCCGCGCAGACACAGCTTGAAGCATGACCTGTCGACCCCTCGGACGCACAGCTGGGCCAACACCAGTGGCTCTAACCACTATAAGCGGAGTCATCTCAAAATATATACAATTGAACCGTGTAATACATGAACCACAAACTATTCTGTGTTGTAGTAACAATCACCACTATACACGTTATGTATGCGTATACAGGAATAAATCAGGTTTAACATTAAAACTGTTCTCCATTAAGAACTAGTGTATGGAATTACATTATATCCAACTTCCTACATAAATTTATCGACAAAAATAATAATCACATGGGATTATAAAAAGCTAGAATGCTTCTCATCGTTAACAATATACAACATACATAATTCAACCCAACTTGTCAAGTCAGATAAACATACTAATGTACCTGAAAAGCGACTATATTAAATCTGATAGCATTGAGTTACGTGAAACTGTCAGACATAATAGAAGTTTAGGATAATTTCCGAAACATTTAACTACTTAATATATCAAATACAGATGATAAAAAGAAAAGAAGAATGTCTAAAATGATTACATACCCATACTTGCCATATTCCCAGACAGTGTTGGGGTTTTTTTTAGACTCAAAAAGTGTGTTTTGAGGTCCCAAGGGGAGTCAGTGTGCGTGACCCCCCAAAAGCGAGATCATCCACATGAGAATAAACTATCTTTTCAAATCAGCCTATAGCAAATGACTGGAAATTCAAATCTGAATAAAAGAAAATACCATATGTTTTCTCTGAAGCATTTAATATACGTACAAACAACAAAATGGTAGACTTAGCATTGTCAAATAACATCACCACACACATATGTACATGGTCACAACCTCACACACATTAAATACAAAACAACCCCAAGTTACTGTCTTTAAAATCCATTAGACAATAAAATGTAGTTTTAATTACATGCAGTCTTTGCTGCTTTCAATAGTTCAATAGTCGGTCTGACGGTAATGCAAGTGTCATTTGTGTTCACAAATATGCCTACACTTTTCCTTCGCGAATGTGCATCCATGTCTTTGTTTGCGCTAGCAATGGCCAAAGTCGCTAAAAGTGATAAAAACCTGTAAGATGGCAATGAATATCCATTTAAAAACAATTAATTTGGCAATGAAAACATTCAAGGTTTGTGGTAGTTGCTAAAATCTTTGACCGCTGCTATTGTAACATATTTTCGAGGTTAAAGTCACACCGACGGCAGTGTAGATTTAATTTATTCTCAGGCTGAATAAATGAAAAATGGTACTAATTTACGCAAATACACACTTTGTCATTTGATTAATGATTATATACTTTTAAAATAACAGTAATTAAGAAAACATGGGTATTTATTATAATAAATGCTCGTAGATAATGGGTGAACACTAAAGTTAAATGAGAGCAAGATCTGGAGCGGAAAACTCCATGGTGCAGTTCATTTCAGGTTAACCAGATATTCAAACATATTAATGTTTTCATGAGTTACTTGATCACATGATAAAACGTTTATTGCAATAATGTAAATGTCCAAGGAAAATATGAGAAAATTAAGGTGGCAAAACTGTCGAAGCAAATAAGATTATCTCATTTTTTTTAGTACTTCTGGTGCATTATGTACTACAATTTTCCTTTGTCCCTTTCAAATGTTGTGCCCCCTGCCCCAAATCTGGAGGGTGAGGGACACAGTGTCCCCTGACTTTGGGATCCTAGGTGCAACACTGCATTAAAAATTGAATGGTGCTGTTATTCAACCTACCGAAATAATCATGTTTTGCATTTTATATACAGAGTAAAAATCCGACTTCAAAGAAACGTTGCCGCTGATCACAAACTTTAATAAAGATGGCTTCAACATTCTCATTCAAAGCAGTCAGTGATGTGTAATAACATTTGTTCTTCAACACGCGTCTGTTTGATGTACTTAACTTCAGACGAATTGGGTTGTTCCACTTAGTGTACTTTACCTATGCAAATTAGCCTAATGGGCTCTCTCTCAGCAGTGCTCAAAGAATTTGACCCGACGCACCAACCTAGCTATTGTGAGCCAATTAAGTAAATCTCTGAAAGGAGGCTGTTTATCTCTGACCGCCTTACCTTTTAATTTCCTCTAAAGCTGCTGTATAAACTGCCCCAAGGATAGTTTTGCATGAGCTCTGAGCAGGACTGTTTACTGTTTATACATACCAATCATGGGGATATATCATGGTGATCAAGAAATGTTTTTTTTTTTCTTTTTTTATGGGAATTTTTTTTTTCTTTCGCTAAGATGATAGCTGAAAATCGTGTTTTTCAAAACACGACCGTATCGGGGTGTTTGGGAGTCCAAAATCGTGTTTTTCGCGTGACACGTCGTGTTATGGCATGTATGACATACCTCTACAGCTGAAAGATCGATATCGTGAACAAAACAGTTTCCTGAGATATATGCAATGTAACTACACAGAAATATTAGCACTCATTATACTTGTACGTGGCAGAGACACGGACGAAAAACACAAGGTAAGTGAGCTCCTGCCGCCAGCACTTTGCACGTACCGCAGTAAATCGGTTACCCAGGTGAGCAAAAATAACTGTGGCAATCGTTCGACAGAACTAAAGCACACACCATGGGTAATGATGTTCGCAGCGACGGAACCCATACTATATTTACATTAAAATACAATACAATGACAATTTTGCGCACACAGTTCTGTGGCATCCACAACCACACCTGGAGTCTAGAAACAAGGGGGAAAAAGAAAGAAACTTACTGGATCCGCTGCTTAAGGACACTCAAACCAGCGGATTGAACTAGGAAAAATAAAAACTGTCATCTTAACGTACATAAATTATTATTATTGTTACTGTCATTATTATTATTATTATTATTATTTTATGAAAATCACTAGTAAATACTTTTGTTTGCAGTGTCCATGTTATAAAAATATTCATTATTATGACCACGATTTTTACCTTTTGATTAAACATCGTTGCCGATCTTGCATATAGAGGTGAGTACATTTTTTTCATGTTCATTCACAAGACGCATATCCGAAACGTACTGCGTGAAAATTAACATGAGATTATTATTATTTTCAAAATAAATTTTAAAAGAAAAGAAAGAGGAAACAAATTTGTAGTTGGTCTACATGTTTTTTAATGTTTTACAGTCTCGCGATTCCTACGCATTATGCTTCGGACAGCGTTTTTCGGAACATTATTCCGGAAATCGGCTTGAAATGAATTTCGTTATAATATTATTATTGAAAATGATGTAATAATAAAATATAACAATAATAATTGTGTCCATCCTAATTTCTGACATGTACGACCAGATGTGGGTAATACATGTCTCTAGTACTTCTACTAAAATAATTTCTACTGAGAAATTCATTTCATTTAAATTTCATTACTTTAAGATAAGCACACAGTGAAGAAGAATAAGAACGAGAAGGAACGAAGGAAATGTGTTCATTAACGCCGTTTCTGAGTGTCGGGGTTATACAAATTCGCATTATCATAGCCACATCCCGTAATCGTTGTATTGGACATGTATGTGATAAATTTTTCTAATTTAATGTGCAGAAAATGCATATCTCCAACAATACGCGATAAAATTGAACCATATTGTCAAAGCGGAATAAAAATACAATTTAAAAAATAATGTTGGCTGTATACATGCTTCTTAATTGCGTTTAACTGTCTCATGATTCTCACGTATTGCATCATTGGTCAGCATTTTCTGGAACAGGGCTTCGGAATATGCTTGTATGTCCGCTATAACGTAAATAATTGACAACTTCCTTTGATTGGCAAGGATAAAAACAAACTAGTTCCACATTTTTCGATCATGAATGAATTTATCTGTTATTACAACCCGTCAGCATTTAAGCATCGGGTCAGCATATTTTTGTGCTAACTATCTTTTCGGGTTGGAATTTATTTTTACACAAATGTGAATAACTTTGCCTCTCAGCTTGGAAAGTTAGTTTTTAAAAATGAAATTATTGTCTGAGGTGCAACATATGTGAACTGAGCAATTTATCAACAACTGTTTTTTTTCTCAGTAAATTCCTAAGAAATTCCTCGCAAGTTGCTGCAAATTTTATTATTGTTTTAACTGTACATACATTTTTTTTTAGCAAATTATATTTACCATAGGTATAAGTCTGCTGTTTTGTTGATTAGAGCTGAAATAAACTCCATTAAGCCCCAAATTCTCTAGACAAATAGCATAGATCTTTGGCAGGCATGCACAAATGATTCTCCCTTTACGTTCAAATAGCATTAGATAAATATGCCCCCCCCCCTTTTTTTTGGGGGGGGGGGTCTTCTTTTCTCCATTGTATATACTGCAAAAAATCTTCAGGTCAGAAATCTTATGAAGTTGGTAGCCATAAAACTAATATAACGCCTTGATGCCTATGTTTTTCTTTATTTATCCTCCTTTATGAACAAATAAAAATATATTTATTGCAAGCAATAAAGTGGAGTTGAGAGCGTTTTTTTGTGTGTACTTAGGCAGGAATCGACAGCAGGCAGCTTCACCTTGCTTTAGAACCAGAAGCGGCGTCCATATTGTGTCGCCATCTTCCAGTCAGAAAATTAGTTGACTCCGATTCCAATACTATGTTGACTTCATTACAGCTGGGATCTCGATATATGATCTTGGATGCAGGAGGTTTGTACAATTTTATATGTAAATATTTTAAGTTGCTATTTCAAATGTGTTTGAAGACCACATACAGATTTCTCATTTTATATCATATTCTATTTTTTAATTCATTTCCATAAGTAGCCACTTTTTTACATTTGGATAAATGAAGAAGAAAAAAGTCAGTAAATGCATTTGTGTATGTGGGTTTTATACAAGGGCTTATATAGAATGTGTGCATATGTGTGTGTGTGTGTATTTGAGAGAGAGATAGAATGAGAGAGAGAGAAACTGGTACGTATACATTCAGATATACACACAAACAAACGCACAGACAGATTAAAATGTTGCAAGTTTATGGTGTTATTAATTTTTTTTTAGGTGGAACCATCGACACAACAGTGCATGAGCTTAGAGAGAATGGAGATCTTGGAGAACTGCACCATGCAAGCGGAGGAGAATGGGGAGGAATATCAGTGGACAACGCCTTCGTTAAGTTCATGAGGGAGATACTCAGGGGAAACGTCTTTGAACGTTTTCAAAAAGAGAATACAGATGACTTTCTTTCTTTTATGCGAACCTTCGAGGTAAAGAAACGCAAGGTCAGTCCAAAAAGGCACACAGATACTATTCTTCGTCTACCAGCTTCGATGATTGAGACATACGAAAAAGAGACTGGTAAAAAGTTGAATGAAACTCTGAATAGTCTAAGATATGCAGGGAGCATAACCCTTCGTGATTGGTATGGTGAACTTGACGTCGACATTCATTTAGTTGTAGATAGAGAAGACTCAAGCTGCAAATCGCTCCAGGAGTTGAATATCCCAGAACATTTTGAACTAGATATATTGTTTCAGAAATTTCTTACCGGTTTGGTTGAAGAGGAAGTATTTGATCGATTTAAATACGATAATACAATGGACTTAGTTAGCATATTTTCTAGTTTCGATTCACAGAAGAAATGTCTTTACCCCGAGGATATGAAGGAGATGACCATCAGATTGCCAAAATCGTTTGATGAAACTTTTCAAACGATGACTGGGAAAAGTCTTCTATCTGAGCTGACAACTTCAAGAAAAGAAGGAAATATTTCGTTGAATAAGGACAGGTTAAAGGTCTCCTCAGGAGTAATGGGAAACTTATTCAAAGATTCAACTCAGAATGTAGTTGAACATGTCAAAAGTGTGATTGAAAAGAAGGACATTGGAGGCGTGGGAACTTTGCTGATGGTTGGTGGTTACTCTGAGAGCGAAATGATGCAGCATGCAATTAGAGAACGATTTCCTCATTTAAAAGTTTTGATTCCAGAAGAGGCGGGACTTGCTGTGGTGAAGGGTGCTGTGATCTTTGGCCACAATATGTCCATCATCACCCAAAGAATAAGCAGGTACACTTACGGCATCGAAATGTACTCCCGTTTCAATGAAGGAGTACATCCAATTTTAAAAAGAACTATGGTTGATGGGGTAGATTATTGTGAACACATATTTGACAGTCATGTTCGGATTGGGGAGGTTATTTCCTTGAACAAAAAGAGGACTGAAAGAGAGTATGTCGTGAGTAGGGGTGACGAGGACAAATTAACTCTTACTGTACACATTTCGACAGAGAGTTCGCCCGTGTACATCACGGACAGGGGATGTCGGCCCCTCGGGGAGCTAATAGTACCAATCTCAGATACATCTGTTCCGCCCGAGAACAGGCGGTTTGTGGTTGGGTTCGTATTCGGTGGAACAGAGCTGCAGGTGCATGCAAAGGAAAAGAGAACTGGAAAGACGGTACATGCAACGTTTAATTTTCTTGGATAAAATTTTACGTTGTTTAATAAAGCTCCATGGCTATTTCCTCCAAATAAGTAATCCATTACAACTGTTAATTTCATACATCACTTGAAACGTCGTCTTTGATGAGAAGGGTGCAATTATACTGAAATTGTGTGTTCGTACACAAACTGGTTAACGTCATGAACAAGTGAAACTCTACACATACATTTGTTTCCCTACATTTTTTTTATAAAGAAAAATAAACAGGAGGTGCTGAATGGTAAATTCTTTAGTGGTACACCTGGTCTGTTATTAGCTGTCAGTTATTACCTTGACTTTCGTGGAAAAGGCGGAGTCATGTGATCCGGCCTAGTGTGCATCAACGCGTGCTGCATATTACTTAAATCCTGCTACACCTTACGAGCGACACATTATAGATAGAACCTGAGGCTAACATACATGGGGACTGGAAACTGCCTATCAAATATCACCTGTTTCCTATTGTTATGCAAACATGTTTCCAGTGCGCTGTAAGATCATAAGATGGATTTGTTGAATGGCCCAGGGAAACTCATTCACGGTATATAATTTGTAAACCATACTATTCCTATATTTCATCATTACCATAAGAAATAAAGGTATCTTTTATTAACACAAGATATAAGAGTACATTAGTGTCATGTCTTGGTACATGTAAGCAAAAGTTTTGGAAAAATGATAGATGAAAGAAGAATTTTGGATCTGCATAGAAAATTTGCAGCATGACTTTTTCTAAAATCACTTTACAAAATTTGAAAGCAAGGTACAATTCAGTTTTCTGCTACAAACTCCAATGTCAGAATTATCACCAAAACTCCAATGTCAGAATTATCACCAAAACTCCAATGTCAGAATTATCACCAAAACTCCAATGTCAGAATTATCACCAAAACTCCAATGTCAGAATTATCACCAAAACAACAAATGTCAGAATTATCACCAAAACTCCAATGTCAGAATTATCACCAAAACTCCAATGTCAGAATTATCACCAAAACTCCAATGTCAGAATTATCACCAAAACTCCAATGTCAGAATTATCACCAAAACTCCAATGTCAGAATTATCACCAAAACTCCAATGTCAGAATTATCACCAAAACTCCAATGTCAGAATTATCACCAAAACTCCAATGTCAGAATTATCACCAAAACTCCAATGTCAGAATTATCACCAAAACAACAAATGTTTTCACAGACATATATGTAGTAAATACATGTACCGTATGATATTTGATACACATTAGATATATAGCCAAAGAAGAACATATCTTGTTAATATTGAAATAATTATTCCACTAAGTATAACCGTAAATTTTAATCACTTACTTATTCATATATCAATAATGTTCTGAGCTTACTTATTAATGGAACTGTCACGTGCTAAATTACACAATGGATGGATTTATTGAGACTGTCAAACCAATATTATGTTTCCACGTCTTTGGGTAAATTCCATTTATCAAGATAATGTTGCATATGTTAACATATTCTTTAAGAAATAAGGGCACATATAGTTTCGACATCTCATTGGACACTTCATCAATACCACATGATTTGCCTTTTTTTAGAGTGCGTTCAGAACCTCATCAGCGAAATAGTACTGTTAGAACACTGTTATCTAACCCAAGCGATTGAAATGTATGGGAATATCCATAAGCAGCCTTATGCCAAATGAAAGTAACAATAATTCCAACCATGAATATTCATTTGTAACTCATCAGATCGAAGGCAAAGTGAGCTTATGGCATAGTCCTGCGTCCGACGTGCATCGTCCGTCCATTAACATTTGCTTGTGAACACTCCAGGGCTTAATTTTTGAACAGATTGTGTTCGAACTTGGTGTACAAGTTTACATCACTGACATTTTGAATGCGTTCGATTTTGAGCGACACCTACCCATATTACTGAGGCGTTCTTGCTTGTAATTGGCTGAGCTTATGAACACTCTAGAAGCTTAATTTTTGTAACAGATTCTGATCAGACTTGGTATACAAGCTAATATCACTGAGATCTCGGATAAGGTTGATTATGAACGACATCTTCGCATATTAATGACGCGTTCTTACTTGTGATTGGTTGAGCTTGTGAACACTCTAGGGGATTTTTTTAATAGATTGTTTTCAAACTTGGTTTACAAGCTTATATCACCGAGATCACAGATGCGTGCGACTATTAGGAACATCTACGCATATTAATTAGGCGTTCATCATTCTGTTCTCTTTTTCTTTTCCGCATAATTCGAGTTCCCACCATCTACTGTTACCAAACTTTGTAAGTAGTTTGCATTTAGGGCAAAGAACTCGCCTATTGATTTCGGGATAAAAGATCAAAGACCGAGGTAACAGAGACTAACAGAAAGAAAACTGTTTCCACGCAGTATTCTGACTTGTGATGCAGATACAATGACCAAACTTCGTAATTTGTCAGGAAAGACGCCTATTGAGTTTGGGGTCAAAAGATCGAAGGCCATGGTCACCGTGACTCTATGAAAAGAAAGGTTCTACATACTCTGGCCAAACTTTGTGAATGTATCGTATTTAAGACAAGGAAGACATATTATTTTAGTGTCTAAAGTTTAAATGTCAAGGTCGTAGGGAATGAAAGAAGGAAAAATGGTTTCCATAAAAATAAATAACTTCTGTATTTCATACTTTGACTAAACTTTATAGATGGCTTGCATATGAAACAAGGAAAACACCTATTGATTTCAAGTTTAAAAGGTCAAAGGTCAATGTTAGAAGGACTCCAAGAAGGAAAAAGGTTTCCACAAAATAACTCAAGTCTTATGCCGCAAACAACATGACCAAACTTTGTGGATGGCTTTCATTGAGACAAAGCAAACACCTGCTGATGTTCAAAGGTGAAGGTTATCTAGACCTGAAAAAGAAAAATGGTTTCCACAAAATAATTGGACATGGCGGGGGCATAATGTACTGTTTATTGTACTTTTGTTAACAGGTTGTGATCTAACCGTTGAGCATAAGCTTATATCATTGCTATCTTGGATGAATTCGATTACGAGCACCATATACGCATATTAATGTGGCGTACTTGCATGTGGCTGGCTGATCTTGTCAGCAATTGAGGCTTACTGTTTTTAACATATTGTAATCAAACTTGGTGTGTACACTTATATCATTAAGATCTTTGATGAGTTTGAATATGAGCGACATCCGCGCAAATAAATGAGGCGGTCTTGGATGAGATTGGTTAAGTTTGTGAACAGTGTTGAGGCTTTATTTTGTTAGGGTGACTTTGAGAACAGGAAGCGCTTTCGGGAAGAAACACTCTTTACCTGAAACTTGGAGCAGTTCTAACAAAGTTCTCAATTCTCATGCAATGTAATGAATTTATTTTCTCGCAACATACCCCCTTACTACAGGAAAGCAAAGAATGTTTGTTTTGTTTTGTTTTTGTTGGTTTTAACGACACTTTTAACACATCATTGGCTATATCATGCCAAGGAAATGGGAGCTCAGTACCCAAGGACACACCGTGGCAGCCGACTTAGGATGGTCTGGGCGGGTATCAAAACCGCGACCCTTGGATTACGAGTCTGACGCTCTACCAATTGAGCTACAGCTGCTCCCAGCAAAAAAAGTAATCTTTGGCAAATCCAAGCCAAAAGGTTTTTGTGTATCTGTGACACACGCCAATCAGTAAACAAGGAAATCTTTTATTTATCCAAGAATCGGAATTTCTTTAATTTGCTTGCAAAATATTGTATTTTTGGTACTGTTGATTTGCTTCAAAAAGAGCATATTTATTTTTGTAAAATAAAGCAGAAACTCCATGTAGAAGTTTAAATATTTGTTTGCAAAAAATATATTGCAAAAACTTTAAAAACATGACCACATTTAAATTCTTCAATATTTTGGAGCATGTGTGATATGTTTGGTTAAATAGAGTTTGACGGCTGTTAGTGTTGCCATATTAAAGTGCCATTACTCACGAATTTTATTTAACATTTATATTTTGTATTTTTTAGCTTTAAAAATAAGAATTCAATATGCTTTTCCCCTAAAATACATCCAGAGTTAATTACAAAGGTTAAATAAACCCATGTCCTTAAAAACAATTAAAAAAATTACTAGAAATTCGGTAGCCAGTATGGGCTGATCAGATGGTGGGAATCGAATCCACACACTTCTGGTCAAGAGTATAAAATCTTAACAACTGAGTCACAGTAGCTCCCCTGGGTGTGGATCTCAGTTATTTCCAAGTTATGATCCATGAGTAGAGCCCTAGGGGGATAAGGGTAGACCCAGAAATCCATACTGACCGCATACATTAATTCCCATTGTTATACCAAGTAAATGTATATATAATTAAAGGTAGACGATGAAGAGTTTCTAAATTATGACCCAGGGGCTAGTCTCCAGCGGATAGGGCAGGGAGAAATCCTGGGGCCAATGCTGGTTGTACAACCGACTTAGCGTTTACATGCCGATAACGATTATATATGGTTATAGGGTGGGGATCTTAGTTCACTCTCTACTAATGCTATACTTCAAAGATAAATGCACACATCATAGCAAATGTGCATTAAATTATCTCCAAATACAATATGTAGAAATATAGGGCGAACTTTGACCTCCATCACCCCTCCCCACAATGGGGCGGGATTCACTTTGATAAAAAAAGCAATCCCAACTCCCTAAACATTAAGTTTTGCAAGTTTTATCAAAGTCTTGCCAGTAGTATACGAGTTATGAGTTTGCTTCTGGGTAACTAAGGATCTCATTGATTTGTGTAAGAATAGGTATATATATATATATATATATATATATATATATATATATATATATATATATATATATATATATATATATATATATATATATACATATTATCACTTTCTTATTTATTTATTTCATATATTGGTTAAGATGTTGTTGTTGTTTTCTTTTCAATATACATTGTCACACACCAGGGATTTTACAGCACTTCATTATCGGGTGAATCAAACAACACCTGCGTGAGGCTGGATTGTGGTCGACGTTTCCCATATTTCCAAGGACCTCAAGACAACAGTCGTAGTTAAATGAAGGGTTCTTAAACGCGTTAATACTACAAGCAATTTTTCCTTTAATCGACTAACGACCAAACAGTCACGAGACTCTAATTTCACGCCTACTTTGTTTTTCTTGCTTCAAGTTTGTATGATTTATCAGTACGCTTCTCTATGCCGTACATCTGTATTTCATGTCACGTACTACAAAACATGACCCAAACTGCTAGTACACATAAATATTCCTATCTCAAATTACTAAACACTTATACGAGAAAATATCCCAAGAGTTCCTTATGTTAAGAAATTACAAAACTAATCCATGCCACCATAAAGTCTTGTGAATACTGAAAATTATGACGTCTGCTCCTAGTAACTGACTAATTACTCAGTTTGAGAAATAGACCGACTCCCCATAATTAAACAAATACTCACAATAATCTAATAAAGATATAAACGCAGACGTAAATACAAATAGCACATATATTAGGTTTTTTACAATATTTTAATTTTTTAAAATCATTTTCCGATATTATGATGAATTATTTAATTTGGTGCTATTTTACAGGACGAATTAGGATACTGAAGAAGCATTTACCTATATATTTTAGATAAACCAGTTTACATATTTTCAGATATTTTAAGAGAATATATTATCACAGATACGGGGATTAAAACTAAACTAAACACTAGCCAGTCCGCTGATGAGCGCCAAATTCTCCAATCGATAAGTATGAATGTGACATTGTTCTCATATATACTTTGGTCATCATAATTCAGTGTATAGTGTATATGGTGAGAAAAAACACACACAAAACGTATACATCTTTCTTTTTTTCCTGAAAACGAGGAAATTGTCAAGCATTTAGGACTGAATCCAGCACTTGTCTGTAAAGTTAGTTTATGCAAGTAGTGTAGCCTGGTCTGTCAAATTTTTGACTGATTGAGCTAACGGCAACACATATAAACAACCTCTTCTATTGGTACAAAGTATGTACATTCCCGTAATTTTTCAAACGTGAAAAGAAGCAAATTTTAATTTATACAATTCCTCCAGTTTGAGTGTTCCCCTCTATGTACAACTATTTCTCCCGCTTCTTCAAAATGTTGACACTTCCAGCTGTTCCAAGCAATAAGTAAATCCCTGTCATCGCAACTTATCATTAAAGCAAATTCACTGCTTCTAAGACATTTCCCCAGTTAATACTATAATATTCATCGTCGCAAGTCACAGGCGAAATTACCCGTGGCTGCCTGTGCTGAGATTTCCTCCCTTCTCATGAATATGTATAGACTTACTTATCCAAGCACTGCGAGCACGAGTAAAATGTGTTCGCCATTGTGACCCAACATGACCTTTTACGCTGGTTGCATCAGCCAAAGTTTCTCTTCCAAATACTGACACTTATTGATTGATAAATGTGTAGGATATTGTTTCATTGTGTTGCTGATGACGTATTTTTGCTTATGCTTATTAATAAAAACGAGGAAAACTCAGCACAGGCAGCCACCGGTGACTAATGAGCGTAACTGATTGTAGCCCGTGATTTGCAACGATGTATACTATACTGTACTGTAACTACTAAATAGTTCAACCATGCATGACGGATGCCTGTTTCACACACACACACACACACACACACACACATATATATATATATATGATCTAAAAAATTGATTAGCAATAGCAACATTAGTAAACAATGTAGCAAGTACATGCTCGAATCTTTTCATTCCGATCCATAGTTTAAATATCTGCATGTGCGTGTTGGAATTTGTATTCACGTCTCATTCACCAAGGTGAGCGATATCAGACCTACTGGACACTCTTGTTTTATTATTACTGAACTTTCTTTATCATCTTCCCCGTCGTACTGACAAATCATAGATCTATTCGTTCATTCTATCTGCAGGACCACTTCCTTTTCAAAAGGAAACCTGTTACTGTTCTGCTTGCTCCGCCATATTGCACACTGGTCATATCATTACGCACCAAGAACTATAATTCTACGCACTTGCAACTTGCAGAAGAAAATGGCGGAAGCAGAAACCACGGAGAGGGTGCTGGTTGTACTAGTGACACGGGATTTCTAAAAGATTCATCTTTTGACCCTTTATTTGTATTATAATGAACACTTCAGGGTTTGGCTGTAAAAAAGTTTTTACCGTTTGACAACCACGCCGTAAAATTGCCGTTTTAGCAGATATTGTAATTTTTCGGGAAGTATTTCGAGACCTGTTATAAATTTCCATGCCTATCATGAAACAGTACATAATTTCATATAATCCTACTAGTTTGTAAATATAGGGGATTTGTTGATTTGTTTTATGACTGTGATATCATGACAACACATCCTACAATGATTTTATTTCAACGCAGATCCAACGATGCTTGCCCTATATATGAAATATCTCTCTCTACTTTGTCGTTTATTTGTAATTTTAAAGTAAATTAATAGCTTAAACGAACTATGCTGTCATGCTTTCCATGTAGTTTTAGCTGAGCATCCGGTAAAATGTATCTACACAAGTGTATCGGACATACGAGGACTAAGCAGAAGACAATGCGAAAACGAGGAAAGACTTTTCACGCGTAAGCCAAAATACATCACCTACATTCCAATCTACATTTATACACTTTTTTTTGTTTGTTTTACCAAACCATTAAACTTATTTATTTTTAAAGAAAAGATTTACACATATAATAAAAGCTATTTGAAAATAATTGTTTAGATTCAAATAGTTCTCGGCCGAGTTTTTCGTTAATTATTTTGCTTTAGAAAATATATATTTTCGAAACTACACCTATCGCAGTATTATCGGAAATGATGTAAAAAAAATCGTCTGCTATTCTACGCTTTTGGCTTTTTGTGCTATTATTCCCTCGAAGGAAAATTATAGGTCATCTTTGCATAATTTTTGGGAAAAATTCGTAAGTGCGTGTCATTTTATGAGAATTTAATTGTTACTCAATGTTGCATGATATATGTCTAGCACATATTGTATGTATGATTTTTGGAAATTATAAATGTTTCTTGACTTTAATATTTGCTTAAGCCTTAATATTAAGCATAATGTTGACATGTTTAGTTATTGTCATCGAATTAGGTTGTTTACTTAATGTTTTAGTTAAAGGACGGTTTTGGTAAACAAGTTGTTTATTCCATTTGAGGTCAGGGTTGATTTTGTTTACAGATAAAACCAGAATTTCCTTAGAGTTATGTGTTAAAAATCACACACACCATATACTATTCTAGAACATTCTGTCATGTGACCTATCTTTATATATACCATGTTTAGTGGACAGTTTTCAGTTTCGACCTTAACATCAGTCTTTAAAGAGCCATTACAGTTGTGAAAAAATCATTCCAAGTTCAGAGAGAGGAATTATTTTAAATATTCATTGGATTATAAAAGTGCTCATAGACTTTTGGATTTTGAATTGATGATTTTGGGATTTATGTGGACTTATTCAAAGATATTCTGGAGTACTTCATTTTGGCACATCATCACATTAAAGACTACTGGCACATCAGGACATTAAAGACTATTGGCACATCAACACTCAAGGATACCGTCATTCATTCCGAACATTCTATATTTAGGACTTGTGATTAGGGCACTTAAGATTATTGGATTATTTGGATTTTAATTCACGTTACTGTACGTATCTTTCGAATTGTCATTTTAATTATATAGAAATAAATTGCTTGTTTATTTTTACTTGATTTGTTGGTTTCACTTTTTGTCTGTTACATTTTTTTTAGATCATAAAGTCGTAACAATATGATTAAGTTCTTTATATTTGTAATCTGCTTTTCAATAGTTATTTTTCTATATTTAAATTATATCTCAACACTTAAATCATTTTACGCATTTTATGGACGGGGACATGCCCCTCTTCATACAGTTTGTCTAGACTTAGATGGGATGTCAGTGAGTTTATAGTTTTCTAGCTACGATGCTTTTTTCACGAATTCGGGGGGGGGGGGGGAGGGAGGTAAGTGCTAAATCCTGCCAGTACATATACACTCGAAGAATGAAATATATCTTCAGTTGGAAAACAGGTCTTCAGTTGAATTTCTGGTTTTATTCCGTACAAGTCAGGACCTGAGAACAATAAACGAATGAAAAAGATAATGGAGGCCATCACCTGTCAGGTATAACAAATATGTGTGTGTTCGTTTGTTTTTTTAGAGATCGACTCTCGTTTCTATACAATTCCATTACACAACCCGTTGAAATGTTAAAAAATCCTGGAAACTACTCCTGAAATTAAAACTTCATGCTATATTATATGTCTCTATTATTTTTTGTATTGAACACAAGTTGTCAGGATTTTACATGTTCCCATCATCATCACCTGACCTGGTGTATGGGACAATACCTTAAATTGTTATATTTGCTTACTTAAACACATTAAGCACACACATACACACATGCATTCACAAATATTGTACATAAAGACATACTCACACACAAACCCCAAGGTATTATTAAACTGCCAGATTGATTTTTTAAAATGTAATATTGTTTTCATTGCACAAAAAGGCATGACACTGTTAAACATCTTTATAAAAAAAGGCATGACAGTGTTAAACACCTTTACAAAAAAAGGCATGGCAGTGTTAAACATCTTTACAAAAGGCATGACAGTGTTAAACATCTTACTAAAAAAGGCATGACAGTGTTAAACATCTTTACAAAAAAAGGCATGACAGTGTTAAACATCTTTACAAAAAGTCATGACAGTTAAACATCTTTACAAAAGGTCATGACAGTGTTAAACATCTTTACAAAAAAGGCTTGACAGTGTTAAACATCTTTACAAAAATACCAAAAGTTTATAACAGGGTCCATATTTCCGAAACTCATCAGTTCTGTTATGCACTTTGGCTACATATTTTGTACAGCGTTTTATATGATAAAACACATTTTTTTAAAAATTTTTAAATAATAGGCGAGATTTGGGATTTACGATGCACAACGTGATCTGTATATAACATATTTTGCCAGCCATATACAAAGTTAATAAGATCATCAAAATTGTTATTTCCTATTAAAACATCTTTTCGTGTAATTGTAAAATTCGGATCATAAGTTTAGATCCATTCCACAAATAATTTCCAAAAGTGTTCAGTAACTGAACAGTCATAGAATACAATGCTCAATAAGTTCCATGTCCTCCTTACAACAGGTACACTTGTCATTATCACTTAAATTAATCTTTTTCAAAAACTGGTTTGTGACAATATTTCTATGAATAAATCTAAAATTAAAGATAATCAGTTTGCTATTTTTTGTACAAACTTTAGCCAAAATAAACGAACTAGTCCATTCATTTGCACCAATTGCACACTCTAGCTGCCTGGACCAAGTTTCATGTTTACCATTTGACTTTTGTATCTTGGTTCTCATCAGGTCTTATAAATTTTTTTAAATAGTTTTCTCTTGCCCTAAGGGGTGAAGTTTTATCGAAAACCACATGAAAACTATTTCCTCTTTCAAAAAACGTTTTATTTTCCGTTTCCACATCATTGATATCTTTGAGATAAGAGCAAAATACTGTATAAAATTATTAGTTTGTGTCGTTTTATTTCATTAAAGCTTAATGGAGATCCTTGTGCATCAAAAGGATGTTAAATAAGTATATCACTATTTGTTCTCCATCTTGCTTATGATTTGAGATTATTTGTATTAACTAGATTAAGAATATCTTGAGACAAGTATTCTTAAATAGCAGATAGTTCATTTTTCCATAATTTAAATAACTGTATACCTTCAAATTGTCCAAATAGTTTTTCAGAAGTCAAATTTTTGCCATAAACCATCTTCGTTTACTAAAAGACGCTTAATCCAGGAACATTTTTATAACACACAAATGAGTGTAAGTGAATCATATTTAATCTCCTTATTTAAAAAGCTATAAGAATGTCTCTCTCTTTTAACCTTCTCAGTTTTACTGACCCTAATGAATTGGACAAATATTGTATTCAATTCATTTTCTAAATGGGGTGGAGAATTTGGTAGAGCTGAAAAAAAGATGAATGTATTTAGGCAAAATCAAGGATTTTATCAAAGTAATTTTTCCAATATGGGATACATTTTTTTCTGCTCCACCAGTCAAGCAGTTTCCATACTTCCTTCAACAACGTTGAATAATTAAGTTCTACCATATCCACCACAAAGATTAGTCTACTCTTAGTAATATAAAATTGTATGTTGACCATGAAGTTAATATCAATTTCTGAAAATATTTTTTCATTTGGATTTTGTTTATTTCCAAGCCAAATAGCTTTTGCCTTAAAAATATTACAGTACAGACCTGATACCAAAGCAAAGTCATTAAAAATTTGCATTGTTGTCTCGAAGGACAAAAGAGAACCATCTAATAATAGAAAAACATTATCAGCGTATTGCCCATTTCATTAAAGAAAATGACTGTAATACTTGTATTCCTTTTTAGTTATATTCCAAGAAGTTAAATTCCCATTATAAATAAATAGGGTGCAAAAAGGTATCCTTGGCGACAAAACCTCCCTCTAAATTAAGAAGTGGGGATATATGTCCATTATTAATGGCACAACTATTTGATTTATTGCAAAATATCCTGAATCACTGAGAAATGGATCCTCCAAAGTTAAAAGATTTCACAGCATTTTCCAAAAAGTCCCATTCAACCGAGTCGAAAGCTTTTTCAAAGTCTATCAATAGGAGAAGGCCAGATTCATTTTTTTGCTCAAGATATAGCATCAGATCATACAAATTCTTGTATTTTCACCAATAAATCTCCCTTTCATAAAACCCTTTTGGCTGTCACTAATGATTAAAGGGGAGGACTTGTTTGACCCTATTAGCAATAGACGCCAAATTAGTCTTGTAATTTACATTCAGCAATGAGATTATTCTCCATTTTGTTATTTATTTTTTTAATTTTCTGTCTTTATCTTCTTGTAGAAAAAAAATAATGATTCCCTGAACCTAAAATTCTGAAAAATGTTTCATATGGTATCAAGCGTTTAAAGACCTAAAGATAACAAAAAAAAATACACCTTTCCAACAGAATTTGTAAAATTCAATGGTAAATCCATTGGAACCGGGGTTATTTTCATTTTCCATATTTTTCAGTGCTAAACTGCATTCCTCAAATGTTGACTTACCCTCACACAAGTTTCTTTCAAGATCTGAAAGTTTATTATCATGTTTTAAAAAAAAGTGGTTATGAGTTTGCAAATTATTTTTGTTTTTGCTTTTGACCAATTTCTCATAAAAACATTGCTGTTTATTTAATGTATCTTTTTAACCTATTTGACCTTGCTCCATCTTCCATAATTAATTATTTTATTGTTTTGTTTGTGTCATTTCTCATTTCAAGATTAAGAAAATATTTCTAATTTTTGTTCACCAAACTCATGCAACCTTGCTATTGATCTTAACATTACACCGTCCACCTCTTTTTCTCTCATTTCTTCTAAATCCGCTTGCTATTTCTTCAGTTTTTCCATAACAGTGGAGTCATTATTTTGATTCACTAAAGAATGTAAAGTATTAATTTCAGCTTCAATTGTCCTGAAATGTCTTTCTCCTGTTTTGCCTTAGCTTGTGAATAGAATTTGATTCTGATCTGATAATCATTTTAAGAATTACAAAAAAAATAATAATTGATCATTACAAGTTAGTTTCAGCTGAAGTGTTTTTCTTTTCTTTTCACGGTAGTATTCTTGTACTGTGTTGGTTATAAAAATCTTTGTCTTGTCTATCAATCCATCTATCCATCTGTGTACACTGTTAAAGACTTTATATTTCTATCTACCTACTTCAACGTATGTCATTTAATGTACCAACATCATTCATGAAAATTTCGAATTTTGAGGTATTTGCCCATATATTCATCTGTTTACACAGATAACAGTACTGGGATGATTAACTATGGTACATATAAACAACAGTACATACTAACATATTTTAACATGATGGAAAAATCATTTAAATATTTATATTAAATGACACTGGCACCTGCGTGCCTAAGAATCTAGCATGTTAGTAACTCACCAACAATTCTGAAAAATTATATGGCCAATATGAAAGTTATGTGATCAGTCTTTTAAAAAATCAAACACAATTTTATGCATATGCAAAAATTAGCTGAAAGATTCTATGAAGA
The DNA here is from genome assembly GCA_029931535.1 of Margaritifera margaritifera. Classification (NCBI taxonomy): domain Eukaryota; kingdom Metazoa; phylum Mollusca; class Bivalvia; order Unionida; family Margaritiferidae; genus Margaritifera; species Margaritifera margaritifera. The sequence continues at coordinate 610,472 of JAQPZY010001271.1, read as the reverse complement.
TTCTTACCAATTACCAGCACTGTTTTTCTACCTCAGTCATTATTCACACATAGAATATAACTTAAATTGAAAGTTTACACATCCCTTTTGGTACAAAGTTTTATACCTTCAAGTGTATCCAAAATCAATAAGGAAAATTATTTCACTTCTAGGTTGGGTTTGATTGCTTCACATATGTTGTCCAAAAGGTTAGATTTTTACCTTTTACCAGCTTTTGTTTTGGCATACACACCGCCATTTCTATATTCTCAGTGTAATAATTATAACCAAAATGAAAGCTTTCTTTCCTTCTCGTTGGTATCTGGCCTAAATTAGCAAGTCAATATCATAAACCAGTAATTTGCAAAATGTTTGTCTCCCTATTCGTTACTCAGTGATGTAATTTGCACAAAACTGACATCAGTTCCAACGGCAAGTTTGGAAACTTCCCCCTGAACTGCAGCGATAAGTTGGTATCTTCAGATCAGCACAGTGCATCATGGAGAAAAATTATGGAGATTCCGTACTTTCACTAAGATGGCGGATGATAGTAATCTGTGGTCTCGCGATCACCAGAAGTGTGACACTGTTTCATACCTGTGATTCTACCGGCGGTAGGCCAAAAATACCGTTTTAAAGACCGTCTACCGCACATACCGTTTAGTAGTCGAAATCTACCGGTTTTGAAAATTTCAAGGAAATTTTATTTATTTTTTTTAAACAGGCTTTTTTACGCGTTCTATAAACACATTAGATAAACCAGCCAGAACCAGTCTACTGGGAACCGGAAATAGGTGCGACGAAGCGTGGTTGAGTGGTCGGATTACAATTGTTAGCATGTGTACAAAGAAGCGGCTAATTGATTACCTTATTGTTGTAATATGGAGAGTTTAAGGCCAAATGCGGGATGTTGTTTGAGGTGTTATAAGTAATAAAAGGATCAAAGGTAATCCATGAGTCTTTGATTAAAACTCGGCCGATCTGACGTGGAAGGAAGATAAAACGGAGAGACCGACCAAAAATGATCTTGGCAGAAACACTTGAGTAAGTATTTTGATTTGATGTCTTTTAATTGTTCTTGCATTGTTCACGATGGTTTAAGATGAATATTTAAGGGGAGCTTGTATATTATTTTTTCAATTCATGTCAAAATGCCGAAACGTCCGCTTTCTCCCAATGCTAAAAAGTTACCAGCTAAGAAATACGACAACAAGTTTAACAACGCTTGGATACCAGAATTTAAGTGTGTGCAGGCGAGTAGCAAAGGTCCTGACTTTGCATTGTGTCTTTTTAGGCTGGTGAATCAATGATTGGACATCTACATGTAGAGATGACCAGGCTGCTAAGAAAGCTTATGGGAAAGTTTGTTTCAACCAAGGTCATCACCAGTGAACCAGATATTACTAATGTGAAGTTCAGACTTCTAGAAAATCAGCATAAAAGCACAAAAATTATGTTCAAGTCCTAGATAAAATATATCCGCGAGTTAAAAATGTATTACTTAATATTTAATTTTAAAGTTGGGATATATTATTAAAATCATGTATTTTTTAACTGTTTATTTCAAGTCTAAATCTAATTTGTTTAAAATTAATTACAGTGGTGAAACTTGCCAACAGATTTTCGGACATAAGCCTAGAAGAGAAATAAGCCCTTGAGGATGAGGCTTAGGAATACATATCAAGTCCAAGCCAGGAACTTCCTCCTCGGGGTGAAATGAGCTTGGAGCAGTATTGGAGATCAGTCAGCAGCCTCTGAAACCCAGCAACAGGAAAACTTAAGTTAGAACTTCTTTCCAGACTGAGTGTAGTTGTCCTATCATTGCCACATTCCAATGCTGACACAAAGAGGACATTCTCCATTCTTTGGAAAATCCAGAGTGATTCAAGGGGAAGTCTGGACCAGAAAACTATTGAGAGCCTGCTAAGTTTGAAGGTTGACAATCACAGTGAATGTCACCAGTGGTCACCAGACAGTGATCTTGTGAAGGAAACTAAAAATGCCTGTGGATTTTATAAAAAATCTTTGCAGTGAACTGTGAGATGTACAACTCTTCCTTTTTCATTTAATTAACAATATACTGGCTCATATTAACTAACTACTGTATTATTGTAACATTTTCCATCAGATTCTGAATCTGAATCATGTTCAAAATTTGTGTTTTATTATAATATGAAGAGAATACATATTATGTGACAAAATGAACTTGTTTTGTTTTCAATCCCCTTAAAACACGTAAAATTTATGCCGATAAAAAATCAACCTTTTTAGAAGCCAATCTACTGATCAAAATTTGTAAATCTACTGGTTTGAAATCCTGGTTCTGTCACATGTATGCAGTGTTTATTTCCTTTTCCTTTTTATCAAATCGGCAACTTTAATATAAAGAAAAAAAAAAAAAAGGCGGAGGGTAACTGACAGGGAGCTTCTTCTTCATTGGAAAAAATGCGCCAGACAAGATGGGGGATATGCTAACATCCAAATAGTAATATACACCACACTTTCAACTTTATATACAACTGGACGATCGTGGATAAATGACATTTTAAAGAATATGTTAACTGACAAATAATTTAATACTGCCTGCTATTTCATTCAGATCTTTAAAAAAAATGCAGCTTTTGCTTTCTGTTACAGTATTTCATGCTATATTCATAAAAAAAATATCTTAGACAAGTTCCTCATTTGTTTGAAAATTGAGGATCCTAAATATAGCATGAACTAAAGATGATGTTAGTAAAGAAACTATTGTATGTTAAATAACATTTAAAAAACTTAATTCAATTAATATAACAAGTAGAGACTGTTAGAAGTGCTCTGCCCTTGTTTCCTAGTCCTGGGATGATTTCTTTTCTTTCAAAAACAGTAACATTTCATTTGAACCAACACATTATTAGGTATTACAAGTTATTTCTTTCAGACCTGTAAACAGAACTAGAGCTACTTTCACGGCTCTCTATGGGTAATCCCCACGTTATTTATTAATTTATTACTCTGATAACCTACCCACCGCTAATCCCAACCTTGACCCAGGGATCATAAATCGAAATAGTAGTTGACCTTTATTTAATATATAAATGGGTAGAAGACACAATAAAATGCAATGAATAGTAGATACTATATTTCTTTGCACGTGTAGCCTCGATTATAGGTACAAATAACAGAAACTGTGTAATAAATGATCATGGTCAATGTTCCAAAAATTTACGTCATGGAATGTCTATGTTGAGCAAGTCAATATTTGCAGCAGTCTAAAATTAAGTCACTGCATGTGAGGTACACGTCAACAAGGACCCTTGAGCATGCATGTGGAAAAACACATCGTAATTTATTACATTAATCTATTTTCAATTTAATAAACAATTGCAATGTCCACCCTTGTCCAGGTTTTCTATATATAAATTGTACTTACAAGTAGGTGCTATATAAAGCCAATAGTTGTATCTTTCTTTATGTCTTTCTCAATGAAAAAAAGTTTGTGCAATCATTCACATTTGATATAGATGCCTAGTACTACAGTAGTTTATCTGTTACCCATGCAGTACTTTGATGATAGTAACTGACATACAGTACATCACAAGTGGTACTGATATATGTGTTGAAATACTGACATACTTGCTGACACAGTACTTCACAAATAGTACTGACATACTTGCTGACACAAAGTACATCACAAGCGGTACTGATATACTTGCTGACATACTGACATACCTGCTGACACACAGTACTTCAAAAGTGGTACTGATATACTTGCTAACATACTGACATACTTGCTGACACAGTACTTCACAAATAGTACTGACATACTTGCTGACACAAAGTACATCACAAGTGGTACTGATATACTTGCTGACATACTGACATACTTGCTGACACACAGTACTTCAAAAGTGGTACTGATATACTTGCTAACATACTGACATACTTGTTGACACAGTACTTCACAAGATGTACTGATATATTTGTTGACACAGTACATCACAATTGGTACTGATATACTATACTTGCTGATGTACTGACATACTTGCTGACACAGTACTTCACAAGATGTACTGATATATTTGTTGACACAGTACATCACAAGTGGTACTGATATACTATACTTGCTGATGTACTGACATACTTGCTGACACACAGTACTTCACAAGTGGTACTGACATTCTTGCTGACACAGTAATTTACAAGTAGTACTAATATACGTGCGGACATACAGTACATTGCAAGTAGTACTGATATACTTGCTGACATACTGACATACTTGCTGACAGTACTTCACAAGAGGTACTGGCATACTTGCTGATATACAGTACTTCACAAATGGTACTGATATACTTCTGGACATACAGCATCACAAGTGGTACTGATATACTTCTGGACATACAGCATCACAAGTGGTACTGATATACTTCTGGACATACAGCATCACAAGTGGTACTGATATACTTGCTGACATACTAATATACTTGGTGACATACTAATATACTTGGTGACATACAGCATCACAGGCAGTACTGATATACTTGGTGACATATTGATATACTTTGTGACATAACTGATATACTTGCTGACATACAGCATCAAAAGTGGTACTGATATACTTGGTGACATACTGATATACTTGGTGACATACTGATATACTTTGTGACATAACTGATATACTTGGTGACATACTGATATACTTGGTGACATACTGATATACTTTGTGACATAACTGATATACTTGGTGACATACTGATATACTTGGTGACATACTGATATACTTGGTGACATACTGATATACTTTGTGACATAACTAATATACTTGCTGACATACTAATATACCTACTGACATTTTTTACACGCTGTGGAGGGGTGAGAATAATGTAACCTGGGTGTATCCACGGGGTTCACTGAGCTGAAATACAGTATGTATGTATGTATGTATGTATGTATGTATGTATGTATGTATGTATGTATGTATGTATGTATGTATAGAGTTCAATGGCATGTCAGCACAACATCTGCCATATAGTGCAAATTAAAAGTAAAATAGTAAGATAAAAATTACGAATAAACTTTAGGAAGATAAACTTCGAGCTGAAATACACATCTATAGTTGATGAAGTCATGACCTCTACTTGCAGAACCTAGAATTATTCAAAACTAATAACCTATTAGCTAATTGCTGTGTTTTATGGCAGATGAAGACCCAAATCAGGAATTGTTGCCATTCATTAGGGTAAAAAAATCATAAGATGAGAGAGAGAGAGAATGAGGCTCAGGAAAAACAGCTGATATTTTGTAACTTTGATTCTGTGTATATTCATGTTTTGTAACATAAAAATGATAAAGCTAGTTGATTTTGCTCTATACCAGTAAATTAGACACTGGAGTAGCAGGTCATATTTAAGTGCTACTCATAAGTTGTAATGAAATTATCTACGATCATTTGCCTTTTTGGACAAACATGTCATAATTTTCACTTGAAACTGTTGTGAATGGGAGTATGACATAAACATGATATTATTTATTGAATAGGACTTGTTATAATTGTTCAATGACATTTCATCCAATTCAACGGTTCGTTGAAAACGATGTTTTGTAACATTCCTTTAAATTTGCTACAATAAGAAGATAGAAACAGAAGGAAGAAATGAGGAGATAAACTTATGGTGAATTCTTTAACACTGAAAATCTATGAAAATAATCAGACAAATTAGCATGAAAAAAATCTTTTTTGACGAAATGTTATTCAAAGAATTGTCGTGTACCGTTTTTACAAATTCTTATTACCATAGTATTATTATAATAGAGATTATCCAGAAGATTATTCAGCAATTTCCATTGTATGCAATGGAATGTAAAGAATGGATTAAAGATATTGTACCATGAACATTCTCTCATCATATACACAAAAACAGAACATAAGATACAAAGATGCTGCTAAAATCACAATATGCAATTACCAAAACAGGAAAATGATCAATCACTAAAACTTACATTCCCATTGTTATCGCAATCAAGCACATTTGAATATGACTGGCAAAATGAGACAACAATATCAATAATAATAATAATAATAAATATAAAAATAGAATTATTTTGTTTTGGAGATGATAATTATGTCTCATCTTTTCTTTCAAAGAGATGATAAAGCTCCATCTCTGATAGGTGCAAAATTTAGAATTTTTGAAACTAATTTTTTTCAGGGTAAAAAACGTTTTTACTAAATCAACAACATTTACATACATGTACATAGGAATACTGCTTTTGGTCACAAAATTTGACACCATATATTTTTATTTAGCTATCATGTATAACCTTAAATGTGTATAGCCTACAAGGGGGGGGGGGGGGCATATACAATAGTACCAGAGATCACAATTCCAAGGGTTTTACTAATCACTTTGGAGAGAGAGAGGGAGAATAAATGGACAGGGCTTTTTTTAGTCCAGAAATGGGATCATAAGTAGCTGCAGACTCTTTGCATAATGGAACCTGTATTTCTTTCCAAGTATAATAGCATTGACTAGAATTGTAGAGTATCCCATAGGGAACTCAGCAAACCGCTTTTTAAAAAGTGATCAATGCATTGCAAGTAAACTATAGACTTCACCACCGTCTGCAGTAGGAATTAAAATAACAATGAATTCAAACAATTTTTACTAGTGCTTCTGAGAAATTTAGTCACGTAATGCCACGGGTTCCCTACACAAGCTCAATATCAAATGGGTTAAAATCATGAAAACAGTATGTCCCGAATGGAGACAGTGGGTTTGAAATCCTTCTAATACATGGCTCTTAGATATACTGAGATAAGGTTTATAACTCAAGAAATTGCAGTTTCCCACCAAGCCCTTGATTTCTTGATGGTATTTGTGTTTACTTTGACACTTTTCAGTAATCTAGGGGTCTTGTAATTTGGAGAGATTGTCATTTCAATAAGTTATGACACATCTTTATGCGTTAGACCCATGACAAATTAAAAGCCTGAGGATGTATATCTTATAAACTTCATAAGATATCTTACACACATTACAAGATACATGTATCTTATACATTTTAGAAATATATATTTTATAAGATTTGTTATAAATTAAAAAAGATGTCTTATAAAATGATAATGATTCCATTTGTTTATAAGATATTATATAAACTTAATCAGATACCTTATATAAAATATCTAATAAAATGTACAAGATATCTAATACAATGTACAAGATATCTAATACAATGTACAAGATATCTAATACAATGTACAAGATATCTAATACAATGTACAAGATATCTAATAAAATGTACAAGATATCTAATAAAATGTACAAGATATCTAATAAAATGTACAAGATATCTAATACAATGTACAAGATATCTAATAAAATTTACAAGATATCTAATAAATTTACAAGATATCTAATAAAATTTACAAGATATCTAATAAAATGTACAAGATATCTTATAAAATTTACAAGATATCTAATAAAATTTACTAGATATCTAATTAAATTATAAAATGAATAATTTTAGATGATGTCTTCTAAAATATATAAGATATACAGTGTATAAGATATCTTATTTAGTTTATGAGATATTTTTTTGGGGAATAAATAAAAATAAGAAACTTTGTGAGAAATCTTAGAAACATTACAAGATATCTTGTATTCATTATAACATCTTTTATATCCAGTTTTTATAGCTATCTGATAAAGTTATAAGATATCTTAAAAAAAAGTTTATAAGATTTCTAATACAGTCTAAAATATATCTTATAAACTTTATACGTCTTAAAAATGGTTCAAATATTGTATGAACTTTGTATATCTTGATTCTTTTTGTTTATAAGATATATTAGAAACTTTATACAATATCATATTTATTATATATTATATATAGGTATGAATTATCTAGTTTTCAAATAAATACCAATTTGGCTTGCCATAATTTTGTGCCGGCATGCCAATCACAGATGGATACTAAGAATTTTTTTTTATTTCAATCACTGCACAAGGAACAGGAAATCATTTTGAAAATAAGTTTATTCATTCTTTTTCATTAACTTTGGAAGATATTCAACAATTCATTGCACTATACAATGACAAGAATAACTCATTGAAAATTTAACAAAATAATTAGGTTTTGACTTTGCATGTGCCATTGAATCTTAAAAACATGATATGCACGTTACAAAAGAACTTTTCAAAATAGTAACACCATCCTAGATCAATAACATTTAGATGAATTCCATTTTTGTCAAATATAAAGTCTGCATATTGGTGCATAATGTGTAAAAGTGTCACCTGTTATCATGAAGTTTTGTAAGGCAAATGTAATTAAAGTGGTCCCTTACAATGAGGGCTCTACAGCCACTCATCATGACTACAAATATGTCCTGTATTTTACAACATATGTGAATTGCAAGCATTCAATGGTACATGTAGGAAACTATTCTGTGTATAATAACATATTACAAATAGTACATATAGGAAACTATTCTGTGTATAAAAACATATTACAAATAGTACATATAGGAAACTATTCTGTGTATAATAACATATTATAAATAGTACATATAGGACACTATTCTGTGTATAATAACATATTACAAATAGTACATATAAGAAACTATTCTGTGTATAATAACATATTACAAATAGTACATACAAGACACTATTCTGTGTATAATAACATATTACAAATAGTACATACAAGACACTATTCTGTGTATAATAACATATTACAAATAGTACATATAAGACACTATTCTGTGTATAATAACATATTACAAATAGTACATATAAGACACTATTCTGTGTATAATAACATATTACAAATAGTACATACAAGACACTATTCTGTGTATAATAACATATTACAAATAGTACATACAAGACACTATTCTGTGTATAATAACATATTACAAATAGTACATATAATACACTATTCTGTGTATAATAACATATTACAAATAGTATATATATCTAATATTCATACTGGCAAGCAAGTACAGGGTTTAATGGCTATCCTGGCTAAATGACAAAAATGAAGGCAAAAAAATGGTAAAATCCTTAAAATAATACAAAGTCAAAGTTTGAAGATAAACTGCAGTTTTAAAAAGTCCAAAATCTTCTCAGCTGGAACATCATCACTGGATGAATACCTGGGCAAAAAGGTCCAACCTATTTTACCTCCATGAGTCTGCAGGGGAAACTCACATTGGTAACTGTCAACTCCTATTGGTAAGATTCTTTCCCCGTTTTGTTTAGATAAAGGCCAGATTCTCCAAATAAACAATATCAAAATCACAAGAATTTCCTATACTGTGTCTTTTAATGAATCTTTCTTCTCTTGTCCTGCCTGTAATAATTGATGGGCTAATTTAGAATAGACCATTTGGACATCTAACTTAGAATAGACCATTTGGACATCAAGTGACATTCAAAATATACAACTTGATGAAAGTATATCAAGTGTCATGTACATGGATAGATACTGAGAATAAAATTGACAGTTGACTAATGACACTCACTTTTTAGTAGTTGGATTGGATGTACTATATTGAAACATTAAATGATTTTAGTTAAATAAGAGCTTTAAAAATTAATTCTGACAAGTTGGAAATGCTTGTTTATGGAGTATCAAAGGGATGAGATTTCAAAATCTGCATAAAGACATAAAATACACTAAAAATACCAGTAGTATAAAAGTACATGTACTGGGTATTATTATCTCTCTTAATTTCAATTTTAATGAAATGATCAGATTAAACTATTTGCTACAGGTACAAAAAATTAACAATATTACAGAGACCTGATCAAAATAAAGTTAAAATTATTTAATAAAGTAGTGATAATAAAAACATTATTGTTATCTCGATTAATATATCAAATATCAAATTTACCAAGTCCTACAAAAAACTATTCTCCACAATGCTAATCATTTGATACTAAGTTTACTTGGGATGTAAAGCCAAAAAATATCAATATAAATATTATTTAGAACGACTACAGTGTGGGAGGTCTTAAAGTCCCAAACATTTGTTGCTGTGACAAATCTTGTAATTTGCAATGGATACATAAGCTTGCTGATTTAAATAATTAATTCCATTGGACAAATCTCTTTTTATATTGAAAAAAAAACATCTGCGTGAGTAATCTGACAGGCAAATACTTAAAAACTAGGTATTAAGCATTTAAACATTATAAGTAAATTTTGGGTTGATACTAAAAGTGGCTGGTCTGAAACCCATTATGAAAATGGGGAATTAGATATGCATGAAAAGTCACAGAATTCAATTCTGTAGTTTAATTCTAATTGAAAAAAAAAATAAGTGCATATTCTTTGAAAGTTTTTTTTAAAAAGGAATAAAATGTATTCAATTTTACTTTTAAAAAATTATATTTTAACTGTGGATGAATTCAGAGCACAATATAGGATTCAAATGGACTTTTGTTTTTACATACAATGAACTAATTCAAGTGATTAGAAAGAAACTCCAATAAGTTTGAACAAAATGAAGCTTTTGTTAATATTAAAAACCAGATCAGTATCAAAATTGTTATATAAGAAATACATAGATAAAACAAGAGACTAAAGTGGACCTGACATCACTCAACAGGCTTACATAACAGTTGACCATATCAATAAGCAGGCTTATATAGTATTGTAAGAAGTATTTTAAAAACACGACATATGTACTCTATCCCACAAACTTTATATCATGTTGATTTTACCTATTTTACTATATCCTGATAAGAAATTCTTTCTAAAGATAAAGGCACGAAAAATATGCAGTCTCTTGCTCATAATCAAATTCATCCAAGATCTTGGTGATATACACCCATTTACCAAGTCTGATAGAAACTGGATGAGAAATACAGTCTCTAGATCTAGAGGTAACAAACTCAGCCTATCAGATGCAAGGTATCTCATTAATATCTGCAGATCTCACTTAATACAGAAACTGTATACGACAATGATAATATAAGCTTATTTACCAACGTTGATTAGAATCCAATAGGAATTGGTCTCCAGACTGATAAAAGCTGAGCCAATCTATATATATATACTGATTGAATGCTTTTCTTTTTATATTTAAATAAATTTTGTAAAGAGGTGAATCCAGAGCTCCATTCCTGGCATCTCAATATGTGTTTGGGACAATATAAATTGGAGAAAAAAAAACAATAAACAAAAATCATCTTTAACTATAATATTTCATTCTTTTTAATTAAAACTGAAAGACATTTATTAGAAAAATTCATTTGACTGCATAATGATGGAAGAATTATGATACAATTAAATCAATATGGCTTACAATTAAAATAATAATTAACAATAATCATTCTTCATCAGGATTTGAAGTTGCACTTGATACTCAACACTAAATGCATGAGAAAACAAGAGCTATCAGCAATGGGTACATTGCTAAGGGACTCACTCACTACAGTTTGATCATTGCAATGGGTACATTGCTAAGGGACTCACTACAGTTTGATCAGCAATGGGTACATCGCTAAGGAACTCACTACAGTTTGATCAGCAATGGGTACATTGCTAAGGGACTCACTACAGTTTGATCAGCAATGGGTACATTGCTAAGGGACTCACTACAGTTTGATCAGCAATGGGTACATCACTAAGGGACTCACTCACTACAGTTTGATCAGCAATGGGTACATTGCTAAGGGACTCGCTACAGTTTGATCAGCAATGGGTACATTGCTAAGGGACTCACTCACTACAGTTTGATCATTGGAATGGGTACATTGCTAAGGGACTTACTACAGTTTGATCAGCAATGGGTACATCACTAAGGGACTCACTACAGTTTGATCAGCAATGGGTACATTGCTAAGGGACTCACTACAGTTTGATCAGCAATGGGTACATTGCTAAGGGACTCACTACAGTTTGATCAGCAATGGGTACATTGCTAAGGGACTCACTCACTACAGTTTGATCAGCAGAGCCTTAACAAAGAATCTTGTGTTGGGAAACCAAAGTTAGGAGAATGGACAATCAGGGAATGTAACTCCTTTAAACAATGACAAGGAATGCTCGAAATCCAACTCATTCAAGGTCTTATCAATAAAGATTCTGCTCTTGGGTTTTGGAGCACTGCTGAAAGTTGCAGAAGGCAGAGGGCAAAGTTGTTTGCTATGTTGTATATGAACTATGAAAAGAAAGTTAACATACACTTCCATGTCTTTCACCAGTTTGGATTGTTTATGTTTTTTTTAATCATGACTAGGAAAACCATGAAGCTGAAGAAAATGTCTGCTTCTTTGTGCTAGGGAAATGTACTTAAAGTAGCATAAAGTACAATAACTTTACCTATATTTAAAATACAGAAACAAATTTGTACGCATTACTATTTTCTGAAAGTGTACTTATGAAAATTTAAAATATCCAAAAACTAAAAATGTCCTCATTTTTGGGGGGATTATTTACCTCTAAAATTTAGGAGATAAAAATAACTATGCAGATTAAGTAATCTTCTATGAGATGCACATCAGAAGCAGGGCCTAGCTGTGTACTTATGAGATGCACATCAGAAGCAAGGCCTAGCTGTGTACTTATGAGATGCACATCAGAAGCAAGGCCTAGCTGTGTACTTATGAGATGCACATCAGAAACAAGGCCTAACTGTGTACTTTCAAATGCACATCAGAAGCAAGGCCTAGCTGTGTATACTTTCAAATGCACATAAACCCCAATCATTTAGATATCAAAATAAAGAAAACTGTAGGTTCTTTAAACCTCACATCGGATATATACATTTCTTGAGAAGCCCATGGTGGCTCAGTGGTTATTGTGCCAGATTCAAGACTGAAAGGGTGCAGGTTTGATCACTGGAAGGGTGCAGGTTTGATCACTGGATCAGCCCAGGTTTGCTACTATGGTGTGTCCTTGGGCAATGCACTTTACTCCAATTGTCTCAGCACTATAAAACCTACTTGTGTTGCTGTGCCGTGAAACACCAAAACCAAAACCAAACTTTTTTTATAACAAGGATTATCAGTGGAGAAAATCCCTGTGCAAAAACTTTAAACTCAGGAGTGAAACCTACAAAAGGTACATGACAAATCTGGTTGAAATCCAACATTCCTCAGTAAAGTTATGTTGCAGCAACCAGAGGATGAGAAATAAGGGGCTATAACTCTTCTAAATGATAATGTGGAACAATGAAAATTAAACTCATTCAAGGTCTAAATAGTATAAAGCTCCACTGAAAAAAATTTGGTTGAAATCCAACATTTTTTGGTAAAGTAGTACTGCTGAAACCAATGTCAGGAGGACAGACAATAAGGGGGCATAACTCCTTTAAATGATAGTGTGGAATACAGTTATGGTGCTGAAACCAAAGCCTGGAAGTCAAACAATCAGGGGGCATAACTCATGTAGATGAAGCTGTGGAATGCTGGAAATTAAACTCATTCAGAATCTTGTTAATATAAAGCTCCATACCAAATTTGACTGAAACCCAACAAACTTTGGTTAATTATGCAGCAGAAACTAAAGTCAGGAAGGTGGGCAATCATGGGTCATAACTCCTCTAAATGATGTCACGGAACACTGGAAATCAAACTCAATGAAGGTCTTATCAATATCAAGCCACATATACAATCTAATTGAAATTCAACAGACCTTGGTAAAGTTATGCTGTCAAAATCAAAACCAGGACATTGGGCAATCAGGGGCATAACTCTTGTAAATGATGTTGGGGAATGCTGGAAATCAAACTTATTCAAGGTCTAATAAATAGCAAGCCACATACCCAATTTGGTTCAAATCCAACAAATCTTGTTAAATTACGCTTTGGAAAATAGAGTCAGGCACTTGAGCAATCAAGGGGCAAATCTCCTGTAAGTGACGTTGTGAAATGCTGGAAGTCAAATTCATTCAAGGTCTCATCCATATAGAGCTGCATGCCAAATCTGGTTATAGTCCAATCATCTTTGGGAAAGTTACATTGGCAATGAAAGTTAGGAGGATAGGCAATCAGGCAGGGGCCATAACTCCTCAAAATGATGACAAAGAAAGCAGATCTCATCAGTATAAAGCTGCATACCAAATTTGGTTAAAATCCAACAATTCCCAGTAAAGTTATCTTGGTGAAACAAAACTGTCAACAGACAGAAACCAAATTGTTGATGGATGGACAGACAGAGGGAGATATGATTACTATAGGGTTCTGTTGACTTCGTTGAGTGCGGCCCTAATTAGCACATTCTAGACAGTAACATTTAGACAAATTCCTCTTATTTTGATGTAATGTGAAACCTTAAAATTTGGTTAACAGTTACCTTCTCATCACAAACTTGTTGTAATTTACATGTAATTTGATTTATTACATTCCTAACATGTTATTCACATAAAGATAAAAAATAACAAATATATAGTACATGTCTGGTAATGAAATGTTACCAGGGAATAAGTATGAAAGGTTTGTTGATATGCAGATTAGTTTCATTTACAGATATATGTACATTGTAATAAATATTAGTTTCATTTAAAGATATATGTACAGTGAAACCCCGCAATAACACGAAAATTGGGGTCCATAAAATTCTATCGCGGAAAAAGCAGGGTCGAATTATTGCGGGGTATTACTGTATTTTACTTTATTCAGAGAACAACATATACACGTCTAATGTATAGCATGAATAGGGTATCAACACCGTTTACTATCTGATATCGAGCCATCTTTGCTTTCCCACATGACAACCCTTATATTGAGCCGCGAGTTTGATACTTGTTCAGTGCCAAGTAACAGAGAGTGGTTATTTGAGCTCCTTGTGATCTTGCCGCACAATTGACATGTGTTCAGTTGCATCCTTAATAGATTTCAAAGACTTAATGATCAAAGTGTTACTTACAGAGCCCAAGCTCAGTCTCTACATAAGCACCCACATATGACAATCTTTGATCAACCACCGCATTGTCTGGTGCTTGGTTGTGTATGCAGTTAAAGAAGAAACATAAGTCAGCTATTGTTTGCACAATGATTGTATACAGGATGAATTGGGGGCTTACTGCTTGAGGCAGTCTTGTATCTACAACTCTAAATATGGTATTGATTGATCCCAATCAATTAGATGGAATTAATTATGGTACACCATTATTTGCAATGATACTCTAGGTAAAAAGACAATTGTCTACATAAAAAATGAGGTTATCAAGGGGAAATCTGCCACTGAATAAAAGTGAGATGACAAAAATTTGTGATGCTCATTTGTCAGTGATGTTGACCACTTCATCACCAATAAATGTCAACGCAGTTTGACCACTTCATCACCAATAAATGTCAACCCAGTTTGACCACTTCATCACCAATAAATGTCAACCCAGTTTGACCACTTCATCACCAATAAATATCAACCCACTTTGACCTCTTTATTACCAATAAATGTCAACCCAGTTGGATCACTTCAACACCAATAAATGTCAACCCAGTTTGACCACTTCATCACCAATAAATGTCAAAACACTTTGACCACTTCATCCCCAATAAATGTCAACCCACTTTGACCACTTCATCACCAATAAATGTCAATCCACTTTGACCACTTCATCACCAATAAACGTCAACCCACTTTGACCACTTCATCACCAATAAATGTCAACCCACTTTGACCACTTCATCACAAATAAATGTCAACCCACTTTGACCACTTCATCACCAATAAATGTCAATCCACTTTGACCACTTCATCACCAATAAATGTCAACCCACTTTGACCACTTCATCACCAATAAATGTCAACCCAATTTAGTTTACAAGAAAAGGGAAAACAAAGATAAATAACCCACATGCATTTGTAAAAACTTTATATCACACGAGTTAGTTCACTTTACTGAGAATGTGAATTGTCTACATCAAGTCTTCGGGTATATCACACCGAGTAATCACAAGTTGTGTAGCGTGTCAGTTGTTTTTATTGTTATCTATTGACAACATCCTCAGTTAATCCACAGGATTATATGGGTAATAGTTAATCCACAGGATTATATGGGTAATCAAAGCAGTTTCACAGTCTCATGGGATAAAACATTCCTTAATTAAAGTTTTGTTTCTTGCCAGCTTTACAAAAAACATACTTGCTGTCCAGAAAGTTTGTTGTACTATTGAAAATTATTAAAATTTGTTGAAAATATGGCATCCAGAAAATTGGAAGGTTCAGATATTTAGGTTATATACGGTCGTCAAGAATAAAAATAACATAATGCACTTCAATAGGAATTTAATCATATATCATTAGGAATTTAATCATATATCATTAGGAATTTAAGCATATATCATTAGGAATTTAAGCATATATCATTAGGAAGTAACAAACACACATTTACTGTGTATATCCATTATAATGAATAGGAATTTAAGCATATATCATTAGGAAGTAACAAACAACACATTTACTATGTATATCCATTATAATGAATAGGAATTTAAGCATATATCATTAGGAAGTAACAAACACAACACATTTACTGTGTATATCCATTATAATGAATAGGAATTTAAGCATATATCATTAGGAAGTAACAAACACAACACATTTACTGTGTATATCCATTATAATGAATCTTTCTACATGTATATCCTTTTTCACAAAAAAAAGTCTTGTAAAAAACTTGCCATGTGCTTATCCAACATATTTATTGGAATATTTAAGGGATTTGTAAAAATTATTGGGGAAAAAATAGGAATTAAACAAAAATAGAAATTTTATAGGGGTTTCTATAAAATAAAGGGATGGCTGACTGGGTGGGAAGCCTGTCATCTGTTAAAATGTATTTATTTCATCAATAATAATAATAATAATAATGCTTTATTTATAGAAGGGAACTCAATTATTACAAAACTATTCTCCCTTGAGGCCTTCTCTACAATCTACTTATGTTCAATATATAGATTATTTAACACAAATTAAAAAAGAATACTTATTTCTTATTTAACATGTAGTCAAAACATTTATTTTTAAAAGCATTGAGAAAATTTGATTGTTTTATATTTAAAGACAAGCAGTTCCAGACAAGAATCCCTGAAAATGTAAAACTCTTCTTGAATTGCTGTTGTATTTTAGGTTTTGGTAGCAAGAGAATTCCAGATTCTACAGAGTGCATAACTTGATTGTATCTTGCTAAACATGTCTTGTAGATACATGTATTGTGGTGCAATTCAATTTAGAGATTTATATACTAAAACAGCTTTACTATAATAAATTCTTTTGTCAATTTGCATTAAACTTAATTTATTAATTTTTTTAAACCGGGGTTCCGAAGGTGCATAAAAAGGATTTATCCAGATGTATAGATGTTGCTCTTTTCTGTAATTTTAAAATTCTGTCAGGTCTTGTCTAGAGCAGTTTCCCCATAGATAAGGCAATAATCTAGCACTGGTTGAATATATGCATTAAAATATAGGATTTTGGCATCAGGAGGGAGGTATTTCTTAATTTTGGTGAGCAGTGTTATCTTAGAAGAAAGCAATTTACAAACATTATTGACCTGTACACCCCACTGAAGAAAACTGTCAATATGAACGCGTTTATGATTTGGAACATTTTCATTGCTTTTATTCTTTTGATTTAAGTATAGAGCCCAGCTTCGCAAAGCAACATAAGTTTTGGCACAAAAGTTTCTTAAGTTTTAAGCGTAAGAAAATCTTACACTATTTTGTAAGTGCGTTTCACAATGATATCCATAGGAAAATTTAGTATGTCTAAGAAAAACTTGTGCGTAAGCTACTCTTTTGTATGGGAGGTAGGTAATGGCTCGGTAAAATGAAACGGGGCACCTGCAAGATACTTATAAAGGATGGTGATGAAGATGATGATGACAAGAACAACAATAATAACACAATGACCAAAAAAAAATATTGGGTAAAAAATGCCCTGACCTATTGGCCATACTGAATGAAATCTAGGTATTATTTCTGATTAAAGAAGGTAGGGTGCTTGTGTGTGTGTGTGTGTGTGTGTGAGAGAGAGAGAGAGAGAGAGAGAGAGAGAGAGAGAGAGAGAGAGAGAGAGAGAGAGAAATATTGTCAATCAACAAGTTGATGAACATACAGAATTAAACTTACTTCTTGAAGGAAATGGCCAAGTCATACTTCTTTATTTATTTATATCAAAATGGTTGTCTAATCACTTCACTATTGTTACTGACTTTTATTTTCTTTGAATACATGAATGAACCAGAGGTCCTGAGGCTCTCATTTTCAACAACAAAATAGCAGAGTCCACTATTATAAATATGAAGGTAAATGTGGTGTTCATGCAGTTCTTTATGTCATCTACAACCTTCTGAACCTATGTTATTCTTTTATGGAGAATGTGTAAACATATGTTTAAAAATAGCTTTGTTAGAGAAAGACCCACTATACAGTATATGTTTGAATATCAGGGAGCATCTAAAAATAATCTGCTCTCTGACTCTTACTCTCCACGAACATACTTATAAACAAAATGTGCACTTACGCCTGCCTGGGAGTTGCCATAAAGTTACATAACAATGAAAGGGAAACTTACGAAAAAACATATGTCATTTTCATTAATGAAACACCCGTAATCACATACAAAAGACATACGTAAAAACTTAAGAAAATCTTGGGCATATGTTGTGTTGCGAAACAGTGTCCAGATCCATGAAAGCACCATATATACTCGATCATAAGTAGAGTCTAACTGCAAACTGCACAGACCCAAATCTGCTGTTGCATAATGCATCAGAAGATATGGGTCTATGCAGTTTGATTAGGAGCAATCAGGAGAACAAACAACATAGACCCTGATCTGACAGTGGATTATGTGATGGCAGATCAGGGTCTATGTTGTTTGCAGTTGGGGTCAACTTATAAGCGAGTATAGATGGTAATTAGAGTAGAAAACTGTAAAACAAATAAAGAATTTTTTGTATACTAGAGTAAAATTTACAAGTTATGTACACAATGTATATAAGTACATTTTCTTGTCTTTGGATGACATATTTTAATTGATTAATCTTTTCCATTAGTCTATCACTATGACATCATCTGTCATTGTCTGTGTGTCTGTCATCCTCTGTGTGTCTGTCATCCTCTGTGTGTCTGTCATCTGTGTGTCTGTCATCCTCAGTGTGGCTCTCATCTGTGTGTCTGTAATTCTCTGTGTGCCTCTCATCTGTGTGTCTGTCATCTGTATGTCTGTCATTCTCTGTGTGCCTATCATCTGTGTGTCTGTCATCCTCGGTGCGGCTCTCATCTGTGTGTCTGTCATCCTCTGTGTACCTCTCATCTGTGTGTCTGTCATCCTCTGTGATTGATCACACACTCTGGATCTTATAAGCTGGGAATAACCACTGAAAGAAATAAATTGAAATTATTATAGTTGTATAAATGTAAATGTACTTTCTTCATGGAAGTATGGAAGCTCCTGATGTGGAGACATTAACAGATTGTAGGTTATTACTTTCAAATTATAAATTGAACCTACACAAGTTCAACATTTTCCCTCCTACACTTTACCAAGAACCTATTTTCTCAACAACTTTAATGTAAGATGTCTTCACATAAGTGAGTGGTTGAAAGTGATTGCTAATAGTAAAATACTTACTCTTGGTTTTTGCTCACTTTGTAGACCTCCTCTACATAATCTGACCTTCCTAACAAGTCCACAAAGTCTTCATTATGGGTGATGACCAGAAGCTGGAAGTTTCTCTGTTGTGACCGATTCTCGATGATGCTGAAGTTAGAGATCAAAGAATAATAACAAAGATAATAATAATAATAATAATAATAATAATAACAACAACAAGAACAACAATAATGATAATAATTCCATAGAGTTAAGTACATACATGTCCATATATACACTGTCCTGTGGCTTTCTAGCTACTAATCTATCTAATTTAAATCCATCCAAAATTGCACACTAACATGAAGAAAAACGGAACATTATACAACTGTCTGCATTACAGATGGAATTTTTATATGCTCCTAATTTATAATAATAATAATGTTACTTTTCTACAAAATAATCATTATGACCTGAATTACTGTCCTGAATGTTGGCAACATATAGAATATGACAAATGCTTCATTTTTGTGGTATCATAGTTACATTGCATTTAAATGATGAAAGGTCATGAACACTACTATATTTTTATAATTTAAATTAAACACAAATAATGACAGTTAAAATAATCAGAACAAACAACACTACTGCAAATGGCACATGATACCTCGCCAACATAAGGTTAGTTTTCTGAGTTTATTTTCTGCAGTATACTCTGAGTACACACGAAAAGACATGGTTCCAACATTACTCTTAGGTCAGTCTTCATCCATCCAGGTCCAGGAACTGAGATGTTATCCTGTCTGTAGCTACATTTGTAGCAGAAATGATTATAAACAAAGATATGCAGCCTACTTATTTAGGGAAGAAAGGATATGAAGATGCACTTATTAGCAATAGCAACCTTGACCTTGAAGGTAATCACCCCTAAGTCAACAGGGGTCTTTCTTGGACAGAGAGGAACACATGTACACAGTTTTGTACAAATGTGTTATGTAGTGTCTAAACTTGTTATCCAAAGTGAAATGTAATAATCAAATCTAGTTAGTGACAGTGACCCTGACCTTGGAGCTGTTGACCCTAAAATCAGGAAGATTCTTCCTTGGGCTAAGGAGAACACATGTACCAAGCTGCATTTAAATTTGTTCCCTAGTTATAATCCAGAAATTAAATGCACAGGAAAAATCTATTTTTAGCAACAATGACCCTGACCCTGGAGCTGCTAACTAAAAATGAATATGGCTCTTCCTTGGAATAAGTGAAAAATATGTGCCAATTTGCACTGAAATGTGTTCTCTAGAACTTAAGTTATACTCTGAAAATGAAATGTATAGGCAAAATCTACTTTAAGTGGCCTTGACCTTGGAGCTACTTACATCAAACTTAGTAGGGTTCTTTCTTGGGCTAAAGGAAGCATATGTATTAAGTTGTGTTGAAATCTGTTTGCTAGAATTTAAGTTATGGTATCACCTGGAAATGAAATGCATTGGCAAGATCTATTTTTAGCAACAGTGACCTTGATATTGGAGTTACTGTCCTCAAAATCAATAGGGTTCTTCCTTGGGAGGGAAACACATGTAAAAAGTTGTGTTACAATCTGTGCATTCAGGGATGATTCAAGTTGTGTTACAATCTGTGCATTCAGGGATGATTCAAGTTGTGTTACAATCTGTGCATTCAGGGATGATTCTGCTATATTGATTAGGTGACCCCAATTTCTGTTGGCAGCCCCAGAATTTTTATTTTTAAATATCCCAATCAAAAGTTAGTAAATCTTGCTTGCCAAAACTTTTCTCTCATTCCATTCATATCCATTGCATGTATTACTAGATTGAAACCATAATTTTACCTTTTTCCTTACTAGAAATCATTTTAATCAAACAAAAGCTTGTTAAGTGCATTTAATCGTAATAATTCAGGGTCCAAGCTGGACCCTAATATCTGGGTGAAATTACCTCTCCAGCCAGAATAGGCAAAGCTGGTGAAATTAGGAAGTGAGTATAGTAAATTCAAAATAGTCACTTTAGACTAATGTTTTTGCATATTTTAATGTCAGATTATTACAATTACCATGACATATTATTAAAATCTAATAAAATATATGAAAACTTTTCTTATTTCACTTCACCACAGTTGTTGTGTAACATAAAACGGCTACCTCAGAAATAGGTTACAACCCCTTGGGATGGGGGCCACAACATTTTATTGCTGGAATCATCCCTGTCATTAGAACTTATGTTATAATCTTAACCAAAATGGACGCCCATCTTAATGAATAGTGGTAAACTGTACAATAATACCCTGCATCTTTTTTTTGGCAGGGTATTACAACTCTCATTGTTGCAGGGTATAAGAATGGTTTGTGCGAATGCCAATTAAAACTGCATAAAACTCTCAATTTGGCCAGTTAAACTTCTCAAGGGCATGAGAGTTTTGAAACTTATAGCTGGTCTTTCTCAGTCAGCTGATATTTCTTTCATAAGTTCTCCCTCTCTGGACATGCCTTGTTTGAAAGTTTCTAATACATTTTATGTTTTGTCTGTTAACATAACTCCATTGATGTGCATTATGTAAATGACTTTACTGAATAAGGGCTGTTTTCTGTGTTCCTCTCTAATTTTATTCATATGATGTATATGACAAGTATGAGGGTGTTTAACTTCATTTCTGACCAAAAACAAACTGTGATGACAATCTGGTTGTCATGGAAACACTGTGTTGAGAAAATATGATACACATATTTTTCCTCATTTTCATGTATTTCTCATTGATATCCATCAACTATTCACTGAAATTAAAATGACAATATGTATTTTTATTTTTTTTCTGGTACAAAACTGCATATAATATGGTTTTCATTTTAAAAAATGGATCTTAAATGGACCCTAGTAGCCAGTAATGAATAAATCTAACTAACAAGGCATCTTGATACTTTATAAAGTTCCACTGCAAAAAAAGTTAATTCATAAAATCAAAAACTGTTTCTGTTCGAAATATTGTTTAATATTGTTGGCTGATGTGATTGTTAATGAGGCCTTTCTTGGGGCTGCTGAGTTCTCTTGTTCACAGAAAATATTGGTGTTTGTGTCCTTGTTCCCAGGAAATGAAAGATGTTCTTTTTATAATTTTTCCTTATATTTTCCTGGCAATGTACCTACCCACCCCTACCCCCTACTTTCAGGGAAAGTCTTCATCAATATTCTGTCTCCTTGATCTTGAAAATAAATGTGAACATTAATACGCTTGTTTCCCAACCCCCCTGGGCTGGCCCCTCTAGTATGAAAACAAAAACCTCTTTCAAAAAGTATATTTCTGGGTACATTACATCTAATACAAAACCTGCTGTAATATTTATTACTACAACACATTAGTAATGTTTGTTTAAATTAGTAACAAATATAAAGAAAAAGGAAAAATGCATAGTTTAAACATTTAAATAACCCATGTCATAACTTGGACTATTTATCTTATGCTACAACAGCAGAAAACTAAATTAGTGTGCACTGTTGATTGAAACAGGTTGCCACTACTATGATCAGTTTCAAAATCTAGCTATTTGATCACAACAACTGCTTCCATAATTCCTCCACTGTGTCCATTTCTCAAAAGTTAATGTTTTGATTTTTTTTTAAAAAAATGTTATGCTCAGTTTGACTTTATTTGGGTGATTTTATATTCTACATATAGATATGTGGTGAGTGTTTGATAATATGTTTGGAGCATTGTCATTCTGTTGAATTGTTGTTTTAATTTTTAAATGTCATGTTATTTCTCCAGATTTATTCAATTCTGCCATATGTCATCGATGGTATGTAGAGCAGTAAACGATACTGAATTTAAATCTGGCCTTGGATGTAAAAAAAGTTAAGGAAATAAATTGCTATTGGGTGTGGTATAGAAAAAAAATAAAATTTACATGATATTCATAAATGATATTGCATTGTGTATCTCTCACTTTCTTCCATGATTACACCATATACACAGCGGCACACGCACAATACTGTTATCTATATAAAAAAATTAAATCCACATGTGGCAAAAGTACTCCTGGAACTGTAAATGTGTTTGTATAATTCATTTTATTCATTCTGTTGGTGATCCATACTCATTTCAAAGGAATACTCTATGTAATGGGTCATACATAATAACACAGTTAATATTAAATATGTTATATACTGCATATAGTAAGACAGATTTCCATGAGGACTTTTTTGTATAAAAAAAAATTCAAGCCCAGCTAACAGTGAATGAATTGGGATATTATTTTTCCTTGAAGATAGTCAATGGAAATGTGGCATATTATTTCTCCTTGAAGATAGTCAATGCAAATGAAATAAGAAAAAAGTATCTTGATTCAAACTTTTAATGACATTGTGAAGAAAAATGCAAAAGAGGTTTCAATATTATTCAAAACTGGAAAGTTTTGTGGATACATCTGCCACTTGTAACAGAACAATTACAAGAAAAAAATCCTCTTAATCATTTCTTTCTCTTTCTCTCTCTCATGTACCCTGTATGCATACATCGAGCAAATGCAGTAAAAAAGAAGGTCATAGATAAATTATATATCTTGCCAGCAAAATGTGTATAACACCGAAAATGACCATATTTAAAACTTGAATGCAACCATTAATGATGCAAACAATCCAATCCATCAATGTCATACCTATATCCCACCTGTCAATCGATCAATGTCATACCTATGTCCCACCTGTCCTTCAAAAGTCAGAAAACTGACTGAAAAAGATTTAAGTCAAATGTCTAACAGTACAGGTGAATATTTTTTACTCCATATGTACAAAAGTTTTCCAACAAGAGCATCACTCACTCACTCTCTCTCTCTCTCTCTCTCTCTCTCTCTCTCTCTCTCTCTCTCTCTCTCTCTCTCTCTCTCATAAAATTAAAATGTTACATCCAACATACCTAGTACCTACTCAATACAATGAAGTCATGGATGTTGATATAGCATGCCAAAAGAAAGGAAAGAAACAGACTATTAACTTTCAGAACCAACTATTGAAACAAGCAGTAAAATCCTTTTAAAAAAATTATTGGTCCACTCTGAAAGTTGCTGGTGTTAGGCTGCTGTGCAGGCAGCAATTAACAATGCTGAACAAAACCTCAAAAAAAACCCCACACCCTCTATCCATACCCATTAGAAGAATATCAACAAAATATGCCATTATTTGCAAAACCAATTTAAAATTTGCACTTGCATACATTTTAAATTTACATTTTATGGCCAGTGATTCTCTATATTTTATGTTGTTATATTTCATATGACTGAACTTGTTTATGAAAATTCAGCAATCAGTTAAGCTTAGTTTCTAACCTGTAAATGGATATGATGTAGACTGGAGGTAACTATAACATTAAAAAAGGCTAGTTGAAACAAGAGTCCTTCAAAGGGACTAATGCTTTACTGGCCAAAATGAATTTCCAGGAATTCAAGATAAGACCATTTCTTCTTTTTAACTACTGAATGTTGAATCTATCTCTGATATTCTTCAGTGATAACAAGATTTTCAAATTAGCTGCTGTGGTTGACATATTGGATGTCAGATTGGCACCATTTTCATTTAAGACCAAGTAGACATCATTAAAAGTCTTCTGGTGAAAACCCCATGTCAATATGAACATCCACTTAGTGGAAGTAGTGACAGCAAGATTTTCAAGACAGCCTCCATGGCAGCCATATTGGATGTACCACTAGCATCATTTTCATTTATGAGCAACTATGTATCATAAGAAGTCTATTGGTGAAAACCTATATTGATATAGCCATCCATTTGGGAGGAGTGGAGATAAACAATATTTTCAACATGGCCACCATGATGGCCATATTGAGGGTCAGTTTGCATCATTTTCATTTAGGACCAGCTAGACACCATAAGAAGTCTTCTGGTTAAACCACCATGTCAAAATGACTTTTCATTTAAGAGGCGTAGCAATAACAAGAAATTTAAGATGGCAACCATAGTGGCCATATTGGATGTCAGATCAGCACCATTTTAATTTAGGACCAACAAGACATGATAAGAAGTCTTCAGGTGAAAACCGATGTTGATATGACTTTCTGTTTTGAGGAGAAACAAAAACAAGATTTTCATCATGGCTGCCATAGTTGCCATACTGGATATCAGATTCGCGCCATTTCCATTTAGGCCCAACTAGACATCATAAGAAGTGTTTTGTTGAAAGCACAATGTCTATATGACCAGCCATCTAGGAGAAGTAGCAATAAGATTTTCAAGATTGCTGCTGTCAGCCATATTAGACAGCAGATCGGCACTATTTTCATTTAGAACCAACTAGACATCATAAGAAGTGTTTTAAATGAAAACCCCATACTGATATGACCATCTATTCAGAAGGAGTAGCAATAACAAGATTGTCACTGTGATATCAGATCGGCACCATTTTCATTTAGGACCAACTAGACATCATAAGAAGTCTTCTGGTGAAAATTCCATGTCAATATGACTTTCAACTGAGGAGGAGTAGCAATAAGATGTTCAAGATAGATGCTGTGGTGGCCATATTGGACGACAGATTGGCACCATTTTCATATAGGACCAACTAAACACCATAAGAAGTCTTTTAGTGAAATGACATGTTGATATGACCATCCATTCAGGATTTTCATTTAGGATCAAATAGAATCGTAAGAAGTCTTCTGGTGAAAACTCCATGTCAATATGACTTTTTATTTAGCAAGAGTAGCAATAATAAGATTTTCATGATGGCTACCATGCTGGCCATATTGGATTTCAAATCAGCACCATTTTCATATAGGAACAACTAGCTTCATAAGAAGTCTTTCAGTGAAAACCCCATTTTGATATGACCATTCATTCTGGAGGAGCAGCAATAAGAAGATTTTCAAGATGGCCACTGTGTAGGCTATATTGGATGTCCAAGCTGCACCATTTTCATTTAGAACCAACTATACCATGGGATAAATGTGTGTGTAATGTTTTATGGTAGTCCTCCAAGTAGTTCAGAAGGAGTACCAATAAAAAACTTTCTACCATTTGAGATACCATCTAATGGTACATAATTTCAAAAGTTGCACATCTATATTTGCTCACACTCGCTAGTCCGATGTAGACATATTACTGTTCAACAATCTGTTTTCTTTATTGATCATTGTAATTTTTCCCTATATTTTTTATTTGTAAAGTATTTTTTGGAAAATAAAGTATACACATATCCTATGCTACAGACACAATGTATATTTTATTGTGCATTTGTAGATGATATTTTTTGTTGTGTACTCCGTGGTTTTACAACAGACCCACTGTACAGTCCCAACTTTTGTTCTAGTTAATCTTATTACAATTTGATGAAAGACTGAATAAAATGTTCTTAAATGCACCCTGGCTTTGACCTTATTCTATTGATAATGTTTTTATTTCATTATGGATGTGTGTGTTTATGTGTACATGTGGAGAAGTACACTATAGCAGATTATAACACATATTGTTAATTTCGCCCACACTTATCTGTTGAGTCTAATAACTGAATTGAACACAAAATGCTAAATCCTATTGCTATGCATTATTTGTAAACAACAATACATCTACTAATCTTCCTATTAGTTACAGCATCCTTCCTGTGATAAAACAATAATACATCTACTAATCTTCCTATTAGTTACAGCATCCTTCCTGTGATAAAACAACAATACATCTACTAATCTTCCTATTAGTTACAGCATCCTTCCTGTGATAAAACAACAATACATCTACTAATCTTCCTATTAGTTACAGCATCCTTCCTGTGATAAATGAACAATCTTCAGGCATGCCTAAACAAGAAAATGCTACAATATATAGATGCCTCTCAGTCTCTTTACTTTTTCCCAATCCCCACTGGTGCCTCTGCAAACAATTGAGACATGTGTGCAAGATAAGCTATAATTTAGAAAGAATAAAAACAAAAAGACAGAAATTAATAAGGTTGTTCAAAACACCGATTTGTTTTTTTTTAATTTGAGTAAAATACTGGTAGGAAAAAAAATAAGATGCAGTAGAAACTGCAGTTCTATTTTTTTATGCACAGTAGAGACTGAGGTAGAGACAGTACAACAGCAACAAAATGCCAATGCTACATAACCAGTAAACCTTGCAGATATTTTAGTGTTTAGGTAACAGTGCAACCTTGCTCCATGATGATATTTTGAACATAAATTTGTTCATAAAAAATACACATTTTATTGAAATTGTTTTCATGAATCAAGTCTGTGTTCATATATAACCTGGAGTTTGAAGTTGCTAAATGGAGCATTTATTCTTCAATTTCCAACACCAACCCATATTCAAAGGTCGTTTTTGGTATGAGACAGAAATCTATAAACATAATTGAATCTTAAATAATACATTGAGACAAAGAGTCATGAAATTTATCAATATTTATTTTCTCATAACAATGGGGGCAGAAAATGTCCCTTATTTAATATAGTCCTTTGTATTCTTACACTCCCTTATCAAGAGGACAATTTTTTTTCAAGTGTGGAATATTCATGCCATATTTTTTATCCTACCTCATTCCACTGTTATTACAAATCATACAATGTCAATGCAGTATATCAATTAGTGCATTGCTGATCTACCTCATTCCACTGTTATTACACATCATATGAAGTCAATGCAGTATATCAATTAGTGCATTGCTGATCTCAATTGTTTTTATGATGTTGACTCATTGTATACTCTAAGTCATAACTGTCTGCAATTTTCTGTTTTATTTCTAAAATTTGTGTTTTGATCCAAAAGGTTCCAGTGAGTCAATATAAATGTTAAATGTAAAATGCTGACCTTGTTTCAAGATGCATGCTGACCTTGTTTCAAGATGCACTCATCCAGTCTTTACAGTGATCGAATTGTGTTGCTTGTGTTATGTATGATGTTTATATAATATTATAGATATTTTAGGATATTATAAATGTTTCTTGACTTTAATATTTGCTTAAATCTTAATGTTGTTATCAGAAAAAACATGTTTAACTAGTGTCCTTGAATTAGGTTGTTTACTTCAGATTTGAGCTAAAGGATAGTTTTGATAAACAATGTTTTCTAAATTTTAGGTCAAGGTTGATTTTGTTTACAGATAAAACTGGAAAATTCTTAGAGTTGTGTGTAAAAAGTCATGTCCATACAAGTAAAATTCCATTAAGATGACACATATTCTAGAACATTCTGTCATGTGACCAATCTTTATATGTACAATGTTTAGTGGACAGTTTTTCAGTTTCGACATTTGTATCAGTCTTGTAAAGAGCTATTACAGTTCTGAGAAGTCATTAAAAATTCTGAGAGGAATTATTTTAAATATTCATTGGATTGTAACAGTGCTCATAGATTTTTGGATTTTGGATTTTTAATTGATGATTTTGGAATTTATGTGAACTTATTCTGAGATATTTTGGAGTACTTCATTTTGACATCAGCACAAGAAAGACTACTAGTACATCAGGACTTTGAAGACCATTGGCACATCATACAGCCACGAATTCGAAATATTCTATATTTAGGACTTGTGATTAGAACACTAATTCTTATTGGATTATTTGGATTTTAATACACATTACTGTAAGTGTCTTTTTGATTTTTCATTTTAATTATCTAGAAATAAATTGCTTGTTGATTTTTACTTGATTTGTTGGTTTCACTTTCTTTCTGTTACATTTTTTTAGACCATAGAGTCGTAACACTTGTTTCAATATGCACTCTTCCAGTCTTTACAGTGACCGAATTGTGTTGTTTAAAAATGCACTCTTCCAACCTTTACGGTGACTGAATTGTGTTGCTTGTTTAAAAATGCACTCTTCCAACCTTTACAGCGACCGAATTGTGTTGCTTGTTTCAAGATGCAACCTTTCAGTCTTTACAGTGACTGAATTGTGTTGTGTCAAAATGCACTCTTCCAGTCTTTATGGTGACTGAATTGTGTTGTTTCAAAATGCACTCTTCCAGTCTTTTCATAGTGACTGAATTGTGTTGTTTCAAGATGCACTCTTCCAGTCTTTACAGTGACGAAATTGTGCTGCTTGTTTCAAGACACATTCTTTCAGCCTTTACAGTGACGAAATTGTGCTGCTTGTTTCAAGATGCTCTTTTCTAGTCTTCACAATGACTGAATTGTGTTGTTTCAAGATGTACTCTTCCAGTCTTTACAATGACTGAATTGTGTTGTTTCAAGATGCACTCTTCCAGTCTTTACAATGACCGAATTGTGTTGTTTCAAGATGCACTCTTCCAGTCTTTACAATGACTGAATTGTGTTGTTTCAAGATGCACTCTTCCAGTCTTTACAATGACTGAATTGTGTTGCTTGTTTCAAGATGCACTCTTCCAGTCTTTACAGTGACTGAATTGTGTTGTTTCAAGATGTACTCCTCCAGTCTTTACAATGACCGAATTGTGTTGTTTCAAGATGTACTCCTCCAATCTTTACAATGACCGAATTGTGTTGTTTCAAGATGTACTCTTCCAGTCTTTACAGTGACTGAATTGTGTTGTTTCAAGA
Source organism: Margaritifera margaritifera (assembly GCA_029931535.1). Taxonomy (NCBI): domain Eukaryota; kingdom Metazoa; phylum Mollusca; class Bivalvia; order Unionida; family Margaritiferidae; genus Margaritifera; species Margaritifera margaritifera. The sequence goes on along the minus strand of JAQPZY010001271.1, from coordinate 580,428 downwards.
TGTACTCTTCCAGTCTTTACAGTGACTGAATTGTGTTGTTTCAAGATGTACTCCTCCAGTCTTTACAATGACCGAATTGTGTTGCTTGTTTCAAGATGCACTCTTCCAGTCTTTACAGTGACTGAACAGTGTTGCTTGTTTAAAAATGCACTCTTCCAGTCTTTAGTGACCAAATTGTGTTGCTAGTTTCAAGATGTACTCTTCCAGTCTTGACAGTGACTGAATTATGTTGCTTGTTTCAAGATGTACTCTTCCAGTCTTTACAGTGACTGAATTATGTTGCTTGTTTCAAAATGCACTCTTCCAGTCTTTACAATGACCGAATTGTGTTGCTTGTTTCAAGATGTACTCTTCCAGTCTTTACAGTGACTGAATTGTGTTGCTTGTTTCAAAATGCATTCTTTTAGTCGTTACAATAACCGAATTGTGTTGCTTGTTTAAAAATGCACACTTCCAGTCTTTACAGTGACTGAATTGTGTTGTTTCAAGATGTACTCTTCCAGTCTTTACAATGACTAAATTGTGTTGCTTGTTTCAGGATGTACTTTTCCAGTCTTTACAGTGACTGAATTGTGTTGCTTGTTTTACACAATATAAAATAGATGGAATGATGGACTGGTGGACTATGACTGAAATCACCAATTCACTCAATACTCATGTACCACTAGATGGACTGACTGACAGGTGAACTGAGTATACGCTACATTATAGCATAAGAAGAACTAATAGAGAAGTAATCTCAAATCTTTTAATTACCAACTATTTACAATTATTAAACAGTACATAAGTATACATCTTTGGCATTCCTTGGGTCTCACCCTCTGCTGCATGAGGTTAGTTGTGGTAAGATGGTAGAGAAGCATGCAGTATCTATGAGGCGGAATCACCAGTACGACTAAATGACAGAATTGTCAAGGTCGAATAGCCGACATGCACTATCTATGAGGCGGAATTGTCAGAATGACTGAATGATAATTGTCAAGGCAGAATTGCCGATGTTTGAGGCGGACTCGCCAGAATGACTCAACTGACTGACATAACTGTTAAGGCAGAATTGCCGCTGTAATGAGGCAGAGTCGCCAAAACTTGTAATGTCTGTAAGTTAAGTGGATTGGATCCAGAATGCCCAAACAACGCTGCATGCCGAGAATGGAACTAGAGTAGTATGCAGCGGAGAACCCCAAGGAACGGATATGTATAGGATGAGAAGTAACTGCAGTTCTGTTAATATTAGCATGAAAATAACAATCAATATAAGCAAATTAGGAACATGCAAACAGGGATCAGTATCATATTAAGGTATATACAACTGTGAATCAGCAAAAATGGATAATACTGTTAGGACCTGTGCCAAAGTGTTTACTGTTCAGGGATCCATGCCTGAATATAATATTTATGGTGATAACAAGACTAAAATCACAGTATATCTACATTGCAGTTGTAAGCAATGCTGTGATGCAAGAATCTGTAAGAAAGCCATAAACCAAACTACAAACATCTACGTTCTACACTGCAATGTTCACGGCTGGGATCCATGCCTGAATATAATATTTATGGTGATAACAAGACTAAAAGCACAGTATATCTACATTGCAGTTGTAAGCAATGCTGTGATGCAAGAATTTGTAAGAAGGCCATAAACCAAACTACAAACATATACGTTCTGCATTGCAATGTTCATGGCTTGTTTCCTGTTTGGGGTCAGTGCAAACAATAAAGTATTTTTATTTTTTTGTTTGTTTTTGTTTTTCTTCTCACAAATAGCCCAAAATCCACTCAGCAGCCACACATACAGTTGACGTAGTCCAATAAATAAGTCGGTATGCAAGAAACAGATTTGCAGTGCATAGTCAGTAAACTGATTGAACTAAAAGCTTAATAGATAAAACAAACAACATTATGTAAATGTGGGGTGCACACCCTACTGCTGCTTAAAACGCCACTCAGTGCAAACAAATCTGATGATCCTGCTCCATAGAACATGGGGTGAACACACTACTGGTGCAAAATAAACCTCACAGTGACAATGAATCTGATGATCCCACTCCATAGAAAGAACTGTAGAATTCCAAAGCCCAATGAAATACTTGGCACAATAAACAGAATCTGCTTACTCCCTTCTCAGAACTAAAATCCATGTAAAGAATCCGAATGATCACATCCGAAATAATACACTGATACGCACCGAACACTAACCTACATAGAACACACACTTCCACGAAATGTAATCTATCTGAATGATCACATCCGAAAGAATACACTGATACACACCAAACACTAACCTACATTAGAACACACACACTTCCACGAAATGTAATCTATACAAGAAAACAATTAGTAGATGAAACTGCTCATACGGTGGTACTTCATCTAGGAACAGGCAGATCCATACATGGCCTGCTGTGCATGTAGAATGGCATCATTTGAGATCCTAATAAAACGCAAATAGGAATCAGAAGTCCAATGGCCTAGCATTTTAACAAGGTGGTCCTCGATCCCTGCATTAGCTGCTGCAGTGGCAGCCCCTATGCTAAAAGAGTGCCCGCAGAATTTTGCTAGATAATCCTTCATAGCCCTTAAGGGGCAAGCATAGTTATGCATTGGAAAAGTCTGATCTGCACCCCATATCGGAATGGATCGGACTTTGATGCTCTCAACACTAAAGTCCCATTAGAATTATCTCCAGCAATGATAAAGTCACTGATATGCAAGTACTCCATATCTGTGGTTGACACAACCGTAAATTCGCCACAACGAAAGAAGGCAAAGACAGCTAATGAAGATGCAGTAAGCAGCACTAAACAAATACAGCTTGATAGATGCATGTCAAATACGAATAATCTTGAAGCAATATCTTGGAACCATCTGCCTTGGAAAAACCTACAAATCCGAGAGTTGATGCTGCATCAGTAAAGGCTCAAAATCTGTAGCCATAGTAACATTAGAGTCCAAGAAAAAGAAAATTCCATTGCATTGAGCCAGAAAGTCACCCCACATCTTTAAATCTAGTCTACATTTGCTATTAAATTTCACATGATGATTCAATTCGGTGATGGTTGTTGACAAAGATATCAGGTATGATGTGAAAGACCGACCAGGGGTGATCACTTGACATGCATAATGTAAATGACCCAAAAGACTCAGCAATTCCCTCTTCGTGCAAGATTTCCTTTGCTGGAAAGTTTTTATCAGTGCAGCTAATCTGCTCAGCTTATCTTGTGGCAATCTAGCTTCCATTTTTTCTGAGTCTAGTATTATACCCAAGTATTCCATAACTAGTGATGGTCCCAGAGTCTTGTAGGAAGCAATTGGAATAGATAACCTATTGAATATTAATGTGATTAATGCCATTGTTCTTTCAGCTGGAAAATCAGGCTCATCAATGGACAAAAAATCATCCAGTCAATGCAAGAAATGTGATATGCCATAATTATGTTGAGCTATCCACGAAAACGCTCTGGATCGTGTATCAAAATACCTAGGACTACTGCTACTACCAAACACTAACTAGGTGTAGAAATATTATTTTTTCCTCCACTTGACAACATACCGAGGCCACACTGTTGGGAGTATGGGAATTAGCTTGAATGTATCGGTAATATCAGTCTTGCACATATTAGCACCCATTCCTAACTGTAACAGAATGTGAATAGCATCATCTATTTTGACGTACAAGAGGGGGCTAATCCGGAATATAGGAAATGGTGGACTTTGAAAAGGGGCCTATGAGGTAATTCTTTGACAGCTCATACTCAAGTAATACGTCAACCACATCAGGTTCTTTATCAGGATGGTGTTGTGATTCTTCTTGCAGTCTAGCGATATTGATGGGTGTCATTGCTTGGAATGTCGTTAACACTATTTCCTGATTTAGTCATTGGGGTTTTGTTGGTGGCAGTACCTGCTTAGTCACCAGGTTGCACTTGAGCTGTGAATGTGGTTTTTTGCAAGTCAAGCACACATGCGCATTACTACAATTTGCTCAGAAACAACCTTTTGTTTCACTGAAGTTATTGCATATTTCTTTTCCTAAGTGTAATATCCTTCTCCGACCTTGTCTATCCACTGTAATCTGTCTATTCACTGATGGGCTTTGTCTTAGTTGATTAATTGCTGTCTGCGGAGCAAGGTGACAGAAGTCTGAATCATGAGCAAAACTCCAGCAATGCTGGCATGGATCAACCTTATAATAAGCAGATAAGACACAAGTTTGTAGCTTGGGATCGATTCTACTCCAATCTACTTTAATGTTCATGGAGCTGCAGTAAATTGCTGCTTTTTGTGCAAATTCTTTGTGGTACTCATAAAGGCTGGGATTCATTGAAAATAAATTCGATTGGCAGAGCTTGTTTCCACTCTAGCAACTATTTCTGATCAGATTTTGTCAAACTTGTTTTAAAAAAAAAAAATCTTTTTTCATCAAGATGTTGGTTGAGTTTGATTATTAGCAAAATCTATGCATATTTATGAGGTAATCTTGTATCAGACTGGCAGCTTCTTACACTCTGGAGACTGAATTTCCATTGGATTTTGCAGAAACTTGATAAAATGGTAAATCTGGTTGCAGTATAGTTTTCTTTCAGAATCCGATGGTCATTCTGCTTTGGCTGGTAACTGAATGCTCTCTCAAAAATCAATTGTCAGGGTGTGAATCCTACAATATTTGTGATACCACATGATGCTGCAATAATCTCCTTCCGCAATTGTGAGCTGACGAGGTCAATATATGGCAGGGTAGAGATAGGCACGCCATTGCCAGGAAAACGGGGACAGACGTTTTGATACACGACCTAGTTTCCCTGGCCGACATCGATGTTGCGAGGGTATTCGACTGTGTCTCAGTACAAGGATATCCTGTATTGTTGATCATATTTAACTGGGTTTGCATCCTGATCACTGCTGCTTGGAGAGATGATACTGCTTCCAATAGAATGTTATCCCTTTCATGAACATGGTGTGTTTGTTGTTGTTGTTGAATAATCTCTCCGGTGCTAGTAGCCCCACCTACCATGGACGCGGAACAAGGCATTCCTATTGCTCGCAGCTGCACACTAAGTCGACTGGTTCTCGATGCCGAGCACAGAGATGAATGCAAGGGATTAACCACAGAGGTAGATTGCCGAGAACTCGCCGAAGGCTGACAGGCAGAAATACCGAGCCTAGTCTCATCTAGGTCAGGGGGCGTGTCTGTGGGTACTGATGTCATCCCGAGCAGCTGCAAGCAGGCAGCGGTTCCACTGTTTGATCTCGACCGCTGGATTGGGGATCTTGTGTACACCCTGGCGTGTCCAAATCCAGGGGCCTAAAGGTGTTAGGCCGCCATCTTGAATTAGCTTAAGATTTTCTTCGTAAATCTGCACAAGCTGAGCCTTCTTTAGAGAAGCAGGCAGAATAATGTTAATGTCACTAATTTTTTGAAGCAGCTTTCCCACTGACCAATTTTTTCGACTGAGCATTCCATTGTTGTCTGTTATTAGCCGATCTGCGACCCAGGTACCCACGAGAAGGGGAAAGTGATGCGGTTTATCCATGATATACAAGAACCAAAACACAAACAATTTTTTTTAGAAGTCAGCAATTCCCCAGCAGAACATTAGAGTTTGTGGAACATAAAGTGAAATACGACTTAGAAGTCAGCAATTCCCCAGCAGAACATTAGAGTTTGTGAAACAGAAAGTGTAACACTTGAAAGAATCAGGCAAAGCACTCTAATTGTACTCCAGATGAATCAAAGTTCTAGCGTCATGCCTAGAAATTGAAAACTATATCAACATGTTTCCAGTATAGCTTATGAACGAGTCCTAAAGAGTGTCAAGCTCCACTAGAAACAACTCTTGACCAAGAAGAGAAGATAATACGAAAAAAACAAAACCTGTCCACTCTCGACGCTGATCACTTGTAAACTGAATGACTGTGGGCATGTCTACTGAACTGACCTTGCATAATGGACTTGACTGGAATCCATTCTTTGTGTAAACATCATTTAATTACATTAAATACCTATTAAAAATGCACTCTTCCAGTCTTTACAGTGACTGAAGAGTGTTGCTTGTTTCAAGATGTACTCTTCCAGTCTTTACAGTGACTGAATTGTGTTGTTTCAAGATGCATTATTTCGGTCTTTACAATGACTGAAGTGTGTTGTTTCAAGATGTACTCTTCCAGTCTTTAGAGTGACTGAATTGTGTTGCTTGTTTCAAGATGTACTCTTCCAGTCTTTACAATGACCGAAGTGTGTTGTTTCAAGATGTACTCTTCCAGTCTTTACAATAACTGAATTGTGTTGCTTGTTTCAAGATGTACTCTTCCAGTCTTTACAATGACCGAAGTGTGTTGTTTCAAGATGTACTCTTCCAGTCTTTACAGTGACTGAATTGTGTTGCTTGTTTCAAGATGTACTCTTCCAGTCTTTACAATGATCGAATTGTGTTGCTTGTTTCAAAATGAACTCTTCCAGTCTTTACAATGACCGAATTGTGTTGCTTGTTTCAAGATGCATTCTTTCAGTCTTTACAGTGACTGAATTGTGTTGTTTCAAGATGCACTCTTCCAGTCTTTACAGTGACTGAACTGTGTTGCTTGTTTCAAAATGCACTCTTCCAGTCTTTACAGTGACTGAATTGTGTTGTTTCAAAATGCACGCTTTACAGTGACTGAATTGTATTGCTTGTTTCAAAATGCACTCTTCAGTCTTTACAATGACTGAATTATGTTGCTTGTTTCAAGAGCTAGAGCAGTAAATAACATGGAGTATAAATCAAACACAGTTTAAGTACTGTAGACAAAACTAAAACTTACTTCAACTTTAAATTTTGGCAATGCACATAATACAGTTACTTCAAGAAAACATTAAAATAATTATAATTACATTGTTTATCACACATGATATTCACCTAGTGGAAACAATTTTGTGAGAAGGAAACAACCTATATGATTTGAACAGACTAAAGAACTTACTCTACCAAGGCACGTGCTAAGCTTTCAGTGTTCTCGTGATCCAGATTTGCTGTGGGTTCATCTAATGCTAAGATGCCACAGTTGAGACAAAATGTTTCCGCCAGGGCCAGCCGTATTATCAAAGATGCCAATACCTGAAACAGTGCAATATACTGTGACAAAGCATAAAAGGCATAAAACAATAGAAGTTAAAATTCTTTTCAAATTATATCAAAGTAGAGGTACTATACTGAGTTGATAAAAACCCGAGATTAATGTTGGTCTTGTATTTTTTCCAACACTGTTCTAATGTTCTTAAAATCTACTTCAGACTGTCCACAGCTAGAAGCCATATAACTGGCTTTGAATAACCTTGAAGTTCATGCATCTGTAATTTCCTTGATTAGCCACAATTTACTCAACATACCAAGACTGAGAGATTCATTTAGACATATTAAAATCATATACAAAAACTTCAATAATATTTGTTCTTTCCAGGGTAGATTGGTAGCATGTGAGTTTTGAGCAACAACATACATTATGGATTGTTAATACTGAATTAGCTTATGGAACTCAAGCCTTGGGCTGCTGTAACTACCCCAGGTGTGAAGTCAATCCCCAAAATGATGCAGGATCCTATGTAAGGATATTGCAGAATGTCACCCAAAGGAAAATATGAGAATAAATGGATATGACAATGCTGTATGCATATGCTCAATTGAAATAGGACTTGGAAAATGCATCATAAAATGATAAAGACCAGAATCACATGCACATGAAGAAGATGAAACACAAGTCTGCACAGCAATAACATATGAGTACATAAGTAACTAAACCTACAAAATTTAAATTTAAAATAAAAGTTAGTGCACACAAGATTATGAATTAGTCAATTAACTCCATTGGCCATTGCATTTTGTGTAAATCTTATGGTCTCCATGAAAGAATGAATATATCTAACATAACAGTTTGAGGACCAACGTCCAAGAACTTGTATAAAATGGTTCTCCATTTGTGATTTTCCCTTGTAAGTTGCTGCACCAATCTCCATAATAGTGCAAAGATTCCAAACCACAACAAGCGAGCATCTTTCATAGCTTGTTAATGAAATAATCTCTCTGCATGGGAAAGCAGGAAGAGATTATGAATAAAGGGTAATTTGGGAGACAATCGTATTATTTTCATAGTGACATATAAGCAGACATTGCCTTCATGGGACACACCACTGAATTATTTAATGTGAATACAATTTAACACCTTGCTGAAAGGGGTCAATACAAATACCTGTCCATCTTTCCAGAATGCTATGCCACATAACTGAATTAAGTTTCTATTGTGTCCCATGAATGTGAATTCTCCACAGCTTCGGAATGTGAAATATGCATGAGTACAAGCTGCTCTCATTAAACTGTCAGTGTACAACCCAAACTTTCCATTCTGGAGAGTAACACATTGTTTCAAGAATGTAGGTCACAGTAACCTACTTTTGTTGCAAGAGTGTGGTACTAACAGAGCTGTGTACACTTATCTGGTTTGATAATTCTAGCATGAACAGTACTTGAAAAAAAAATTTAAAACACAATATTGAACCAAACTTAGTGAAGTGTGAAATTAGTTACAGTGACTTAATTTGACATGACAGTTTATTACTCATCAAGATTCATCCCTTCACGAAGTTTCATCTGTTAGGAATAGCAGTATGTATATAATGTTCAAAAAACCTATTTGGTCATCAGCTAAATGCAAAAACTTAATGTAAACCAGTAAAATGTTAAATGTTGATCACAGTGACCTTTTGTTGTTGCAATGGTGTGGTACTAATGTAGGTGTGGGTGTACTTGTCAATATGTATCCCCTCACCAAGTTTCATTATTCCAGGTGTAACAGTTTCCATGCAGTGTGCAAGAAGCCTGAGCTCAACACAAAACCATAACCAAAAATGTAAAACTAATGCACATATTGTACAAAGTTAGCCCTCTGAAACCCACTACAAACTGTTGCCTAGGAACTAGGAAGAAAGAATGGTTGAGATGTAGTGCAGCTGTCACTATGTTTACATTGATGCTGGGAGTATTACAATAGCTCTCCTCTACTTCATAGAGGTGAGCCAAAGAAAAACACTGATTGTGTGCCAGAATCACCTAGGGCCTGCTTGAAGACTAAAATTGATCAAAAACAAGAAATCTTGAGGGTTGCAAGGAGGCCACAACTTTGTTTATGATCACAAGCAGGATTCTGGCATGCTGAAATGCTCCATTAGTAAACCTATCTTGCATGTACATCAGGAAAAGGAAGATTAATTGATTGATTGATTGGTGTTTTTTGTGGAAAATCAACACATGAAAGGTTCAGGATGGCCACATGAATTTTCACCAAAAAAAATCATACTTTTGTCTAAATTTAAGGATGACAATCCACATTTATGGAAGAAGGATAGGGAATTGGTATAAATTGTAATCAAGGTACCAACAATAGCATTTTACTTTTCCATAATTTATCTCTCAGGTTGCAATATTTTCAAATTACCTGAGATATTAAAAAAGATGCAAGAGTTTGAAAGAAATAGTACATTTCACAGTGTAATTTCAATTATAAAAAACTCAGTACACTTGGATTATTTCTCCATATATCCACAACATTGACCAAAATCTGCATAAATTGGAAAAATCCACAGATGCTGAGTCTGAAGATTACATTATGCTAAGGCTATTGGAGTAAGGTGTGAGTTTTTGCTGTGCATTAGTACAAAGCCACACTTATCAGCATATATTTGAATTTGTGCAGGGATGATTTCACTATCTCTTTCCTATGTCTTTTGAAAATGACTTGACTGTTTGTTGGGAATCCCTCTTTATCCATGAAAATGAATGGTCTACTCCCGGACCTGGTAGAGGTTATATTATACTGTTTATACTGCTGCCAAAATTTAAGACCATGTCAAACCTACTGCAATGTAAATCTTACTGTAATATGAGGTCAATACCATGTAAGAGTTTCATTTAAAACAATTATTTATCAAGTCTGAATATGAGTTTCTTATGACTTGGCAGAATTTACTCCCAATGTCCAATCTGGACATTTTATAATTGGTCCAAAAGTCAGTCCTGTCAGACATGTCTGGTATATATTTGTATGACAAATTCCAGAGACCTGTAAATCACTGTATACAAAATTAAATTAAACTGGCCACATGTCCGTGCACTTTTGATTGCTAATAAATCACTTCCCACAGAACTTTTTGAGTATGCCCTGCATTTAACTGAACAAGTAATCAAGTTTCTGCCCTTCTTGATTGTCCATCTTGAGCACTAAAGGAACGTTCATGGTTACACTGAGTTTGAAGATAAGCAGGAAAAATAGCCCCTACATTCATTTGATTTTTAGTTTAAATCCTCAAAACATTTACTCAAGACCCCTAAAAGGTTATTTTAGATTAAGATGACTTTTTTTCAATGTTTTCAATGCAGCTAGGCAGGGAATAGGGGTGTCAATAAATGCCACAGTAGACAAAGAAAAGAGGATAGACTTGCTACCTTTATTAACATTGATAAATATTTAATTCCTATTTTAAAACATTCAATGCATATTCAATAGGAAAATTGGTTATTCTTTTCAGATATAATAGATTTCCTTCATTTTCCTACATTTGAGATAAAACCCAGTGCATTAGTTATAAGTAGAGATGTACCAAGACTGTCTTACTTATATCAGGCATTAACTTGGACACAGCATATACAAAATCTAGCATCGACATACATATTTGTTTCAAGCTACATCCTTCTTAATAAATATAGTATAAAATGTTTTAGTGAATACAAAGATACAGAAGCAATCTGAGGAATGTAGACTCATCCCGATCATTATCAATTGCAAGATGTGCTGTTGTGAAATCACTGGATGAGAAAGGGAGTTAATTCAGTTTGTCTCAGAATATCTGGATAGAGCGAACAGGGCATGGCCTATGATAATTACATTTCATCCTGTAGCTTGGCTATTGATTAGCTTTGAAAATTGGTACAACAGCTTAGAACTGAATGAGGATTATTATAGTGATAATAAGTTTGAAGGCTGGATTTTCCCTTTAATGACACTGTATCCTTCCAATTAATCTCATGGGAAGCAGAGGTCTGAAAATTAAACTCCTGTAAGATCTCATCAACATAAAACTGTGCACCAAATTTGGTTGAAATCCAGTAATTCTAGGCAATGTTATGCTGTTGTGAAACAAAGTGTAGGAGGATGGAAAATCAGGGGTCATAACTCTTTTAAGCCATGATGTAGAAAGTTGGAAATCGAACTCATCTGAGGTCTAGGGCTGCATACCAAATTTGATTGAAATTCAACAATCCTTGGTAAAGTTATGCTGTGAACACTCAAATTTAGCCAGACAAGGAATCAGTTATCATAACTTCTCTAAATGATGTCATGGAATGCTGGAAATCAAATTCGTTAAAGGTCACATAAAGCCAATTCCTAAGTATATCAGTATGTACTGGTCAAAACCTTTGATCTACCAGACATATCTGGCAAGTACCGAGATTTCAGGATCTCTTATATATATATATCTTAGAGATCCTGAAATTTTGATCACTCATGCTGGACATTTTATACTGAAAATTATGTGGCAAGCATATATTTGTGAAATTTTATATAAAAACATTCAAAGGAAGGGTCAAAAGTTGTGACAAAAGAGAAAACACTGATATACCTAATGGTAATAAAAGTCAGTTCTTGTAGCTAGTATCTTTTTCTCCTAATCTGGACCTAGGGTTCACATATTTTGTTCTAAAGATATCATGTGCTGACACACATTGACACAAACCACGTGGCATAAAGGACTGATGTAACGTCCATTAGTACTGACCATGGGGCAATCGTTCAGTTAAAGGGTTTTTGGTAAGTCCAGAAGATAAGCTTTCACACCTCTTCTGTCTTGTTTTTTAGTTATAAAGTGTTTAAACAATTGGGAAAACATAGTGAACAAACAAGCTTAATCGACAACACGTCTATTGATTGTCCGACAAAGAAACTGTAAATTAGACCTAGCCATCTTTTTCAATTAATTTTAGTCGGCAACATCTTTATTGATTGTTTGACAAAGAAACAATTTGTAAACTAGACCTAGTGAACTTTGAATTTTACTTCATTAAAGTGTTTATTTGGCAGTTAAATGAATATAGAAATCAAAGACAAGTTGATATAATGATATCTGAGAACTCCTTTGACCTATGTATGTCTGCTTGTTCATAGTATGTGCCAGTCAAAACCTTTGATCTACCAGACATGTCTGGCAAATGCAGGGCTTTAAGGATCTCTGATATATATATATATATATATATATATATATATATATATATATATATATATATATATATATATCTGTCTCTCTCTGTGTGTAGGAATAATGGAAAAAAGTATATGGGGATAATGCTACTTTGCTACAGACTTCTGGTTACAATGTTTTCAATGAAAGTCATAAAGACAAAACATAAAGATCTTCTTAAACTTGGAAATTTAAAAAATCAGACAGAAATTTACCCATATACAAGGTGCTAAATTTGCCTTTGATTTCCAGAATACTGAGGATAAATAGTTAACTAGTGACAATATCTTTTCTGACCTTCTGTCCAGCACTGCATCTTCCCCTCATGTCCAGTTTGGCATCTCCTTTCACCATCACCACCCTGTAGTTGTACGTTTTACGTGGATTCGTGGAGGTACTCTGCCTATCATCCTTATTATCCATGTCAGAACAAATTTCAATGGTTTCAATATCTAGAAAAGACCATTTATTATGCAGATGAAATTATGCATCAAAATGAAAAGTCTTAACTACTGGTCAGACAGATCTAGTATTTCATATCACTCACCTGGCATACATTGCTCTCAAAGGCAAATGTAGTAATAAGGCAGGTACCTTGGGTTGAAGGACAATGTCCGATGACAGCATAATTTCCAGCTATTTGGTAGAACTCTGGTATTTGGACACGTTTTATTGTGCTTCTGAGTCACTTCAGTTGGACTAGATGGTGTATTGGCTATCTTTTGTATAAATGTGTACAATAATCCACATTTACAACACGACATAATGTATGACACATTTGTATGTGCTACTCCTTTTTTTATGCAACATAAACATGTAAATTATGAACATATATATTTGTAATTTTCACTTCCTCCCTTAATGTGTAAAAAATGAACATGTGAAAATTTGAAATCATAAAGAATAATAGATAATATATATCACGTGATAAGTAAAAAATACCAATGCTGGCAATTTGTTTCATTAAATTCAGGATTGTGCATCCCATATTTGTATATAAAAATGTCTTCACATGAATCTTACACGACAATTTGCATGTGTTTTTGTCTGCATATCTCAAGTCAAAACCTAATGACCATACCTTGCATGTGTTTTTGTCTGTATATCACAAGTCAGAACCTAATGACCATGTCTTGCATGTGTTTTTCTCTGTTTATCTCAAGTCAAAACCTAATGACCATGCCTTGCATATCTCCAGTCAAAACCTAATGACCATACCTTGCATGTGTTTTTGCCTGCATATCTCAAGTAAAAACCTAATGACCATGCCTTGCATATCTCCAGTCTAAACCTAATGACCATACCTTGCATGTTTTTTGTCTGCATATCTCAAGTCAAAAATTAATGACCATGCCTTGAATATCTCCAGTCAAAACCTAATGACCATGTCTTGCATATCTCCAGTCAAAACCTAATGACCATGCCTTGCATATCTCCAGTCAAAACCTAATGACCATGCCTTGCATATCTCCAGTCAAAACCCAATGACCATGCCTTGCATATCTCCAGCCAAAACCTAATGACCATACCTTGCATGTGTTTTTGTCTGTATATCTCCAGTCAAAACCTAATGACTATACCTTGCATGTGTTTTTCTCTGTATATCTCAGTCAAAATTGAATGACCATACCTTGCATGTGTTTCTGTCTCTATATCTCAGTCAAAACCTAATGACCATGCCTTGCATATCTCAGTCAAAACCTAATGACCATAGCTTGCATGTGTTTTTGTCTGTATATCTCCAGTCAAAACCTAATGACTATACCTTGCATGTGTTTTTCTCTGTATATCTCAGTCAAAATTGAATGACCATACCTTGCATGTGTTTTTGTCTCTATATCTCAGTCAAAACCTAATGACCATGCCTTGCATATCTCAGTCAAAACCTAATGACCATAGCTTGCATGTGTTTTTGTCTCTATATCTCCAGTCAAAACCTAATAACCATGCCTTGCATGTCTTTTTGTGGCAAGTTGCAGCCCAAATACTGAATATATATTCGGAAGATTAATAAAGGAAAAAATAAAAAACTAGGGTCATTTAAGAACTTATAAAAAAAATCTCGTAAAATTACTCAAATCTCAAATACTATTTTGCCAAACCTCAAAGAATGATGCTCAGAATTTATCACAAGTATGCTCATGCCATGCTAGACCTTTGCAGGATAGCTGGTCCTGGTTTCACTAAAATTCTCAAAATGTCTTCTCAAATTGAGATTTTATATTATCATGCTTATGATACTTCAGACAATATCAATATTTTTGTCAGAGGTAGTGATACATAGTGGAAAGGATGAAAAATCAGTTTGTACTTTGAAAATTTAAAATGTGGGAACATTTTAATTTTTTTTTAAAGAGTTTTGGAATTCCTCAAATTTGAGGAAATCCTTAGAATTTTCCTCAGAGATAAGGTATGACTCCTTCAAGGAAAATTCAAGATTTTTTAAATGTATTTGAATCCATGGTGCCAGCTGAATATACTGTGAAAAAATATTGTTACCAAGCAAGCAGTAAGAGATAATAAAAAATCTCAATTTGACGAAGGAATTTTGAGTTGATTAGTGAAACTGGGTCCTGGTAAGAATTCTTCTGTGAGGCAATTAGTGAAACTGGATCCTGGTGAGAATTCTTCTGAGAGGCAATTAGAGTAAAATGTTTCTGCTGTTGTTTTATACTGTGTACCACATATACTCGCTTATAAGTCTAACTGCAAACAACATAGACTCTGATCCGTCATTGCATAATGCGCCGGCAAATCTGGGTCTATGTTGCCAGTGCATTATGTGATGTCGGATCTGGGTCTGTACAGTTTCCAGATGGACTTGACTTATAAGTGAGTATACTTGGTATACATGTTATTTTAATGGGTAGCAATTTTTATGTTTTTTTATATATATAAAAAATATCATATTTTCATTGGTGATGAAATCTGTGTATTGGAAAACTCGGATGGAGTAATATTTTTTCAACAGAAAGATAACTGCTCATTTCTTCTCTCAATTTATGGTTTGTGGCAACATAAAATTACTAAAAATTGGTACCCCTTTTAATTATTAGTGAATTCACAATATGTCATCCATACTCCATAAACATGGTGAGAAATACATACCATTTCCTCTGTATGTATTTCTCCAAAGGTCTCTGATAATATTATTAATTTCTTCCATTTTCAACTTGTGGTATTTCATTATGGCCCTAAAAATAAAAATAAAAATAATTTTAATAGTATTACAAAAAACATGTTTTGCTTTCATGAGTTTAGCCATAGTTTAATTAATAACTTTAGAAAAACAAACTTTGAAATGAATCATTATACATCCAAACAATTGATGATCCTGTAAGATTCATAAGTTTATACACTGTAGCATGCGATGTTCGAAGTTCACTGACAAGCATTTTTTTAAATGTGAAATAATATGAAAGGATTTGTAATTAATTTATAACTGGAATCTCACCTTTAAGGATTTTGTTGCTTATACTTCCATCTACTAAACCTCCCTCACATCATTTAAGATCTATTTAAAATTTTAAAATATCAAACCATTATTAAGTAGCTCGTTTTTTGCTTTTGTGAAATTCATATATGTACATCACACAGAATGAGATAACTTACATATCAAGGGCATCAAAATACTTCTTTAAGTCACTGCTGACCATCTGTGTTGTCTGGAAAAATAGATGAAAACTCTCAGACACAAGATTTAAGGATATTAAATTGCTAGATTTGTACAAGGCTAAGAAAAGCTGTATATTAGGGTTATTTTCAAATTGTTTATTGTGCAACTTTTGCAACCAGATCAAAGACTGAAAAAAATTAACCTGGTTACAATTTTGAAAATGTCCTGTTTTTGATGATTGCTGTGTTGAGTCATCCAAACATAATTGCAAAATGCAAGAAAAGTATCATGAACAGCACATTAAATGCCTGTCTGGTGTGTACTAGTCCTTGATATAGGTGCTTAACACACTAAACTTAATGTGCAGAAACTGTTATTTTATTACCATGACCTTAGACCTTAAGACCCCAGAATCTAAAGGTTTCATTATGACCCTAAGTGCAAGCAATCCACAAAGTTTCATCAAGGAACTTACTCTTACTCTAAAACAAAGTTATTCTGCAAAACCCATTTGTCTTATAATGACCTTGACTTCTGATCCAAAGTCAGTATGTCTCTTCCATACCATAAGTGCAAGCCCTCTACAAACTATGGCCAAGGTATGTGGTATACAACTAAAGTTATTATGCAAAAACCATTGTTGTTCTTTCAGTCACAGTGATCTTGACCTTTGACCTTTTGACCCCAAATCAATAGGCCAACGTGTAAGTAATCCACTAACTTTGGTGAATGTACATAATCAATAACTGTAATTTTTGTGTATAAAATATTTTTCTTCTTGCAGTCATTGTGACCTTGACTTTTTGACACCACAACTGATAGGGTTCTTCTTTACCTCCAGTGCAAGCCATCCACAAAGTTTAGTTGAGGTGTATGATGTAGAACTACTGTTATTGTGTGGAAATGAATTTTCTTCATGACATTTGATATTTTTACCAAAATTGGCAGGTTTATTTCTTATCCCACATGCAAGCCATCCACAAAGTTTGGTAACTGTAGATGGTGGAGGACTTGAGTCATTGTGCAGAAAACCAGTTTTCTTTTTTCAGTCAGTTACCTTGACCTATGACTCTGAAATTTATAGGGTTCTTTTCTTACCCCCAATGCAAGCCATCCACAAAGCTTAGTTGAGGTATATGATGTAAAACTAATGTTATTGTGTAGAAACCAATTTTCCTCTTGCCCTTTGACATTATGACCCCATAATTGGCAGGCTTTTTTCTTATCCCAAGTGCCATCCATAAAGTTTGGAAACTGTAGATGGTGGACAACTCGAGTTATTGTGCAGAAACCATGTAGACGGACAGTATCACAACATAAAAAGCTCTGACTTATGACAGGCATATAAAATTTATAGTTAAATGTTTAGAAAATTGTACAATCACAAACGACAGAAACGTTCCTCTATACAGTATATACCATCATTTATCGATCTAAGACCTCAGATCTATAGCACTGACTGTCAATAGAGTATTTTTTTTTTAAAACTAGCACTTGTTCATGTAAGACATGTTTACACAGTGTTTCATTCATTTATTGTCAGTGTTGTGACTGTCCAAGAAGCTTGTACACATAAAAAATTCAAGTAAATTAGTACAGACATATTTGTGGAAAAATTAGTTCCATGTGGAAAGAGAAATCTGCAATCAATAAAACTTACCCTTAAATCAATCATCATGTCCCTATACTTCACTTCAGCATTAGCATACATGTCTGATTGAAGCTCCTTCTCCATTTTACAAATTTCATCCTTAAAGCCCATCTGTCGACCCTTGGCCACATTCAGCTACAAAGAAATTTATTATCATAAAAGAGAGTGCAACTTTTTCCTACTTTAATTTTTATGTAAACATCAATGATTACCCACTGATGCAGCTGTCTGACAAAATTTTTGTTCCTGATAATATATTCTCCAGGCAAGAATACTGTGTGTCCTTTTTGTATCCTCTATTTTTTATAAATACACTACCCATCCATATATTTTTTTTGTAAATTCACTACCTATCCTTATCTTATTTATATTTTGTACTTTAAATGTTCATACAGAGGACTTATAATTAATATTTTAACATATTATTATTTAAAGGTCCCCAAAAATAATTACAAAATGACCAATAGTTACACATATAATTTTTACCATATACCCTGATGAAGCATAATAGATTGCATGAATAATCAGCATCTCCATTATTTGGCCCCTGTGGCCATTTGTGCCCAGACTGTTTAGTTACAAAGAAAGGTCGACATTATGTTGTTTTTAACAATAATAATCTCTTCCTTACTCTGTTTAATTACTATGTAGAGGTACATAATAAACACATCATCAATACAATAACCCTACATAAATTGTGTTACATCTTATAGAGTGTACAGGTTTGGTTATGCTCAACCTTACATAAATTGTATTACATCTTATCGAGTGTCCAGGTTTGGTTATGCTCAACCCAACATAAATTGTATTACATCTTATTGAGTGTCCAGGTTTGGTTATGCTCTACCCTACATAAATTGTATTACATCTTATAAAGTGTCCAGGTTCAGTTATGCTCTACCTTACATAAATTGTATTACATCTTATCGAGTGTCCAGGTTTGGTTATGCTCTACCTTACATAAATTGTATTACATCTTATAAAGTGTCCAGGTTTGGTTATGTCAACCCTACATAAATTGTATTACATCTTATCGAGTGTCCAGGTTTGGTTATGCTCTACCTTACATAAATTGTATTACATCTTATAGAGTGTCCAAGTTTGGTTATGCTCTACCCTACATAAATTGTATTACATCTTATCGAGTGTCCAGGTTTGGTTATGCTCTACCCTACATAAATTGTTTTACATCTTATAGAGTGTCCAGGTTTGGTTATGCTCTACCCTACATAAATTGTATTACATCTTATAGAGTTTCCAGGTTTGGTTATGCTCAACCCAATAAATTGTATTACATCTTATAAAGTGTCCAGGTTTGGTTATGCTCTACCTTACATAAATTGTATTACATCTTATTGAGTGTCCAGGTTTGGTTATGCTCTACCCTACATAAATTGTTTTACATCTTATAGAGTGTCCAGGTTTGGTTATGCTCTACCTTACATAAATTGCATTACATCTTATAGAGTGTCCAGGTTTGGTTATGCTCAACCCTACATAAATTGTATTATATCTTACAGAGTTTCCAGGTTTGGTTATGCTCTACCCTACATAAATTGTATTACATCTTATAGAGTGTCCAGGTTTGGTTATGTTCAACCCAACAAATTGTATTACATCTTATAAAGTGTCCAGGTTTGGCTATGCTCAACCCTACATAAATTGTATTACATCTTATAGAGTGTCCAGGTTTGGTTATGCTCTACCCTACATAAATTGTATTACATCTTATAGAGTGTCCAGGTTTGGTTATGCTCTACCCTATATAAATTGTATTACATCTTATAAAGTGTCCAGGTTTGGTTATGCTCTACCTTACATAAATTGTATTACATCTTATAGAGTGTCCAAGTTTGGTTATGCTCTACCTTACATAAATTGTATTACATCTTATAGAGTGTCCAGGTTTGGTTATGCTCTACCCTACATAAATTGTATTACATCTTATAGAGTGTCCAGGTTTGGTTATGCTCTACCTTACATAAATTGTATTACATCTTATAAAGTGTCCAGGTTTGGTTATGCTCTACCCTACATAAATTGTATTACATCTTATAGAGTGTCCAGGTTTGGTTATGCTCTACCCTACAAAAATTGTATTACATCTTATAGAGTGTCCAGGTTTGGTTATGCTCAACCCAACAAATTGTATTACATCGTATAAAGTGTCCAGGTTTGGTTATGCTCAACCCTACATAAATTGTATTACATCTTATAGAGTGTCCAGGTTTGGTTATGCTCTACCTTACATAAATTGTATTACATCTTATAGAGTGTCCAGGTTTGGTTATGCTCTACTTTACATAAATTGTATTACATCTTATAGAGTGTCCAGGTTTGGTTATGCTCAACCCTACATAAATTGTATTACATCTTATAGAGTGTCCAGGTCTGGTTATGCTCAACCCTACATAAATTGTATTACATCTTACAGAGTGTCCAGGTTTGGTTATGCTCAATCCTACATAAATTGTATTACATCTTATAGAGTGTCCAGGTTTGGTTATGCTGTACCTTACATAAATTGTATTACATCTTATAGAGTTTCCAGGTTTGGTTATGCTCTACCTTACATAAATTGTATTACATCTTATAGTGTGTCCAGGTTTGGTTATGCTCTACCTTACATAAATTGTATTACATCTTATCGAGTGTCCAGGTTTGGTTATGCTCTACCTTACATAAATTGTATTACATCTTATAGAGTTTCCAGGTTTGGTTATGCTCAACCTTACATAAATTGTATTACATCTTATAGAATGTCCAGGTTTGGTTATGCTCAACCCTACATAAATTGTATTACATCTTATAGAGTGTCCAGGTTTGGTTATGCTCAATCCTACATAAATTGTATTACATCTTATAGAGTGTCCAGGTTTGGTTATGCTTAACCCTACATAAATTGTATTACATCTTATCGAGTGTCCAGGTTTGGTTATGCTCTACCCTACATAAATTGTATTACATCTTATAGAGTGTCCAGGTTTGGTTATGCTCAATCCTACATAAATTGTATTACATCTTAAAGAGTGTCCAGGTTTGGTTATGCTCTACCCTACATAAATTGTATTACATCTTATAGAGTGTCCAGGTTTGGTTATGCTCAATCCTACATAAATTGTATTACATCTTATAGAGTGTCCAGGTTTGGTTATGCTCTACCTTACATAAATTGTATTACATCTTATAGAGTGTCCAGGTTTGGTTATGCTCTACTTTACATAAATTGTATTACATCTTATAGAGTGTCCAAGTTTGGTTATGCTCAACCCTACATAAATTGTATTACATCTTATAGAGTGTCCAGGTCTGGTTATGCTCAACCCTACATAAATTGTATTACATCTTATAGAGTGTCCAGGTTTGGTTATGCTGTACCTTACATAAATTGTATTACATCTTATAGAGTTTTCAGGTTTGGTTATGCTCTACCTTACATAAATTGTATTACATCTTATCGTGTGTCCAGGTTTGGTTATGCTCTACCTTACATAAATTGTATTACATCTTATCGAGTGTCCAGGTTTGGTTATGCTCTACCTTACATAAATTGTATTACATCTTATAGAGTGTCCAGGTTTGGTTATGCTCAACCCTACATAAATTGTATTACATCTTATAGAATGTCCAGGTTTGGTTATGCTCAACCCTACATAAATTGTATTACATCTTATAGAGTGTCCAGGTTTGGTTATGCTCTACCCTACATAAATTGTATTACATCTTATAGAGTGTCCAGGTTTGGTTATGCTTAACCCTACATAAATTGTATTACATCTTATAGAGTGTCCAGGTTTGGTTATGCTCTACCCTACATAAATTGTATTACATCTTATAGAGTGTCCAGGTTTGGTTATGCTCAATCCTACATAAATTGTATTACATCTTATAGAGTGTCCAGGTTTGGTTATGCTCTACCCTACATAAATTGTATTACATCTTATAGAGTGTCCAGGTTTGGTTATGCTCAATCCTACATAAATTGTATTACATCTTATAGAGTGTCCAGGTTTGGTTATGCTCTACCTTACATAAATTGTATTACATCTTATAGAGTGTCCAGGTTTGGTTATGCTCAATCCTACATAAATTGTATTACATGTTATAGAGTGTCCAAGTTTGGTTATGCTCAACCCTACATAAATTGTATTACATCTTATAGAGTGTCCAGGTCTGGTTATGCTCAACCCTACATAAATTGTATTACATCTTACAGAGTGTCCAGGTTTGGTTATGCTCAATCCTACATAAATTGTATTACATCTTATAGAGTGTCCAGGTTTGGTTATGCTGTACCTTACATAAATTGTATTACATCTTATAGAGTTTTCAGGTTTGGTTATGCTCTACCTTACATAAATTGTATTACATCTTATCGTGTGTCCAGGTTTGGTTATGCTCTACCTTACATAAATTGTATTACATCTTATCGAGTGTCCAGGTTTGGTTATGCTCTACCTTACATAAATTGTATTACATCTTATAGAGTGTCCAGGTTTGGTTATGCTCAACCCTACATAAATTGTATTACATCTTATAGAATGTCCAGGTTTGGTTATGCTCAACCCTACATAAATTGTATTACATCTTATAGAATGTCCAGGTTTGGTTATGCTCAACCCTACATAAATTGTATTACATTTTATAGAGTGTCCAGGTTTGGTTATGCTCAATCCTACATAAATTGTATTACATCTTATAGAGTGTCCAGGTTTGGTTATGCTCTACCCTACATAAATTGTATTACATCTTATAGAGTGTCCAGGTTTGGTTATGCTCAATCCTACATAAATTGTATTACATATTATAGAGTGTCCAGGTTTGGTTATGCTCTACCCTACATAAATTGTATTACATCTTATAGAGTGTCCAGGTTTGGTTATGCTCAATCCTACATAAATTGTATTACATCTTATAGAGTGTCCAGGTTTGGTTATGCTCTACCTTACATAAATTGTATTACATCTTATAGAGTGTCCAGGTTTGGTTATGCTCTACTTTACATAAATTGTATTACATCTTATAGAGTGTCCAAGTTTGGTTATGCTCAACCCTACATAAATTGTATTACATCTTATATAGTTTCCAGGTTTGGTTATGCTCAACCCTACATAAATTGTATTACATCTTACAGAGTGTCCAGGTTTGGTTATGCTCAATCCTACATAAATTGTATTACATCTTATAGAGTGTCCAGGTTTGGTTATGCTGTACCTTACATAAATTGTATTACATCTTATAGAGTTTCCAGGTTTGGTTATGCTCTACCTTACATAAATTGTATTACATCTTATAGTGTGTCCAGGTTTGGTTATGCTCTACCTTACATAAATTGTATTACATCTTATCGAGTGTCCAGGTTTGGTTATGCTCTACCTTACATAAATTGTATTACATCTTATAGAGTGTCCAGGTTTGGTTATGCTCAACCCTACATAAATTGTATTACATCTTATAGAATGTCCAGGTTTGGTTATGCTCAACCCTACATAAATTGTATTACATCTTATAGAGTGTCCAGGTTTGGTTATGCTCAATCCTACATAAATTGTATTACATCTTATAGAGTGTCCAGGTTTGGTTATGCTTAACCCTACATAAATTGTATTACATCTTATAGAGTGTCCAGGTTTGGTTATGCTCTACCCTACATAAATTGTATTACATCTTATAGTGTCCAGGTTTGGTTATGCTCAATCCTACATAAATTGTATTACATGTTATAGAGTGTCCAGGTTTGGTTATGCTCTACCCTACATAAATTGTATTACATCTTATAGAGTGTCCAGGTTTGGTTATGCTCAATCCTACATAAATTGTATTACATCTTATAGAGTGTCCAGGTTTGGTTATGCTCAACCCTTTGGATTCTGCTGGATATGTATCTTGACACTGTTACACAGAAATGATAACAGCAATCCATATAAAGTTCTTGTACCAATAATATACACAGCTACACACAAAAAATTCCACTGTGACCACCCTGAATAAAGATCACTCCTTATAGCAACCACATTCATTTAGTCCCATTTATGAAGTAATGAATAAACTTATCCCTTGAAATCAAAACACTCCCCAATTTAGACCACTTTTACTCTAATCTGATCAGTGTCCTTAATTGATAGGTTTTCCTCTATTTTTCCCCCTGAAAACTGCCACTCTATACTGGCACATTCTTATATGTTGAATTTGCAAGTGGAATTTTTGCAAAATGGAAAATGGTATTGGTATCTGACCTAGAATATCTTGGATCATTAAAGCAAGCATGACTTTTAGAAAGGAAAAAAAAATGTATAACATTCATGAGTTTCAAATGCACTGCTGAAAAATGTTGCCACCATGGATTGTTTGCAATATGAGACCCCTATCCCAAGTAGAAATACAAGAAGTATTTTACAAGTTCTCAATATATTAGTGCACTGTACAACAAAGTTCTTTATTAGTGAACAGTACATCAGTGCATCCTCTCAAAGTACTTCCCACACACCTCTACGCATTTTTTCAGTCTGATTATCCAATTATTAAATGCCATTTTGTATTAACTTTTATGGTATGTTGTTCATACACTGGAAATCTGCACTGGCTGATGTGCTCCTTCAGGAAGTCTGTCACAATGGCAGAGTTATGCACCAGTGTGTTGTCATGGAGTAGGTGGATCCTTTTGTACTGGTGCATGGATGGGTAGTTCTGTAGTGTTTCACAACTTTTGGCAACACTTTGGAGTCATACAAATGTCAAGTGACACAAACAGAGTCAGGCACAGGTACCTGGATGATATGGCCTTTGCATCGAAAAATAAAGCATATAAAACTCTCCTGACAGTCTGACTACATCAAGTGATTTGGGGTCTCTGCTCATTGCTCCGGTCCAAACTTAATTATTTTCTCAAGAGTCAGGTTTAAAAAAAACTAGATCCATGTTTCATCATCTGTGACAATCTCATTAAAATGTCTCTGGTCACTCTTTCAATATCTGGCTAGTAGCTGTTTGATGATTTTAATACAAGTCTGTTTTTAATCAGCCATCAACATATGTGGCACTCATCGTGCACAAACCTTTTTCAGCTTCAAATGATTGTTCAATATACATTTTTTAAAATTAGCCTACAAATTGATGCAGCCTCTGTAGACAAAAACACTTTGCATGTTATTTTCTCCAATTTAACTGTTCACATACAAGATTTTTCTTTTGAGTCAAGGTATGTGGGCATCATGGCTGTCACCATATTGAATATTGAATCAATTGATTTTGCTTGCTACAGGGAGTAACTCTTTCATCTGTATTCAAAACACTGTTTCAGTCAACTACATTTCAAGAGGTCAATAAAGAACAAAGTGGATTGATGACCCATGGCTAGCGAAGATGCCTCTGACCTTATCTTGACATTTTGTCTACCTCATTGCCAGGATTGTTTCATCTCCTCTATTACAATTATGTGCAAAATCCAAGAACAGTGCATGTTTGGAAACAAAAGAGATAGTCATTCTTAAAACTTTTGACAATTTACCCACCAAAAGCTCCAGACAATTCACCTTGTGACCTTGACCTTGTACCTTACAACCCATAACTGCCAAGGATGCCTAATATACTGGCTATATAGTGCCATATAAAGTTTGAATTCTACAAAATCTAAAGATAAATAATTGTACAAAAAACCTTCAGGAAGATAAATCCTTTCAAAGTGTAAACATGCAGACCTACAAGATAAATGATAAAAGGTAAGTAAAATATAATATAAACGTAAAAAATACAAAATCCTTACAATATATATACTGCATTTGTACAAACAGTTCAAGATTTTATCTGGTGATACTCTACATCATCAAAAAGCTTCTTAACTGAGTCAACATAAAAAAGCTTCTGTCCCTGAGGGAGAAAGTCAACACACTCAACAAGAATGTATTTCACTGACAAGGTATGCACTCTGGTTCACCCATCAGGAGGTATGCATAGATCAGGTACAATAAACAACTGAGACGATACCACCGTATGTGTGTTTTGTTTTGTATTAGGGATGTCATTCTTGTTGATGGGTTTGATATTCCAAAGTTTGCTTGTGGAGTTTTCATTCCACATACTTTTGCCCAGTATACAAAACATGATGATTTATATAATATTTAAAGTCACTATATGGAATTTTTATTCGGAAACAGGTGCAGCTTTGGCTTCTTTATTTTCACTTTCATTACTCTTTATACCAATGTGACTACAAACGGTGCAGAATATTTCTGAAAGATTTAATGAGAAATTCATGTTTTTGTGTGAATTGGGATAATAATGGGTTGTCAACTTTAAAGTTTTGCAATACTTTCAGTGTGAAAAGTGAATCTGAAAAGATGACAAATTTTGTTTTTTGAGAGATTTCAATGTAGTTCAAATTTTTGAGTATTTAATTTCTGCAGTTAAAATTGAGGCTTTATCCAGTAACTGGCTCAAGATGGTGTTGTGGGGTGTTGACACTTTATCCAGTAACTGGCTCAAGATGGTGTTGTGGGGTGTTGAGGCATTATCCGGTAACTGGCTCAAGAAGATGTTGTGGGGTGTTGCAACAGCAGCTGCAGCTTTGTCTCCATTATTCAATCCATCTGTATGAAGAGATGTATGGCCACAATAGGAGGCTCTGATATCAATGAATCTACTCTATATAATTTCCTGGCAGTAGTTTCCAGTCCAAGGACATTATTCACTCTTCCAACTGGAGGTCAAAAATAAAATAATGACATGATGCCAGTCTGTTACCTCAGTCCACTTCCGATAATCAGAATATCATCCTTCTTTTCCTTGGACTCCGTGCATTTCTACATGTTTCTTCAGCACTCAACACTTTCTCATTTAAGCCATCGTTTGTTGATTCTGCTGTCAATCATATCATTTTTTGTGTTGTATTTGTAATTTTCTCCCCAGTCTGTGTTTTATTTTTGTGTATTTGTGTCCCATTTCATTGATTTTTAGTACATCGCTAGTGAAGCGGTGATTCTTCTGTTTGATCGCTCTAAAAATATCTGGTGTTAGGTTAAGTAATTCCTACCCAATTGTTGTTCTGGTTTATTGTTTTATTTCTTATATTCCTTTCCATCTTCAATAATGCCTCAAACTGTTGGTAAATAAGGGCATAAAAGGCAGTGTGGGACACACACAACACCTGTTTAGTGTGCACAGCACATGCACAGATGGCTGACTCATTTGTTCTTTGTGGCCTGACAAGGTTTGGGACCTGACAGAAAGTTACTGGGCCTACAGTGTAATGATGGTCATGCTTCTTCTGCTTCATTCCTGGAGGACCTCCCCAGTTTAGGGAAGTTGCCAGCCTGCATAAGAGAGGTGTCCAGGATAAGAAATTTGTCTGCGTCCACTAGGGTTGATCGCTGACACTTGGTAGTAAGGGGTCAGCTCCCAAAAGAGAGGGATCATTGGCACTTCCCAGTGTAGGGAAGTACAGTCATCATCTCATTCAGGTAGACCTGGAATTACATCAAGGAAAGTACAGTCATCATCTCATTCAGGTAGACCTGCAATTAAATCAAGGGAAGTATGGTCATCATCTCATTCAGGTAGACTTGGAATTAAATCACGGGAAGTACAGTCATCATCTCATTCAGGTAGACCTGGAATTAAATCAAGGGAAGTATGGTCATCATCTCATTCAGGTACACCTGGAATTAAATCGAGGAGCTCTCATTTGTCAGAGACTTTCCAACAAGGTCTACATCATCTGAACTTAAACAGAGACTTTCCAACAAGGTCTACATCATCTGACCTTAAAATATAATTTTCAGTTATCCTGGACCTGCAATGTTTCATGCCCTTAACAAGAATTTTAATGTCAATTTTAATATTGCAGGATTTGACTGAAATAAAAATTGAATGTGTTCAACTAGAGCTACTTAATTTATTCATTACTGAAATTGTTTTGCATTCTTCTAAATCATTTGTGAGTTTAAATTTTTCTCAGTGTGTCAATGTTTTGCATTCTTCTAAGTCATTTGTGAGTTTAAATTTTTCTCAGTGTGTCAATGTTTTGCATTCTTCTAAATCATTTGAGAGTTAAAGTTTTTCTCAGTGTGTCAATGTTTTGCATCCTTCTAAATCATTTGTGAGTTTAAGTTTTTCTCAGTGTGTCAATGTTTTGCATCTTTCTAAATCATTTGCGAGTTTAAATTTTTCTCAGTGTGTCAATGTTTTGCATTCTTCTAAATCATTTGCGAGTTTAAATTTTTCTCAGTGTGTCAATATTTTGCATCCTTTTAAATCATTTGTGAGTTTAAGTTTTTCTCAGTGTGTCATTGTTTTGTATCCTTCTAAATCATTTATGAGTTTAGGTTTTTCTCAGTGAGTCAATGTTTTGCATCCTTCTAAATCATTTGTGAGTTTAAGTTTTTCTCAGTGTGTCAATGTTTTGCATTCTTCTAAATCATTTGAGTTTAAGTTTTTCTCAGTGTGTCAATGATTTGCATTCTTCTAAATCATTTGAGTTTAAGTTTTTCTCAGTGTGTCAATGTTTTGCATCCTTCTAAATCAATTGTGAGTTTAAGTTTTTCTCAGTGTCATTGTTTTGCATTCTTCTAAATCATTTGCGAGTTTAAATTTTTCTCAGTGTGTCAATGTTTTGCATCCTTCTAAATCATTTGCGAGTTTACATTTTTCTCAGTGTGTCAATGTTTTGCATTCTTCTAAATCATTTGCGAGTTTAAATTTTTCTCAGTGTGTCAATGTTTTGCATCCTTCTAAATCATTTGTGAGTTTAAGTTTTTCTCAGTGTGTCATTGTTTTGCATCCTTCTAAATCATTTATGAGTTTAGGGTTTTCTCATTGAGTCAATGTTTTGCATTCTTCTAAATCATTTGTGAGTTGAAGTTTTTCTCAGTGTGTCAATGTTTTGCATTCTTCTAAATCATTTGAGTTTAAGTTTTTCTCAGTGTGTCAATGTTTTGCATCCTTCTAAATCATTTGAGTTTAAGTTTTTCTCAGTGTGTCAATGTTTTGCATCCTTCTAAATCAATTGTGAGTTTAAATTTTTCTCAGTGTGTCATTGTTTTGCATCCTTCTAAATCATTTGTGAGTTTAAGTTTTTCTCAGTGTGTCAATGTTTTGCATCCTTCTAAATCATTTGCAAGTTTAAATTTTTCTCAGTGTGTCAATGTTTTGCATCCTTCTAAATCATTTGTGAGTTTAAGTTTTTCTCAGTGTGTCAATGTTTTGCATCCTTCTAAATCATTTGCGAGTTTAAGTTTTTCTCAGTGTGTCATTGTTTTGCATCCTTCTAAATCATTTGCAAGTTTAAGTTTTTCTCAGTGTGTCAAACTTTGCTTATTTTCAGAAGTTTGTCAATGGAATGGTTCGTGCTCTGGCATAAAAGTCATGTCAGGTAAGACTGGAATATGCCAATTAGGTCAAGGTGTAGAAATCAAGGACAAAAATTTAATTTTCAAGCTCGATAATTAACTGCATAAAAACTTAGTAAGAATTTTGATTATGGCATGTAGAGTCCACAAATTTCAGAATTAAGTATTTCATTATTAAACAAAACTCAACAAAATTTTGTTTTAAAACTAGGCCTAGGTGAAGACACAGTAGCTCAAGGGGCTTTGGGATATTGGGGTAGAGGTGCCATCATCTAATCTACTTGTGGAAATTAGCAGTTTGTTGAAGTTTTTCATGTTTAAGAAAACAAATATCTTAAATTTATTCCTCTTATTGATATTTTATTATTTTTATACCTAACACTCTTACCATGAGACTTTGCACTTTTAGTCACTGATCTAACTACTTTAGCTTCACGAGTCCCTAGTTATACTGATGTCGGGGATATCAGAGCAAAGGTTAAATGGAAAGACATTTTCAGCAGAGTTGCCAGATCTCGTAAATTTGTACTTGGTGCTAGATATATGGTATTTCTTCATCAATTTTACCTAAATAAAAAATAATCATGTATTCTACAAGCAATGTAATACTTGTTTAGTGAGCTTTTTAGGTAAAATAAGGTCAGAAATATACCATTTTTAGACTTTTATTTTTGATTACTGTGATTGGTATGTAAGTCAGTGGTAATGTTCCACCATTAGTGTGACTTAAGGTGATCAAACATCTTTTGACAAGCACAACACATAGCTCTTTTTTTATTGCTTGGCCTTACCGATATATACAGCGTGTGTAATGCTCATGGCAATCTTGTTTGAAAATATGATTCCCATCGCAGAGCACTTGACTGACTTTTTTTTATTATCCTTAATGATCCAGTCAACATAACATCCATCCATTTACATCATGAAGTGATGACAATCCCCCAAAAGGCTGAATACTAATGAGTATAGAAGTGACCCAATGGAAGTCTTACTGAATGCGTAAGTGACACAACATGGATATAAATTTACAGGAAAATTAGGTTTCCAACTTTTTTAACTGATCTTTTAATTTTCTTTCTTGATATTTATGTCAGTAAATTAATGTTTTGTAATGAAAGCATTTGTTTTAAAATCTGAGAACTTTGTAATAATTAATGAGTGTTTTTAAGTACTTTTCCAGTACTTTTTGGAACCAATCTAAAATTCAAGCACTTTTCAAGGTAACCACCAAAACTGAAGCACTTTTAAAGATTGCGCAAACCCTGGAAATAGACTGTTTATTATGTTGCTGTATTTGTAAATAATTTGTCTTTATTTCATATTTAAAATTGCATCTATAAGATATTTTATTGCCTTCAAAAGTATAATCAATGCAATAAAACAGTTATAAATAATAAAATATTGATGAATGTAAAAATGTAAAAGTATGACACATTTTTGTGTTTATTCCAGACAATAACACAAAAAAAGTTTTTCCTTTCCTATTTTAAATACTCCAGTCAAGAATTCTATACTTTATATAGTCTTCAATGTCATTAATTTCTGACATGGTATAAGAAGCACATGTGATAGCAAATATTTGTTTACACTGGCCTTGCCATCTCAGAAATCCCCTATGTGGGTTTCCTATTATAGAAATATAAATTCCAACATATGAACAGCAACTTTGCCTTTAACAATTAAAACACAATCCAGGGTCACAGACTCTGACACAAACATAACATTAGGTATATTTATTTTTCATTGTTTTCTGTGATTTGTACTGACGTACTTGTTTAAATCTCAATTTGTTGGATATTATTTAATCAACACTTGCTATAACTGTCAAAAACACTGGTCAGCCAGTTGATGATGTTATGAGAAGCATGTGAGGTCATGAGAAAAATGGCACATTTATCAAGGATGGAAACAAAGTTTGGATGGTCGACAATATTGACTAAGCAGTAACCATTATATGTTGCTAAGAGTAAAGTTTCATCAAACTTGAAAAACTTTAGTTATGGTTTATATTTACACATGCAGCATTTTTATAGGATAGGTGAGCTGGAATTCTGCTACTAAATTCCAGCCAGAATCCTGCTACCATGGTGGAATTACTGGCTGTTTTTTTATCAATGGTAAATTACAACTGGAATTTCTCAGCAGAAATCCTGTTTACCTAATTTAAATATTTCACCTCATTTTCTGGTTCTATTCTGGTGAGATTCCTGCAATGCTCTTGGTGGAAAACAGAATTCCAGTAGAAATCACCAATACTTTAGCAGTGTATGGAGTTGCTGTTTTCAGGATTCCTGGTAAAGTATGACTGGAAACTGGGTTTAGTGATTTGGGATGATAATAATGGAAGGGTAAGACATATTTATGGAAGCGCTCGTGGAAGGTGTCTTCTGAGAATTTTCCCTGATATGATAACATGGGGATCTGCAGTTTACATGCTTTCTAGACTTCCAAAGTTATTGAAACACTTCAAAGGATCATCAAATCCTTTCATAAATGAGCAGATTCTTCAATTCACGCTTTATCTGATTTAGAGCATGCATTTCCACTGAGGCAAGCAGTCTGCTGCTCTTTTCTAATAAGTTTCTTGCTAGTAATACAGTATTCCCTCATTAAAACACTTTCCTAGTAATACAGTATTCCCTCATTAAAACACTTTCCTAGTAATACAGTATTCCCTCATTAAAACACTTTCCTAGTAATACAGTATTCCCTCATTTCAAACACTTTCCTAGTAATACAGTATTCCCTCATTAAAACACTTTCCTAGTAATACAGTATTCCCTCATTAAAACACTTTCCTAGTAATACAGTATTCCCTCATTAAAACACTTTCTATGGGAGCTATAGAGTATACTGCCTTATAGTGAAATTGCCTTATAAGGAAGTACATGATACATTAATTTTACAACAACTTAACGAATGGGATCCATGATCATACTCACCTTATATGAGGAACCATGTTATAATGAAGGGTCTTATAGTGAGAGAGTGCTGTATGGTTCCTTATTTGTCATACTGTTACACTGGTTACTTTCATTTTCTGCTTCACTCTCATTCTGGGGTACTATGCTTGCATGGGTTCGGGAGGCATGAAGACTGTAAACTTGGTGTCACTCTGTCGCCAGGTAATGTCTGTCTGGGTATAGACAACAGTTCGTGGACAGTTTCTTCTCCACCCTGGCCATGTTTGCATCAGATTTGCCAGCAGTGTTAACTGGATTTGTGGTTGCCACAAATTTTCTGGCCTCAGGGGAAAGACATGCTTTAGTCTTGTTTGATGTGTTGGATCTCTGTCTCTCAAGTTTCCACATGGGTCAGTCTCTAAAGTAAGAGAAGTGGTCACCTTGGCAATTTGCACCGATTTTCTTCCTGCATGATGATCCATTTTATCTCTTGTCCACATCTGGGACAGACTGGAGTTTTTTTGCTGCCATCATTGAGGTGACCATATTTCTGGCAGTTAAAGAATCACAAGTGATTAGGAATAAAAGATTCCACTGAGATGTTTAAGGTCCTGGCTTTGATCAATGTAGGTAAAATGGACATAGCAAAATGTCAGCATGTGTTGGTGGGAATAAACTTGCCATTTTGGCAAATGTTGATTTGTTTCACATGGGAGACATTCTGAAATGTGAGATTTTCAAGTGTCTCAGACTCACAGCAGCCATCTAAATCCCTAAATCATATGACACCTATACATGAAGTCACAGATTTGTGCGGTGATACTTCAATGAGTATCTTCACCAGCAGATTTTTAGAGGTAGCTTTACAGATGCACTCTACAAGTAACTGACCCAAGCTTAGTATTTGAACATTCTTTGACTCTCCACTCAGAAACCTGGAGTGCTTTCACAATCATGAATGGAGAGAGGTTCATCACCTTTTAGTTCTCATCTGCTGATTTAACAATGAGAAATCTCAGGTCAATTACCCTGACTTGGAAGTTTCCTTTTCAAAGTGCTGGTTGAATTGTTCCTTGTGAGTCACTTTTGATGTTGTTTTCTTTAGTTTTCCCCCCAATGGAAGACAACAACTTCATCACCCATGCCTATTCTATCTCACCCAGCTCACAGGGGGACAGATCTCATGCAAAGTCTGATGACTTTACAGACATATTTTATTTTCTTCCCCAAAAGAACTTTAACCTTTTGACCACTATGACTCTGACTGTCTACCTCCTGACCTGCAAATCTCCATGGTAAACTTTTGTGTAATTTCTAAAGTTCATCCATGGGTACAGGAGATGCAAGCCATGATAAGAAAACTGTTGCCTTTCTCATCCATGGGTACAGGAGATGCAAGCCATGATAAGAAAACTGTTGCCTTTCTCTTCCAAACTATTGCCCCTTGTGACCTTGACCTTTTAACTTTTCCAGCCTTCAATCTCTAGGTATGTTTCTTCCTCTCGGATGCAGCTGATCCACATACGCAAACTTTATGTATTGCCCTAGAAAAAAATAAAAAATAAAAAATAAAACTTTGACCACAATTTGACACCATATGGGTGGATGAACAGACCGACATTGTGACTGTCATGTCACACCTTTTAAAATTTGTTGCAGATGGGAGATAAAAAAATCACCTAAGAAAAACACTGTGACGTTTTTGTTGACTAAGGACACATTTTTACATTGGCTCCTTTGACTGTTACCTGTTGATGTAAGTCTGCAGTCTGTTTGATGAGCTTGTACTCTTCCATCTCTAGCCTGTCTTTGCCAAGACCAACAGATTTTTCTTGTAGTGTCTTGATCTGGCCATTCATATTCTTTATCTCAAGTTTCTTTTTACGCAGACTGAAGTTTCTCTGAAGATCCTGCTCTCTTACCTGACAAATAGCAAAATTTCCATATTAGTCCAGTCATTACATGCTTTCACCACAAACTAACTGCAAAAACAAACTAGCTGCAAAAGAATTTGTATGCCCTGCTAAATTGTAAAAAGAAAATGTCATAGATATTGTTATACCCTCCATCTGTATGTCTGTCTGTCACCACATCTCCTCCTAAACCCCTGTGTGGAATTTTCACTTAACTTCGGAGCTGTTTCCCCTGTGGCAACCATCTGTGACAGGGGTGTCATCCTTGCCTCCCTCCCTGGGGTCCTTGAAAGGGAGTCCAAGATCAAATAAACAAAAACTGCAATTACAATGACATTTTGAATATTTTCTTACCAAACTTTATATATGTAATCATTGCAGGAAGATATATCACATATGTGATGAATTTGCATTATGACCCTTATGTCACACTCAGGGGTGGGGCTGAGTACTCTCTGTGTGTTTGGAATATGCAATATAAATTGAAGGGATTTGTGGTGGTGAGCCAGTGCACTTGCTCTAGTTTTTTGCTGTGATAGATTCAGAATCATTTTGCTAAACAATATATCAAAAGACTATAAAATTGCAATCAGTGGATTGTTATTTATTTTATAATCATTCATCATTAAAATGTAAAGTTTCTGTATGATATAGTCAATCATACCTACTAAGCAATAGAACTCAAATGCCAAGTCAATCATACCTACTAAGCAATAGAACTCAAATGCCAAGATTGAACTCTTCATTTTGTCAGTTTATGTCATGATTTTTATCATAAATTGTTTTTAAAAAAATGGTCCCAAAGGAAGTTAACTATATTTTTTTAAAGAAAACTTAAATCAACTTGTGTAAAAATAATGCTGAAACCTGCCAGTTACCTCAAGCTATTTTTCATAATTATGTTATGTACAGAAAGGTGATTCAGCCGCAATGACAGATGTCTAGAACTTGTATATTATTAGTGTTCATAAGTTCTAGCTGTGTTTGATTAGGAAATTCATACAATAATAAAAATGTTGACAAAACCATGAAGTTGTTTACAGCACTTCTTTTTGTGTCTTATTGGTATCTTTATTATGATTTACAAACTTTGTCATATAAATCTGGTTCTAAATATGCAAGATTTTGTTAAAAATGCAAATTTTGTAAGCAATTATGAGTGTATTTGTGTGAATATTTCTAACTCATTTATTGATTTATTTACTTTTTTCTTTTTTTCTCATTCATTTTTAATAATGGACATTGCATTAATAAAAAAAACTGATAATAATAATAATAATAATTTATTGTTATTTTTTTCATTAATAAATAAATGAAAAATATCAATTTTAAACCATATTTTTGTTTCTTAAAGAAACTATCATCTTTATTTTTTTTTACATTCATTATCAACTAGAAATTTGAGTTATAATGCTTGAAGCATTAAAATTATTGTATTGTTTTGGTATATTTTAGATTACAACAAAACATTTTCTAATATACAAATAAAGTTGTTCAGTAAGAAAAATTGTAACATGAATGGTCAAGTTTCCCTTTGATCTGCCCATATAATCATCTTTTTAAAATGAAGAACCGAACTGTGCCATGGAGTTCAGCCATTCTAGCAAAAATGGGGCAATTACCGGATGAGAAATGTGAAAAATAAGCCATCTTCATATTCATATGTTGTTTTTATTTTTCTTTAAGAACCCTTTTTTTATGTAAAATTTAAATATTACACACATAACTATCATGGATCTTGTGTTACTGCTGTAAGAATAATGTCACTCTTTTTGGACATATGGACATTAGTGGGTTGTACAAAACATCGAGACTTCAATTACTATAGCACAGTTCTAAAAACAACGTTGTTTAAATTTGGGACAGTACTTCATGTATTTATTTTTAAAAAATGTCCTAAAAAAAAAATTCCTTCTTGAAAATAGTTGCCCGTTTTGTGTTACGACCTTTCAATTCATGTAAAATCGACATATTTTCATGTAAACTGGACATACTTCCATGTAAACTAGACATATTTACATGCAAACTGGACATATTTACATGCAAACTAGACATATTTACATGCAAACTGGACATATTTTCATGCAAACTAGACATATTTACATGCAAACTGGACATATTTTCATGCAAACTAGACATATTTTCATGCAAACTAGACATATTTACATGCAAACTGGACATATTTTCATGCAAACTAGACATATTTACATGCAAACTGGACATATTTTCATGCAAACTGGACATATTTTCATGTAAACTGGACATACTTACATGCAAACTGGACATATTTTCATGCAAACTAGACATATTTACATGCAAACTGGACATATTTACATGCAAACTGGACATATTTTCATGCAAACTAGACATATTTTCATGCAAACTAGACATATTTACATGCAAACTGGACATATTTACATGCAAACTAGACATATTTTCATGCAAACTAGACATATTTTCATGCAAACTAGACATATTTACATGCAAACTAGACATATTTACATGCAAACTGGACATATTTACATGCAAACTAGACATATTTACATGCAAACTGGACATATTTTCATGCAAACTAGACATATTTTCATGCAAACTAGACATATTTACATGCAAACTGGACATATTTTCATGCAAACTAGACATATTTACATGCAAACTGGACATATTTTCATGCAAACTGGACATATTTTCATGTAAACTGGACATACTTACATGCAAACTGGACATATTTTCATGCAAACTAGACATATTTACATGCAAACTGGACATATTTACATGCAAACTGGACATATTTTCATGCAAACTAGACATATTTTCATGCAAACTAGACATATTTACATGCAAACTGGACATATTTACATGCAAACTGGACATATTTTCATGCAAACTAGACATATTTTCATGCAAACTGGACATATTTACATGCAAACTAGACATATTTTCATGCAAACTGGACATATTTACATGCAAACTAGACATATTTTCATGCAAACTGGACATATTTTCATGCAAACTAGACATATTTACATGCAAACTGGACATATTTTCATGCAAACTGGACATATTTTCATGTAAACTGGACATACTTCCATGTAAACTAGACATATTTTAATGGAAATAGGACATATTTCCAAACAGTACAACCATTCAGACATAACATCATCATGTTTGCATATAGAAGTGATGTACTAAAATATCTACTCAGCTTGGAAGTTGACACCAGTATTTGTCAAGGATGTTAACAAATTGTAATTAATATATATGATAAACTTTTTGTACCACTAATTTTTGCTCAGCAATAATAGTTCAGTTTCAAGTTTAGTGTTAACTATTTTCTGAATATAACAGAAATTTGTTTTAATTCACACATGTTATTTCAATGTTAAAATCAGATATTGAAATGCCCACCATACAAATTACATGAAATTTTAAAAGGTACATGGTTACTCCTGTTGCAAATACTTCCATTTTCCCTCTGTTGTTTTAAAAGTGTCATCAAACAGCCTGTAGAAAATCTTCTGTACTTCCCTTGGGACTGGGTAATCAGACAGCTTGTAGAAAATCTTCTGTACTTCCCTTGGGACTGGGTAATCAGACAGCTTGTATAAAATTTTCTGTACTTTCCTTGGGACTGGGTCATCAGTCAGCTTGTAGAAAATCTTTTGTACTTCCCTTGGGACTGGGTCATCAGGCAGCTTGTAGAAAATCTTCTGTACTTCCCTTGTCACTGGGTCATCAGGCAGCTTGTAGAAAAAATTCTGTACTTTCCTTGGGACTGGGTCATCAGGCAGCTTGTAGAAAATCTTCTGTAATTCCCTTGGGACTGGGTCATCAGGCAGCTTGTAGAAAATCTTCTGTACTTCCCTTGGGACTAGGTCATCAGGCAGCTTGTAGATACTCTTCTGTACTTCATTTGGGACTGGGTCATCAGGCAGCTTGTAGAAAATCTTTTGTACTTCCCATGGAACTGGGTCATCAGACAGCTTGTAGAAAATCTTTTGTACTTTTCTTGGGACTGGGTCATCAGGCAGCTTGTAAAAAATCTTTTGTACTTCCCTTAAGACTGGGTCATCAGGCAGCTTGTAAAAAATCTTCTGTACTTCCCTTGGGACTGGGTAATCAGACAGCTTGTAGAAAATCTGTACTTTCCTTCGGACTAGGTCATCAGGCAGCTTGTATAAAATCTTCTGTACTTCCCTTGGGACTGGGTCAACATGAAGCTCATTTCAAGCCATTTGTACATGCTGACATACATTCCTACCTCTGTTATAAATGAAATCTGCATCTTCTGCCCATCACTATCTCCGTCTTTTCAATGTACCAGTTGCCATCATAGGCTGCTGCTATCCATTCCTGAATTGCAATTTCACTAAACAAAGACCCATCAGATCCTTTCTTTGCAGGAATCAGCCCTATGTTTTCATCTCATGGACAGTCATCATCATCATATATCAAGAGGAAAAGCCTCCAATCAGTACATGTCATTGTTGCAACATCAGCTGAGCATTTTTTAAGCAAGACAAATCCCTGCAGTATTAAGCTGTTGTATTAGCAGGTACAACAGCATGCACCTTAGTGTTCCTGGCTCTATAGACAGAATGAGTCACTTTGTGAGAATAATCTTTGCATCATCATATTCCTTCTGGGTGTACATGTTGTAGTCGATCTTACTACCACTTTCTTTGGATGCTTTACCCCATGCAAAAGTTAACTGCACACTGAACTCTACACTTGTCTAGTTTTACTGCCATATCAGGAGATCATTTGATACTGCCCCCTAGAAAATCACAAGGGTCATGACCATATCCACTTTCCAGGAAGTCACATTTTCCAACTATATGCCAAACTCTTTCTTGTAAAGAGAGACCATTTGGAAGATGAAATTGTTGTGATATTGGCCAGAAGGCAAATCTGTCAGTTAGTGAATCAATCGCACAGGGGATAAACCTGTTTTATCATGGCAATCCAATTTTCATAAAATGGTGTAAACTCTTGTGGCATTGTGGTGGAGCACATCAGAAATGACAACAATTCTTTTCAACCTCTTGTCAATATCACCTGGAAATTAGACAACCATATTCTGTAGTCTGCATTCCTGCATACAATGTGAATTTCGTTGAGAGTAGAGACAATACAATTCTCAGAAATATCTATCCAGATCATCACTTGAGAGATTAAGGATTCTCTCTCAAGGCATCTCATCTCTTTGTATTGACCATTCACTCTGTCAACATGATTTCTAAATTCGAAGTTCTTTCTAAACTGACTCCTTAAAATCAGTCTCTTTGATATTTTCCATTTGTATCTCTTACAATAAATAATTGTCAGTTAGAAAATGTCAAACATGAAAAGCTTGTATGTGTGTCTGTAGATAATAATTAATAATGGGATGACCATATCGACAAGCTTTGTAAAGCACTGTCATCCAAAATTGCCCTACTCAGCAGAATCAAAAAATATTTACCTACAGAAACTTGCATTCTAAACTACAATTCATATATTCTTCCAACAATGGATTATTGTTCAACTGTATGGTGAAACTGTGCCGAATCTCAGCTTGACAGGATTTATAAACTTCAGAAAAGGACAGCATGCATTATTTTATATGCATAAACATTGTCATGCCTCCCTAACAACTTTTCTTGAGGAACACAAGCTGTTGTATGATAGACAATCAGGTTTTCGCCAAAATCATTCATGTGAAACTGCTCTTGCCAGTATGGTTGAAAATGGCTCAAAGTTTTAGATAATGGAGATCTAGTGGGAGTTGTGCTGGTTGATTTTAAGAAACTTTGACTTAGTTGATCATGATATTTTACTTGAAAAATTAAGACTCTATAAGCTAAACAACAACTCTTTAAATTGGTTTAAGTCGTATCTGAAAGGAAGAAAACAAAAAGTTGCTATAATGGTGTCACATCGGAGGACAAACTTGTGACTTGTGGAGTACCTCAAGGATCTATTTTAGGGCCACTACTATTTATTATGTTTATAAACGATCTATATTTGCATACAGTAATGTCCAAAACAGATTATGTCCAACATTGTTGTAAATTTGTAATGTATATATTATATAAAATGTATCTGGGTGGTTATGTGTGTGTGTGTGTGTGTGTGTAAACGATATCATTTCAATTATGCATGTTTGTGTACTAAATCCATAAACAGATTATGTCCAACATTGTTGTAAATTTGTAATATATATATTATATAAAATGTCTCTGGGTGGTTATGTGTGTGTGTGTGTGTAAACGATATCATTTCAATTATGCATGTTTGTGTACTAAATCCATAAACAGATTATGGCCAACATTGTTGTAAATTTGTAATGTATATATTATATAAAATGTCTCTGGGTGGTTATATGTGTGTGTGTGTAAACGATATCGTTTCAATTATGCATGTTTGAATGCTGAATACATACTCTGTTGCTCTTGTGTACACTATTTCACAATACCTTGTTTGTATGATATTTGTTTCCCAGCTGTATTTTATATATTTGCCTGTACATATGTAAATAATTGAGGGCCACAAGGGAGATTATTTTTTGTACTAATTGTGTTACCCTCAGAAAATAAAGACTTTATTATTATTATTATTATTATTATTATTATTATAATTATCATCTATTGATTTTTCATCAAAGGCATTGTTTACAGAACTAACATGGTTTACAATATATGAAAGGATTGATTTTCACAAGGCAGTTCTTGTATATAAATGTCTACATGGAGCTGCACCAGAGTATCTTCAGGATTTATTCAGGTCTTATTCCACACATTACCAGTTGAGATCAACATTACATGGAAACCTTCATCAACCAAAAGCAAGAACAGAGCAATTTAAGAAAAGTTTCCAATACTCTGGTACAGTTCTGTAGAACAGGCTTCCACTGCATGTAAACTTGGCACAAAATATTACAGTATTTAAGAAGAGATATCATGAGCATGTATCTGTTACTAATAGATTATAATATAATTTAGTATCTATAATACTAAAGACATGTTAAAATAAATAGTAATTACTTTTGTATCATGTAGATTGTTACTCTTTTCTTAAGAGTGCCTCAAGGGAGAATAGTCCTTGACTGAATGAGTAACCTCTTTAAATAAAGTATTATTATTATTATTATTATTGTGGTAAGAGGATTGGGATCTCAATAGCTTGTATGTTATGACTTGGGGCTAAGTTTTTTTTCGATAGGGAAATACCCTGTGGCATCTGCCAGGGGTGCAAGTCTGAAATATGTTGACACTTGAGTCTCTGATAACAGACATGTGAGACACTTGAGTCTCTGATAACAGACATGTGAGACACTTGAGTCTCTGATAACAGACATGTGAGACACTTGAGTCTCTGATAACAGACATGTGAGACACTCGAGTCTCTGATAACAGACATGTGAGACATAAAACACTTGAGTCTCTGATAACAGACATGTGAGACATAAAACACTTGAGTCTCTGATAACAGACATGTGAGACATAAAACACTTGAGTCTCTGATAACAGACATGTGAGACACTTGAGTCTCTGATAACAGACATGTGAGACATAAAACTTAGGAGTTATCTGAAATTTATGTAAAATCACCCCTAACCCTTATCCTGCCGACAGGAGTGTGATCAGATTTCCAGAGTGGGGATAAATATATTATCAGTGCAATATCTTATACACTACAGGCATTCAAAATGAAAAGTAAACATAATAAAGGTAAAATATTCATCTTTATTTACAAAAGGTTATTGAAATACACAATCTAACTTTTATATACAGTAAAACCCCTACTATCCAGGTCCTGATAATACTAAATTATTATTTTTATCCAAATGAACAGCATGTACTTCTAGACTGATGAGTCGCCAAATCAGATATAGTCATGCATACTAATTAGCATGGCATTTTCTTTAAAATCAAAGATTTTCCATTAAAAGTTCTCTCACTTTCATAAGTGATGACATATTTGTACCAAAGCAAAATATTTCAAGAAAACTGAGCAAAAGATCATGAAGTTAAACAATCTGAATTTCTACTTTATATACATATAATAAAATTGACCAAGGTGACACACCTTCAGTAGTAACCTGGCTACTTTGTGGTCAAACAAGCTTAACACCCCAAATAATAAATCAAACCGAGCCTGGCTTGAGACAGGGCTGAGGAGTACATTAGAATGTTGAATAAACAACTCTTGACAGCTGGTGGTAGGTGGGTGGCACTTGGGGATTTGTCAATTGATGCCTTACACTTCATCACTAGTTCCAATTATGAAAATTACAGCTGATCTGAACCATTTTTTGGATAAATTTGCTGCAAGTTTTGATAATACAGTGTGGCACTTTATTTTACTGTGATATTTAATGTGATAAAAGTTAGTTTACTGTGATATTTAATGTGATAAAAGTTAGAGGTAGGGTTATATTTCTTTAGTTACGATCTAAAACTTGAAAAGAATTTATAACTACTATAAGAATTGAAATTATATCAAATGTTTGCTGTTATACTGACCTTGATGATATATACTCATTGACCTTGATGATATATACTCACTGACCTTGATGATATATACTCATTGACCTTGATGATATATACTCACTGACCTTGATGATATATACTCATTAACAATTATGTCTAGGTTATTATTTAAGCCAAAATATGGACCTTTTTTCATAAAAATGTATGCTTTCTACCAATACTGTCCAGTTTGTAGACCTAAATTATTTTTCTTTGTAGATCTTTGAGGTTGTCCCTTTTTTTAAATATCATAAAATTTTC
Source organism: Margaritifera margaritifera (assembly GCA_029931535.1). NCBI lineage: Eukaryota > Metazoa > Mollusca > Bivalvia > Unionida > Margaritiferidae > Margaritifera > Margaritifera margaritifera. The sequence goes on along the minus strand of JAQPZY010001271.1, from coordinate 537,970 downwards.
AGAGATATTGGTAACATAGCTTTTAATTTGAACTTTATGCTAAAATGATACATTTTTAGGTCATTTTAAATGGGGTGGGGGTAATTTTCTGACCCATATTACCTAACATTAAGCAGAAAATGTCAATTTTGTGTATTCATCAAAAAGGTCTAAAATTTTGTTTGTGAATGATCAAACATTTAAAGAGTTTTACATATTGAAATGCACACTCCTTAATTCATTAAAACCCACCCCCAACACACTCTACTGTCTACCCACCTCCCCCAGTCTTCATTTAGATTCTTAAATAAAGAAGTTTCATTTTTTTTTCTTTACAGCATATCCTATTCAATGTCTTCTATCTTTTATGGTCTGTCTCTTTCCTAGGGTGTGGGTTTGATTCCCATCATTGGACAAGTCCAGATCAGCTTTTGTGATGTGTTCTTGTTCAAGGCACTCTACTCTCGTTGCCGCAGCACAGTATGACATTCATGTGTTGCAGTGCTATAAAATATGAAACAAAATCAAACTTTCCTACCTGTTGTGTTGGCAAATCCTTGCGTAGTTTATCAAGGCTTGCAACAGTGGCTTTCTTTTCCTCACTAACTCTCATCAGATTTCCCTGAATCTTTTCTGCACTGGCACATTTCTGCTTAAGCATGCCTGCTTTCCCAGACTGGCTGTAGCTGTTATCATAAAGTTTCAATATAACTTTGCAACTGCATGAAAGCAAGATCTCTCTACAAGACATGAATCCCCCGCCCCCCGGTAGCAGACATAAGTGGTAGATGGGAAGAACTCTGGAAGGAACTGATATAGCTATAAGCATGTGTTCACACTACATGTATGAACATGTTTATATGTGTAGACTTTAAATAAAGTGAAGTGGGTCAAATCGTATTACCTTGACAGAACTGCTGAAAATGGTACTGTGCCAGTGATCTGAGTAACTGACAGGTATAGTTGGATGGTGCCATGGAATGTGAAGCACTAAGGTGTAGCAGTCACATGAAAATAATTGATGAGTTTAAAACATAGTAATTTTCTAGAAAATTCATTTACCAAATTTATACTGTATTGTGTACATCATTATTATTAAGTTTACAACAAATTAACAAAGTTTCAAAGCAGAGCATAACATACTACACCCAACCTAAGATGGGTGTATAAAAGCCAAGGACCCTATGGTGGGGAAGGTAAAAAAAAAAACAAAATGACAAAATTCAAACCACAGTACATGTACATGTATTTTTTTTATTAAAAAAAATCATTCAGCACAGTGTCATAATGGTTCATGCACATCTGCATTATATATCTAGCACGGTGTCATAATGGTTCATGCACATCTGCATTATATATCTAGCACAGTGTCATAATGGTTCATGCACATCTGCATTATATATCTAGCACAGTGTCATAATGGTTCATGCACATCTGCATTATATATCTACAATAACTGAGCAAGGTTTCAAAGCAATGTATTGAAAATGCAATTTACAATGGATTGAGAGACAAGGGATGGACAAGTGCAAACCAGTATGCTCCCCACTCACTCCTGGGGTGGGTGAGTTGGGGCATAACTGTGACATAGATGCCAGCTTTTCTGGTTTCATGTTTATTTAAAATAAAAAAGAAAGAAAGAAAGAAAAAGGAAATAATAAATTTTATTTTCCTCCATATTATACATGGAGAATTAAAGCCAACTTTCTGATGTAGCAAGAAGTGCTCCGAAAAACTGGTTTCTTTGACTCCAGTATACACCCCCCCCCACCAATTTCCGTTTTTTCTTGCAAGGGGATATGGGGGGAGGGAGGGGAGAGGGTAATAATAACAAAGACATTGATTCATACATTAAAAAGGATGTCATTGAAGGGGGGGGGGAAGGGGTAATAATAACAAAGCCATGGATTCATGCATCAAAAGAATGTCATTGTGACCTATTTTTCCTCAAGCAGATTCCAACTAATGCAAGGAATATTTTCACCAAGTTAAAGATACCATGTCTATAATTGAAGATGCCTGGAAATCTAAACTTCAATGCTTGGGATAACCTGCATGCACTTTCTTTCTGAGAGGAATACATCTGATGTAAGAAACATTCAGCCTTTTTCCATGTAGATATCTTGCCAGCTGGAGATCTGACAGGAGGACAAAACCTTTACACTAGGGTAAACCTGTAAACAACAAAGTCATTTCAGTCATTAGTGTAAGAAAAGAAGGACATCATGGCCCACTTTCACCTGGATCCATGAAAGGAACACCCAGACCAAGTTCCATGAACAAAGCATACCTAAAGCTGGAGATTTTCATGCAAGAAAAACTTGTACACTGGAGTCAACCTGTCAAAAACTGTCAATATTTAAAATGATCACTGTGACCAACTTTCCTTAGGAGTATTCCAGAATGATGCAAGGAACATTCTAATTAAGTTCCATGAAAATATTATTCCTAAAGCTGCCAGTAGTGGCTGTAAAACAAAACCTGACAGCAGAAGATGCAGACAATCCTGTTAACACAAACACTGTTGGGGGGTAAAGCATTTGCTTTCCTTAACTCTCATACAAATGAGCTAAAATGCAGAGAAACAGGTGTTTGCACAGCATTTTTGGATATGACAACAAAAGTACCTTAAACGGTACAATATACTCCTATCATGAGGTAAATATTATAATAGTTCTTTTATGTAAAACCCTCTTTTGCTGGTCTGGTACTCGAGTACCAAAAGACCCATTTAACCTGTATACTATACCTTTGTTGCTGTGGCCTTGCACTTTGACCTCTTGATCCACAAAATCAATTGGTTTCTTTCTTGCCTATGGACAAGCCAACCAAAAAAGGTTGCCAAAAATACAAGCTACTAATGAACTTTGAACTTGGAATATGGCATAAAAGTGACTCTTCTTGGATTCATTGTGTCTTTGACCTTGGCTTTTTGAATCTGAAATCAATAGGTGTCTTCTTTGTCTTAAATGCAAGCCATCCACAAAATATGGTTGCAGTAAAAGACAGAACTAATATTATTTTGCAGAAAACATTTTTTCTCAGTATTGGTGACCTTGACCTTTGATCTATAGACCCTAAAATCAATAGGTACCTTACTTGTCTCAAATGCAATCCATCCACAAAGTTTGGTCATGGTTTGTTGCATATGTCTTGAGCTATTTTGTGGAAACTGTTTTCCTTCTTGAAGTCTTTTTGACCTTGGCCTTTAACCTTTTAACCCTCAAATAGTACAGAACTTAAGCAGTTTTGTGTAAATCATTTTTAATTCTTTCAATCCCTGTTACTTTGACCTTATACCTTTTAACCCCAAAATGAACAGGCGTCTTCCTTATTTTTTGACATGCAATCCATCTACAACATTTGGTTGAAGTAGGTGAAAAAAAATCAAGATATCATGTGGAATCCAGTCTTTTTAGAGTCACTGTGGCTTTGCTCTTTGATTTTTTTACCCCTAAATCAAAAAGTGTCTTTCTTTTCTCAAATGTAAGACATTTACAGAGTTTGGTCAAGGTATCTAGAATACAAGTCAAGTTATTGTATGGAAACATCTTTCCTTCTTCAAGTACCTATGACCTCTTGCCTCTGACCTTCTGAGCCCAAATTGACAGGTTTCTTCCTTGCCCAAATGCAAGCTACTTCTAAAGTTTGGTAATGGTGGATGGTGGAGAACTCAAGTTACTGTGCAGAAAAAGAGAACAGATGGACATACATATGGATGGACAGACAGACAACATCATAACATGATATGATCTGCCTTGTGGCAGGCATATACAAAAATGTTGGCAGAAGTGCTGGGGGTGGTGGTATAGGGAATGTGTCCCTTCGGCCTCACCTTTAAATCAGACATTGTTAAAACTGTCTTGTTAATGCTTCAGTACCTGTAAGATGACTAAAACCAACAGCTGAGGACTGAATGAGAATGTAATCCTTTACCATGTCTCCAACTTCTGATAGACTTGCATCCTTTATTCACATGAATTCGTAAAATATTCTCTAATCATCAGTTTCAAACCTAAGCTAAAAATACACAAGCAAGCTTGCATTAAGTGGAGACAGTATGAGAGCAGTGTTATTAAAACTGGGTTGGTATACTTTAGAAAATGTATTTTACTCAAAGGAATATATTTTATCTTCAAATACATTACCTGATCGATCCTCAAACAGTAAGAGAACAGGTAAGAGAAGAATGTGAATGCGGAAGTTGCTCTCCTCCAACTTATAATGTGTATTGTGAATAGTGTTAAAGATAGGTAGCTATAATGGACCTACATACTCGTAATATCACACAAAAAGCAGAACAAATGGTAGGAACACACATTCCTTGCCTACAGAAATCTTTTTCTTCTGACTCCAAACAAGTTTACTATGACCAGCATGGTGTACAGTCGCCTTGTGTTTATAATAGTACTCTGTGTAGGAATTAGTAGGTATTGTTGACTCTGGAGATTATTGACCAACAGGTCTAAATGACATCAACCTTTGGTCAAGGTATGTGGTCTTGAACTAAACTTAAATGTGCAGAGACTGTTATTTTCTTATTAGACATATCATGACCATGACCTCTGACCTTTAGACCCCAAAATCTAAAAGTTTCTTTACTACACTAAGTGCAAGCCATCCACAAAGTTTGGTCAAGAACTTGCTCTAAAACAAAAGTTATTCAGCAAGACCAATGTTTCTTTGAGACACAATGACCTTGAAATTTGACATTTTGACCAAAAAATCAATAGGCTTCTTCCATACCTTAGGCACAAGCCCTTCACAAACTCTGGTCAGGGTATATGGTCTAGAACTAAAGTTATTATGCAAAAAGCATTTTTCTTCTTTCAGTAAGTGACCTTGACCTTGGACCCCAAAACCAATAGGCTTCTTTCATATCCAATCTGTAAGTCATGCAGAAACTATGGTGAAGGTACATGGTTGATAACTGACATTTTTGTGCAGAAACCATTTTTCTTCTGTTAGTCACAGTGACCTTGACTTTTGTCCTTTTAACCCCAAAATTGATAGGCTTCCTTACCCCAAGTACAAGCCATCCACAAAGTTTTATTCAGGTCTGTGATGTAAAACTAATATTTTGTGCAAAAACCATTTTTATTATTTCAGTCACAGTCACCTTGACCTTTTGACCCCTAAATCAAAAGGCTTCTTCCTTACCCAAGTGCCAGCCATCCACAAAGTTTGGTAACTGTAGATGGTGGAAAGCTTGAGTTATTGTGCTGAAACCATTGTTCTTCAGTAACTGTGACCTTGACCTTATGACTTGAAATCAATAGGTTCTTACATCAAGTTCAAGCCATCCCAAAGTTTGGTAACTGTAGGTAGTGGACTACTCAAGTTATTGTGCAGAATCTATATTGGTAACTGAGATAGATGGACAGAAAACATCATAACATAATATGACTATAATAAAAGTCTCACTGGGTTATATGAACAGTCATCCCATCAGACCTCCACTGCATATAATTATGACCGACTGTCAAAGCATGTCCTCACTGGAAATTTAATCAAGATGTAATGGGATCCCACCAGGATTAATTGGGATCTCCATGTGATAAAGAAATCGAGTCAGGATATCAACTCTCTAAAGGCATCCTGACCATGCAGTCTTCAAGTAGTTCTGGGATTTTGTTTATCCCCATGGATGTGGGATTCCTAGTAAAACCTTTACATTTTTAAAAAAAATTTGATTTTGGATAATCTGTGGATTGTTTGTCAAAATTTGCAGTGATAGTTGAAAATAACTTGCAAATTCCAATAAAGAGCAATTTTTTTTTATTCTTTTCTCTTTTTTTGGTTGAATTTTGTTTCTTTTGGTCCAGCCATAGTGTTCCAAAACTGTGCAACTGCCATGTGCCAATTGTTTTTTTATTAGTACAAACAATATAGGGTTGTACTCAATGCATGTACTATTGATGAAGAATTGTATGGGGACACTTAAAATCATTGGGGAATTAACCTGTGCAAACATATTGATGGGTTTTACTCCGGTGGTTTTTATGTAATTTTTTCTTTTCTGCAACTGTTAACCAAAATTTGAGTCTCCCTCACTATCTTGTACCCTCACCTACGCTGTGGTCAATGTTTATGGATACAAGTTATTGTGGGAGATTTGTACTCACATCTGTGTGAATTTCATTGGACAAGTTTCTGCACCGTTCATAAAGATGCTGAATTTGTAGAACTTTCCTGAACTTTTCTTATGCATACTGAACTTATCTGAGAAATTCATGCATACCTTCAAGGGAAGTATTTAGATTTAATAGGACAGACACAGTAATTGTTACTGAATAAATGAAAACTTATTAGTTCCAAATCAAGATGAAATTCTTTATAAATGCTCATTTTACACACACTATTGCAGGTAAGCTTGATTTAAGTGAAAAATATTAATTTTGAGTACTTTGTGATATCTAATAGTTCTAATTAATCATGAAAAAACAGACTTTTCATTTATAAAAGCAAATGAAATACATGCATGATCTATTAAGATTACTGTCTGATCTCACACCGTAACATAAATGTCCAAATATCTAAAACAGGGTGGGAAAGGTCAGTGGAAATCTGGAGTACCAACAATTGGGGTCTGTTAAGCTAAATTAAGACTTGGGACAAGTTTCCGTTGGGGAAATGGATCATCAAATTGGCCAAGAAATCTGAGAGGTCTTTACTGTGGGCAATGTGTTAGTGTCTATGGTATCTAAGTATATATGAAACCATAGCCATATAAGCTGTGATGATGATGACAGAAGTAAACTTTTTCACCTCAGTGAGCAAAGTGAGAAAGTTGGCTATTTTTGGGACCAGTATATTTGCATGAATAGATGTTCAGTTCTTTACATATTCCTACCTTTCACTTGCCCGCTACATACTAGGGGTGTGTGGTTTTACTGGTATATTGGTATACTGTGGTACAGATCCTGCCGGTAAGTGCACTGGGGTACATTGCCAATGAAGCAGTTTTTGCATTAGTATTTCTATAAATAGTATGCAAACAAAATTTTCACTTCAGCCTTCATTTGCTTGTCTAAATGTGTAATCTCTTTCAATGTCTTTTGTTCCCCCCCCCCTCCCCCCAGTTCTCTGAAAGATATATCTGCCCCAAAAAATGGTTGGACATCACATTATATTCAACTTGTTGCATAGCAATGACCCAAAATGGTGAACATACAACCTAAAATCTTGCATAAGCTGTTGCTAAATAAAAAGGCAAATTCACTCATCTGAGAGCATTCTTTTACTGAAATTCTGTAAGAACAATGGAAAATTAATTGATAATCTTCCCATTTGTTGGGAATGCAATGTGGAGGTGAAGTTCACAGGTTGGATGACAAACTGACTATCTACATTTGCCAATATCATCCCATCTAGCTGCTAATGTGGCCAGAGTTGAGAAGATGACAAATAAACGGGAGTCTATCTTATGTAGCTTGGATTGCCAACATGTAAGGATGTTTCCCAATGATTGTTCACATAAAGAGATTTAATTCCCAATGATTGTTCACATAAAGAGATTTAATTCCCAATCATTGTTCACATAAAGAGATTTAATTCCCAATCATTGTTCACATAAAGAGTTTTAAAAGAAATTAAAGTTATATAATACTTTGACTTCTTGTTCACTATTGTATTTCTACAAATTTTCCAAAATACTGCAATACATATCGCAATACTGTCCTGAATTACTATATATTGCAATACAAAAGTTATGGTGATACCCAATCGTACTACACACAACATAACATGTTAGTTTCACTCAATAAACAATTACAGAAGTTCCATAAAGCCTGACTTGAGAGACCACTGCTCTGGTAGACATAATCATTTGTGACCAGACTCTTCATGCACAAATCAACTGTATTATACCAGTATAATGTGATATCCTTTTTTTAACAGACCACCTATCTTAAGAGACCACTTTATGTTGGTCAAAAAGGGAGGACTCCCAAGAAAGGTTCAGCCGTGACAGTCTTACCTTTTGATGTTTTGGTTGATATCTTCTACTTTGGCGCCTTCATTTTTTACTTTGTCGACCTGCAAGAAAAGACCAGTAATGACTGATGGGAATTATGGGTACTGCAAATACAATTCTTTGGGAAAATAATAACCTGTAACATGATATACTGAATAAAGTAACCTTCCCATCAATTCTTTATTAATACAACTAAAAAAGTAACAATTACAGATTGTTCAAACTTTAGTTTTTGAATTTAGGAGAAAAGTTGTATAGAGTATTAGTCTTCCCTAAAGACATCTTTTCTTAATTCTTTCTGCGGTTTTGGAATTTTGTAATTATAACTTGACCAAGACCACAAAAAGGTTGAATTAATTTTGGAAGTAAAATCTGTATCACAAGTTTAGCATTATTATATGGCATTATGAACATGATATAATCTGGAATTCTTATTTTATCTTTATTGTTATGTCTGTCAAACTTAGCAAAACCACAAGCTCTGACAAACAGAATTCAGTTCATTTAGGGAGAAAATAAAATAACTGAAGCGTGTCAATAAATAAAGTAGACAAACTTTACTATCAAAGAAATTGATTCTCTCATCTAGAAGTGAGCTAGGCACACCATAAACAAATCAAATTTTTCTTTGTTTCAAATACAGCAATCATCTGCAAAACAGCAACAACAAAAAATAAGTGCTTTACCGATATGTCATGAAAAAATACCTTTTGATATACTGACCTCTGCTTTTGCCTTTTCAACTTCTTCTTCCTTCTTTTTACTAAGAATCTCTTTCTCTTGCCTCAAACTGTCAATCTTTTCCTATTAAATAAATGTGAAAACTTCTCTATATGTCAACCTAACAATAATATATATGAGTTCCTTGAAGAGACTGGCACTCTATTGGCCAAAAAGATATTTCAGTAATTCAATATAAGTCCATTTCTTTCCTCCTTTAATTCCTTTGAACTGCCAAGGATTGAAAACACCCGAGATAGTGACTCCAACATACCAAATTAGGTAAAAACACTTTATCTTCTTGTATGTTTGAGTAACATGTTCACAGGATAAATGCAGTACAAACATCTTAGTCATGACCTTGGACATGATGTCCAGGATAGAAGACCATTGAATTTGTCTCAGTTACTTTCAAGCTATAAGTATATCCACATGGTAAATTTAGTAAAATCCATAATTACTATTTGTCTGAATTATTATATTTACAAGCTGTTATGGGGCTTATTCAAGGTATTAAGATACAGTGATACAAAGAACCAAGCAAACAAACCATTGCTAACCTCCTAAAATACAAGGGAAATGAAAAAGTGGAATCAATACCCTTCATCCTAACATTCTATCCAGATAGCCCTAAAGTGGGTCGCATCATCTTAAAACACTGGAGACCATTGAATTGTGTGAACCACTTAAAATCATCTTTCCACACAAACCAGTTGTAGCATTCTGTAGATGACAACATTTGAGAGACATGCTAGTCAGGTCAAAGTTAAAGCTACTCTCACATCTTATAACAGTTGGGAAATCAAAGCCTTGTGGAGACAAAAGATGCAAGACATGTCAACACGTGAAATAAATAAACAACATTTTCAATCACAATCACAGGTGAAAAGTTAAACATTCTTAGTCAGACTATCTATCTCATTACATACAAGGTATGCAGTATCCAGTATATTGAAGAAACAATGAAATTAAACATTAGAATGAATCTATCTATCTATCTAACTCATTACATACAAGGTATAATTAAATAATAAATAATTAAAGCACAGATAACATGAAATTTACAAGTTACTAAAATCACATTTTCCCACCAGTAATTTGCTTTCACAAACCAATCTCAACTTCCATTCTCCTGACAAAAATTTAAAATGTAAAAAAAAGCACACATCATTTATTTTATTTTTTAATTAGTCACAACAGACTTTGTAATACTACTTTAGAATGAAACTTTAGCTAGTTTTTAAGTAATTGCCATTTTAACAAAATATCTGAGATACAGTTTGAATTGGACAGTTGTCAACAACCCTGCAGATGGTGCAAATGTTTCATTGTTGATCTACTAGCTTATGTCATCAATTAGATTCCTTTGTTCTAACTGTATCATTTCTGTAAATATATAGCAAACATCATGTAGATTCTGTAAACTTGTGTAATTGTACTTTGTAGCTTTGTGCCCTGGAGAAGGAATTGGTAGATTCTGAAAGTGCTTGGGTTGCCTTCACACCAGATGTGCACTTTTGTTTGTCAGTTTTTCTTTCATATACGTGTATTATTTTGGGGGGAGGGGTAAAACTAATTTTAATTATGTAATATTTAATTGCTACTATTGCATTGCTACCTTTTCCCAAGACTTTAGGCCCAGTCCAAGCTTAATATTCCCTCCTCCATTTAACTGGTAGACCAGAATTTTTAAAAAAAAATCTGAATCCAGTCTGATTCCTTAGTCATATCCAAAATACAAAATATCTTCCTCTTTTGACTTCGACCAAGACTAAAGGACATCAGCGCAGGAATTCTTCCAATATTAGCATGCAAGTATTACATAATTAAAATTAGTCCCCCACCCCTATATTATTTTTATAGCAGTAATACAATACCTGCTACTGTTGCATCTCTGAATTTGTCAGCCCAGTGGGAGGCTGATGGCCCAAGATAAGCTGTCAAGTGAACTTACCACTGTTGTCAGTAGGATGTTCTACTGCCTACTGGAGGATGGCTTGACAACTTGTTGGGCTGATACAATTGGACCCAAAGCATAAATACCCTCACTCTGGTGCACCATTAAATGAAGACAGAATGACAAAAAAGTGGAGTGAGAACACCAGAAGGCAGCTTACATGCAATCATCCAAAGAAGAATGATTCAAAAAGGCCCAAGACGCAGCAATAGCTCTGACCTCATGGGCTTCAATTTTCTTTAAAGAGATATCTCTTTCAGTGAGAGACTGATAAGCTCTTCTGATAGTCCGAAGAATCCACTTTGAGATGGTGGCTGCCGAAATATCAGAAGTACCTTTTAAAGGGAGAAAAAGACAGCTACAACCCTTTCTTTTTCCACTTGATTTAGCTAGATAGAACTGTAAAGCTCTAACTGTGGAAAGGAGGCTATCTTGTTCAACCCCAGCATAGATATGACTGAGACTGAGGATTTCAATAGGAACAGGAGCTACTAAAAGGTAGCGGAGTCTTGGCCAGAAACCCCATTTGGCAAAGACAAGAGACTGAATCCTTGTTATCATTGAAATGTAAACAACCTTTTCCACTGACGAAGCATGAATTTCACTCCTCCTTGCCAATACAATGGAAAGGAGGAAGACTGTTTCATGGGTAAGATTGTCAAAGGAAGCTTCACCCAAAGGTTCACAAGGGGTATTAGATAGTGACCAAAGAACACATGAGAAATTCCACCTTGCCATTAATGAGGGAGAGTCTGATCAGTTCTGACCCAACAGAGGGGCCCATAGAAAACTTAAGGGTGTTAGAGAGGGCTGCTCTATAGCCCTTAATGGTGGAAACTGAGCAATCTATTTCTTCAAAGAGAAAAAGAAGATCTGCAACTGCAGTTAAAGGGGAGCAGATAGGATCCAAGGCAGGGGGCTTTAAGGGTCCAAACAGGCGAATGGACCCTATACATACATGTAACAAAACCAGGACATCAAATCAGTACATTTAAAAAAATCGATTAGTAGATTGGCCTCTAAGACAGTAGATTTTTTATCAACATCAATTTTATGTGTTCTAAGGGGATTGAGAAATAAAACAAGTGCATTTTTTGCCATAATATGTATTCTCTTCATACAATAGTAAAGCATAAAGTTTTCAACATGAATCAAATTCTGCTGGCAATGTTACAATAATAATTAATTAATATGAATCAGGGTTTTGTCAATGAAATGAAAAAGGAATAGTTGTATATCTTATAGTACACTGCATAAGATTTTTTAAATAAAATCAACAAGCATTTTAAGTTTCCAACACAAGTTTACTGCCTGGTGACCGCTGATGACATTCACTCAACAGGCTCTCAATAGTTTTCAAGTCCAGATTTCCCTTTGAATCACTCTGTAACTTTTAAAGAATGAAGAATGTCCTCATGACAGAACAACCAGGCTCAGCCTGCAAAGAAGTTATAACTTCGGTTTTCCTTCAGCTGGGTTTTTAAGGCTGCTGACTGCTGTCCAATACTCCTCCAAGCTAAGTTCAACCCAAGAAAGAAGTTCCTGAGTTGGACTTTTAATGTATTCCTAAGCCTCATCCTTAAGGGTTTCTTTCTCTTCTTGGCTCAGATCCAAAAATATGTTGGCAAGTTTTCATCACTGTAACTAAATATATGAAAAATAGAGATTTTGACTTAAAATAAACAGTTAACAAATACATGATGTATTTATGCTTTCATTATTAATTTATCTCAACTTTAAAGCTAATTATCTTGTGATATATTTTTAACAGATATATTTTATCTAGGACTTGAATTTAATTTATGTGCATGAAAACATCAAAGAGTTTATGAATTAGAAAAGATGCATACCTTCATTAACGGAGACCTTCTTGGTTTTTTGATTAAGACAGGCCATGACTCGGAGAACTCATCACGAAATGGAAACTTGTCAATCATGTTCCTGACCACATTGCAGTAGAACTCTCACAGTACTGAAATTTAAAATGAAATAATATATAGTGAAATCAGGGAAATTTATTAACAAGTAAACCACATTATATAAAACAATTATCATATGGTGCAATGCAGTTATTATCTTTAAAAGATTGGTGTGTTACTTGCAGTAATTTGTATTTTACCCAATGATTTCAGTCCAACCTGTATTTATTTAACCACACCTACCTAAAGAAGTTGTTGGTAATTTCTGGAGCGAGATCTTCATTACTGCTCAGGAACTCCCTGGCTCTCCAGCCAACAGCAAGGATACTGTCACTTATGCTGCTTTTCTAGAAGTCACTTCTGTAATATCTGGTTTACTGGTGATGACCTTCGTTGAAACAAACTTTCCTAGAAGCTTTCTTAGTAGCCTGGTCATCTCTGTATGTTGATGTACAATCACTGATTCACCAGCCTTAACAGATGTTTAAACTAATGGTGGATCAGTTTCATCCAGATTTTTGTCCAGCATGCTTACAATACTTTAAAACAAAAATTTAGCTTCAAAGAAACATTTTTCTTTTTAATTTCATATGATAAGAAATCTTAAGCCAGTGTTTGTTCCTAGAAGTTTTGATAAATTTAGAAGTATTCTCAAATGTATCATTAAAAAGCAAATATGCAAAATCGACATTGTTTTTTTTTTTTTACCTGAAACATGGTGTTCAAGTCATTCAAGATAGGCAGGATGAATTCTAGAAAGGCCAAGTACAACCACATCTCTTCAATGATCAGATATTTACAGCACCTATGATTCAAACAGGCTTTTCACCGTCTGCATGGCTTTCAAAGTAACTTCTTAAAGCTGGCCACTGCTGTGGCATATGTTTAACACACATTTCCAGTCATAGCCATCTGGCACTGCAGTGTTTAAGACAGCCATCTGGTACTGCAGTGTTTAAGACAGCCATCTGGTACTGCAGTGTTGAAGACATTTCATTGGCTCTACATCAGTAAACTGCTGAAACTCTTTCAACCCCTCTTTCCGGTTTGAGCTGAAGATCTGTTACAACTCTATGGTCTAAAAAAAATGTAACAGTAAGAAAGTGAAACCAACAAATCAAGAAAAACTGAACAAGCAATTTATTTCTATACAATTAAAGTGAAAATTCGAAAGGCACTTACAATAACGTGAATTAAAATCCAAATAATCCAATAATCCTAAGCGTCCTAATCACAAGTCCTAAATACAGAATGTTCCGAATGAATGATTGTATCCTTAAATGTGTTGATGTGCCAATAGTATTTAATGCCCTGATGTGCCAGTAGTCTTTAATGTGATGATGTGCCAAAATGAAGTACTCCAGAATATCTTTGAATAAGTTCACATAAATCCCAAAATCATCAGTAAAAAATCCAAAATACAAATGTCTGTGAGCACTTTTATAATCCAATGAATATTTAAAATAATTCCTCTCTCTGAATTTGGAATGATTTTTCACAACTGTGATGGCTATTTAAAGACTGATGTTAAGGTAAAAAAAAGCATCCACTAAACATGGTATATATAAAGATAGGTCACATACCTTATTGTGTATGTGATTTTTGACACATAACTCTAAAGGAAATTCTGGTTTTATCTGTAAACAAAATCAACCTTGACCTCAAAATAAATCAACAACTTGTTTACCAAAACTGTCCTTGAACTCAAATACTAAGTAAACAACCTAATTCAAGGACAATAGGACAATAGCTAACATGTCAGCATTATACTTAACATTAAGGTTTAAGCAAATATTAAAGTCAAGAAACATTTATAATTTCCTAAAATATTTATACATGTAATATTATATGAACATCATACATAACAATACAGATAATGAAATGAAAGGCAATGATGTAAATTTTTGATATTTACTATATATGAAGTTGAGAGAAAATAGCTTCAAATACTTAACATATTAAATTTAAATTATGTTTTTTTAAAATTTGTACTTTCTAATATTTATAATCAAGTTGAAATGATTACCAACACACAAAGGACAACTTAATTTTGAAATAATGTTTTTCACTGCTGCATGCCTGTGGCAGAATTGAAGGAACACTTCAGTAAGGAGTTCTTCATCTGGCAGGGGTAGCATCTTTATGCCTTTATGTGTACAAATGTTTGCCAGGTGGCACACACGACCAACATCAAACACTTAAGGGTTCACATTCTTTACTCTGGATGGAACACTGTTGTGTTTCCCAATCATCATATTGCAATTGTCACTGGAAAACTCAATACAGTTTGCCCAGCAATATGTCTGTCTCTGAAAGTCAAATATTATGATAATGATTGTAATTTTTCACACCCTCATAGGTTTTTTGCACTCCATGTTTTGCAGAGAAGTAATTTTCCTTAAAAAGTAGACAAATTTTGTGAAATATTACAAATAATATAAATTTTAAAATGTATAATTATTTATTTTTTTTTACTGAACTAATGCTTCTGAATTAATATTTCATCTGTATAAAATCTGAATGGCTAGGACATATTAAATTATTTTCTTTAGATCATTTCACTTGTGTCCATGTTGCATGTTGGGATACCAAGGAATCTGGTTGAAATGTGCTGAACTGTTTGATTATACACATGGAGTAGAACATTCAACATTTTTATCATCCCCTTGATCATTTGATTCATCAGTCATGACACTGAACTTTCAACTCCAACACATATTTTCAACTTTTCTGTTTCAGTTGGGGGCTAGAGTCTGAATGACAATGTGTGTTGTCATTGTATGCTGGCATGAAAATTTCTGTGCAGTCTCAGAACCTGGAAACATAACTTTAACCAGTCTAGTAAAATGATCTGCTATGAGGAAGAGTAAATTGTGCTCTGCCACAAAATTTGCAAAAAAGTCTCTGTAAGTGCCACTTTATCCACTTTTGATTCAGTCTCAAATAAGGCCTTCAAAGTGTGTTTGTTTGTTACAGAAGAATCATTGCTCCTATGTTATGGTGTCTGCATATGCCTGGTGATATAATTTCTTCCTCCATATACTATCTTAAAATCCAGTTGAACTGGTAATATGTTTTAGCTGGTTGTTATTTAGCATTGGGAGAAAGAACACATTTTGGCATTTTGATATAAATTGAACACAAATATATAAAAGCTTTCTTTAAATATTCGTCTTAAAACATCTTGAACAACACAATAACGATTAAACAAGACATACAATTAAAATACTTACTCTAGTGTGTCTGCTGAAATCAGTTTTGGTCGATCTCTCCATCTTATCTCACCTCTGCCAAAGGTCAGCCAATTCTTAATCAATGACTCCAAAGCCATCATGGACCACCACTGATCCCCTTATTACTTTTAATGCCTCAAAAAACATCCCGAATTTGGCCTTAAACTCTCCAAAATACAACAATAAGGTAATCATTTAACAGCTTGCTATGTGCACATGTTAGCTGTTCTTTAACATTGCACCAGTTGTTGCACTGGTGGAACAGTTCCGGTCCCCAGAAGACTGGTTTTGGCTGGATTTTGTAATGTGTGGATAGAACATGTAAAAATACTGTCATTTTGGGTTTTTTGTTCAAATTTTTCAAAAAAATCTTTTAATTTTCAAAAGTAGTAGATTTCAACTATAAAACAGTATGTGCGGTAGATTGTAAATGGTATTTTTGTCCTACTGCCGGTAGAATCACATGTATGCCTATAACCAAAGGTGGACACCAGATGTCAAAGCATGGAAAAAGGGGCAGACATCCCATCTGCTGTTTGGCAGCCTCTTGGTCTCAAGAAAAATTCTTAGTAGTTACCCAAACCTTTGCTGTATGCATTAGCAACAGAAGGTCTGATCTTGAATGTGCCCCAGAAAGTCTCTCCAAACTGGAGAATCCTGGTGTCTGAAACTCCTGAAGGCCCCAGACACAGGTCACAGGTCTACAGGATAGAAGCAGTAAACAAGTTACCACCTTATCAAAGTAGAGACTTCCTCCTCCTCCATCACCTGACCTGAAAGGTGGGATGAAAAAGGGGATAATAAAGGGTGAGAAGGCCCTGAAGTAACCTGTTCTGCTGGAAACTTATTTGAGTCAACCAGAATTGAAAGGGCATCATCATCCTGACTTAGCTCTTGAGGTGAGACAGAACTATCCCTTCTGGTCTCCATCTCTGGAGAAGATGTTAAGATGGTAGGTTAATTGAACTAACCCTTAGATCTTCCCTCCTTGGAGAATGGAATCAATGATTCCTTCGTGATGCACCTGACTCCCTATCCCCACAGGGATTAGATAGTAACATAGAAAAGTGTGTGTGTGGGTGTGTGTTGTGAATCAACCCAATCCCTCTCCCTAGACTGGCAGTCAAACCCGGTATCTGGTTCAATGACTGGTGTACGGTGCACGAAGAGTGTTGGCTGGTGCCCAGTCACCAGGCAAAAACCAGTTTGGCAATGATGATCTGATAGAAGAGTCTCTGTTGGGGAAACTATAATGTGACAAACAAGATTTCTTATCATCATGTCATTTTCAATCAAGAACATTGCTCTCCCCTACCTTCAGGAAGGTGTGTCTCACTTTTATCAGGTAAAGGCAACTCTGCCACCACATGAAGCAAAAAGGATCTCTCCTTTGCAGGAGCTGAGACCTTCAGATGCCTCCATCACTGGAGGTGGTAACTTCCCCACAACAGGGAGTGTCCTAGATCCTTTCTGCAAACTGAGGGGATTATTGGCCTGAGATGAAAAGGAGGAAGGGGGACCTTTCTTCATTTCTCTATAAGTGTGGCAGATTTCCACTAAGTCCCACACTGCGTTGTTCCATAGACAACAAAACGGGCAATCATCAGCATATATACACTTGGTGTATGATAAAAAGGGGGGCTGAGTGTCTCATGGGGGCTTCTTAAGACCACATTTACTCACACCTTGTGACATAATATAGGTTGAAAGAGAAAAACACAATAACAATATGAACCAGAACCAAAAATAGGTAGAATATACTTAAATTAATACTGGTTACTAAGACAAGGGATAAATTTACTTTGCTAAGTGAGGTGCAATAATCCTTCAAAAACAATGAAACGGGACACAGATATACAAAATAAAAGCAAGGACTGGGGAAAAAATAACCAAAACCAAACCTAAAAAAGATATCTTTGGCCATAAGCAAGCCAAAAGACAACTACAATGACAAAACTTGTAGAGTGTCCAGACACATGAATACATATGTTAGTCCAAGTAAAACAAAGATATTCTGCATGTTGAATATGACTAAAAGATTAGATTGGGATGGTTCTGTTTTTTATTCTGGTCCTCCGATTACTGATTGGAGGATGGAATATTAAGCCTGAACTGGGGACTAGCATCCTGGAAAAAGGTAACAATGCAATAGTAGCAGGTATTGTTTTTTCTATCAAAATGATTTTTCCTGACTGACACAATCTTTATGAACCTGTGTAATAATAATAATAATAATAATAATAATAATAATAATGCTTTATTTATAATAGGTAACTCAATTAGTACAAAACTATTCTCCCTTGAGGCCTTCTCTACAATCTACTTATGTTCAATATATAGATTATTTAACACAAATTAAGGAATACTTATTTCTTATTTAACATGTAGTCAAAACATTTATTTTTAAAAGCATTGAGATAATTTGATTGTTTTATATTTAAAGGAAAGCTGTACCAGACAAGAACTCCTGAAAATGTAAAGCTCTTCTTGAATTACTGTATTTTATGTTTTGGTAGCAAGAGAATTCCAGATTCTATAGAGTGTAGTGAATAATTTGATTGTATCTTGCTAAACATGTCTTGTAGATATTGTGGTGCAATTCAATTCAGAGATTTATATACTAAAACAGCTTTACTCTAATCAATTCTTTTGTCAATTTGCATCCAATTTAATTTTTTAAACAGGGGTTCTGAAGGTACATCATAAGGTTATTCAAGAAGTATACGTACTTCTCTTTCTTGTAAAATTTTAAAATTCTGTCATGGTCTTGTCTGGAGCAGTTTCGCCACACATTAAGGCATTGATACTTGAATATACATGTATGTTCCTAGAGAAGTTATACTGGCTGACTTACAACTGATTGATTCTATACAAAGTTATGTCCCTTGTAGGCCACCTTGTCAAACAATGTCAAAAAACCAGTATTACCACATAAAATCCAACTTGCTGTTGTAGTTAAGATCAAATATTTAAATATGTCAAGAAAGTACTGTAATTTATTCTAATGTATTACATGCAACCCTGCTGTTCTCTTAAATTGCTATTTTGATGATTAAACTCTTAATACAATTCAACTTATGAAAGGGAATTAATGTCTAAAGGGCTCAGGAACAAAAGAAAGATGGCCACCTTCTAATATTACATATGTGGAAATAAAAACAACTGTTTAATTGGTTTAATAACCCTTCTTCAAAATTTTGTTCTCTTTAATTAGAAACAAACATTGTTTTTTGTTTCTTTTCAATATATTTAATCACTGATTCCACAACAAGTTATTACAACTTATATCACATAATCTTGACAGCTCCAATGTTAGTGAGCAAAATTGGATCTCTGAGGTGGTGGAAAGTGGGGAACTGGCAGATATCACAAACCTTGGATGGGGACCTATTTTGCTCTTGCACATACTGAAATTGGGTATCAAAACCAGGATTGTGGAGATGCAAAATGAGTAAATTATCCTTCGAACATCCCAAGTATTACAATAAGCTAGTGAAAGGTATAAAAAGAGATGCCTGAACCTCAAAGAAAACTGAAGAGAGAGACAATGAGAAATTATTCTTCTCTCTTGAAGTAACTTATTGCAATTCAAAGTTAAATAATTTCCACCTAGATTATGAAACATATAAAATATCAAAGATTTACCTGAAGAGGTCTCAGTCTTGATGCAGCCTCCTATAATGAAATGAAAATAAAAAGTCCACATTATCGAACATTAATCCCTACAAAAATTACATGTTCTTTACAAAACTAAATATGGGGCCAAAATCCATACATGTGATAACTCCCTATTTCTTGGGAAATTCCAAGGTCTTAATGATGATTCCTGATGTGATGCCTTTATTTTCTGCATAAATTCTAATATTTTTAGCCTTAAAAAAATGTGTATATTTTATAAAAGAAAGGCACTATCATTGACCATGTCTTGGGTCTCAAAACAAAACTCAAAAACTATTAATTACCAATTATCTCTTACAATTGAAAGCCTGTTCTGTTTTGTTCCTTTAATTTCTGAATGTGCATTTATCGATAGATAATCCAACGGTAACAAGAAGTCATTGTCAAGCTGATATGACTTAAAACACTGCTTCATTCAAGGGAGATTTTGTACATTTTTTCAGTAGCTAAGGCAAAATTACATCTCAGATTATAAATTAACATCATTTCTGCATTATTTTCATGACATAAGACTACAGTTCAATTGATGTACAACAGCAGCCATATTACTTTCTTTTCCTGCAGTATACATCTCTCTTTAGATGTGTACTGGATATTAAAAAAAACTTTTATGATACTTGGTTTGTAAAACTCTGACACAACCTTGAAATAATTATTCTTCAAACAATAGTCCCTCAAAGGAACTGATGCACTACTGGCTGAAAAGAATTCCCAGGAATCCAAGATAAGTCCACATCTTTTGTCCTGTTATTCTTTTTAAACTGCTGAGTATAGAAACAATCTCTGATATTATTTGGAAACTCCAACACACCAAATTTAGTAACAAAAACATTTTCTTACATATCTGAGTTAAGATGTTTACAAGATACATGTAAGTTGTTTACAAGATACATGTAAGATGTTTACAAGATACATGTAAGTTCAGTACAAAATTCTATGTCATGGCCTTTGGCCTTGGAACTGATATCATGGATAGAAAATCACTGAACTTGTCTCAGACAGTGTTAAGATATACCTACATGCTTTTAATTTGGTTAAATTTATAATATTTTAAAATAAAAAGAGTTATTTAAATTGCATCATTTAAGGCATTCAACAGATATATCCGCAAACTGTATTATCATGCTCACAAGCCAGTACATCTAAAATCATGAGTTATTACCTCTGATCGTAAAATCAATATTAGAATGCTGACTATCAAATTATTTATTGGAATACAACTAAATACAAAGTCTATATGTACAAGTAACTGTGTTCATAAGCTCAATAAAGTACAACAATACAAGCCATGCCCTTGGACTTGAGCGAAAGGTCAGTTAGATCTGGTTTTCAAAACACCTTCACAAAAGTGCAGATAAGTTGGTGGTCAGATCTGCCCCATTTTTATCAGATTCAATTAAATATTGCAAGAAGTGTTAGTGAAAACCCTATGACAATGCGACTATTCATGCAAGAGGAGCAATGATAGCAAGAGTTTGGAGATGGCCACTATGCTGAAGGTCAGGTGAGCATAATTTTCATTCAGAACCAGTTACATATTACTATAATAATGTTTCAGTGAAAAAATTATGTTAATAAGACCATCTGTTGAGGAGAAGAAGACTTTCAGGATGGCCATCAAGGTAGCCATTTCGGCATCATTTAATATAGAAATAATAATATTGTAAGAAACAATTTTTAAAAAAAAATGCTGGTTGGGCCATCCGGTAAGGAGAAGTAGCTGTTATGATGTTTTCCAAATTTTTAGAGGTTAGTTTGGTCATTTAGGACCAACTACGTATAATAATAAGTGTTGTTTTTTTTTACCCAATGTTGATATGGTCATCCCTTCTAGAGGAGTGGTGATAACAAAATTTTCTAGATGCCCACCATTGATCAGTGCTATTTTTATTGAGGACTAACTAGCTAGACATCATAAGAAGTCTTTCAGTGAAAACCCCATGTCTATAGGACCATCTACTAAGGAGAAGTATTTATAACAAGATTTTCAAGATGGCTACCATGGCAGTCATATTGTAGGTCTGATAGACACCATTTTCATGTAGGACCAACTAGATATCATTAAGAAATTTTGTAGTAAAAACCCCATGTCGCTACAACTATCAATCCTGGAGAAGTATCAATACCTAGATTTTCAAAACTGCCACAATGGCTATAAAATTAGTGATCTAATTAGCACCCATTTCATTTAGGACAAACTAGACATTGTAAGAAGCTTTACTGGATGTTCGCAGGTAATGAGATTTTTCAAATGTTGTGAAGTTGCATCGGCATCATTTTTATTTATGACAAACTACATATAGTGAGAAGTATTTTAATGAAAACCCCATGCTGTTATGAGGAGAAGAGAGAGCAAGGTTTTCAAGATGGCCACCATGGTGTCCATACTGGATGTCCATATGGCACCATTTTCATTTAGGAACAACTGGACATTATGATGAATGTGTGTGTAAATTTTCATAGCAATCTTCCAGGTAGTTTAGGAGGTTTGGTTTGGTTCTGTGGGGTTTAATGCCATTTTTCAGCACATGGTAGGCTATACATGGTCGCCAGTATATTTGCTGGAAGAAGACCCACCTACCCATGGGAAGCTACTGGCAAGCTTTCTCACATACCCACACTGGAAAAGCTGAGACTCAAATTCATACAGACAAAGGTGAGATGTGTGGGCGATCTGTAAAGGTTAGTGTCTTAGACCACTTGGAAACCTGGGGTCCCCTAGTTTAGGAGGAGTATTGATAACTTGTGCTAACATACAGGTGACAAATGGATGAACTTCAAACAACAGGCCATCAGGCAAGTTCTTCTGGTCTACGACCAGTAGAGCTAAAAACTGCTCTGAATTATTATTACCTTTATTATAATGTCTTTCACATAAAATTGCATGAAGAAATTTTTAAACTATGAAAATAATGGAAGCTTAAGCAAATGCGAATGTATCACTTAAGCTTAATATAGAAAACTGCTCTCCTACTCAAGTTTTTACTTTGTGCAAGTAACTTAACTAAAGTGTATCAAAATATTTTTTTTTTATGTTTTGTTTCATTTGTGAAGCATTTACTTACAAAATACTCACAAAGTTTACATTGTATCAATCGGAAGAGAGCAGGATATCCCTAGTGATTCACTCCTTAACATATTCATGTCATCCCAACAAATTAATTATGCGACTGTCAATGCATAATAAATTAGAAATACGGAAAAGACTTAATTGTACTTGTTAATTAAAGCAATGTGATAAAAAAATGAACATTAAAACATAAAAAATTGGACATTCTAAAGAAATGAATAAGGAAGGTTGATATGTCAATAAAAGTTCCAGATTTATCTTCTAGGTTATCTTTTCTGCCACCCCTTGATATCCTTTCATACCCTAAAGGCATGATATCTCTCACCTCTCTGCCTGGAATACAACCCCACCCTTGTATAAAATATCATCTTCCAGCCTTCTTCAGGTAGGATACAGTCATCAAAGGCCCCCACATCCCCAGCTTCTTACAAGGAAGAAAGTCACCCTACAAATTTGTTCCAACTTTTACAGGTGGGGTATCTTTAATCCTCTTCCATGATTAAATACAGATTAAAATTTCTCTATGCTAAGACTGGAAAAACATTCCAACCCAGTTTTGATAAAAAATTGTCCAGTATACCCTGGAGACGAGGAGTGTGCATCTAAGGATTACTTGCTATTATTTTCTGTTTGTGAGGTTCATTATCTCTGCATATAAATGTGGACTCAGTCACAGATAACCTCAGAATTAATTGTATTAACTCAATACACAATATCAATGGTACAGAATTCATTGTATTAACTCAATACACAATATCAATAGTACAGAATTCATTGTATTACCTCAATACACGATATCAATGGTACAGAATTCATTGTATTAACTCAATACACAATATCAATGGTACAGAATAAGTGAAAAATTGTGCTGCATACTTTATTATGATACATCCATTTAATTTTCCTGGTTACATTTTTTTAAAATTTGCTGATCAAGTTGCTGAAAACTAAGTATTGAGGTTAGATAGAACAAGGATGAAACAACAAAAATGATATTATTCTTGACTATGTGTGAGATGTGCTTCCTATATGAAATACATACCACACAAATGGGGTAAAAAATGTACACATAATTTATCCAGGTAGTTTTATTCACAAAAACTTCCTTCATAGTTAATTTCTGATAAACAAATTTGGAAAAACTGTAACACTTGACAAGATCAATATAAGAAGTTTGATAGCTGTTCACTATGTCATATTATGCAACAGCTGGCCCCATTTTTAACATTTTTTGTAAGCATTTGTTCCATAAGCAAATATGAAATTATGGGAATATATAAAGCTGGTTTTTAAAGTTGATATCCCAATATACATATCCTACAACAAGTTTTATATGCATATTATCTATTAGTATTGAGACCTGAATGAGTTTTATGTAGCCTTGATTGTCTGGTTTTTACCTTTAAAATCACTAGAACAAACAGTTTATCATACTGAAATGATTTTTTCTCATCCCATTGGTACTATTATAGTACATTATTTTTGTGATGAAAATTGTTTACATTTTTTAAAAGGTTGCATAAAATGAATAAATTTGTTGCATTTTTACTGGTTAGGCATTAAAAAAACCCAAAGGAATAAGCAAACATTCACAGCGAATGTTTATTATATTTTAATACATAATAAAAATAAATTAGAAGCAAGATTTTATCAATGAAATGTTTCCTTGATTTCCTGGATTAAGGAAATTTAATTTTCTTATTTGAACTTAAGACTTCTGTAATATGTTGATCACCTCAATTTCCTGGTTGTGGGCCTCATTGTCACGGAGAAGGGCGGCTTTGTCTTCCTCCATTTTGATCCGCTGTAAACCAATCTCAATGTCCAGTATTTTCTCCCTAATACAGTCAATGCTAGTTCTCTGATTCTGGATCTTGTTCATGTGGTCACTCAACTTTTGCCACTTTAAATTGAGCTGACGAGTCAGAGATTCTCTGGTAGTTGAAAACAAAAATTTTAAACATTGTCTTTGTTTTTATTTTTAAAGGTAGTTATGATGAATATTCACAAAAACAAACAAGGTGTCAACTTGTAAACACAAATCCCCTCACAAACAGCAGCACATTTTAGAGTAGCTGACAAGGTACAGACAGGTATGGAGGAAAATATTTTTTTAAAAACAGAATTGCACAGTATATGCCTGCTTAGTGTTGAATAGTCATCTATGTAGATAACAAAACTTTGGTGCAGAAACCGTTTTTCTTCTCTCATTCACAGTGACCTGGACCTTTGACCTTTGGACCCAAAAATCAATAGGTTTAATCCTTACAGAAAGTGCAATCCATCCACAAAGTTTGGTCCAGGTCTGAGATGTAGAACTAATGTTTTTGTACAGAAACCATTTCTCTTCTTTCAGTCACAGTGACCCTGATCTTTGATCTCAAAATCAATAGGGTTCCTTACCCCATGTGCAAGACATCCACAAAGTTTGGTCCAGGTATGTGATGTAAAACTAATATTATTGTGTGGAAATCATTTTTATTCCTTCAGTCGCACAAACCTTTGACCTTTTGAACCCAAAATCAATAGGATTCTTCCTTACCCCAATTGCAAGCCATCCACAAAGTTTGGCAACTGTAAATGGCAGAGAATGCGAGTTATTGTTCAGAAACCATTTTCATTCTTTCAGTCACTGTGACTTTGACCTTTGAACTTTTGACCCTGAAATCAATATGATTTTTCCTTACCCCAAAATCAAGCCATCCACAAAGTTTGGTAACTGTAGGTGGTGGAGCACTTGCGTTATTGTGCAGAAACCATTTTGTTCTTTCAGTCACAGTGACCTTGACCTTTTGACTTCAAAATTGATAAAAAAAATCCTTATCATAAGTGTAAGCCAACCACAAAGCCTTGTAAATGTAGACAGTGGAGGACTCGAATTATGATATGAAAAGTCACAATGACCTAGATCTTGCAGCTTCTCCACCCCCCCACCCCCCCAGGGTAATTGAAAGGGTTCTTCCCTATCCCAAATACAAGCCATCAACAAACTTTGGTAACTGTAGATCATGGACAAAACTTGAGTTATTGCACAGAAACCCAATTGGTAACAGACAGATGGACAATAAAATAACATAATGCAATTATGCAATCCACCTTATGGCAGATATATAAAAAGGGAGATTGATCAAGCTTCACAGGTTGAACATTTGACTCTTGGCTTTGTACATTGTTTTACAAATATGAAGAGGCATATAATTCCTCCTATGATGAGCATATGTTGGACCAAACACAGGGAGATTTCAAAAGCAGCTTTAAAAGTTCTTTGACTTTACAAAGCTGTGAAAAGAGCTAAAAAGCAAAAAGAAGTACATGAAACAAGGTAGATCAATTTGCCAAAGATGAGAAAAAAAAAGTAGATAAATTGTGAGATTTAATTCCAGATAGCTTAAACAATACAATGTGGTTTTTTCAACACAATTCATTTCGGACTTGGGCGTCACAGAGTGTCAGGATGAAATTATTCTGAGGCAGAGTCCAGATTTTTCAGAATGTCCAAAATAACACCAGGATCGGGAAATTTCATGTAAATATATTTACTTGCCCAGTTAAATGACCCTGAATTATGTAAACCATCTGATCTGGAAGCTAAACAGCCAAAATGTATTTCTTATTTTCTTGTGCATTTGTTCTTAAAATGACAACCACATGATAACAAAAAGTAAAGTCTTCCTGCATGTATTTATGCAGATAAGAGGTTTATTGTTTCTGTCAGTGAGCATAATGATTAAGATTACCTGATGATGAAAACAAACCAGGTAGAAGATATACATCACAGTGACTATTTCATTATGGTGGATTAGGGTTTAGCACTTCTATGGATGCATGCATTTAAAGTTTCATGACAGTCTTCCAACCTGGTCCAATTTCAACCAATTTCAACTTGGTCCAATTCCAACTTGGTCCAATTTCCACTTTGTCCAATTCCAACTTGGTCCAATTTCAACTTGGTCCAATTCCAACTCAGAACTCACAAAGTTTTACCAAGAGAATCTTAAGTTGACTCACTTTCACCCTAATAGGCATATAACAAAGTCATCTTGAACAACTCTGAAAACATTAAACTAAGAAAATTCTGTATACTTGTGTTTTTCGATCAAATAAAAGTTGAAACCAATGTAATGGCAATTGTTTTAAGTGTGCAATTTGTTTTTCAAAGTTTAATTTTCACTGCATGCAAGGAATATAGTTTTTAATTAATAGGTACAATATTTTCATCAACATAAATGATAAACAAAAGCATGAAATTAGTCAGCAAATTTTATATTCATTTCAAAGTCTATATTTCTGGCTCAGAATTCATCTAGATATGTCAAACTTCCAAATATTTCTACTGTGATTCCTTAACCAAACTTACGCTTCGGTCTGAAGTTTCTCCTTTTCATTGATAACTTCCTGGAGGATTCTTCCTGAATCTGAAAAAGTTACTATGAGATGAGTAATGTAATGTTGGGCCACAGTGGCCTGTTTATGTAGCTTTGTCCACCAAAATATGGGATCAACAAAAGTAAAAGTTCTCCTTGTTGACATTTTGTATGTTTGATCGTGTCTCCTTCACTGAAGGGTGTTTTATTTCATGCACTTCTGTGAATCTGGTTACATTACAATGGACATAAAGCCTTGTTTCCAAATATGTGTCCCATTTTGAGCACAGAAACAATATTTTTAGTAACTAGTAACATAATTAAATTAGTATGTCTGTCTGTATGTATGTCTGTCTGTAACTTCATTAATATGCATGGATCTTACTCATTATCAAACTTGTCTGAGATCATGACGATATAAGCCCATATTATAAATTTGATATGCATGGATCTTACTCATTATCAAACTTGTCTGAGATCATGACGATATAAGCCCATATTATAAATTTGATCAAAATCAGAAACATGGTCACAAGAGGTCACTTGAAAATCCAAGAAATGAACAGAATGAAAAGTTTTCCACAAGTATGTTCTTTCACAACGAAAACCATTCTCTGATTTACATGAAAGAGTGGTCACCAAATTTACAGAACTCACCTCCACCAGCCAGTTTGGGAGACTTGATCTGTGCATCTAACTCCCAGACTTCTTCTTCATAAAACCCCATCATGTTAATGTCGTGCTGAATCAACTTCACTGCATCAACTTCGTTCTCTTTTAATTTCAACTTATCCTCAAGCTGTATCACAAACATAAAAAATGAACTATAAATTACATGATCCTTAAATTTAAGAGATTTACTCCCTATTTATGAATGTCGGCAATATATAATCTCAGTAAATTGACAATTTTCCAAATTTTCCTTTCATACTGTTATATATTTCACATAAAATATCAGAATGGTGCATCCGGTGGCCTTCTCAAATTTTTCTTGCATTCTGATATGTATTTCACATAAAATATCAGAATGGTGCCATCTGGTGGCCTTCTTAAATTTTCCTTGCATACTGTTATGTATTTCACATAAAATATAAAATGGTGCCATCTGGTGGCCTTCTTAAATTTTCCTTGCATACTGTTATGTATTTCACATAAAATATCCGAATGGTGCCATCTGGTGGCCTTCTCAAATTTTCCTTGCATACTGTTATGTATTTCACATAAAATATCAGAATGGTGCCATCTGGTGGCCTTCTCAAATTTTCCTTGCATACTGTTATGTATTTCACATAAAATATCAAAATGGTGCCATCTGGTGGCCTTCTCAAATTCTCTAGATTCATATGCTTGCTACTACTTTCTTTTTTACAATGCTTTCCAGGTAAAAAAAAAAATGACAAGATGGTCATGATCTGCATGTCAAGCCTGCCTCTGAGCTTAAATAATGAGGGCATTTATTTAGCTGGATACAAATAAATGCATAGGTAATATTCCAAATCTGAATAAAATGCTATTGAAAGAAAAGGAAATCTAAAACTTTAACATTGAAGTTAATGTAGGTTTTTTATGTTTGGATGGACATGCACACAGATGCCAAAGTGATCGCTATGTCAAGGTTCTGACAAGGTGAACTTGACAAAAATCATGTTTGGTACACACATATGCTTCAAAGTCATTTGAATGGTCTACAAATTTTTCTGGAGGTATGCTCCATACCTGTGTTTGGACAAATGTAATAAAAACTGAACAAGACAATATACAAGATTATTCAATGACTAGACTATAGTTGAGTTTATACTGATGGTCAAGATAGTGCCATTGGTTTGTACAGCCCCCAAGAGTTGCTTTTCAAGGACTTTTAAGGAGCATCTTTTCTTTTGGAAGTTGGACTTCCTCCATATGTTATTTTGCCCATCACTGTGTGAAAAGGTACAAAAGAAGAAGAAAAAACAGTTAACTAATTAACGCACCACTACAGCAAAGGGAAGATACTCCATCTGATAACTACCTGTGTCATGTGGCATTTGATCCACCTAGTTTTATTCAAATTTATTTACTTGTTAATTATTTGTAGGAAAATAAATAACAAAAATTCTGAATTTAAAAAGTGATATATTTTATTCAGTTTTAACTGTTTGTAATCCCTCAAAAATTCAAGGAGTTTTGGGAAAACTTCAAAAAGTCTGTTAACAAATTGAAAAAGTTTTCAAGGATAAATGTTTTTCTTCTTCAAGATTCGAGGCTTTTTCAAGGCAACCCTTCAAATTTAAGGATTTTTCAAGGTTGCACAAACCATGGTGTGAGATGTTTTAGATATGTTTTCATCCAAACTAGACAACAGCTAAATTTATTATTACAGCATTCTCTCACAATATTGCACTTCTTTATAACAGGGTTCCTGTTATAAGCATGTATGGTCATGGATACCTTTTCATTAAGTGATATTACAGTTATATGTATCATGTGCTTTATCATAAGGTAGTCCCATTATAAGTCAGTTTACTCTGTGGCTCCCATGGAAAGCATTATAATGAGGGAATACTGTACATGACTCCTCAATCTACTGTAATCTGGTTGGTTAAATCACCATAAGTTGTTTTTTGCTAAAACATTATAAGTAGTGCCTCACTCTAAAGCACTCAATTTATAACATGGTCCCTGATATAACACAGTATGGTCATGGAGCCCATTAAACTGATTGGTATCTATTTTTCCATATAGTATACTCCATTACAAGGCAACCTTGCCTATGTCACAGCAAAGAAGCTGCAATGACTCAGTAGTTAAGGCATTGGACTCATGACCACAAGGGTGTGGGTTTCATTCCTACCAATGGATCGACCCAGATGGGATACTGTGGTGTGTCCTTGGGCAAGACACTTTGCTCAACTAGCTTGGAAATGATATAACCTTCATGTGTTGTGGGGATGTAAAACATTAAAAGAACTATTTACACAGTACATTTTTATGTGTTGTAGTGATGTAAAACATCAAACCAAACTAATTACACAGTACATTTTGATGTGTTGTGGTGATGTAAAACATCAAACCAAATTATTTACACAGTACATTTGTATGGCTACCCTGAAGAGCATTACAGCGAGAGACCACTGTATTACCCTCATGTCCACACACAAGGATGATATCATATTCCATTGGCTCACTGGATGCATATCAGTGTATTATCCTCATGTCCACACACAAGGATGATATCATATTCCATTGGCTCACTGGATGCATATCAGTGTATTATCCTCATGTCCACACACAAGGATGATATCATATTCCATTGGCTCACTGGATGCATATCAGTGTATTATCCTCATGTCCACACACAAGGATGATATCATATTCCATTGGCTCACTGGATGCATATCAGTGTATTATCCTCATGTCCACACACAAGGATGATATCACATTCCATTGGCTCACTGGATGCATATATGTGTATTACCCTCATGTCCACACACAAGGATGATATCACAGTCCATTGGCTCACTGGATGCATATCTGTGTATTACCCTCATGTCCACACACAACGATGATATCATATTCCATTGACTCACTGGATGCATATCTGTGTATTACCCTCATGTCCACACACAAGGATGATATCACATTCCATTGGCTCACTGGATGCATATATGTGTATTACCCTCATATCCATACACAAGGATGATATAAGATTCCATTGGCTCACTGCATGCATATCTGTGTATTACCCTCATGTCCACACACAAGGATGATATCACATTCCATTGGCTCACTGGATGCATATCTGCCTACCTTCCAGACACTGGTTGGGGTTTTTGAGATTGCAAAAGTGGATTTGTAATCCCAAGTGTCACCCAAATAAGTGACATTGCACAATTAAGAATAAGTTGTCTAATCATAGAAAATGACTGGAAATTAAAATTGAAAAAATAAAATAAAATAGAATGCCTGTCTTCTTTGAGCTTAATACACTTCCAAACAAAACAAGCTGGTTGGCTCTTAAGTTTTGTATATCATCACAACACACACACACACACACACACACTAAAACTACAATCGTGTTTATGGAGCGTGGATGACCCACTACAGTGCCTGAAATGACTTAAGTGAAAACTTAACCAAGGTGTGACAGACAGATGGATGGATGAAACACTATATGCCCCAACAACTGTTGTGGTGGGGCACAAATTCCAAAATGTTTCTATCTTGCAAATCCATTATAAAAAAATCAGAATTCATTTAGCATCCATTTTCCATCATTAATCATTTAGTTATGAATTACTCCTAATTGTCACTATTTGTTGGACAGTGGAGTACAGCATTAACTTGCAGATGCAGACTTTGCTGCTCTCCATAGTTCATTGTTTTTTGTTGTAAGGTAATACAAATTTCATTAGTGTTAATCTTTGCTTTCATTAGAGACATCATGGTTCTGTTCAAACTTCCCCAAAAATTTTGTTAAATTTTTCTCAGCATTGAAAATCATCTTTCTGCATCTGCCTTGATGCAGGGTGGTGTTGCTATGTCAATGGATGTTGCATAGTTCCAGAATGACTAATGTCAATATGGTGTTTGCAGTATATACAGAGGATACAATGCCTCCCCCCCTTGCTGCTGTGCTCCTCAAAGTCAAACTCCTTCAACCAGGATTTCGGGGCCCCAGGTGGCCGAGTGGTCTAAGGCGCTCGCCTTTACAGATCACTGACATCTCACATCTGTCCGCGTGAGTTCGAGTCTCGGGCTCGGCCAATGTGGGTATGTGAGAAAGCTTGCCAGTAGCTTCCTGTGGGTCTGTGGTTCTTCCCGGGGTTTTCTCAGGATCTTCCTCTACCAAATATTCTGGCCACCATGTATTGCCTATCATGTGCTGAAAAATGGCGTTAAAAGCATAACAACCAACCATCAACCAGGATTTCTGAATTCAATTTCGCTGGGCACTGCTCACTTCACAGATGACTCATTCTAGCCTGAATCACAGGCTCGGCTACATTTTGAATCACACTTCCACACTGCTCCTAACTTTACCATTCCATCTACTGACATAATCCCATTTTGCATATGGAGTAAATTCCAACTTCAAAGAAACATTGCTGCTGATCACAAACTAGCCAGTAATCTGCATAAATAAGGCAACAAAGAGTAATAATTTTTGTTTCTTCAACACGCAATTCCGATTTACCTACCTAGTAACTTCCAATAAATTGGGTTGTTCCACTTCATTTACTTTACCTATGCAAATCAACCTAATGGGCTATCCCACAGCAATGCTCAAAGGATTCGCAAACACAAAATCACCCTAGCTATTATCAGTGAATTAAGTAATTTGTGGAATGTTGGTTATTCATCTCTGACCACCTTTACCTTTTAATCACCTTCATTACAATTAACTGTGTAAACTTCCCATTGGTGATAGTTTTCCATGAGCATTACACATAAAGCTATACAAATCACGACTGTTTACTGCTTAAAAGGCTACAGATTATGGCATATATCATGGTGCTCTTATAAACATGACTGTGTTGCCTGATGGGGCTGTATAATGTGATGTAAGCTAAAAATGTTATTAGTTTACATGACTGATAGTACATGAACAATCTAGTTTAAATGCAGGTATACTAGCTTGGCTGGCTCATCAAAATCTAAATAAAAGAGGATTTATTAAGTATTAAAAGTTGTGTTCAGATATTGAACTACAAGTTTGCAGACAGAGAGAGAGAGTGAGAGAGAGTATACAACATAACTATATAAAACTTTAGCCACAAGTTGTGCAGTCATTGGGAACACACTAGTTGACAACATCAGTTTAAGGCCCAGAATATGCAATACTGTTCTATATTGCAGTTTTGTAATCAAAAGTGTAACAGTTACTAGCTTTAAAATCAATATGGGATACTTTGGTTACATCAAATAATTTGCCTGTATACACTTAGTCAGTGCTTTTCTGACTGATAAATTCAATTCTGAATGTATCTTGTAATATTTATGAAGGAATACAGGAGAACATGTGTATAGCCTACTCAAAAATAGTAACAGCACTGCCTCAGCAGAACAGTTTCAAACTGGGGGTCGTCTCAAGGTTTTATAACAGCAAAATGACCCATGTATAAAGTTGAACATGAGGGAAAGCAACAATAATAATAATAATAATACTACTTTATTTATAGAGGGTGGTTCATTTAGTCCAGGATTATTCTCCCTTGAGGCACTCTTAAAAAAACAAGTATAACAATCTGCATCATACAAAAGATAATAGTGATTATCACATAGTTGGTACACTTTACATATAGTGTGTGTAGTTTCATATTTTTGGTATGTTAACATATCACTTTATGTGAATCTGATTGGTCCAAATAAGCCCATAAAATTCTGCGCAGTATTCTCTTTATTGATTGGCTGTGACTGTGAGAATTTTCTTTACCCTTCCTTTTGGAACTTTATTTTTTTACTATTATTCTCAACATTTTGACTGCCATTTTTCGAATCGATTTCCCAAGAGGCATTTAGAAAAAAAGGTTACGTCTGTCAGAATATGCCCAATTTAACACCCAGGGGCTCTTTACAAATGAAATTACGAGTATCGGGCAATGGATAGGGCTAAGGGGTCCAAACCTGTTGCTCACACCCCACCCCATAACAAGCGTGGTTTAAATGTCAACCTATAGGAGTAAATAAACTCACCTCTCTTTTGAAAAGAATTTCGACAAAATTGCTCGTCTCCCAACTGACACAAAGTTATATAACCACAGCATTCTTACAAATCAAATAATGTAGATATCCAGTCACAGAAACATCCAGAGAGTTAATAACTATAGCCAAATAAGTGCAAATCAGTACCTGCATTTCTCTTAAATTCTCAGCAACACTTCTACATCTAGCATAGTTTCTGCATCCAGTAATACTTCCTTCAGAGAAATATCCAACAACTAGAATACTTTTTCTTCTGCCAAATCCAATACGGTGGAAACTATGTAAACAGTCACATACAAATTCATGTATACGGTGCTATTTAGTAGTTACTCCTTATAGCTGACCTAACCAAGTGAACTATGTAACAACACATAGGTATTTTCAGCGGCAGTCCAATTTTGAAAAATTATCCTGTTCATGAAAAATGTTCTATTGATTAAAAGGACATTTGCTCTTTTAATTGTTATTTATAAAAAAATTATACTTCTAAATGTTATTTGTTATCAAACTGTTCAATACTGCTTCAACTCGCGTCTGGGACTATTTTATCATGTGCAAGAATTTAAAGATGCAGCGTCTGAGCCAGAATGAAATACCGAAAAAGATGTTTTCTTCTGGAAATTATTTAACTCGTTTCATAAATTCAATATTAAATCATTACCCATTTGAGATCCTCTATTTTTACTATTTATTTAACATGTCTTTAGTGTTATAAGTACTAAATTCTATTATAATCAATTAGTAACATACATACTCATGATATCTCTTCTTAAATACGGTAATATTTTCTGCAGATTTTACATGCAGTGGAAGCTTGTTCAACAGAACTGTACTAGAGTATTGGAAGTTTTTCTTAAATTGCTCACAGAACTTTTGGAAGATAAAAAGCATATCTCTGACTCATAGCTAAACAGAACAATCAAATAATGAATTCCACAATATCTGACTCAAGGGTGACTAATATATGTATCTTACATCTCGAATTTCGGTCTCCAGTCGATCTATTTCCTCAGTGGTTTTCTTCATACTTGTCTTTAAATATGGAATCTCCTCGGTTTTTAAGATCCTCATCTGAAACAATATGCGTATCAACTACTAAGTAAAGAATTTCCAGCAATGAACCAGAAACTGGAGTGTTTCTTATATAAAACAAATCAACAAATTGACGATAGTATTATAAGGAATATCCTACCTCTATTATCTTTGAGTTCATGAGTTCTAAGTTATTTCAAGAATGTACGGTGTATTGATCTTTACGACAAATCTATACGAGGTATAGCATAATAATATGAAATCAACTAACAAACTTTGTGTTTGAGAAAGTCCACTGGTAACCTTTGAAATACAATAGTCAAGCTAATTACTGCCCAGGGTGCTCAGAAAATTTATTTTTGGGATAAATTCTTCTGGCAAAGTAGCTTTGTTACAAGCGTGAAATCCAACCCAACCCTGACATTAAGCTGCTCTGCTGATGGTACTGCATGTAATTATCACAAACATTTCTAATTTATGAATATTTACTGGATATTTATCTGTGGTCGAAAAAAGAAAGGAATACACAACAACAAAAAATGCATATCAGATTGTCACAAAATATCAATGTTTCAAATGAAAAGTTTCAAGTTATCCACAGATGTTTTTATCTGGTCTTTTTTAATCAACAAAAAGAGAATGAACCAAATAAAACAAAAAGAGAATGAACCAAACTAATCACCTTTTTATCAGTGGCAATGCCACAGGTGGCAGCCTCTCCAGTATTTGGTTTTGTCCTTTTGACCTTTCTGAGCATTATAACCATGCAATTGTGCACTAAATTTATTGAACTACTTACATTCAACCAAAATTGGCAGAAATAACATGTTCATAAATATAGAAATACAATTCAAAACAATTTAACGAAGGTGAATGCATCTAGAAGCAAATGGAAAACCACTTTATTCTATGCTGTGGACCTTTATAAAGACAGCTCTACTTACAAGATACAAATATGTTCAGAGAAATTAGATTGGTCATGCTAGCAGTACACTGGACACCACTCATCCGCCACATGTAATCTTGAATAACTGCATCGTTGCAGCCTACCTATAGTTGATTTATGCTAGGCGATGGAACTTAATCTCAGACCAAACTGATTATTTAAAATTACTTGTAATGGTAGTGAATTGACTTTTTTGTATTTTTTTATGTTAAAAATTACTTCAGAATCTGTCGAGACTAAACACCAATGTCACTTCACTAAAGAATATTAATACTTCTGAGACAGAACACGTTTCTTGTAAAAAAAAAGGCAGTAGTAGTGAAGTTCAAAGACTAAAAGGGTCTCTGGTCTGTGAATTGTGTAATGTAAAATATGATTAAGCAAAGAATCATAACAAGTTACAGTATCAATTAATTGCTGTACAGGAACATTCATATTCCAAAGATGTTCAAATATTTGTAAAGTCAAATGGAAGGCCCATAGGCTTCAATATGCCATTTTTCATTGCTTTATTTTTGGAAGGGAATAGATGAGAAAAAGTGTGTGTCTCATTGTCTGACTACCAATGTGATAATAATAATAAAACTTACAGGTTTAAGCTGCATCATGTCATCATATTTATTTTGGAATTCATCAAGGTCTTTCTCTGCCTCCTGTAACTTGGCAGATATCCTTTCTGATTTGTTTCCAAGCTGTAAAATCAGAGAGTATAAAATGAACAATGAAAATGTTCATGACCTGGTGTCACACAGTAATTCAAATCAAATAGAAACAACTAAGATAAATGAATAAGTGTATAGTAACAACATAATTATTGATAACAAACCTAGTCTGTCCCTCATTGTTTGAAGTAGCAGGTAAAATGGTAAAGTAGACGTGAGTCGGGGGAGGGCCTCCCCATTGACCAAAATGATTTTTTTTGTGACCTTGAAATCAGGTTCTCCTAATAGCTAATAAGGGCAAGCTTTGGCAGCAAACTACCTTCTTGTTTTCACTGACTGTATATTAAACAAAGATTGGAACCACTTCTTTGTAATTTCTTTACCTTTAATTGCAGTTAACCTATGGTCACTTAGTTTAACCTTCAGGTTGCAAGTTGAATCTTTTGAGATGACAGTCCAAGGTTTTCTTATTTATAGTAACAGCCACCACATCTAAAGGCAGATCGGCATCATTTGTACAAACCTGACTGGCTTTATGACTTGATGCTTTCTGTAAAATGTAGCAAAATTCTGTTCAGCGGCTTTTGAGTAGAAGACATTAAAGATTTTCAATTTTTAGTAATGGTGGCCATATTTGATAGCAGATCAGCAATATCTGTAAACATGAGTCCCTGAACAGGACTGATGTTCTACTGGACTAAACGAATTTTGAGGAATCCATGATAAGTCAGTTAATTCCGTTCTTTTATTTTTTTCAAGTGTATTGAGTATTGAAACCATCTGAGATATTCTTGAGAAACTCCGACAGACCTATTTTGGTAGCAAAGAGATTTTCTCAAATGCTTGAGCTAACATATTCAGTTGATACCTGTAAATGTAGTGCATACTTCTTTGTCATGACCTTTGACCTTGAACCTGATATCATGGATGCAAGATCAATGATGCGTCTCAGACACTGTCAAGATATATCCAACTGCTCAGTTTTGTTAAGAGCTGTGGCAGCTCATTTGGCAGAGCATCATATTCATAATCCAAGTGTTGCAGGTTTAATAGTCACCCAGGCCAGCCCAGGTCAGCTGCTTAGGTGAGTCCTAGTGGAAAGGCACTAAGCTCCCATTTTCTTGGCATGATATAGCTCAAGGTATTCTTCCGATATATCCTCAAAATGAGTTGGACAAAAATCCATTCATACTTGTTTCCTATCAAGCTTACAAGCCCACTACAACTAAACACTTGAGTCAGGACTATCAACTGGAATGCAACTAAATACAAATTCTGGTCTAAATTCATTTGTATATCTACAAATCTTTGTGTCCATAGGCTCAGTGATGTTCAAAAATGCAAGCAATAAGCTTTGACATTATGCCACAGTCAATTAGGTATGGTTTTCAAACTCCTTCACAACTATTTCATTCAGAACCATTTACATAGTGCAGAAGTGTAGAAGTGAAAATCCAATGTCAAGGCCACCATTCTTTCAACATGAGAAGTGATACCAAATGCTCAAGATGGCCACTATGGTGCCAGGTTGGAGGTCAGATGAGCACCATTTTATTTATCACCAGCTACATATTGCTACAGTGTTTTAGTGAAAACCTCATGTTGATAAGACCATCCATTGAGAAGAAGTAGCTACATAAAAACTTTCAGGATGACCATCAAGGCAGCAATATGGAGGTTGAATCAGCATCATTTTAAAATAAGAACAACTACATATTCTAAGAAAGAAGTGGGTATTTTTGTTGATATTTTGTATTGATTAAAAAAGTCAATATAACTATTACATCAAAAGAAGTAGCTGTAATGAGATTTTTCATAGTTGGAGGTCATGTTGGCATAATTTTTAATTAGGATCAACCAAATATAGTGAGAAATGTTTAAGTGAACATTACTTTAAGAGGAGTAGTAATAACAAGATTTTCAAGGAGGCAATCATTATGATCATATTCGAGGTCTGATCTGCACCATTTTTCTTTTAGCACCATACAGACATCAAAAGGATTTTTTTTTAGTGAAAACCCAGTGTTGATATGGCCATTCACTCTGGAATAGTGATAACAAGATTTTCAACATGGATGCAGATCAGCATCATTTTCAATTACAACCAACTAGACATTATAGAAGTCCTTTAGTGAAAACCTCATGTTAACATGAACAGACATTCAGGAATAGTAATAACAAGATTTTCAAGATGTCCACCACAGCAGTCATGTTGGACATGAGATTGGCACCATTATCTTTAAGGACCAACTGTGTATCATAAGAAGTCTTTTAGTGAAAACCCCATGTTAATATGACCATCTATTCAGGAGAAGTAGCAATAACAAGATTTTCAAGTGGGCTACCATGGCTGCCATCTTGGAAGTCAGATCAGCACCATTTTCATTTAGGATCAACTACATATCATGAGAAGTATTTTGGTGAAAACCCCATGACAATACAACCATCCATTCAGAAGGATTAGTGAGAACAAAATATTGCATGTCACAGAAGTACCATTTTCATCTAGGACCAACTGACCTCTAAAAAAAACTGTATGCCAAGTTTCATGACATTCCAGGTAGTTTAGGAGGTCTAGCAATAATAAACAACTGCTAATGGATGAAGGATGCATAATCTCTTCTGATGTTTGAAAGCTGAAAGGCCTTCATGCCAGATGCTCTCTGTCAAATTGTGTTAAATTCTGTTCAGCGGTTTTTGAGAAGTCATTTAAGGTTTATCTATTTTATTATTGGTGGTCATATTTTATGGTGGACTGCCATCATTTGTACGAATTGAAAAGACCTTTATGCCAGAAATTTGGTTATATTTAGTCAAATTCTGTTTTGGTTTTTTTTAGAAGTTTTTTGAGTTGTTTTCTATTTTTTTTAAACAGCTGCCATATTTTACGATGTATTGGCATCATTTGTATAAACTTTAAAGGGCCTTTATGCAAGAATGCATTCTATCAAATTTGCTAAAAATCTATTAAGTGGTTTTTGAGGCATCCATGAAAGTTTTTATTTTTATTTTTAGTAATGAAGCCAAATTGGCATCATTTGTAAAAATTAAAAGCACTTCATGCTATGATGTTCTCTGCCATGATAGTCTGAAACTGGTCCAGTGGTTTTCCAGAAGAAAATACCAACTGTTGACAGATGATGCACACCGGGATGTGGGACCACACTGTAAACTCACTTGGCCTTTTTGCCCAGATGAGCTAAAAAATGTGAATACCTATTAGAGTCAAAATAGTAATGACTACAATGCTCTAAAGTCACTGGCTCTTTTCATCTCTTTTCATCTTAATGCTGAACTTTGTTCCATGTATCATGAAATTCAATGCATTGGAGGTGGCCAGTACAATGATAAGGGAGTATTCAACTGTGATTTTGAACTACCAGTAACTTGTTACATGTACTTACAAAATATAAAAAATATGTGCACTGAACATTTGAGAGAAGAAATTATGTAAATCAGCTTTTCTTAAACTTAAACAAGAAGTTGCACATACAATAAATTTTTTAAGACATTATTATTGTAAGTAATATAAATTCTTTACTGACAAAATCATTTATATTCATAACATTGCTTGACCAACATGTATTGCAATCAGAGATATAGAATTTTAACCTAAATCTGAAAGTTTTTTGGCAAATCCACACTTTTCAGAGCTCAATATATTGGATAGTCCAATGCCTGGGGTCCCTCTAAATCCAGATCGGGCTCCTCCCATATTCTAACTGAGTTGGCTGTTGGACTTATTAAAAAAAAAGTGTTATGTAATTTGCTTGAAGAAGCCTTGAGTGTGCCAACAAAAATGTGGCAGTTTCATGTTGAAGTTCTTAAAAGACACTGGTAAATTATTAATATTCAGCCCCCTGCTAGGGCTCCATTTGTAGGTCTCTCCACTTTATGAAGATCCTCAGCCTAACTGTATCACAAGCTATAAACTTTGTGTACAAAGTGATGCACATGATTGATGAATAGGGAACAGTACAATTTCTGTTCCAATATTTCATTGGTTACCTATAATTACCACTCACTTGTCCTGCATGAATAATAATGAGCTGTCCCATGCTCATGCTGATTTGGTAATGCATGACTGGTTAAATATATTAAGTGGTACCTATACAGTTGTTTGAAAATTAAGCTAAGCTACGGTATTAGCCACTTATAAAAGCCTCCAATACAATGTTTTTCACCCTAAAGGAACTGAGATTATTACAATGTATTTTAATCCATGTAGTTCAAGGAGTCTGTAGCTGCTAATTATAATATATGGAGTGAATGTTTATGTAATTGTGACACATCCACAGTGACATGACATGAACTAATTACTAAACTGAAGCTACTGTATTTACTGATTGATATAAAAAAAGACCAATGCCTCTCCAACTTCATGGCTGTTTTCAACTTTGATATAGAAACACGGAGATTTGTGCAGCATTTGGAAATTGAACTACTCCAAGGCCCCTGAATACTCTTCCCTACAGATAATGATGGAACACACAGACTAAACACTGACCTGAAGGCAAAACTGAAGACATACAGTCAGAAATCACAAAATCAAAGGTGTATGCCACAATTATTCCGAATTCCACCTCTGAACATACAGAAATTGTGAAACTGTTGAAATCACATTAGTTATGAGCCCCTCTACAGCAGAATGTGAATGAGGGTTCAGTCTCATGAACAATATCACAAGTATAAGGGGCTGACCATTTAATTTTTACTGGGAGGGGAGAATGAGATTTTCTTTCCAATCAATATGATAAATAGAATTAGTTCTTTCTTCTATAAATCAGAGCAAGAGTATTTTCTTAAAGTTATTTGTGGGCTGGAAATTGACATATACCGGTACTTTAGTTGACATCAGTAACTGGAGGAAAACTT
Source organism: Margaritifera margaritifera (assembly GCA_029931535.1). Classification (NCBI taxonomy): domain Eukaryota; kingdom Metazoa; phylum Mollusca; class Bivalvia; order Unionida; family Margaritiferidae; genus Margaritifera; species Margaritifera margaritifera. The sequence goes on along the minus strand of JAQPZY010001271.1, from coordinate 496,879 downwards.
TGCTCGAAGTGAATGGAATCAAAGTCTGAGTGAACAAAGTGTTCTTTAAAAACACTGTAAAGCATAACTTTTTCATACTGAGTTCTACTGGTTTAAATCAGGACATGGAGAAAACATTGCTTTTAATGAAATTGAATTAAATCAAAATTTGAGTAGACAAGGTCACACACAATTTGTTTCTGAAGAACACTATTTCGAGAGGCAAATACACACAGAAATAAATAGTCATTTTAAAGCATTTTTTAAAAATAGTAAAAGTATAGCAGTTGCAACATTGTGTCAATATAATAGTAAAAAAATATGGCCCTGTCAGGAAAGTGGATTTAGAGTCAGAGGAAGCGATTTTTTTAAAGTCACTGGAGCTGGACTTGTGTCTGAAAAAAATTCTTTCAGCACTTCTTTTTTTAAAAAAAAAAAATAGTTTACTTACCTCCAAAATAATTTCTTTGACATCCTCTTCTTTATCAAACTTGTGATGACATAAGGGGCAACATGGTTCATCTTTATTCAAATCTGTTACACAATTCTTGATGAAATTTTCCTCCCCAAGAAGACAGCTCCTCTGACTGTGAAAAGGGAAACAAATCTGTAATACATTTCAACAACTGACTCTAAAAAGGGTAATTTTACCAAATCTGCATCTCATTTGCATTTCATTGCATTCTGTCTACATTTTGTTTGCTTTCCATTTGCATTTTGCATTTATTGCCTTCCTCAATCATTTCCTTTCATTTTACTCATATGGAAGTTAATAGAATTCTATTTACCAAAGTTGGGTTTTCTGTTTTGGGGTTTTCTGTTTTTGAGAGTGTTAAAGGGAGAGAACTATAGCTTTGGTGTATTGTCTTATTAATAGTGTGAGATAGAAATGCAAAAGAGAGCATTGAATTTATGATAAATTAAAATATAACCACAACTGAAATAAGTGTAAAAATATAGTTGTAGAGTATATGCCAGCAAATGTTATTTCTCATTTCGTTTTGTTCAAATAAAGTCTGTATATATACCATCACCGGTGACAATGTCATCGCATCAATGGCAGTTTTTTTTTTTTTATTTGCCTCAACAAGAACAAGGTCATGGCTTTAAGGGGTAAAAAACTGTCTGTCAGTGTAATTATTCTGACCATAGTGGCAGCTTGAAATTAATCAAGTTTCGAATCCATTCATGAAATGCATGCACACATCGTATATTCATCATTCAGCTTTCTGTGTTATGCATTTGCATGCTGTGTTCTTTATCATTTCATTTGCATTCATTCTACATTGCATTTGTGTTAATTCTGCATTTTATTTGCGTTCATTCTGCATTCCAGTATCGTTTCACTGGTAAAATTACCTTTTTAGGGTCTGTAAACTAGAAATATATTTTTTTTAAAAACCTGTATTCAATACTCCGGAGTAACAGTTTAAGTAGATTTTGTGGTTGCTATAAACCATGATTAATGTATGATTTTGGGGACATCACAAAAACTACATAAGTTAGGGAACACAGAATTGTCTCTTACAATAAATAATCGTCAGTTAGAAAATGTCAAACATGAAAAGCTTGTAGGTGTGTCTGTAGATACTAATTTACAATGGGATGACCATATTGACAAATTTTGTAAAGCACTGTCATCCAAAATTGCCCTACTCAGCAGAATCAAGAAATATTTATCTACAGAAACTTGCATTCTATACTACAATTCATGTATTATTCCAACAATGGATTATTGTTCAACTGTATGGGGAAACTGTGCCAAATCTCAGCTTGAAAGGATTTATAAACTTCAGAAAAGGGCATCACACATGTACCAACAGGTTGAGAAGATAACTGAGTCATGATCACTGGAGCCACAGAGGGGCTATCAGAATGAGCTGAGCAGTGGAAGTCCTGACTTTGTGCAGAATCATACCTTAGACTAAAGGTGTCCACTGCCCAGGCCCTCTGATCTGAGACTGGGGAGACATAAAAGGGGAGCTTGTTGTTCAGTCTCATTGGAAACACGTCCACCAATGGTCTCCACCCAGTCTGAAAAGAAACTCTGCTACAGATTGGTACAGAGACCATTCTGTGAGGACTACTTTGCCTCTCCTGGACAAACTGTCTACCAGAATATTTTTCTTGCCCAGTTTGGTTTGGTTTGGTGCCTTATGGCACAGCAACAGAAGTAGGTTATTTAGTACTGAGGCAATTGGAGTAAATTGCCTTGCCCAAGAACACACCATGGTAGCTGACCCAGGCTGGTCCAGTGGTAGGAATCGAAGCCACACCCTTTCGGTCATTAGTCTAGCACCCTAACCACTGAGCCACTGCAGCTCGCTTTCCTGCCCAGAATATGTCAAACATGAAGAATAATCCCCTTCTAGGCTGCCCAGCAAAGAAGGTTTGAAACCTCATGCAAAGAGAAGGAGCATGTGTACCTCCTTGTCACCTAACGTACACTACTACCGACATGTTGTCGGTGAAGACCATCACACAATGATCTTGCAAAAGGGACTCTTTGAGGCCATTGTGCAACAACCAATCATTGATATATTTGGTTGACACTCCTTTGTAGGGCTAAACACACCATCCTCATTTCCAAATTGTTTATATAAAGGATAGCTTCTTCCTGGGACCACGAGCCATGTTCCCGATTGGCCCACCAACTCAAGTGGTGGTGAAAATCTGACCCAGTGCAATCTGAGAAATCTGTGCAGTTTCCAGTTCACCAGAAGGAGAAACTGGAGAGGGTGCAAGTACAGTCTTATTAGGGGAACCAGGTCCACTGTGGAGTTCAAGGTCCCCAGGAGGAAGAGATATAGGCAAGCCAACAATGTCTTGATTTGAAGAGCCACCAAAAGAGCCAGCAAAAGAGCCAGGAGTCTGTCTATCCTGTCCAGTGGAATACAAACTTTCCCAAGATTGGTGAGGGAATTCATCCACATGTAAATGAAATCCTGAGAAGGGATTTGCTCCAATTTCTTTATGTTCAGATTGAGTCCTAGCTGGGTCACGGTGGACCATCAGTGAGACAGATCTTGCAAGAGGGACTCTTTGAGGCCATTGTGCACCAACCAATCATTGATATACTGGTTGATGGAGATCCCCAGAGCCCTCAGGTTGGCGGCAACTACACCCAACACCCTAGTAAAAGCTCTGGGATTAGAGGTTATACCAAATGGCAGGGCTTGAAACTGGAAAACCTACCAGTCCAGCCAGATTTTTCCTGTGAGAGGGAAAAATTGAGATGTGCAGGTATGCATACTGAAGGTTGAGGGAGACTGCTCTATTGCCGGACCTTATGACATTCCTGACTGAGGCGGTAGTCTCCATCTTGAATGGTTCATCTTGAAGAAACATGTTTAGGGTGGAAAGATCAATGATAAGCCAAAACTTGTTGCCTTTTTTGGAGACCAGGAAAATCCAGGAGTAGAAAGCCGGCGACTGGTCATTTGTCACCCTCTCTACTGCACCTTTCCACATAAGGGTGTGCACCTCTTCCCTTAATTGAGCCAGTTTTGACTGGTGAAAAAGAATGAGGGTCATTGCAAGAGGTGGATGCTTCTAGAAATGAAGCTGGTATCCTTCCATTAGTATAGAAAGGACCCAGTATCTTCCATCAAACCTCTGAAAAGTGGGATAACCAAGCACGATGGAAGAAGGATGCAGGACAGAAGAGTGTTTGAATTCCTAGGACTGCCCCCCATTCCCTTGAAAAGGTGGAGGAGTCCACAGGCTTCCTCCCTTGACCCTTCCAGCTGCCTCATCTTGCTAAAGATGGGCAAGAGGGAGGCATGAATTGGTGTTACTGCCTGGACTTTTGAGGCTGCATCCTTTTAAAGAACTCTGAGGAAGGCCTTGAGGATGATGATGATGCCTGGCTGGTTTCAACGGGCCAGGCTGCAAGGGACAGGTGCTGTTGGTCCCTCAGATCCTGAGATTCCACAGAGAGACCTCCAAAGACAGTCTCAGCCTCTAATGGAGCAACCCTAAGAAGGTTCTTACTGTGATACAGTAAGACCTTTGATGTGTCCAGTGCAATGTCCCTGTGGAGGTGGAGCAGCTTAGCTGATAGCGCCATGGACATTGACAAAGCATGCCTTGAAGTTTTGGCAACCGTCTTCAGCAAGCATTGCAGCGTGGCTGAAGATAAAGCTTTCTTCTTCAGAAAACTGAAGAAGCTGCCACAAAAAGATCTATAGTGAGGCTATACTTTCTAGTGTACAAGTTTTAAGTTCCACTACCTCCGGCATCTTGTCTTGAAGATGAGCCCAGGTCCCCATCAAAATCTATACTTGCTATGCCCAAGCATCTGGGGGACGTGGGGGGGGGGAGCAGGGACGAATTCCTTGCCTCTCAAAAACCTTTCTGAAAGCTCCCTCGCCAGGGTCAAATGAGGGAGTTAAAGTAGATCTGGTCGGTCATGATTCAGCCCCCAAGAGTCTCTCCAAACTGGAGAAGATTTTCTTGTTCTCCATGCCTGAAGGTTTGGGACACAAATCCATGGGGTGAAGGTGGTAAAAACTTTGTTTACTGCTTTATCAAAAGACTAGATCTCTTCATTCTCATCTGCCTGAACTGACAGGTGGGAGGAGGAAGGGGACCTGAAGAGGGGAGGAGGGACCATCTTGGCCTGTTCCTCGGTGAACTCGTTGGAGTCCACCAAAACCAAAAGGACTGCCCCTACTTGCAGACTTTTCTGCAGGACTGGAATGCTTCTTTTCCCTCCTAGATTGTCTGGTAGGAGATGACTGGCCCCTCTCTTTCTTGTTTGGCTCCACATGAGCAGATGTAGGTCTGCAACCTGCCACATCTGAACTGCTCCGAGGCCAAGGCATGGGCATCCTTGGTGCTATTAATGGGAAGGAAGATTAATTTCCTGGAATGGATATCCCCACATGCCATAGGGATTGAAAGGGAACATAGGAAAGGGGGGGTATGCTAGTCGGTCAAGTATACGCTGACTCCCTGTCCCCAGCAGGAATGATCAGTACAACGGAGATGGGTGTGTGTGTGTGTGTGTGTGTGTGAGCATTGGTTCAATCCTTGTCCCTTTACTCCTGATGGGATTCCACTGACCTGGTGACAAGTGAATGGTGACCAGTGCCTGGTCAAAGACCAGTCAGGTGACAATGATCTGACGGATGAGCCTCCATCAGAGAATGCAGAGTGTTGTCACTGCTCTCCCTTCTCAGGGATGTGCTATCTGGTCTCTGTCACCTGAACTGGGCTTTCATACCACACCCCACCCCCAAAGAGTACTGCGACTCTTCCTTGGCATTAAGTCTCTTGACTTCACGAGAGAGAGATCCCATACCATCCTGGGATCGAGGAGTGCCTACACTGATAGACTTCTGTGAGTCTTCAGGAGTATTATTTGGTCCCATACCCTCCTGGACTAAGGAGTTATGTTCTGAGACCTGTAGGACTCACAATGAAACTGTCCCAATGGGACAGTATTCTTTCCTATGGAAAAGGAAGATCCCATAAACTACTGGGACCGAGGATATAAGAATCCCATACTCTCTTGGGATCAAGGAGTATAGAGGGAAGAAGCGCATTTCTTCCTCCCTTTATAGGCGTGCCAACTCTCAGCCAGGTCACAGACATCATTGGGCCATAAACATGAGTAAGAATCCCACAGGTCCTTTTTGTGCCCGCATATTCCCACATTTTGTGACATTTCTGAAAAGAAAGCATGTACTCGCCAAAGTTAGTACTCCTGAAACAGAAAATATTATGGAAATATTTGGTTTTGAAATTATACTGCTGAAGTAGTGAAATAGTAGTAGTGCAAGTATCTATTGACAGCAGTGGAATACAATAATTGATGCAACAATCAAAACATAACTGCTAAAGCGAGTACTTCTAACAAAGCAGTGATATAAATTTATTTAGAAGCAGTAATTGAGCTTACTGCCTATAGGAAGTACTTATAATTAATACTAAGTTCCCAGAATTGAAGAACAAACAATTAAGGGCACTGCTTACAAGTGCAATTAATTATTAAATTTCCACAATGATGAACAAAGGGAATTAAAATTGTGAAACCACAAAAGGGTAGTGATACTTACCCTATACAAAGAAAATAAACGAGTACTGCCAAAGCAAGTACTAAGTGAAAATTTGGAACTACCATACCAGAGGAATTACTTACCCTAACACCGGGTAAGGGAAAGGGGGAGAATGGTGAGGAGCACCTCTAGACAACATGGCACAATAAAGTCCCTTAAACTATTAAGAGATCTAATTTTGCAATCAAATAATGCAAGGACTGAGGGGATAATCACTCAATTAAAAGGGAAAATTTTAATAATTTGCCCAAAAACAAATTTGAACACAAAAGCAAAGAAAATTTCCCGAGAGCAAATTGCACACAACTTAGTGTTACAAGCGCCAGAGGAAAAAAAGGAAAAGTATCCCGCATGAGCTGATGACATGGTAGTCAGATGGGTTCTGGGTTTTCTCTGTTCTAGATTTCAAGAACGTTCTATATAATGGGAGGTTGGAATTATGAGATCAGACGAGGGGATTTAGCGTACTGGAAGGTAAGCAAAGCAATAATGACAGGTATGCTATTACAATGAAGTATTTGTGTTATGTCATGTCAGTAGAAAAACTCTTCCAGAGCTAGTGTTTTTATGTTACCGAGACTATCAACGTTAAATAAATTTCTTGTATCTTGATGAAAATGCCATACTTTGCTAAACAACAATAAATTAACATCCACAAAAATAAATGAATTCACAGCATTTTAATTTTGAAATTCCAAGAATTCTGTCTGTTAGATTTAGTGTATATACTTATATCAGTAAATCAAGACCAAAGTCTTGTGATACTAATGGACTCACTGGACAATTACAATGAATTCTCTCATCTGATAGATTATTTTGTATTATGAATTGACTTTTTTGTGGGAGTATCCATTGTCCTACATGTTATGGTTGCTAAAATATGGAATTTAAATATCAAACATACCATTCAAATGTATAAAGTGCCAATTCAGTTTGCGGCATATCCAAAAATTTAAGTACTTTAAAACAAGTGATTTTTTTTTTTGCAAAACCACAACAAATTATGCACATGAAAATGAATTAAAAATTTCTGCTCTTACTTGCTCAAGATTGCTTTAATATCTTCATGAACTTCACAAACTGCTTTTGAATCCTTGATGCTGTTTGTCAAAATTGATTCTTAACTGGCTCAATTGTTTTTGTTAGGGCTGCAGAGTAAAACTGCCTCATTTTAAGCCTTTAAAGCTGAAACCCAACATGGTATATTAACCGTGTTTCAGATAGTGCAAGTACAATGATGTCATTGCTAAGGAAGATTTGGTGGTTGCCTGATTTTCGTTTGACAGTTAACTGATAATAAATTTGTTTTGTATTTCCTATTTTCTTATGGATACTGAGACTGCGCAGACCCACTCATTTAGCCCCCTACTTTAATCCTTTTCTTTCGTTATTTGTTCCCTCCTTCTCTCTGTTATCTTTTCCCAATCAAGGTCAATTTAAAATAATGAAATTCACTTTTAGCTGTGACTCAGTATCCATTAGTGCATTTTTCGGTGACCGCTCAGAACCTACTATATATAACTATATATATAACTCTCTCTCTCTCTCCATGTTGAGACTTTAACCTATGTTTTTTTTTTTTTAAATATCCGTACAAATATATTAATATATGTGTAGCCAAGAACATCTTCGCCAACAATAAGACTTTAATATCAATGCAGCTGCTTCAGACAGATATACTTATGAAGAGGACCATATTTTACCAAGATATACTTATGAAGAGGACCATGTTTTACCAAGACATACTTATGAAGAGGACCATGTTTTACCAAGACATACTTATGAAGAGGACCATGTTTTACCAAGACATACTTATAAAGAGGACCATGTTTTACCAAGACATACTTATGAAGAAGACCATGTTTTACTAAGACATGCTTATGAAGAGGACCATGTTTTACCAAGACATACTTATGAAGAGGACCATGTTTTTACAAAGACATGCTTATGAAGAGGACCATGTTTTACCAAGACATGCTTATGAAGAGGACCATGTTTTACCAAGACATACTTATAATGAGGACCATGTTTTACAAAGACATGCTTATGAAGAGGACCATGTTTTACCAAGACATACTTATGAAGAGGACAATATTTTATGAAGAGAATTTTACCAAGCATTTTTTTAAAATAGCAGCTGCATTTGCCACTTCCTCATCCAATATACAGTATTGTTTATATAGTTTTTTGGGGGAAAAATTCCATGTATTGTGAAAATAAGTATGAATTTGCATGTCTTACACCATCTCTCACAAAAGAATTCAATGATTTGATACACTGCATTTTTATTTGATGTTTAGCTGATAATGAAATCTCTATTTCATGATATTCTATTTTTTGATGTTGAGATGGTGAGGACATACTTGTTCTGCTACATCCACCAAAGACACACTTCCTTCTCATGCAGTGACATCACACGGACTAAAGTCATGAAAACTGCTTAAGTTGTACATTACCTAGGGAGTACATTTTGACTTGTACATTTAAACTTAAATATCTCGCTAACCGTTGATTGCATCGAGTCAAATGTTTCTGATATTGCATAAATCATCATAATTAATCGTTTAGAGGTAAGTGATATGGGGGTCTCAGGTCAGATTTTAAATACCAGAATGCAAATTTATGCAAAATCATGAAAACAACTGGTATTGCCCAAAATAAATGAATTCATATTATTGCACATTATACAAAAATATACAAATGTGCAAGGAAATGAAATCTCATGTCTTCTGCTATGAACTTACTCTTGTGACTGTGACATCTTTTGCTGAATTTTCTGCAGTCCTTCATCGAAGTTCTGACTGCCAGAAATACTGAATATCCTCTCCTCAAGGGCTTAAATAAAAAAATTAGTGATAAGTATGTTCAGATTCACACACACAGTTCTAACAGATTCATTTACTATTTATACCTACTATGGGCTTGTTTTGCAAATCAAGCTGAAGAATAATTCTAGTCAACAATCATGCTTTCCTGTACCTGTCCAATTAACTCTGTGTTCTTGTATATGTGTTACATATATATGCTTATAGTTTTTAAAACCCATGTACAAGTTTGAGCAGCAACATTACACACAAAAAATATGTTTTTGGTTATTTATACAGGAGAATACTTCAGATAATCCAAAGTTCTAATAAAAACAGGTTTGCATTATAAATTCTAACATAAATTCATTTCATGTATGTATACGATGATCATGATAATCCAAAGTTCTAATCAATACAGGTTTGCATTACAAATTCTAACATAAATTCATTTCATGTCTGTATACGATGATCATGATAATAAAAAGTTCTAATAAATACAGGTTTGCATTACAAATTCTAACATAAATTCATTTCGCGTCTGTATACGATTATCGTGATAATAAAAAGTTCTTATAAGTACAGGTTTGCATTACAAATTCTAACATAAATTCATTTCACGTCTGTATACGATGATCGTGATAATAAAAAGTTCTTACAAATACAGGTTTGCATTACAAATTCTAACATAAATTCATTTCATGTCTGTATACGATGATCATGATAATCCAAAGTTCTTATAAATACAGGTTTGCATTACAGATTCTAACATAAATTCATTTCATGTCTGTATATGATGATCATGATAATAAAAAGTTCTTATAAATACAGGTTTGCATTACAGATTCTAACATAAATTCATTTCATGTCTGTATACGATGATCATGATAATCCAAAGTTCTTATAAATACAGGTTTGCATTATAAATTCTAACATAGATTCATTTCATGTCTGTATACGATGATCATGATAATAAAAAGTTCTAATAAAAACAGGTTTGCATTATAAATTCTAACATAAATTCATTTCACGTCTGTATACGATGATCCTGATAATCAAAAGTTCTTATAAGTACAGGTTTGCATTATAAATTCTAACATAGATTCATTTCATGTCTGTATACGATGATCATGATAATCCAAAGTTCTAATAAAAACAGGTTTGCATTATAAATTCTAACATAAATTCATTTCATGTCTGTATACGATGATCATGATAATAAAAAGTTCTTATAAATATAGGTTTGCATTACAGATTCTAACATAAATTCATTTCACATCTGTATACGATTATCGTGATAATAAAAAGTTCTTATAAATACAGGTTTGCATTACAAATTCTAACATAAATTCATTTCATGTCTGTATACGATTATCGTGATAATCCAAAGTTCTTATAAATATAGGTTTGCATTACAAATTCTAACATAAATTCATTTCATGTCTGTATATGATGATCACGATAATAAAAAGTTCTTATAAATACAGGTTTGCATTACAGATTCTAACATAAATTCATTTCATGTCTGTATATGATGATCATGATAATAAAAAGTTCTTATAAATACAGGTTTGCATTACAGATTCTAACATAAATTCATTTCATGTCTGTATACGATGATCATGATAATCCAAAGTTCTTATAAATACAGGTTTGCATTACAGATTCTAACATAAATTCATTTCATGTCTGTATACGATGATCATGATAATCCAAAGTTCTTATAAATACAGGTTTGCATTACAGATTCTAACATAAATTCATTTCATGTCTGTATACGATGATCATGATAATAAAAAGTTCTTATAAATACTGGTTTGCATTACAAATTTAAACATAAATTCATTTCATGTCTGTATACGATGATCATGATAATAAAAAGTTCTTATAAATACTGGTTTGCATTACAAATTCCAACATAAATTCATTTCATGTCTGTATACGATGATCATGATAATAAAAAGTTCTTATAAATACAGGTTTGCATTACAAATTCCAACATAAATTCATTTCATGTCTGTATAATAGGCATGAAGAAAAAAAAGGTAAATATTTACCTATGTAACTTGCACTTTTACCTATGTAACTTGCACTTTTACCTATGTAACTTGCACTTTTACCTATGTAACCTGCACTTTTACCTATGTAACTTGCACTTTTACCTATGTAACTTGCATGTTTACCTATGTAACTTGCACTTACATATAATCTGACATCTAAATTCCTTTAAAAAAAAACCTGTACATGTACCTATATACATTTGCACATCCCCTGCTTCAGAAACCATCAAGCTGTCAACCTTGTCAGTGTAAAAATGTTGATATTGTGATAAAGTGTGCCTTGATGAATGCACAGGAGCCAATTTTATTATTTGTAGATCATATCGTTTATCTAAATAAAGACAAGGATGGACAGATGCCATATATGCTTCCCTATGGTATGTGTAGTGTCATGACGGCAGAATTTTTCTTTTACATTGTCCAAGATAATCCAATGAGTATACTTTATTTTAATAGTTTGTGTCATGCATTTTATTGACTTTTATTGCCAATTACCATAGTGAAAATGATGCATTCTCTGTAAACAGAGAAGCAAACAGTAGTTTACAGCATGTAAATGCCTCATTTGCACTGAATGGAATATCCTAGAAATCATGCACATTTTTCAGTTACTATTTTTGGCACATTGATAAATTTTGGAATTCAAAATATATAATTAAGCACTGACGCTCAGGCATCTCAACATGCATGATTAGATACCTGAATGTGTGATGTAAATTTTTACCTTTTGGAATTTGAGCCACATAAATTTCAAGAGTGAATTTTTTAAGCGTGACATTTTTCTGAAATTAAGTATTTCTTATCTTATGATTGGCTGAAATTCATTCCCATTTAGATAAGTTATAAAAATTAATTTTAGTTCACAGTCTAAAAAGCACAAGTCAAAGTCTAAGAATTTGTCGGTAATGTTATAAGACTGGACTAGAATTCTGAAATATTTGTTGAAAACAGTTTTATTATTTTAGTTTTGCAGCAGGTCTTTGGCTTTGTAAGATGTACACACAAATTTGAGAATAATTAGATAAGTTATTATGTCAATACTGTTTTAATAACAAGTGGCCCAAGGACCTCATAATTGCTCACCCAAGAGCAGTTGGTCAAGAAACCTGGGTCAGTTAGATGCTTTCTGTTGAAATTTTTTCAACTGTGCTGATTGCATATGTTTACGGTCTGATCTAGAAATGATAATTTAGGAGGAAATCCAATCATCCCCTAACCCTGATTTTACAAAAAAGGTGGGAATTTAGTAAAGAAAGGAGGGAGTTAATGAAGACACAAAGGTAGGGGGAAAAATATGATGTACAATTTAAGTGCATTCAGTTGATTTTCAGTGCAATTTTGAGAAATTAATGTGAATCTTGCAATTGTCCATCATAGAATATACCCTGGTATGTTATGAAAACAAATGTTTCAAGATTTCTATAGTTTTTCTATCTTCATCCATATCTGATCACACATCAGCATCATTTGTCCAATATTGAATGAGCCCTATTCCAGGATGCTTTGTGTCTATGTTGGTCAGATTCTGTTCAAGAGTTTTCTTTTGATAAAGTTATGTCAATGTTTTTCTGCTTTCAGTAATGGCAGCCATATTTATTGTCCGAATGGCATCATTGGTATAAACCTGAGAGGTGTTCAAACTAGGTCACATTGTTAAATTTGGTCAAATTCTGTTAAACAATTAATTGGGAGAAATTATTAAAGGTTTTTCTGTTTTTAGTAACAGCAGCCATATCTGATGGCAAATTGGCATCATTTGTACAAACTTAAAACCCCTTTATGACAAAATGTTTTCTGTCAAATTTGGTCAAATTCTGTTGATTAGTGTTTAAGAAGTCATTTAAAGGATTTTCCATTTTTAGTAATGGTGGCCATATTTTATGGCTAATTTGTATCATTTGCATATATCTGTAAAACCCTCAATACTAGAATGCTTTCTGTCAAATTTGGTTGAATTCTGCTGAGCAGATTGAACTTGTTGAAAGTCTTTTTTTATTTTTAGTGATGGTGGCCATATTTGATGGTGGGGTGGTATCATTTGTATAAATTTAAAAGGTCTTCATGCCAGGATGCTTTCTGTAAAGTTTGGACAAATTCCAATCAGTGGTTTTGGAGAAGAAGTCATTTAAAGATTTTTCCAATTTTAGGAATGGTGGCCATATTTGAAGGTGGATCAGAATCATTTATATAATTTTAAAAGGTCTTCATTCCTGGATGGATTCTATCAAATTTGTTCAAATTCTGTTCAGCAGTTATTGACAAGACTTTTAAAGGTTTTTATATTTTCAGTAATGGTGGCCATATTTAATGGTAGATTGGCATCATTTGTACAAACTTTAAAGGCCTTAATGCCAGGATGCTCTGTGCCAACTTTGAATGAAATTTGTCTGACAGTATTTTAAAAGAACTTGAGAATAGCAACTGTTGAAGGATGATGGACAATGCATTATGGGCTATACCATAAGCTCACTTGGCCTTATGGTCAGGTGAGCTAAAAACGTAAATGAACACAGAACTCATTGTGTTTGAGTCATCCTTATTCTTAGTTTTTTAATTCATATTTATTTGGCAAATTTTCATCGCATTCTTTGATTTTATCTTTCACTCCACAATGATATAATCGTTTTACTAAATGTATAAGTCTTTCTCTCTCCCCTTATTCTCTCTATCTTTCTGAAAGGAAGCAATTAATTTTTAGACCAATGAGAGGAAGAGGATCTCATGCAGATCACATGTGTACAGCATAGCATATTGAATTTTATTCACTTTTGATTATACAGCCCATGATGAATATCTGTTAGGTATGATGTTTATAAAATATAAATATTTTGGGAAATTATAATTGTTTCTTGACTTTAATATTTGCTGAAACCTTAATGTTATGTATAAGCTTTACATGTTTAGCTATTGTCCTTGAATTAGGTTGTTTACTTAGTATTTGAGTTCAAGGACAGTTTTGGTAAACAAGTTATTTATTTAATTTGAGGTCAGGGTTGATTTTGTTTACAGATAAAACTAGAATTTCCTTTAGAACTGTGTGTTAAAAGTCACATACACCATAGAATTTTCTAGAACATTATGTCATGTGACCTCTCTTTATATATACCATGTTCTGTGGACATTTTTCAGTTTTCAACCTTACCATCAGTCTATAAAGAATCATTACAGTTGTGAAAAATCATTCCAAATTGAGAGAGAGGAATTATTTGTTTCAAAAGATTCACTTGATTTATTTATAGTGCTCATTCTCTTTTTGGATTTTGAATTGATGATTTTTGGGATTTATGTGAACTTATTCAATGATATTCTGGAGTACTTCATTTTGGCACATCAGCACATTAAAGACTATGGCACATTAGGACATTAAAGACTATTGGCACATCAGCTCATTCAAGGATACTGAAATTCATTCAGAACATTCTATATTTAGGACTTGTGATTAATACATTCTGGATTATTTTTGGAATTTAATTCACAATATTGTAAGTGTCTTTTGATTTTCATTTCAATTATCTAGAATAAATTGCTTGTCGAGTTTTACTTGATTTTTTGGTTTCATTTTTTTCTGTTACATTTTTCTTAGATCACAGAGTTGTAACAATATCCATGTGTACAGCATGGCATATTGATTGTATTCACTTTCGATTATACAGTCCATGATGAATATCCATGTGTACAGCATGGTGTATTGATTGTATTCACAACTGATTATACAGATCATGATGAATATCCATGTGTACAGCATGGCATATTGATTGTATTCACTACTGATTATACAGCCCATGATGAATATCCATGTGTACAGCATGGCATATTGAGTGTATTCACTACTGATTATACAGCCCATGATGAATATCCATGTGTACAGCATGGCATATTGATTGTATTCACTACTGATTATACAGCCCATGATGAATATCCATCAGTAAGTACTGAGTGACTAATGGTTGGTAGTGCAGTAATTAGTGCTCTGTAGTGAGCTGAAGAATTTATCTTTTACAAATGATAAAAAGTTATCTATTATTAAAATGGCAGTAAGAATTATCCTAAATGTACGATTTGATACACCATCCAAGCTTCTGTTCTCCGAATTGAAATGGCTGAAATTTAAATACAGATTAGCCTAACACGAGTCATTATTAATGTTCAAAGTCAAGAATGAACGTTGTCCTCAATATTTGCATGGCATGTTTCATTTTAAGTCGGAAGAACAACATGAAGGACCTAAATTGAGATCAATTACAAATGATCAGTGCAGAATACCATTTCCAAAAACAAATACTTTAAAAAAATCATTTGTTTACTCTGGTGCTATTTTATGGAATAGACTCTCCATAACCATTAGATCAGAAACAAATCTTAACTGTTTGTCATTTTAAATACTGAAATATTGAAATACATGCTCTCCAATTTACTCTGTTCATGCATATCATATACATTTTGTGCTTTTATATTTAATGTATCCTGAGGGCCTCAGGGAGTATAGTATATTATATTAACTGAGATAAATTCATAAAATAAAGTTTATTATTATTAGTAGTAGTATATAGCGAATACGTGTTATTATTCTGAAATTCTTCCATGGCAAGTTGAGAACAAGTAAAATAAACATGCAAAGTTGACGCAGTAGGTTTATGATGCTCTGCCAAATGCCAGTTCATTTTTCAAGCTTGACATATAACTGGTAGTGCTAACCTTATAGTAGATGCTCTTTCTCGATTTCAGAATGAGAAGTTCTGGTGCTTAGTGCCGCAAGCATACCAAACTCCAGTTGTGTGCCCTCTGGCTTCAGAGTTGATGCTATTTTGAAACAACGTGTGGTGTTTATCTGTGTCCAATAATACTAGGTTGGTGTACAGAACTGGCATCCAGTGTTTGCTTACATTTTTGGCCATGTCTGGCGTTGTAGCTTGTCCTGATTCTTTGCCTGTGCTTACAGAGGATGTTCTCATTTATTTTGTCACGTACTGTCATAGGTACCTCCCTGCAACTTCAGTGCTCCACTATTAAGCTGTACCTGGCAGGAATTAGATTCCATTTGGAGTCTGACAGGCTACAATGTATACTTCGTGGGATAAAAAGGAATAACATTTCAAACATAAAGCCCTGATTACCTGTTACTTACAAGATGGTGTTGCATTTATGTAATGTGTTATGCAGGGGAGTTTTTTCACTGGCTGTGGACTTGACTTTGCAGTGCATGTGTCTGGTGGCATATTTTGGATTGTTACAATGCAGCAAATTCACGGTTCGATCTTTGCAGAGCATTTTTCCTTGTTCAATTACCTGAAGATTCAAGATGTGACATTTTCAATGGACAAATCCATGTTCATACTTACTTTGCCATGTTCAAAGACAGACCTGTTTTGTGCGGGGGTCAACATTTTCTTTTTTGAAACCCTCAGTTGTGTCCCATGTCCTGTATGGAGCAGTATTTGATTCGGTGGTGGCAGAGTAATTTGGCTGGAGGTCAAGACGTATATGCTCCTTTGTTCATGGATTCTATGGGACGTCCTTTCAGTAGAGAACTTTTTCAGACTTACTTAAAGCTCTTACTGGTATGCCTGGGCTATGATGAACATAATTTTTCAGGTCAGTCTTTTCATATAGGAGCAGCCATAACTGCAGCTGTGGTTTGTATAGAGGACCATTTGATTCAGACTTTTGGACACTGGTCATTGTCATGTTACATGTGCTACATCAAAGATGACCCTAACAGAATTCACTCTGCTCAGGGACAATTGTGTACACAGAGTTAGTGTCATGTACATAGAGTTAGTGTCATGTACACAGAGTTAGTGTCATGTACATAGAGTTAGTGTCATGTACATAGAGTTAGTGTCATGTACATAGTTAGTGTCATGTACACAGAGTTAGTGTCATGTACTTCTTTGTACACCATTCTTCCTAAATGAAATTTCACATCTGAACTGTCACTCTCTTGGCAGCTCTCATTTGATATATGTTAATATCAAATTTGTTTCTGTATTTTTCCCCAATCAGATACTCATATGCAATACTAATAATATAAATGCCATACCTGTTGAATACATTTCTCATACGGTTTTAAATAGGAAAAAAATCAATACTTTCTTCATGCTGGGATCAGCTTAGCACTATTCCACTAATCTGGGATCAACCCAGAATACACTCTTATGCGGGGATCAGTCTAGCATATTCTACTTAAGCTGGGATCAGCCAAGAATACACTTAATGCTAGGATAAGCCTAGCACAGTTTCTACTTGATCCGGGATCATGCCCAATATACACTCATGCTGGGACCAACCTAGCACAGATTGGGAATCATCAGTCTTGTACAGTGTTACATTCAGATTCTAGCCTGTGAGTAGCCCACTGAGACAGCCAAATATTTTTATTTAAGTATTGATGCTATTGTATATATACATTGTGACTAGGTTGAATATTTGTAATGATGAATTGAGAGAGAGAATGTAATATACTCATGTAACCTTTATTTTCTTACGAGGCATGTATTAAACATTTCTTTATACAAATCTGTATTTTGTTGTGTATAAAATGAAGGTTAGTTCATGAGTGTTACTGTTTGAACATGCTAACAGCCTTTACAGAAATGAAAAGTTTACGACATAATTGTGACACACTGATTTGTTTGCCAAAAGTGTGTGCCAGATGTGTGCAGGAGTGTGCCAGCACACTTCTGTTCCACTTTTGGTACAAACTGTTGTTGCTAGAAGCTTGCTAGAAACTAGAACTGTGTCACAAGTGTGCCAGAAAATACTTTGGTCCTTTTGTTACAACATTATGTGCCTAAACTGTGCCACAACCAAAAGTTAGCCTTAGAAATGAACCAAGTAAATGTGACCAATTATGACAGAATGAAATCACACAGAAAACTATGTGCCAGAAATGTGCCACAAAGATATATAAGCTTTATTCAATTTAATTACATTGAGAAGATTGTCTTCATATTTTATTTTATTTTTCTGCTTAAATTAACTTTGCGTGGTAGCAAAAAAAATTATTTTTAAAAAATAGTGGCAGATTGAGTGTCTTCATTTCTTTAAGTTCAGTGATAGCATACTTGCCATATTCCTAGACAGTGTTGGGGGTTTTGAATACTCAAAAAGTGTTTGAGGTCCCATGGGGGGTCAGTGCACATGGCCCCCCCAAAAAGTGATGTCGTCCAATTGAGAATAAGTTAACTTTTCATATAAACTTATAGAAAATTATTGGAAATTCAAATTTGATTAAAAAAAAAGAAAATAACATACATGTATCTGTTTTCTTTGAAGCATTTAATACACTTACAAAGAAAAACACACCACATACAAGTGCCAACACTCACACAATCACAACCAGACAGACATTAAAGAAATAAAAAATATACCAAGTTTCTGTTTTTAAAATCCATTGGACAGTTCAATATTTTCTTAGTTAGATGATGTCTTTGCTGCTCTCAGTAGTTCAGTAAAGGGGTGGGGGAGGGGGTGGGGGGGGGGGTTTGAAGGTAATGCAAGTTTCATTTGTGTTCATCTTTGCACTCATTAGAGACTAGCAAGTTGTTACTGTTGTTCAAACTTCCATGAACATCTTGTTGAATTTTTCTCAGCATAGAAAATGATCTTTCTGCATCTGCATTGGTGTGAGAGAGTGTAAAATATGCTGGGTGGTGTTGCTATGTCAACCGATGTCGTACACTCCAGAATGACTGATGTCAATATGGTGTTTGCAGTGTGTGCAAAAAATAAATTTAGTTTTGCTGGGATTTGCTCCCTTTGCAGAAAATGTTCATCCTTTAATGAATCATAGCTGCTTTTCGACATTTGACCTTAAATAATCGATCAAACTTGTGCACTATTCCAACTACCGAAATAATCATGTATTGCGTCTTATATATGGAGTGAAATCTGAGTTCAGAGAAATGTTGCTGTTTATCAAGAAAATGCCAATAATCTTTAATAAAAGATATGGCTTAAACATTCTCATTCAAGGCAATGATGTGCAGTAACTTTTGTTCTTCAACACACATCTCTTTGATTTACCTATAACTTCAAGCAAATTGGATTGTTCCACTTTATCTATGCAAATTAACCAAATGGACTCTCCCACAGCAGTCTTCAAAGGAATTAATACAGCTTCACCCTAGCTATAATGAATCTCAGCCAATTAAGTAATCTGTGAAATGGTGGTTGCTGATGTGTGACCACCTTATCCTTTAATTGTCTCTAGATAATCTATTGTATAAACTGCCCAGAGGATAGTTTTACATAAGCTCTAAGCAGGACTGTTTACTGTTTATACAGACTACATGCAAGGGACATGTATAGTGGTGGTAAAACATTTATCTTTCTTTACCACTCTCAGTTTATTTTTTATTTTTTTCTAAGATCGCTGAAAATCATGTTGTTCGAAACATGACCATGACTGGGGGTTTGTGAGTGAAAAATCATGTTTTTTGACAGAAAATAATTACCTGGAAATGTTTGAAATAACTCTTGAAGGGAACATTTATTATGCATAACAAATTTTCATCAGGCAGATTCAATTTAAACCTTCTTGCACCAGCTCTGTCAACAACAGTATATAAAAAAAAAATTTTGAAGTTAATATACTTGGAACCTCTGCCCTAAATTGTTGGCAGGATCATTTCTTTCACAAGTTGTCTTTCAATTTACAAATGTGTCTTGCTGCTGATGCAGAATTGCAAAAATAAACATCTTTGAAATTATGTTGCTGTATAAATAATAAAACAACACATTCATGAGATCTGCTTATGGAATCTAGAACCAGATTTTCTTCATGTCTCTCTATTTTCCATATCTGCAGTAAGAGTGGATCTGTGCTTACAGTTTGTTATGTTAGTCCCCACCTCATGTTTACTTCCTGTGCAGAATATTTCTGCCAAAGTTTAATGAAGAGCAAACTAATAGAGACGCAGATATAATGTTTTGTGAACAAACCATGTTTCATACATGTGACAGAACCAGGATTTCAAACCAGTAGATTTACAAATTTTGATCAGTAGATTGGCTTCTAAAAAGGTCGATTTTTTATTGGCATATATGTTACGTGCTTTAAGGGGATTGAAAACAAAACAGGTGCGTTTTTTCACATAATATGTATTCTATTCATATTAAATAAAACACAAATTTTGAACATGAGTCCGATTCAGAATCTGATGGAAAATGTTACAATAATAGTTAGTTAATATGAGCCAGTATATTGTCAATTAAATGAAAAAGGAAGAGTTGTATATTTCACAGTTCACTGCAAAGATTTTGTATAAAATCCACAGGCATTTTTAGTTTCCTTCACAAGATCACTGTCTGGTGACCACTGGTGACATTCACTGTGATTGTCAACCTTCACACTTAGCAGGCTCTCAATAGTTTTCTGGTCCAGATTTCCCCTTGAATCACTCTGGATTTTCCAAAGAATGGAGAATGTCCTCTCCATGTCAGCATTGGAATGTGGCAATGATAGGACAACTACACTCAGTCTGGAAAGAAGTTCTAACTTAAGTTTTTATGTTGCTGGGTTTCTGAGGCTGCTGACTGATCTCCAATATTGCTCCAAGCTCATTTCACCCAGAGGAGGAAGTTCCTGGCTTGGACTTAATATGTATTCCTGAGCCTCATCCTCAAGGGCTTTACCAGATCAATACCTGTTTTCAATGGTGCAATTTCTTACATAATCCACATGAGTTTATACTTTTCAGGTTTATAAAAAAAATTGCAATATTTAAAATAGGTATTTAGCTATTGAAAATGCATTCTGCATGACCTTCAACTCATTTTCAATGTTAGTGTAGTAGTGGGGCATAATGCTGATTCAGATAAATGATAATTTGGATGATTTGGGTTTTGGATAAATGAAGTTATTACCTTTTAGTTCTTCTTCCTCTTTATTCAACTGTTTCCTGAAAATACACGTTATAACAGATTACTCCTGAAAATACATGTTCTAACAGATTACTCCTGAAAATACATGTTATAACAGATTACTCCTGAAAATACATGTTATAACAGATTACTCCTGAAAATACATGTTATAACAGATTACTCCTGAAAATACATGTTATAACAGATTACTCCTGAAAATACATGTTATAACAGATTACTCCTGAAAATACGTCATAACAGATTACTCCTGAAAATACATGTTATAACAGATTACTCCTGAAAATACGTGTTATAACAGATTACTCCTGAAATTACATGTTATAACAGATTACTCCTGAAATTACATGTTATAACAGGTTACTCAAGGGTTTTGCCAACTACAGTATAACTGGTCTTGAAAGACAACTGCTACAAGATGACCTGTCTTGAAAGACAACTGCTACAAGATGACCTGTCTTGAAAGACAACTGCTACAAGATGACCTGTCTTGAAAGACAACTGCTAAAAGATGACCTGTCTTGAAAGACAACTGCTACAAGACAACCTGTCTTGAAAGACAACTGCAACAAGATGACCTGTCTTGAAAGACAATTGCTACAAGACGACCTGTCTTGAAAGACAACTGCTACAAGACGACCTGTCTGGAAAGACAACTTCTACAAGACGACCTGTCTTGAAAGACAACTGCTACAAGACGACCTGTCTGGAAAGACAACTGCTACAAGACGACCTGTCTTGAAAAACAACTGCAACACGATGACCTGTCTTGAAAGACAACTGCAACAAGATGACCTGTCTTGAAAGACAACTGCAACAAGATGACCTGTCTTGAAAGACAACTGCTACAAGACGACCTGTCTTGAGAGACCAGATTCTCAATGCACAGATTTACTGATATAGTGTTATGACCTGTCATAACAGACCACCTATCTTGAGAGACCAGAATCTCAATGTGTGGATTTATTGATTATATAGTGTTATGACCTGTAAATAGATACCACTGCCATGAAAGACCACCATGACTTTTTGGCAGAAGGGAAGGTCTTTAATGCCAGGTTCTACTGTATATACAACAGTAATAAAACTTACTTCACTGAAAGAAGGCCTCTCATTGGGAAAGATTTCTTCAGATTCAGAAATAAAGGTCCTTATCTTGCAAAGTTAATCCTTTTTTTGACAACAACAACAATAAAAATCCCTGAAGGACTGGAGATCAAAATGTTCACATAAGTATAACCCCGACCTCTTTTGCAGCCGACAACAATCTCCATGACGAAAAGCCATCTATAACACTGTTTATACTGAAAACAACATCAAACTAGTTGCATCCAGCTGCAAGTCAAAAAGAGGATTTTACAAAAATCACAGAAACACGGCAGTGATTGGTCAATATCAACATCTTCAGAAGATAATCACAATGGACAACAAGATTTTAAAAACTCCATGTTGTTGTATAAATAATAAAATAACAAATTCATGAGATTTTGCCAATGGAAGCTTCAACCAGATTTTCTTTATGTCACTCTATTGTCTGGATTTGCAGTAAGAGTGGATCTGTCCCTAACAGTTCATTAGGTTAGCCCCACCGCATGTTTACTTTCTGTGAAACATTTTTGCTAAAGTTTACAGAAGAGTGAACTGACAGGAGCTCAAATATAAACTTTTGCGAACCAAAATGTGTTTCTTACAAAATTCAAATGTAGTACAACAGATGGTGATTTTTTGGAGAATCTATTTATAAAGCAAAGGTGGACATGACTGCCTAGAAGATGATGTCTGGTCATGTGAGCTGTAATGATAAAGTTCACAGCTGCATTTTACACTCCTTGCTAGTAAATAAAAGATTAAACTTCAACTAAATATACTGGGATCTTTTGTTATATTACATAATAAATCTTAGGATATAAAATGGCAGTTTGAGTAATGATTTATTAAAGAGTGAAAAGGGCAAATCACAAGTTTTTGGTGAGTGATGACGGCAAATCCCAAGTTTTATTAAAGAGTGATGACGGCAAATCCCAAGTTTTATTAAAGAGTGATGATGGCAAATCCCAAGTTTTTGGTGAGTGATGACGGCAAATCCCAAGGTTTATTAAAGAGTGAAAAGGGCAAATCCCAAGTTTTTGGTGAGTGATGATGGCAAATCCCAAGTTTTTGGTGAGTGATGACAGCAAATCCCAAGTTTTTGGTGAGTGATGATGGCATATCCCAAGTTTTTGGTGAGTGATGACGGCAAATCCCAGCAAATCCCAAGTTTTTGGTGAGTGATGATGGCATATCCCAAGTTTTTGGTGAGTGATGACGGCAAATCCCAAGTTTTTGGTGAGTGATTACGGCAAATCCCAAGTTTTTGGTGAGTGATGACGGCAAATCCCAAGTTTTTGGTGAGTGATGATGGCAAATCCCAAGTTTTATTAAAGAGTGATGACAGCAAATCCCAAGTTTTCCATGTTTTTGGTGAGTGATGACGGCCAAGTTTTTGGTGAGTGATGACAGCAAATCCCAAGTTTTTGGTAAGTGATGACGGCCAAGTTTTTGGTGAGTGATGATGGCAAATCCCAAGTTTCTGGTGAGTGATGATGGCAAATCCCAAGTTTTTGGTGAGTGATGACGGCCAAGTTTTTGGTGGTTCAAAGAGCTTCTCTTGATTGAAATGTCATCAAGTCTCTTATTCTTTGTTGAGCACACTGATCTGGTTATTTTGAACCCTACAATTTTGTCTCTTCTTTCCAAAGAAGTGTGTCATATATTCAAGATGTGAAAACCTGGTACTCTTCATTGTACCTCCACAAAGATGGAGTGGTTAGACAAGAAGGTAAGGTTTAAAGTTGCATTTGGGTTTTTATGTCAAAATTTGGATTATGCTCTGAATATTTAGGCTCTGATACTTTTACTATTTAATGTGGCTGAAATAACAAGCAAAGTTATCTTTCAGGTTAGTGAAGATAAATGAGATGCATCAAAGCCAGACTGCTTGTGATAATGCCTTTAATAACAGAGTTAAGCTCGGGTGAGAAAACAGACCTGCTACCCTTGGTAATCCAATCTTAATTTAGTTTGCAATCAACTAAGCTTGTGATTCAAGTTTAGAAATAATTGAAACAACTATTTTCAGTGTTCCAGCTAGAAAGAAATAGAAGCGCGTCTCACCCTGTCCCTCTGCCCTTACACTGCACCCCTTTGCCTTCTTGAACTGCACAATTAGCATCTTTATAAACAGTCATTTTCCACATGTCTTGTTAGTTAAATCGGTTGTTTTAATTGTTTTTCAAACTTAAATCAGTTGCTAATTGATTACCGATCACATTATACTAGGATTAGACACCAAGTTGCCCGAGCGTAACTATAGGTTCAAAGGCATTACAACAAGCAGTCTGGTTTAGATGCATCTTTCTCGTTAAAGTTCACTAACTTCAATTATGACTTCATTAAATAATAAGTGTCAAAGCCTAAATGTGCTGAGCATAAACCACTTTAAAAACTAAAAACCTAATGCAACTATGTTTCATAACAATTGTTTGAGGGATTTATACCTCTGGTGCAATCATGCAAGTGAAAAATATCAACATTTCCAGCTTGAAAACCAGGAAAGAAAAGTTGCAAAGCACAACCATTCAGTTACCTCCTTTTTGGGCAATATCTTCCAGGTAAGCAATTTGATTTATTTTCATTAAATTTGGGCAATAGCTCTTCCAGGTAAGCAATTTGATTTATTTTCATTAAATTTGGGCAATAGCTCTTCCAGGTAAGCAATTTGATTTATTTTCATTAAATTTGGGCAATAGCTCTTCCAGGTAAGCAATTTGATTTATTTTCATTAAATTTGGGCAATAGTTCTTCCAGGTAAGCAATTTGATTTATTTTCATTAAATTTGGGCAATAGTTCTTCCAGGTAAGCAATTTGATTTATTTTCATTAAATTTGGGCAATAGTTCTTCCAGGTAAGTAATTTGATTTATTTTCATTAAATTTGGGCAATAGCTCTTCCAGGTAAGCAATTTGATTTATTTTCATTAAATTTGGGCAATAGCTCTTCCAGGTAAGCAATTTGATTTATTTTCATTAAATTTGGGCAATAGTTCTTCCAGGTAAGCAATTTGATTTATTTTCATTAAATTTCTTTACTAACTCAATGCTGTCACTGTATGTTAATAATTCTGACACATGACCCTGTGGTCAGCCTCACTTTGATGTGAAATTAATAATTACTGAGTGGCTGTATATTGACTTGGCATACAATATGAGATATTACATCAATAAATATAAAGAAAAGATAGAACCATGGACATTGACATTACATCAATACTTTTTTAATGATATGGTGTATACTGTACTTTTTACATTATAGTTGATGTTGCAAGTGGTGGCTGTAAGGAATACTTCTCCTGTGTAATGTGAATGTCTATTATTATATTGTACAACTCATAGGAGCTCGTATTGATGCTTACAATTTACCTACATATAATATACGTATTATATGTAATGTATTATTATATATAGAACCTATATTATTTATAGATAAAGTGTTAACAACAATAGGAACCCCTGTGGTACAACTTTTCCTACTTTATTATTGATAACAATGGCGCATCATCCACCCTATCTTTTTTTTTACAAAAAAAATCTTTCAGATGAAGTCATACTGGTCTTATACGTCTGATTCAGTTTTGGAGGAAATACTTGAGCTAAACCGTCATTCTTAAAAGCTCCCTCTTGTATATCTGATACATGTAACAAATGTAAGAACTACATAAAGCTCCCTCTTGTATATCTGATACATGTAACAAATGTAAGAACTACATAAAGCTCCCTCTTGTATATCTGATACATGTAACAAATGTAAGAACTACATAAAGCTCCCTCTTGCATATCTGATACATGTAACAAATGTAAGAACTACATAAAGCTCCCTCTTGCATATCTGATACATGTAACAAATGTAAGAACTACATAAAGCTCCCTCTTGTATATCTGATACATGTAACAAATGTAAGAACTACATAAAGCTCCCTCTTGTATATCTGATACATGTAACAAATGTAAGAACTACATAAAGCTCCCTCTTGCATATCTGATACATGTAACAAATGTAACAACTACATAAAGCTCCCTCTTGCATATCTGATACATATAACAAATGTAACAACTACATAAAGCTCCCTCTTGTATATCTGATACATGTAACAAATGTAAGAACTACATAAAGCTCCCTCTTGCATATCTGATACATGTAACAAATGTAAGAACTACATGGTTAGTACAGTGTTTACATAACAAAGGAGTGCCATTGGGTTGATATTGTCTATATTTGGCCTAGTACTGTTGGAAGGAAGCTGGAACATACAAGCAGTACTAGCTTGCTTTCTTTACCACATATATCAAAGTGCTGACATACTACACAGAAAAGTAACAGCCGAAAACTTGCAGAAATCTAGTAAGAAAATGAATTATTTCACAAGAAAGAATTTAGTAATGGTAAATAAATCTTTTATGTAGGATTTTAAATCAATTACCGCAAGAATTGATAAATAAGTCACCACGTATATGAGTAAACATGTAAATTGGTGGTGGAAGAAATTTAATTAGAACTTGAATATTTTCTTTGTTTCTTAATAAATGTTTTAAAATACTTTATAGTTACTGTTATTGCTGATCAACCCCATTACAAGCCTTAATCTTTTAAATATTTTATTCATTATTTTCATAATGATTTAAGTTATGACAGACTATATAAAGCAGACTCTCTCCAGTCCTCAGTTATGACAGACTATATAAAGCAGACTCTCTCCAGTCCTCAGTTATGACAGACTATATAAAGCAGACTCTCTCCAGTCCTCAGTCATGACAGACTATATAAAACAGATTCTCTCCAGTCCTCAGTTATGACAGACTATATAAAACAGACTCTCTCCAGTCCTCAGTTATGACAGACTATATAAAACAGACTCTCTCCAGTCCTCAGACTCAACAACACGTACTGATGACCCAGTTTAAATACCTACCTGATTATCCTGGCATGTTATCATTTAATGATTATTGTATTGATGACCCAGTTTAAATACATGTATGTACCTGATTATCCTGGCATATTATTATTTAATGAGTATGTGTACAAAGTAATAAGTCCAATGTACATACTATAATTTGTAAACTTGTCAATTTTTTTATATCTTCAATTCTTTATTAAAAAAATACGTATCTGTCTACAATGTTAGATTTGATTTGCTTTATTTCACACAAAAGTTTTACTTGTTTTATTACAATTTGACAAGACAAAAATCAATGTAAATTCTCATTGCAAAATTATAAATATCATTATAACAGAGTGACTCTTGATAAAGGATCCTTCTGGAAAAAGAGTGCCCTTATAGTAAGAAGTGTCCTTACCCCCCCCCCATCTTTAAGAAATGTCTGGCTGAAACAGTGGTTTTAACAAGGTATATGGAAAATAACAATGTTTATAAAGATGCTAATTTTGCAGTTAAAGAAAGTAGATGCCTGCAGTAGAGGGGCAGAGTAGGGCACCCCTCTATTTCTTTCTAGCTGAAGCACTGCTATGTAATCAGCAGGAGTGGGTATAGGTTCAGATTAAAAAACGAGGAGCCTGTTTTTTCTGTCGATTTTTTAACTCTGTTTGAGCATATCTGTAGACTTGAGGTTTAATAGAATACACTTTTTAATCTAATATATTAGATCATTGAGCATATCTGTAGACTTGAGGTTTAACAGAATACACTTTTTGATCCAATATATTAGATCTGTCAGTTCTTGGATTACGGCATTTCATAGTGTTGTTAATTCTGATGTTCAAAAGGGTGACTTATAACAGACCTGCCAACCCTAACGAGACATTCTCAATAAAGCAGTCATTAGTTTTCAGTAAGTTAGATCAATTTTCAGTAAGGTGTAAATGAAAATATCAAGTACTGCCAAGAAGCAAAGTTTTAACAACTGTTACTGTAGTTCATTTCCTTTTTTAAACTTGCACTTTACAGCTACTGTTGTGACTGGTATGTGGCACTTTTGCACTTTCTGAGAAACTTCTGGTCAAACTTGAAGTATTCTTCTCCCTTCAATTTCATCACCAGCATTGCTTCAAGGTATCAACTGACACAGATGCTCTGGATTTTTAGAGGTTTTTTTTGCAACAAATGAGAACACCCTCTCACAACCTGCATTTGAATGTGGAACAATGAGCACTGCCTTCATGATGCTGGACAACAATTTGTATTTCAACTAGCTATTTACATCCTTGACAAGATCCCATTGATTGTCAACTCCTTTGATGCTTAAGATCTCAGGATTACTTTCGTAAACTTGGTAATTGAAAAACTCTGCTTCCAAGTTATCTTGCCAGTTGGTTTCCATGGATTCCATTCATACAAATCTCTTTGGGAAATACATCACACTGCTGAAATCATTCATCATCTTTTTAACATATCAGCAACTGCACTGTGCTTGAGAAGTTTATTATTCAAGGGAAACCTCTTAACTATGTATTCACAAACACTTATGTAATAGTCCTTTTTATTTTATGCTAGGCAGTGAAATACTGGATTTTCTGAGTGATATAATTGTGATATTTCACTGCAGTGAAAAAATATCCTGATATTTTTTCACTTGTGGTATATAGCTCGTGTGGTGTAATGGTAAAGATGGCTGCTTCGCATCCAGCAACTGCCATCATTTTTTTTTTTTTTTTCATTTTCTTTTTATCTGTTATTTTACCTTGAATTGGGAAGGAGCATTATGTAACTACTGATATTTTATGTGCAAATATACACAAAACAGAGCAGAACATAAACGGTCAACCGCTGACATTATCGCGAGGGATGCAGTAAGAAATCAGCGACTTCAGTGTGTTATACAAATTGCTAGACAAAACGCTTGAGCATAAAATAAAAGGAATATTTGCTTTCTCCGAGTGAAAAACGGATATATTTCATCTCGTGGGTGAAAAACTTAAGTATTTTCACCCACTCGATGAAATATATCCGTTATTCACTCGTTTCAAGCAAATATCCGCTATACATCTTTATAGAATTCACCAAGGCCACTCTTATAAAGCTTACTCTCAGCCATGTATTTTCTTGTTTATGAACCTACTGTAAGTGTATCATCTGACTTTTGTTTCTTACAGTCATGTTAATCAATGTCAGTAAGATCTTTGGCTTGCAAAATTTCTGTAGCCTTGATGAATCTGACCTGCAATTGCTTGAATAATTCAAGTATAGATTATGATTGCTAAATAATGGAATGATGTGGTCTAGAAATAATCAATAAAGATTCACCCTTCAAGACCGCAAAACCTTATACACAACCTTTTTTCACTCTCTGTAACTAATTTTTATTTTCCCTTTTGTCATTTCTAACTGATGATGTCTAAAATCCAGACTTATCCTTTTGACTGATTTCTGGAATTTAGCTTTCTCTTAGGCGCCTTCCTTGGGTTTTCTTTTCTCGGTCTTGCCTGCTGTGACAGACTTGGGTGTAATACTAGCTTCACTTTTAGATGTATCACAGTCTTGCCTGCTGTGACAGACTTGGGGGTAATACTAGTTTGACTTCTAGATATATCACAGTCTTGCCTGCTGTGACAGACTTGAGGGTAGTACTAGCTTGACTTGTAGATATATCACAGTCTTGCCTGCTGTGACAGACTTGAGGGTAGTACTAGCTTCACTTTTACATGTATCACAGTCTTGCCTGCTGTGACAGACTTGGGGGTAATACTAGCTTCACTTTTAGATGTATCACAGTCTTGCCTGTTGTGACAGACTTGGGGGTAATACTAGCTTCACTTTTAGATGTATCACAGTCTTGCCTGTTGTGACAGACTTGGGGGTAATACTAGCTTCACTTTTAGATATATCACAGTCTTGCCTGCTGTGACAGACTTGGGGGTAATACTAGCTTGACTTTTAGATGTATCACAGTCTTGCCTGTTGTGACAGACTTGGGGTAATACTAGCTTCACTTTTAGATGTATCACAGTCTTGCCTGTTGTGACAGACTTGGGGGTAATGCTAGCTTGACTTTTAGATATATCACAGTCTTGCCTGCTGTGACAGACTTGGGGGTAATACTAGCTTGACTTTTAGATGTATCACAGTCTTGCCTGTTGTGACAGACTTGGGGGTAATACTAGCTTCACTTTTAGATATATCACAGTCTTGCCTGTTGTGACAGACTTGGGGGTAATACTAGCTTGACTTTTAGATGTATCACAGTCTTGCCTGTTGTGACAGACTTGGGGTAGTACTAGCTTGACTTTTAGATGTATTACAGTCTTGCCTGTTGTGACAGACTTGGGGGTAATACTAGCTTGACTTTTACTGAATGTACTTGCAGTCTTTTTTTCCTTCTTTGTTACTGGGTACATGAGGAACTTTATCCTCTGTACTAGACTCCCTCTGAAACCTGCTACTTTTCGTTTCTGCCTCTGTACCTGTTGCCTCTGTACCTGTAGCCTCTGTACCTGTAGCCTCTGTACCTGTTGCCTCTGTACCTGTAGCCTCTGTACCTGTAGCCTCTGTACCTGTAGCCTCTGTACCTGTAGCCTCTGTACCTGTAGCCTCTGTACCTGTTGCCTCTGTACCTGTAGCCTCTGTACTTGTAGCCTCTGTACCTGTAGCCTCTGTACTTGTAGCCTCTGTACTTGTAGCCTCTGTACCTGTTGCCTCTGTACCTGTAGCCTCTGTACCTGTTGCCTCTGTACCTGTAGCCTCTGTACCTGTTGCCTCTGTACCTCTAGCCTCTGTACCTGTTGCCTCTGTACCTGTAGCCTCTGTACCTGTAGCCTCTGTACCTGTAGCCTCTGTACCTGTTGCCTCTGTACCTGTTGCCTCTGTACTTGTAGCCTCTGTACCTGTAGCCTCTGTACCTGTAGCCTCTGTACCTGTTGCCTCTGTACCTGTAGCCTCTGTACTTGTAGCCTCTGTACTTGTAGCCTCTGTACCTGTTGCCTCTGTACCTGTAGCCTCTGTACCTGTTGCCTCTGTACCTGTAGCCTCTGTACTTGTAGCCTCTGTACCTGTAGCCTCTGTACTTGTAGCCTCTGTACCTGTAGCCTCTGTACCTGTAGCCTCTGTACCTGTTGCCTCTGTACCTGTAGCCTCTGTACCTGTTGCCTCTGTACTTGTAGCCTCTGTACCTCTAGCCTCTGTACCTGTTGCCTCTGTACCTGTAGCCTCTGTACCTGTAGCCTCTGTACCTGTAGCCTCTGTACCTGTAGCCTCTGTACCTGTAGCCTCTGTACCTGTAGCCTCTGTACCTGTAGCCTCTGTACCTGTAGCTGCTGTACCTGTAGCCTCTGTACTTGTAGCCTCTGTACCTGTAGCCTCTGTACCTGTAGCCTCTGTACCTGTAGCCTCTGTACTTGTAGCCTCTGTACCTGTAGCCTCTGTACCTGTTGCCTCTGTACCTGTAGCCTCTGTACCTGTAGCCTCTGTACCTGTAGCCTCTGTACTTGTAGCCTCTGTACCTGTAGCCTCTGTACCTGTAGCCTCTGTACCTGTAGCCTCTGTACTTGTAGCCTCTGTACCTGTAGCCTCTGTACCTGTAGCCTCTGTACCTGTAGCCTCTGTACTTGTAGCCTCTGTACCTGTAGCCTCTGTACCTGTAGCCTCTGTACCTGTAGCCTCTGTACTTGTAGCCTCTGTACTTGTAGCCTCTGTACCTGTAGCCTCTGTACCTGTAGCCTCTGTACTTGTAGCCTCTGTACTTGTAGCCTCTGTACTTGTAGCCTCTGTACCTGTAGCCTCTGTACCTGTTGCCTCTGTACCTGTAGCCTCTGTACCTGTTGCCTCTGTACTTGTAGCCTCTGTACCTATAGCCTCTGTACTTGTAGCCTCTGTACTTGTAGCCTCTGTACCTGTAGCCTCTGTACCTGTAGCCTCTGTACCTGTAGCCTCTGTACTTGTAGCCTCTGTACCTGTAGCCTCTGTACCTGTAGCCTCTGTACCTGTAGCCTCTGTACTTGTAGCCTCTGTACTTGTAGCCTCTGTACCTGTAGCCTCTGTACCTGTAGCCTCTGTACCTGTAGCCTCTGTACCTGTAGCCTCTGTACCTGTAGCCTCTGTACTTGTAGCCTCTGTACCTGTAGCCTCTGTACTTGTAGCCTCTGTACCTGTAGCCTCTGTACCTGTAGCCTCTGTACCTGTAGCCTCTGTACTTGTAGCCTCTGTACCTGTTGCCTCTGTACCTGTAGCCTCTGTACCTGTAGCCTCTGTACCTGTAGCCTCTGTACCTGTAGCCTCTGTACCTGTAGCCTCTGTACTTGTAGCCTCTGTACCTGTTGCCTCTGTACCTGTAGCCTCTGTACTTGTAGCCTCTGTACTTGTAGCCTCTGTACCTGTAGCCTCTGTACCTGTAGCCTCTGTACCTGTAGCCTCTGTACCTGTAGCCTCTGTACCTGTAGCCTCTGTACCTGTTGCCTCTGTACCTGTAGCCTCTGTACCTGTTGCCTCTTGTTTATTGGTTTCTATTTCATAATACATTTGTCAAGGTTCCCATTGTTCCAGTAGTCTCTACCTTCACCAAGAGACAACCATCTTGTTACAAAATCAATATTTTTTTTGCTCTTTTCCACACAGACTCTGAAGAACTTACAGTTCCATTTGTCTATACACACTTTACTCCAAATAATATGATATGTCCACTAACAAGTCATTAAAACTCACAAGCAGTTGACCACTCCACCCCCCATTTTTTGGGCTGCTAAATGTATAAAATGGCATGAACACCCACTTAAATATACTGAGGGATTCCCCTTCCCCCCAAGTTATATGTCCACACAAACCTTTACTGCAACTTGTCATCACTGTAGCATTGTCTGATTCTAATGCAATACAGTTATTCCAGCTTACATTTTTCTTTTTCAAGTCATCATCTGATAATGTGAAAATATTTTTTTCCATTTGAGGCTCCATTATATGCTGGAACTGATGAAAGAGCTTCAGTTACAAGCCCCTCTGTGTGATCAAAAATATCTAACAACAATTGGGAACAACTTCTCAGAATCACTGCTACCATCAATTGCCATAATGATGGGTTGGAACGAAATATTATTCACAATGTCTTTCTGAATTGATTTACAGCAGTGTAATACAATGGCAGTAGTTTTGTTCTACCACAATGATAACCACTTTCTATTGATGAATTATTGGGAAACATACATCTAAATAGTTTAGATGCATGGTCTCAAGTAGCAGTTACAACATTATATTCAAATAAAAAGTTTGTAAAATAGACTTTGGCCGTAATGACCTCCAGTTCAGTTTCTGACACTACAGGTCCAAATCCCATACAGATAAATGATTCTGAGCTAGATTTCAATGCAATGTAATCTTTATGGGTTTTTTTTAAAATTCACATCGTGGTGACAATCATCGCAGCTGCTGTGGGTAATGCTCAAACTGACTTGACGTGCAATAAATATAAAGGTTGCCCAAGTATCTGAATAACCTTTTTTATATTTTTGTTTTAACTTTTTATGAGGCTGATTGTCCTCTCCACCCTCAATGCACTTTTGGATGCTAAATGCAAAATCAAATTCTTGATCAGCTGGGTGGGCATTTAGCATGAACAACACACTGGTAGGTACATTAAAGTGTCTGAGGTATCACTGTATAGTTAGCTTGGCTCCTAACATAATCTTCTTAGTCTAATATGAAAACATGGATCCAGACTGAACCATGACAAGCCAATATCCTGAATTGACTGCAATGATCATATTTTTTTGTATTTTTTGCTATATTCCCTAAGTTTGTAATTTTATCATCATTTTAGTAATACTTATAGCAAAATGATAAGGATTGGCAGGTCTATTATAATATGATGCCTAAGGTACACCTGGCAGGTCTATTATAATATGATGCCATAAGGTACACCTGGCAGGTCTATTATAATATGATGCCATAAGGTACACCTGGCAGGTCTATTATAATATGATGCCATAAGGTACACCTGGCAGGTCTATTATAATATGATGCCATAAGGTACATCTGGCAGGTCTATTATAATATGATGCCTAAGGTACACCTGGCAGGTCTATTATAATATGATGCCATAAGGTACACCTGGCAGGTCTATTATAATATGATGCCATAAGGTACATCTGGCAGGTCTATTATAATATGATGCCATAAGGTACACCTGGCAGGTCTATTATAATATGATGCCATAAGGTACACCTGGCAGGTCTATTATAATATGATGCCATAAGGTACACCTGGCAGGTCTATTATAATATGATGCCATAAGGGTTGGCAGGTCTATTATAATATGATGCCTAAGGTACACCTGGCAGGTCTATTATAATATGATGCCATAAGGGTTGGCAGGTCTATTATAATATGATGCCATAAGGTACATCTGGCAGGTCTATTATAATATGATGCCATAAGGTACACCTGGCAGGTCTATTATAATATGATGCCATAAGGTACACCTGGCAGGTCTATTATAATATGATGCCATAAGGTACATCTGGCAGGTCTATTATAATATGATGCCCTAAGGTACACCTAGCAGGTCTATTATAATATGATGCCTAAGGTACATCTGGCAGGTCTATTATAATATGATGCCATAAGGTACACCTGGCAGGTCTATTATAATATGATGCCATAAGGTACACCTGGCAGGTCTATTATAATATGATGCCTAAGGTACACCTGGCAGGTCTATTATAATATGATGCCTAAGGTACACCTAGCAGGTCTATTATAATATGATGCCTAAGGTACATCTGGCAGGTCTATTATAATA
Organism: Margaritifera margaritifera; assembly: GCA_029931535.1. NCBI lineage: Eukaryota > Metazoa > Mollusca > Bivalvia > Unionida > Margaritiferidae > Margaritifera > Margaritifera margaritifera. Next base: position 462,319 of record JAQPZY010001271.1, on the reverse strand, counting down.
TGATGCCATAAGGTACACCTGGCAGGTCTATTATAATATGATGCCATAAGGTACACCTGGCAGGTCTATTATAATATGATGCCTAAGGTACACCTGGCAGGTCTATTATGATATGATGCCATAAGGTACACCTGGCAGATCTATTATAATATGATGCCATATGGTACACCTGGCAGGTCTATTATAATATGATGCCATAAGGTACACCTGGCAGGTCTATTATAATATGATGCCATAAGGTACATCTGGCAGGTCTATTATAATATGATGCCTAAGGTACACCTGGCAGGTCTATTATAATATGATGCCATAAGGTACACCTGGCAGGTCTATTATAATATGATGCCATAAGGTACATCTGGCAGGTCTATTATAATATGATGCCATAAGGTACACCTGGCAGGTCTATTATAATATGATGCCATAAGGTACACCTGGCAGGTCTATTATAATATGATGCCATAAGGTACACCTGGCAGGTCTATTATAATATGATGCCATAAGGGTTGGCAGGTCTATTATAATATGATGCCTAAGGTACACCTGGCAGGTCTATTATAATATGATGCCATAAGGGTTGGCAGGTCTATTATAATATGATGCCATAAGGTACATCTGGCAGGTCTATTATAATATGATGCCATAAGGTACACCTAGCAGGTCTATTATAATATGATGCCATAAGGTACACCTGGCAGGTCTATTATAATATGATGCCATAAGGTACATCTGGCAGGTCTATTATAATATGATGCCTAAGGTACACCTAGCAGGTCTATTATAATATGATGCCTAAGGTACATCTGGCAGGTCTATTATAATATGATGCCATAAGGTACACCTGGCAGGTCTATTATAATATGATGCCATAAGGTACACCTGGCAGGTCTATTATAATATGATGCCTAAGGTACACCTGGCAGGTCTATTATAATATGATGCCTAAGGTACACCTAGCAGGTCTATTATAATATGATGCCTAAGGTACATCTGGCAGGTCTATTATAATATGATGCCATAAGGTACACCTGGCAGGTCTATTATAATATGATGCCATAAGGTACACCTGGCAGGTCTATTATAATATGATGCCTAAGGTACACCTGGCAGGTCTATTATGATATGATGCCATAAGGTACACCTGGCAGATCTATTATAATATGATGCCATATGGTACACCTGGCAGGTCTATTATAATATGATGCCATAAGGTACACCTGGCAGGTCTATTATAATATGATGTCCTAAGGTACACCTGGCAGGTCTATTATAATATGATGCCATAAGGTACACCTGGCAGGTCTATTATAATATGATGCCCTAAGGTACACCTGGCAGGTCTATTATAATATGATGCCCTAAGGTACACCTGGCAGGTCTATTATAATATGATGCCCTAAGGTACACCTGGCAGGTCTATTATAATATGATGCCCTAAGGTACACCTGGCAGGTCTATTATAATATGATGCCATAAGGTACACCTGGCAGCTCTATTATAATATGATGCCCTAAGGTACACCTGGCAGGTCTATTATAATATGATGCCATAAGGTACACCTGGCAGGTCTATTATAATATGATGCCATATGGTACACCAATATCCTGAGGATGGCTTTCGTAAAAGGGCAGTACCTACTTTAAATCTGAAATTTCTTGCTTTCGGAAAATTGGAGATAAAGATAATTATATATAGGCAGTCAGCCCTTTAGACCTAGGCTGAATAAGTCATTCACAATACTGTATTTCCATATGGTGCCATAAGCTTTCTCCAAGTAAAAAAATGGCTACTATATATTCTTTTTTCTAATGACAGTTTCTCTAATAAATGTTTCAAGTCCACCTAGATGGTCAATTGTGGCTATCTGGAGTCAGAATCCATACTGAATGCCTGATGGTCAATTGTGGCTGTCTAGATTCAGAATCCATACTGAATGCCTGATGGTCAATTGTGGCTATCTGGAGTCAGAATCCATACTGAATGCCTGATGATCAATTGTGGCTATCTGGAGACAGAATCCACACTAAATGCCTGATGGTCAATTGTGGCTATCTGGAGACAGAATCCATACTGAATGCCTGATGGTCAATTGTGGCTATCTGGAGACAGAATCCATACTAAATGCCTGATGGTCAATTGTGGCTAGCAAAATGATAAGGATTGGCAGGTCTATTATAATATGATGCCTAAGGTACACCTAGCAGGTCTATTATAATATGATGCCATAAGGTACACCTGGCAGGTCTATTATAATATGATGCCTAAGGTACACCTGGCAGGTCTATTATAATATGATGCCATAAGGTACACCTGGCAGGTCTATTATAATATGATGCCATAAGGTACACCTGGCAGGTCTATTATAATATGATGCCATAAGGTACACCTGGCAGGTCTATTATAATATGATGCCATAAGGTACACCTAGCAGGTCTATTATGATATGATGCCATAAGGTACACCTGGCAGATCTATTATAATATGATGCCATATGGTACACCTGGCAGGTCTATTATAATATGATGCCATAAGGTACACCTGGCAGGTCTATTATAATATGATGCCATAAGGTACACCTGGCAGGTCTATTATAATATGATGCCATATGGTACACCTGTCAGGTCTATTATAATATGATGCCATAAGGTACACCTGGCAGGTCTATTATAATATGATGCCATAAGGTACACCTGGCAGGTCTATTATAATATGATGCCATAAGGTACACCTGGCAGGTCTATTATAATATGATGCCATAAGGTACACCTGGCAGGTCTATTATAATATGATGCCATATGGTACACCAATATCCTGAGGATGGCTTTCGTAAAAGGGCAGTACCTACTTTAAATCTGAAATTTCTTGCTTTCGGAAAATTGGAGATAAAGATAATTATATATAGGCAGTCAGCCCTTTAGACCTAGGCTGAATAAGTCATTCACAATACTGTATTTCCATATGGTGCCATAAGCTTTCTCCAAGTAAAAAAATGGCTACTATATATTCTTTTTTCTAATGACAGTTTCTCTAATAAATGTTTCAAGTCCACCTAGATGGTCAATTGTGGCTATCTGGAGTCAGAATCCATACTGAATGCCTGATGGTCAATTGTGGCTGTCTAGATTCAGAATCCATACTGAATGCCTGATGGTCAATTGTGGCTATCTGGAGTCAGAATCCATACTGAATGCCTGATGATCAATTGTGGCTATCTGAAGACAGAATCCACACTAAATGCCTGATGGTCAATTGTGGCTATCTGAGACAGAATCCATACTGAATGCCTGATGGTCAATTGTGGCTATCTGGAGACAGAATCCATACTAAATGCCTGATGGTCAATTGTGGCTATCTGGAGACAGAATCTATACTAAATGCCTGATAGTTTGTTGGATTCAAGATAACAGAGGAGTCTGTCATTTATTATCAGTTCCATCATTTTGCCAGTAGAGCTTGTTAGTGATATATATCTAGGATATCTACATTTTTCAGTAAATATAAGGAAATATTTCATGAGTGAAGTGGAAACATTATATGACAGTCACAAGTGGCAAAGCCATGAGTGACAATACAAAATGTTTTCACTTCATGAGTGAAATATTTCCTTATATCTACTAAAAAAATAGATTTGCATTTCTTCTTCTCCATTCTGTGTCAATGTTATTAATAGCTGCATAACTACATCGATAAAAAGAAGTTCTGAAATTTTACAATAATGTTAGGACAGTGACTTTTTACAAATTTAGATTGTACATATAATCTTCAAATTGTGTAGTTTGACAAATTAATGAATGTTTTCATATGAAAATGAAGAGATTTTTATTTTTGTTTACACATTTTTTGTGTGGATTGATAGTCAAGTGGTACAAATTCCTCTTTTGATCATGCCTATTGATTGACATTTCCTTTCAAATAATAACTACATATATTATAAAACCTGAGAAATCGTAAATTTCAGAAAGTTTTCTGCAAGACATTCATATATAACTATGCTTGATAATTTTAAAAAAGCAACTGTTGACAGTCCTCTATGGGTAGCGCATTTTGTTGTTTTTGTTTATCAAATACTGGGTGCTGAATTAAATTAAATGATGTCTCTGGTTCTTAATACAAATGGTAACTGATCATAATATTGTGGTGTGTCCAACAAATGGAGTCAAAACTAAAATTACTGACCAAAACCTGTTCAAATACTTAGGGTGCATTCAAACATTGTTCAGAGAAAAAATTATGGGAGCCTGAAAACTTAGCTTAAAGATGGTACTCTCTGTTTGCAATGAAAGTATGTATGTAATAAAGCAAAGTCAATAGAAACTAAACCTACATAATCATCTCCCTTTGTGCTTCCTCCTTGGACAAAAAGATTTTAGTTTCATGTAGACTTGCATCTGCATTTCTGACCTCCTCACTCTGTTTGCTATAAAGCACAGAAAAAAAGAAATTAGTTTTGAATTCTGCCAATTTACATCTTAGTCCTTTCTTTAGTCAAAGATACAAGCAAATGTATCATAGTTCTTTGGATGCTATGTTTTTTTTTTACTAATGTCTATTCTATTTATTCCAACATGAATGTAAAGATTTATTGGCATATAAAATCAATCATGCATGTAAATGTGCATTATGCCAAACCTAAATTATAAAACTTAAAAGTTTGAAAAAACTTTTAATATGTAATGAATAGTAAGATATAAACAAATTATCTGAAATCTTTGTCCATTTTGCATATTTAACATGTATTAGATTATTGACCTGTACATTACAAATTTCTCACATGTAATGCAACACAATACTGAGCTACTTTTTCATGCATCAACAAGTGTACTGATTGGCAGAAAAAAGAAAAAGCATCTTTATAGAACATGAATACTCCATGACTCCCTTTGTGTATGGCCATGCATACAGTCAACTGTGGATGAAAAACTTGCCCAAAACACATAACTTAACCCAATTCAATGAAATGTGAAAGTTAGGTCACAGTGACCTAATTTGTGAAAAATGGTGTTATATTTACCAGGATGCATCTACATGGCAAGTTGTTAGCCTCAGTAGCCAATAATGCCCAAAAAACCCACCTAAATGCCAAACTTAACCAAAATCACTGAAGCATGAAATTTCATTCACAGTGACCAACTTTTGCTAAGATGGTGTTATACTGATCAAGAAACATAAGATGGTGTTATACTGATCAAGAAACATAGTGACCACTGCATTCAGAAAAGATGATGGATTTTGTTCATTTCATAAAAACAATAATTGGACAACTGTATTTAATGATTGGATGGCACATTTGTATCAGATTAAAGGTATTTTTAATAATGCCTTGTTCACATTTTTTGGGCTACTTTTGGTGCATTAAATTCTTGTGGGACTTGGTATCTATTTTGCACAAATCCCTCAATGGTGTATCCTGGCTGATGCTTTCTTTTAAATATGGTCAAATTCTGTTGAATGATTTTGAGAAGAACTTGTAAATTGCATATGTGAACAGACGATGCATGACAGATGAAGGACCATTCCATAAGCTCACCTGACCTTATGGCCAGATGAGCTAAAATCCAGTGTAATCAACAATTATATAGCTAACCTCTATGACGCTTTTAGTAGTCTTCAGTAGCCATTGTAAACATTAATTATATAGCTAACCTCTATGAAGCTTTAAGTAGTATACAGTAGCCATTGTAAACATTAATTATATAGCTTACCTCTATGAAGCTTTTAGTCTTCAGTAGCCATTGTAAACATTAATTATATAGCTAACCTCTATGAAGCTTTTAGTAGTATACAGTAGCCATTGTAAACATTAATTATATAGCTTACCTCTATGAAGCTTTTAGTCTTCAGTAGCCATTGTAAACATTAATTATATAGCTAACCTCTATGAAGCTTTTAGTAGTCTTCAGTAGCCATTGTAAACATTAATTATATAGCTAACCTCTATGAAGCTTTTAGTCTTCAGTAGCCATTGTAAACATTAATTATATAGCTTACCTCTATGAAGCTTTTAGTAGTCTTCAGTAGACATTGTAAACATTAATTATATAGCTAACCTCTATGAAGCTTTAAGTAGTCTTCAGTAGCCATTGTAAACATTAATTATATAGCTAACCTCTATGAACCTTTTAGTAGTCTTCAGTAGACATTGTAAACATTAATTATAATGAAGAAAATAAATTCACACTAAAGTGATCCTAACAATGAAATGTTGGCCTCTGTTATAACTAAAGTTGTTTTTGCAAATTTGTTATCTTCACATTTTAACTTGTAATCTTTTTAAAATTTAAAATTTAAACTTTAATCATCATACAGAAGATAAGTTAGATTAAAGTGATGTCCCTTTTTCTAATGAAAGTTAGATTAAAGTGATGTCCCTTTTTCTAATGAAAGTTAGATTAAAGTGATGTCCCTTTTTCTAATGAAAGTTAGATTAAAGTGATGTCCCTTTTTTAATGAAAGTTAGATTAAAGTGATGTCCCTTTTTCTAATGAAAGTTAGATTAAAGTGATGTCCCTTTTTCTAATGAGAGTTAGATTAAAGTGATGTCCCTTTTTCTAATAAAGTTTTTTTTTTTGCATTATCTCCTCTGTACATTTTAACTTTGAATCTTTTTAAAACTGAAAATGTAAAGTATTAATCAGCACTATATAGCCAGTATTGTGCTGACATATTGTTCAACCACAAACATACATAAAACAACAAATAAGAACATTTTTGTTCTATGATATCAATGTAGAGTTACTATACTGATTCAATCACACTGTTTTTACATTATTATTTTTTCAAGTCATTTTTCTTTAAATCTGTTTCAGAAGCTATTATCATCGTCCACCTCTAGAAGCCAGATTATACAGTGAAGTCACAGGATTTGAGTAACTAGACTAGAGTGACAGCCATAGTTCAGGCATGAATACTTACCTGGATTAACCACAACAGGTAAGGCATCACATGAAAAGCATGCAGCATGCAGTCCACTCATCTAATTCCTATACTCAATCGCATATACAATATACATTTAACCTGTTGAAGGTAACCTATCACAATGTATAGTAGTCATTAATACTGAAAGTTTACCATTCAATAAACATATTTGCACTTCCAAATGCACTGGTCAGAAATGGCATTCCAAGTAGACTAGGATGTATATAGCATGAAAGAGTCTATGCAGTTATAAACACAAATACTTAACCCATGTTAGTAAAGATAAAATGTAGCTCACAGTGACCTTCTTTGATTGTAAGGGTGTAGTTCTAACATAAATGCATCTAATTATCAAGTTTCATGACTGGAACATAAACAGCACCAAATCAATGAACTTTAAACACAAAATTTCAACAAAGTCACTGAAGCATGAAATATAAGTAATAGAGACCTCTTTGTGCCGTAATGATGTAGAACTTATTGAGATGCATCCACTCACCAAGTTGCATGATTCTAGGTAGGACAGTATACATATAGCATGTCAAAAACTCTTATGGTCATAAGCTAAATGTAACTTAACCAAAGCCAGTACAAGATGAAATATAGGTGTTTTGTAAGAGTGTGGTAGTCACAGAAATGCATATCATCATTAATTTTATGATTCTAGCATGAATTGTGCCTGAGAAATTAACATCAAGTCAGTGAAGTGTGTGATGTGGTCCATAAAAAAATTACTGAAATATGGGAGTAGTGTTCATCAAGATGCATTCTCGAAGTTTCATGATTCTAGATAGAATGGTATGTACATATCATGCAAAACCCCAAACAAATGGTCATGGGCTAAATGCAAAAACTTAACTTAAGCCAGTAAAATATAAAATGTTTGTATGTACATGATAGTAAGAGAGATGTATACAGTCAACTAGTTTATTGATTCAAGCATGAACATTGAAAACACAATTTAAAAAGTCAGTGAAGCATGAAATATGGGTCACTGTGACCAACTTCTTTGATTAGGGTCTAGTATTCATCAAGATGCATCCTCTCAAAAAGTTTCATGATTCCTGATATAACAGTATTATACAGTAGGTGATCATGAGCTAAATGCCAAAACTTAACCTAAGCCAGTAAATTGTGAAATTTAGATCACACTGATCTTATTTTGTTGCAAGGCTGTGGTACTGAGATGCATACAATCATCGAGTGTAATGATTCTGGCATGAAAAGTCCTTGAGATTGAACCTCCATTGGTTAAGCATGAAATATGAGTCACAGTGACCTTTTTTTTTTGACAAGGGAGTAGTACTCACCAAGAAGCATCCCCTCCCGAGTTTCATGATGGGTATAACAGTATGTATATTGGGTGCAAAAAACTATTTGGTCATCAGCTCAACACAAAATCTTAACCCTAGGAATTAAAATGTGAAATGTAAGTCACACTGACCTTCTTTTGTTGCAAATGTATGGTACTAATAGAGATGCATACAATCATGCAGTTTGATGATTTTAACATGAACATGGATTGAGAAATACACTTAAAACACAAATTTTAATCTATTACAAAATTAGTATATAATAAAAAAGATGATATATATCTAGCATAAACTCAGGCAAGCATAATATTATCACCCACTCACATGGTGAAATATGTAGCTTTTTTTGGGGGGGGGGGGGTAAAACTAATTTTAATTGTGTAATACTTACCAGTTGCTAATGTGTAGCTAATCTATTTCCATGATGGTAAATACTCGACTGTATGATGAGAATTCATCCTCCCATAGGGTTGACTAGAAAGTTCTAGTGAATATAACTCCGTGTAAACCCCACAGTATTGCACACGTGTAACCCACAATTCCTCATTCTTTTTCAGGATGTAGCCTTACTAGTAGGACATCAGTGCAGAGAGGGAGGAGGGAATCTGGCAATAGCAACAGGTAAGTATTACATAATTAAAATTATTATCAGTAATAGCTTACTCTGTTGCTATTTCGTAGCTGAATTTGCCAGTTTGTTGAGAGGCAGATGATCTCACAACTGGTTAAGGAAAATAACAAGGAATACTCACCCACACTATAGAAGCATTGACTACTGCCAGATGATATCCGTATGGGCCACTTTTTGAGCTACGACTAATGGACCCAAAGAAAATATACCTTCACTTTGGTGAGCCAATATGTGATGGTAAAAGGAGGAGGTTGTGTGAGATTGCCAAAACACGGCTTTCATCACATCCTCCAAAGACACATGAGTTAAATAGGCCCATGAGGTAGCAATCGCTAAATCTCATGAGCGTTAATTTTCCTGAAAGAAAGATCCCACTTGGTAAGGGACTGGTAAGCTCTCTTGATAGTTTTGGTAATCCACCTTGAAACAGTGGAAGCTGAAATAACAGCTGAACCCTTAAGGGGGAGGAAAAGATGCTTCCTACTCTTCCTTCTCCCTTTAGAAGCTGCTAAATAAAAATGTAAAGCTCTAACTGGACATAAAAGTCAATCCTGATCATCCCCAGCACAGGTATGACTGAGACTGGGGATCTCAATCGGAAGTGGAGCTACCGATGGAAGCTGGTTTTTTGGTAAAAAACCTGGTTGGCAAAGAAAAGAAACTGACTCATAATTCCCACTGAATTTCAAGCAGCCTTGCTCTATGGATAGAGCATGAAGCTCACTTCTTCATCTCACAGACACAAAGGTTAGCAAGAAAACAGTCTTGAGGGTAAAGTTCTCGAAAGAAGCCTCACTTAAAGGTTCATAGAGGGATTTATTAAGAGACCACAAGACACATGAGAGATTCCACCTAAGCATCAGAGAGCGAGACACTGGCCTTTGCAGTTCGAAATATCTGATCAGGTCTGTTAAGTGAGAGTCTGCACCAATAGCCAGACCCTTCTAAAATCTGAGAGTGTTAGAAAGGACTGCCCTATAGACCTTGATAGAAGAAAATGAGCATTGTCTCTCTTCAAACAGGAAGAGAAGAAAATAAGCCACTGTGCTCAAAGAGGGACAGTTAGGATTGATACGTTTCCTACAGCACCAATCAGATTTTCCACTTGGCATCATAGACTTTTGACATAAATTGCCTCTTGGATTGAATGATGCACTTGGCGACTGTGCTCAAAAACTTCTTCTGGTAGAGAGATCATTTGAGATGAACCAAGCGTGAAGGTGGAGAATCTGTAGGCTGTTGTGCAGAAGAGAACCCCTGTGCTGCAACAGAAGGTCCCTCCTCTGGGGTAACATTCTGGGCTGGTCTACCAGCAGGTCGAGAAGATCGTTGAACCACGACCATTGGGGCCACAGAGGGGCTATCAACATGAGCTGAGCAGTGGAGTTCCTTACTTTGTGAAGTACTTGTGGAATCATCCTGAAGGGTGGGACGGTGTAGGCAAACTGACGATCCCAATTCAGGCTGAAAGCATCCACTGCCCAGACTCTCTGATCGGGGACTGGGAGACATAAAAGGGGAGTTTGTTGTTTAGCCTCATGGCGAACAAGTCCACCAAGGGTGTCATCCCAAAGTCTGAACAGGGAATCTGCTACGAATTGGTGTAGAGACCATTACGTGATGACTACCCGTCCTTTCCTGGACAGACTTTCTGCCAAAATATTATTTTTGCCTGGAATGTGGTGAACTCGAAGGGTAATCCCTTTCAAGGTTGCCCAACAAAGGAGGTTCCAAACCTCCATGCAGAGAGAAGGGGCAAGTGTGCCTCCTTGTCTTCTGAGGTAAGCCACCACCGACGTGTTGTCAGAGACCATCATGCAGCGACCCCTTATGTTGTCGACGCACCCCTAAAGGGCTAAGAATACTGCCCTCACTTCCAAATTGTTCATGTGGAGGTTAGATTCTTTCTGGGACCACGAACCCTGAAGAATGAGACCTTTCGGCTCCAGATGAGCGCCCCACCTTGAATCTGACGCATCTGTGAACAGATAGGAGTGGGGATCAGGGGCGTGTATAGGGACTCTGGCAAGAAACTGGTCCCTTATTGATCCACCAAGACAAATGATGGTGGAAGACCTGAAATAGAGAAATCTGAATATTCAGAGGGTCCCTGTGCAGTTTCCAGTTTGCCAGAAGGAGAAACTGGAGAGGACGCAAGTGTAGTCTGCCTAGGGTGACCAGGTCTGCTGCAGAGTTCAAGGTCCCCAGCAGAGAAAGAAAAAGACAAGCTGACAACGTGGTCTTGGCTATCAGCGTCTCCAACAGGGACAGGATCTTGTCTACTCTGTCCCAAGGGACACAGACTAATCCCCTGTTTGTAAGGAAATTCATCCCCACATAGTCAAAAACTTGAGATGAAGAAAGCTCCGGCTTCTCTAGGTTGGGCAAGAGACCCAGTCTGGTTACTATAGACCAACAATGAGACAGGTCAATTCTGAGGGAATCGAGCCTGCCATTGTGGATCAACCAATCGTCGAAATATATTGGAGGAGTGGGATACTCAGTGACCTTAAGTGGCTGCAACTACTCCCATGACCCTGGTAAATGCTCTGGGTGTGGAGGCTAGAACAAACGGCAGAGTGTGAAATTGGAAGACCTCTCTGTCCAAGCAAAACCAGAGGTATTTCCTGTGAGGAGGAAAGATGGGGATGTGAAGAAACGCATCCTGAAGAATGATGGAGACCGCCCAGTGGCCTGGCCTTATGGCATTCTTGACTGGAGCTGCTGTTTCCATCTTGAAGGGTTCCTCCTGCAGAAATTTGTTTAGGAGGAAAGATCGATAATTAGACACATTTTTTCCCCCTTTCTTGGGTACCAAGAAAATGTGGGAGTAGAAAGCCAGAGAATGGTCATTGAACATCCTCTCAACTGCCCCCTTCTGGAGAAGAGACTGTACCTCTTCCTTTAACTGCACCAGATTCGACTTGTGGAAGAACATGGGGGTCCTTACTAGAGGATGATCTTGAAACTGAAGACGGTATCCTCCTTTTATGATAGAGAATGCCCAGCCATCGACCGTGATGCAGGACCAAACCTTTGAAAAAAGGTTTAGTCTGGTACTTACGGGAACCCGCAGAAGAGGGATGCTCTGCAGGAAAGGGATCGAGTTCCTAGGGCTGACCCCATTTTTCCTTAGGAAAGGGGGAAGGGCTCTTAATCTCTTCCCTTGTCCTCTGCGGTGAGTCCTGTTAGGCGCTGACTGATGAAAGGGAGGTCTGAACTGGGGTTGTTGCTTAGACTGGGCTGCATGGCTTTAAAAAATTTGGGTGAAGGGCCCTGTGGTCGTTCAGAATGACCTTGCTTCCTGGCTGGTTTTGACCGGCCAGGCGCGGATGTGAGTTAGTGATGTTGCTGGTCTCTCAAGTCTTGAGAAGCCAAAGAGGGAATGAGCCCTCCAAAAAGAGTGTCTGCCTCCAGGGGAGCAGCTCTCAAAAGGTTCTTACTGTGCTCCAGTAATACCTTGGATGTGTCCAAATCAACATCCCTGCGGAGGTGGAAAAGCTCCGCCGATAAAGCCATGGACAAGGATAACGCATGCCTTGATGTTTTTGCCACTGCTTCCAACAAATGATGAAGAGCAAGTGGCGATAGAGATTCCTCCCTAAGCAGGTTGTAGGAGGCTGCTCAAAAGAGATCAGCATGTGAAGCTATGGTTACTAGTGACCTAGCTTTTTGCTTTAAGGCCTCCAATGTTTTAACTAGAAGGCGAGCCCAAGTCCCTCAGGAAATACCCATTTGTGTCACTATGGCATCTAAAGTGGGAGGTTTAAGGGGCCAGTAAGGGGTGTGAATCCGATAACTAGCAGAAGAGACCAAGGGTATCAATATAGAAGGGGTATGAACCACCCTGTACATTGTCTAGGAAACTCCTGGCAATTGCAAAACCTTTGGGACAGTTTTTTTACTGTAGTCGAGTGATGAAGCAACAAGAGATCTGGACAAGAGGCTGATCCAGAAAGTTTCTCCAAGCTGGAGAGAATCTTAATGTCCTCAGAGCCTGAGGGTTTCGGACACAAATCATTGGGGAATAGATGGTAAACCTCATTAACTGCTTTGTCAAATTACCAGACCTCTTCTTCCTCTGCCGCCTTAACCGATGGTTCAGGAGATCTTAAGGAAGGGGGTGCCACCTCTGTCGGTTCCGTATCAAACTCGTGAGAATCAATGAGGACGGTAAAGACATCCTCATCCTGCACTCGAACCTGGGAAGCAGGACTATGTGACCTAGTGTCTCTCTGTTTTTTTTAGGCTGTAGAGACTTGGGAGTAAAAGGGACCTCGACCCATGACTCCTCACGCGGAACCAGGGGACCGTCTTTAGTTGCAGGCACGGCATAAGTGTGAGAGCAACTCTTAACCCGCCTGGTGCAATTGGGGGAGGGTCTGTCCCCTTCCCTCCTTCTATGGACTGCAGCATTGATCTCACTGCCATGGGGCCAAGGTCCTGAAGAACATGGATGCATGTAGGGAACTGTCCAATCACTGCCATGCGGTGGAAGGCCCCACATCCCATAAGGGTTTAATGGAATCATAGGAAAGGTGGGATGCCAATCCGATCCCCATCCCTATTCCTACATCGGTACGACGAAACCAAATCCCAAGAGGGATTGAACGGTAGTCTGAAGAGAGGGGGATCTCAACCTGGTCTGTCTCCCCATACCGATGGGCCTCAAATGATCGGTAATGACCAGTACTCATAGCTCTATGACTGGTGACCGGTCAGGCGACTCTGATCTGTATGAAGATTCTCTCCCAGATCTGACAGACTTAAAGACTGATATTAAACTTGCTATCTTGTACTCCAAAGGCCAGAGTAAAACTGTTTGAGCAATCAGCAGCCTGACTGAATGAGAATGGCATAATTTGGCAACTTTTATTACATGCTGTAGACACTGAACATTGACAAAAATATGGTCTATAATGGAAAGCTGACACACTGGCCTTCATTCTGGTTAAAACTGTTTTTTTAACACTGCTTTCGTAGTCAAGTGATGTGTCAAACAATATGAAAGTAAAATTATTCTGTGACCAACAAACACATTCCCTAAATAAGCCTTGGCATCTATGGTCACAGGTTTAAAGTAATCTAATTTGAGAAGTACATTGGTCCCTCACTATAAGGCACTCTCAGTATATTGCTCACCCTCTTATAATGAGGTTATTGTTATTGATCTCATTAAATTGGCTACATTTTGTTCTATTTTTGCTACTTAATATATCTGACTTAATCCTATATCTTGGCTTTTGATAACCAATGGTTTCACATTATTACCCTATTTTTTTGTACTATAATGATGTTGCCTTGTTGTAATATTGCTCAGTATAAGGTGCCCTCTAATGGCTGCCATTATGTCATTTTAAAGTGGGGTCAGGACTCAATTCAGTGATGTCAGAAAACCTCAAGTGTCACACAGTGGCATTCTTACAATACATTATGTAAAGGTGGAAGTGGTTCTAGTACTATTGAACAAGGTGAAAGTATATTTTAAAAGCACATGATAACAAATTAAATAAATAACATACAGAGTACTGTGAAACCTTGCTATAACATGATGGTCAGGGTCTACAAAGTGCCATTATGCTATGTACTGTATCGTGAAGTATCCAATGAAGTCAGTTAACGGAAGAAAATATTACATGTGCATCCTCTTAGGTATACATGACATGGGGGTTGGGTTCATGCGCAAAACTTGATATATACTTTTTTAAAAATACTTAAAACAGTTATTGCATATTTAATATTTATATTGGGGGGAAGGGAACCATTTACTGGTACATACATATATGTGTATAGGAAAACTGGCAACTCACCAACCAATATCATGGCACATGTATCCATAATAGTAATTCCATCGAAAACAAAGAAGCATAATTTTCCAGAATTGTTCTGCTACATTCCATTTGAATCCAAATACTTAATTTCTTCCTTATACACTCACACTAACTTATAAAACACTGTTATTTTCTGAAATATTCATATTTGCTGTACATGTCCAAAGGGTTTGTTTTCTTACCACTAATAAAATGCATATATCAGACATTGGGAGTTTGTAAAAGGAAACTTGTATTTACGCTTGAAAAATACTTGAACTGAAATTCATTCAGGAGGTCAAGGGTATTGACCTTGTAATGTACTTGAGATGAACACTTGAACAAGTGTGTGTAACTGCCTGAACACAGTTTGGGAGTATTGCATGGGTAAAGAGTGATCTCTACAAAAACAGTTGAGTCATTCTCTAAAAGACAGAGGAAGAAAAAAAAAAGGCCAATATTAACTGAACATTTTTTTTGTAACTACGACTTTCCACTACTGCACAGCAAAAAACAGGGAGGTAGCATTTTTGATTATAATAGCAAATCCCTCCATCCCTACAACTTAAATGGTTCTGTTCTAGTCAGTGATCGGTAACAGTGGCTATACACATAACTTTAGCATTACAATGACAAATGGATTGTGTATATAGGAGTGATTTGGAGCTGCTGTCTGCAATTTTTACTCTAAAACAGGTGAGTTGATTGAGCAAGTATTGATGATTTTTTGTTTTCCCTTAAAAAGGTGGGCAAATTATTTGATTTTTAAATTCAGGTGAAAAACTTTTTGTAAACCTCCACATTGCTCAGTGCTTGGGTGAGTATGCCAGATGAGTGGGTAAATGTTTGTTGGCTATTATTTATCCTGGATTGAGCAAAAACTGTACACAGGATGAACTGAAGACAAACACAAAGACGACTTAATGGCTTTATTGTTGATGGTTCAATAATAATTAGATGAACAATTATCAGCTTTTTAAGGAGTTAATGCCTTTTTCAAAAATAAGCAAGAAGCAGTGATCAAATATTTTTTTCTTCAAGAATACAACACATCTTGCCAAATTATTAAATCCAACTCTTGTTTATTTTGGCACTAAAGCTTTGTAATACTTCAAGCAATAGGTGAAATTATTAAAAAAATTCTGGAGCCACACCACAACCATGCTATATCCAAATTAGTGTTATAACAAACTGTGTTATAGCATAGTTTCACTCTATAGTGAAACTCCAATAATATGGATATCTGCATAGTGAAACTCCAATAATATGGATATCTGCATAGTGAAACTCCAATAATATGGATATCTTTATTTCCAAATCCAGGTATCAGAATAAATCAATCTGCTAAACAAATTATGGAGAAAATCTCTTCTTAATAACTGTCTGTCATATTACATGACACTTGAATAAACAGTCTAGATTACTAAAGTGAAATTATAACATGAATGTACACAGAAAACTTATAATCTAGGTATTTATCCCATGCATGAGTATTTCCTTACTAAATCTGCACTCCTATAATCTGCACATGACCAATAAATTTGCTTACCTGATATATTTATCGAAATCCTCTGTGATGTTCCTGTTTAGCCTTGCAGGAAGAAAATTGGAAATAAAGTCCGCATGTTTTGCTTGCCTGAAAGGTAAAAAACATACTTTATCAAGAAAGTCTCCTTGAATACAAATACAAAAGGATTTATGTATGTATTTGGGTTTAACGGCACATCAGCACAATAATGTCTATATGGTGCCGATTAAAAGTAAAGTTCTAAAAATACAAAAGGAACAAAAAATTACATTTTCATTGGTACTTAAATTCATGGACTGGGGATGGGGTTCTTTTCTAACCAAAGAAGGACAAGTTTTCATTGTGTCTATAAATTCATGGTTTGAAGAAACCATGAAATTAAAAAAAATTCGTACCCCACAAAGAATAATGAATTCGCAGTAGTTAAATTTCAGTCCAACTAAGTATTTCTACAGCATTTTTAGTTTGACTGAAGAGATTGCTAATCCAACACTCATATCTTGCTTTTCTGAATGCGGCAAATGTACATCAACAAATACATCTGGTAAAAACGGAGTAATATGGGAACATGTAATAAGTTTCACTTGAAACTGCAGTGGGAAGGATGCTGCAACCTAAACTTTTTGAAATATATTTTGGTCAACATGAAAAATCCTTCTGTAACATAGTTTCAGAGTTAATATGAGATACACTCATAACACTTAATCCAAGTTGAGCTGCTGATAAATGAATTTGCTCAATATGCCATTAAAACTTAACAAATAAACAAATCTTAGTAATATGCAGTAAATTCCACTCAAGAGTTCTAATCACAATTCATTGATTAACTCAGTCATACCAAGAAGTAGTGATGATATTGATTAACTCAGCCATACCAAGAAGTAGTGATGGCATTATGACCAAAGGGATTTTTGGGTGAGAAAAAGTTAAAGATGTAGTGTAAGATTAGATAGGGAAGGATGAATTGAAATAACAGAATCAACAGTTACTATTATCAGGTTTCACATCAGCAACAAGTGGGAAGGAGGAAATGGGAAATCATATCGACATCTGTGACAGTTGAAAAGATAAGGTTGTGAGAGTCAGTAAATCAGTGACAATCTTGGAAACAAGGTCATAGTCTCCTAAAATGCTGGGTTTTAGTTATTGGGTTGGTTTATAGGGCCCACCCTTCAAATGGTAAGGGTTAGCCAATCATATTCTGTATGCAAGGGAAGTGTGTGTTGATATATCTTATCGTATATTTTGTAAAATTTGGAGAAGTGGACAAGAAAGTTGTGCACATATAAACAGTATATGACTAAAATGACTTCGTGATTTATTTTACAACAATGAGGTCCCCTCACCTCGAACCCATACAAGGTTTCCTTCAAACTCAACACTAATGGAGTTTTCTGTTTGGCCTCTATACCTTCCATACAAGTATAGGAAACAAAGTGAAAATTTGATTCTGTGTTGACTGGTTTGGTGGCTACAAGCTTTTCTTGGCAACATTCAGCATGCCTTTTAAGGCAACATTCAGCAAGTCTTTCATGGCAACATTCAGCAAGTCTTTCATGGCAACATTCAGCAAGCCTTTCATGGCAACTTTCAGCAAGTCTTTCATGGCAACATTCAGCAAGTCTTTCATGGCAACATTCAGCAAGTCTTTCATGGCAACATTCAGCAAGTCTTTCATGGCAACATTCAGCAAGCCTTTCATGGCAACTTTCAGCAAGTCTTTCATGGCAACATTCAGCAAGCCTTTCATGACAACTTTCAGCAAGTCTTTCATGGCAACATTCAGCAAGCCATTCATGGAAACTTTCAGCAAGCCTTTCATGGCAACTTTCAGTAAGCTTTTTGTGGCAACTTTCAGCAAGCCTTTCATGGCAACTTTCAGTAAGCTTTTCATGGCAACTTTCAGTAAGCTTTCATGGCAACTTTCAGTAAGCTTTTCATGGCAACTTTCAGTAAGCCTGTCATGGCAACTTTCAGTAAGCCTTTCATGGCAACATTCAACAAGCCTTCATGGCAACACTCAACAAGCCTTCATGGCAACATTCAACAAGCCTTTCATGACAACTTTAATTAAGCCTTTCATGGCAACTTCAATTAAGTTTTCATTGGCAACTTTCAGTATTCCTTTCATGGCAACTTTAATTAAACCTTTCATGGCAATATTCAACAAGCCTTACATGGCAATATTCAACAAGCCTTTCATGGCAACTTTAATGAAGCCTTTCATGGCAACATTCAACAAGTCTTTCATGGCAACTTTCAGCAAGCCTTTCATGGCAACTTTCAGTAAGCTTTTCAGGGCAACTTTCAGTAAGCCTTTCATGGCAACTTTAATTAAGCCTTTTATGGCAACATTCAACAAGCCTTTCATGGCAACATTCAACAAGCCTGTCATGGCAACATTCAACAAGCCATTCATGGCAACTGTCAGCAAGCCTTTCATGGCAACTTTCAGTAAGCCTTTCATGGCAACTTGAATATAGCCTTTCATGGCAACATTCAACAAGCCTTTCATGGCAACTTTCAGTAAGCCTTTCATGGCAATTTTAATTAAGCCTTTCATGGCAACATTCAACAAGCCTTTCATGGCAACATTCAACAAGCCTGTCATGGCAACATTCAACAAGCCTTTCATGGCAACTTTCAGTAAGCCTTTCATGGTAACTTTCAAAAAGCATTTATGGCATCTTTCAACAAGCCTTTCATGGCAAAATGGTTCTATACATATATTTCCATATGAAATTGATGAACAGAAGACTAATGATCAATGTAAAAGGAATACTATTGCTTCTGTGGAAAGTCATCAGACCATTAATGGAGTGAAAGGACCATATTTCTGAGGTGTATAAATAGATTTTACTTTATTAAGAGTACAACAATTGATTATATACATGGAGTTCTGTTTGGCATAACAAAATTACTTTTAAATTTGTGGTTCTTGGCTACACAGAACAGACAAATCTTGATTTAGCAATATACAAACCTAATTGAAAAGAGACTTCTTTTTCTAAAGCTACCATCATGTAATGCACTAGTTTCAAGACCAAGTGGATCACACTCTAAGTATTGGAAGGTCTCAGAAGTAAGATCTTGGTATCACCGGAGCACAGCCACATGTTACTGTCTAACTTTGTACTGGTTTTCAATAAAAAATAATTCAAACTTTGGAACCTAATCTTAACAACCACATTTGTACAACAGTTCTGAAAATTTGATCCAATGTCTGAGGTGCAGATCTATTAGATGGTGTGATGTTACAGTAAAATTTTGTCCATTGTCTGAGGTGCAGATCTATTGGATGGTGTGATGTTACAGTAAAACAAAATCCGTCCAGAAAATCTGTCATATGGATAATTGAAATTAATCAATCTGTGATTTAAATTGTTTTTTTAGAGACATGGTGGGATTCTAAATGATCCAACAATCCAGACAATCATAGTCCAGGTAATTGGTGTTCTGTCACAGGAAATGGTAGTGGAAATTATATATAACCCCATAATAAAAAG
The DNA here is from genome assembly GCA_029931535.1 of Margaritifera margaritifera. Lineage (NCBI taxonomy): Eukaryota > Metazoa > Mollusca > Bivalvia > Unionida > Margaritiferidae > Margaritifera > Margaritifera margaritifera. Next base: position 442,616 of record JAQPZY010001271.1, on the reverse strand, counting down.
TTGGTGGTAAGTAGGTTTCACATTGTAATTTGTCCATATGTGCATTGTTACGACTCTAGGGGTAATGTAACAGAATAAAAGACACAAACAAGCTTTCAAGATTAAAATGCAAAACTTTAATTTCCTAAAATATTAAAAGAATTAAAATAGTTCAACAAATAATCAAAGTGAAAGAATTAAAATAACTTACAGTATAGAATATCCTAAAAAGTCCTAAAATGTTTTAAAGTTCTCTTCCTGATGTTAATCCGAGTAATCCGGATGAAGTATTCCGAATGAAAATAACCTGCAATGTGCTGAAGTTGATAAGTTTTGATTTTATCCAAAATAATCCTTGCAAGTCTGGAATCTTACAAGTTTTAGAATAATGTCCGATAATTCCACGGAGCTGTATAGTAATTCAGATGAATTACTAATTAAATAAATATATTCCACACTGAACTGAAATAAATCTCGATACGACCTCTCTTCATTCAAGCAAATGTAAAGAATGATTTATCACTGGACGAGTTGCTATATATACATTACAAGTGCGCAGATATTGAATTGTAAAACCCTTTCTCCGTCTTTAATATATGGTATTACAAAATAACACAACCCTCTAAGAACCAATCAGGAACTAGGTTACGCGTCATTTACCCAAAGGTCTAGCGTACTAAAAATCTTAAAGAGTAAACATAATGTTATTGTAGTATGGAATGTGACCTTTCAATGTTGATTTCAAAAGTACAAAGCTAGGTCGACTTCATTTTCCTGCGCAATTGATCATGTGACCACTTATTGATCGAGCAGTAGTCGTATCTATACTGATATGCTAACCACTATTCAGACTAAAAACAGAGATCATAAATTAGTAAATTAAATCATTATAAAAAAGGTAAAGGAGGCATGATTCCGTAACAGCATCCACCAGAACTCTGAGCTGTAATTCTTATTTCAATATTCTAAGGTCCTACTGAGACCAATCTTGCAGCTTGGGATGAAGGTTCACTGTGCACAAAATAATCCAGGGTTTAATCAACATTTCTTAAAATTGTGTCAAATTTCTAATTCCATTGTTTGTTTTTTTCATTGCAACAAATGCTGCAAATGTGGGCACATCTTTGGATGTAAAAAAAAGGGAGTACTAAAAACTGGGTTGTGTGATATACTTTCCAGGGTTAAATTACCACAGCCACCAATCAGACACTCACCCCTCCTCCTTTAAAAAAAAAAAACAAAAAAACAACAACTCGAGGAATGTTGAGCAATTTGCTCATGTAAATATATCCCCAGCAGAATATGCAGCCCACCCATATCCCATGATGGAGATGACTCTATGATCAAAATATGGGTATAACTCTTCTCAAAATAGTGGGGTTAGGGCTGCAGTGGGTACCAAATTTAGGACTCAAGTATGTAAGTGACAGACTTTACTCAACCTCAAACACTCGAAATTTCAGTCTCCAATGGCACTATTTCATGCCAGGTCAGAGAAAATACCTACCTACCCACCCTTCCCAGACAATTTTAACAATTTGGATACAAACTATTAGTACATTTTCCACTTATAAGAATTGCAAAGTTTGCTCTATATTTAGTATACATATACTAACAACCGCAAATCTATTGAAAGATTTGCAATAAAAGATTAAGATTCTTCATCTTTTACTGTTGACCAATCAGAATGCAGTATTCCAATCAGAGCATTGCATCATCTTGGCTAGAAAGAATGACCATGACCATGGGTCGCCTTAATGTAGGAAAATAGGTTAGCAGTAATCAATGATATAAAGCAAGCAGACTCTGCTGCTGGCATGAAAAATCGAATATCTGAGTTAAACATCAGTACAGCCTTTATTTAGTATACATTGCAAAATCATTCAATTAAAAGATCATTAGGACACATCATCCCATGTGTTTCTAAAATAGTATGCTATAGATCCCACATATATATGATATACAAGAAAGAATAAGAGCACCAATGGTTTCCTTAGGTACATTTAACTTAAATGAGAAGAAAATCATAAGAAAAGCGTATTCCAAATTGCAAGAGTTGTCTCCTCTTTTTGTCAAGTGCTCATGTCACAGATTTGGACTAGAGTCTAAGATGTACCCAACTCATACTTGGGTACTAGATTACTTGTTGCAGCACTAGTGTGAGTAGTTGCATTCACAAAATTATGTCATATATTGTATCAGGCTAGTAGTTAAAAAGGATAATAACTCTTACAAAAATCATGGGAGCACAAAGATTGGTCAATATGTGAATCTTTAGTGATGACCATAATATGTAGCAAGTGTCACAGTGATCCATATAAACTGCAAGACAAGTTGCGTTAAATGATCATGGATTGATTTTACCATATAAATGCACTGGCATGAGTGACCACCGCTAAATGCGACCAGTGACCATGATTTTCAGACAAAATAAGTTTCAACACTGCTTTGAATGACTATATCACAAAGCCAGACCTTTATCTAATCCTTTGTAGCCACAATTGCTGAATAGAGTCTGTAGGTGGAAAGCAGATTTGTTCCAAACCGAGATGCAAAAAAATGAGGAAAAATGTTGAGTCTGGTTACTAGTTTCCTTAAATGTACAAGGTAGAGTTGTATGCTACATACACCAGACTTTAGTACACAAACTGTGATTGCATTGTGGTAGCAATCTAAATCCCCATCATGATTAACTATTCCATTTTTAAAGGAAGCAATCAAGCACGCACATAGCTGAAAGGTTTATACTTGATGTTTATCTGTCATGAAAACCCTCACAATGCTGATTTTATAATAAGAGATTTTCTCGCCCTGCCTTCACTGTAGTGTGTTGGGTACTCCTGCAGAAGATCATAATTTTGTGAAATTATAATACGCAATGACCAGGTTAGCAGTCACTGTAGTGTGTTGGGTACTCCTGCAGAAGATCATTTGTGAAATTATAATACGCAATGACCAGGTTAGCAGTCACTGTAGTGTGTTGGGTACTCCTGCAGAAGATCGTTTGTGAAATTATAATACGCAATGACCAGGTTAATAAAGTCTTTGTCTTTTTCTTTTTATATGTCATTTGCATTTTCCTGTCAAGTTATTTCTATAGTTATTGTAATGGTTCATATTCTTTATAAATGTTACAGTTACAAAAACCTGTGCACTCAATGTTGAAATTGTCATGGTTAGAGTAACAGTTACAAAAACCTGTGCACACAATGTTGAAATTGTCAAGGTTAGAGTTACAGTTACAAAAACCTGCGAACACAATGTTGAAATTGTCAAGGTTAGAGATCTCATCATTGATTTATCTAAGCATATCTGTTACTTCCTTTTGTGTATTGAATTGATTCATTAATTATTTATGGTTTGGGCGACTAAGATTTTGGCTTCTGGCTCTAAATAAATTTACTGAGTATTACTGAGTAAGTGTTATCAGAGCTAACTTTACAATACATGCACAGAAAAAGTAAGTGTAACCTTGGTTACATTTTTAATTCATATGCAATAATAGACCTCATGTGAACTTAAAATAAAAATCTAAATGTTTATGACCAATGTATTTTTATTGCCATAAATGTATTTTAGATGAATGATTGTAATATTTGAACAAGAACCATATATATATAAATACAAAATTCATAGTGTTCCTACACCAAATATTTCCGCTAGATTCATACTCTTTGTTCACATTTAATTTTATCCTGTAACGCAATCGTTATGATGTTTAGCTTGTCGTTCTGACATCTGGATATGTTAGTAAAGACAAATAAAGATCATGGTCACTCAAGTTCAAGTAATGATTTTTCTCCTTAGAAAATCAGTTGAGTGAATCAGATTTTTAGAATACTGTTTTGTCAGTCTCTGTTGGAAAAGCATCAAAAGCCAGGCTGCATGCCTGGTTAATAAATCCCAGGTATTTAATTAAAAAAACAAACCAAAAATGTTCTATTGATCATTCATACAAATGAATAGCATCAATCACAATTAGATAGTAAGCAGATAAACATAAACTTTTTTAAATGACTTATTTACAGGCATTTAGTAATTAATAATTTAGCAAGCCCGCTCTTTTCCAAAGTGTGAAGATTTCAGATTAGCATATTGTCTGCCCACATGTCAAGTCTACTACAGTATTTGCTAACCATGAATAACCTGGTCCAGTGTGCGTCAGGAATTTAGCAGCCAAAATAAATTTCCAATTTTGAAGTGAGTTTCGGTTTTGTGGAGTTTTTTTGTGTAAAATTGAGATTTGGGATTGAAATTTGTCTCTGCTTATGGAGGAGATGGGTTTCAGTTTGCTGGGAAAAAATGATGATATTACATAAGAAACCCCCCAAAATGTTTGATTTTGAGGGGATTCCTGTATACCAAAGGCACAGTTTTCGGGGGTTTCACTATATATATATATTCATTCATATATATATATATATATATATATATATATATATATATATATATATATATATATATATATATATATATATATATATATATATATATATATATATATATATATATATATATATATTTATCCTTCTTAAACCCAGTTGAATTTTGGCCTTGGAAACTGGCCCTCCTACAGACATGTATGATACCACATGTCTTGAGAGACCACTTTTTGTTGGCAGAAGGGATGGTCTCTCAAGATCTCAAGACAGGTTTTACTCTCTCTCTCTCTCTCTCTCTCTCTGTATGTATATATATATATATATATATATATATATATATATATATATATATATATATATATATATATATATATATATATATATATATATATATACACTTACAATCTGCAGAACTTTCCTTCCCTAGTGGATTTTTCTTTTTTCAGAAAATTCAGATGGGCCTGTTCACTGGACTGATGATGGGAATTGTTCATCTCAAGGCTGAAACATATATACACATTCTTGAAATTAAGCCAGAAAATATGCACATTTCTTATGGATAGACAAATCAGAGAAGGTAACAAAAAAAAAGTATTAGAGTGGGCAAGGTTGTGCTAAAATATGTGTAGAAGATTTCATAAAAATCTACGTCTAAATAAAACTAGTCCTTAGTTTTTACTGTTAACTTTACATGCAAGAAAAGATTAAAGTTATGTTTTTGTATATAAATAAAACTAATGGCACAGAATCTCTCAAATGCATGCAGGTACAACACGAAGGAAGTGCGATAAAGTGATTCATATCATTTTATTTATATTTTTGAAAACTTATGCTCATTATGTTCAGTCGTATCTAAAATTATGTTATAAATCAAGTCTCATCTAATGAAAATCAAAATTTTTTCTTCAAAACAAATTTCTTTCTAATTTCTTGAATGGTAAAAGTATGTTACCTGTTTTCTTTTGACACCTTGTAAAATTACAGAGAAAAGCTTCTGTAAATTTTTCCTGCTTTTGTAGAACAATATGTGTAAATTAAAACTTTTGCTTCTCTCAAAATTTACTCCCACTGATTTCCCAAAATTTACTGCTAAAATCAATTAAGAGCTAGATTGTCTTAAATTATCAACTGCATTACTTCCCTTGGTGTAGGTTTGTTTGCTGTTATGTGTGACATCATTCCAGACCACATTGCCCATCCATTACTGTAGAGGTTATTGACTGAACAGTTGCTTCAGTTAAAAAAAGAGCATTTATTTTGTGTGCAGCATACAGTCTCCTTGTGTTCAAAAACAGAAAAATGGGCAATTGCTTTCTTTTTCTAATTTCTAATCAAATAAAAGAAAGATGAGAAAATATGCATCTACTTAATATAATATGTTCAACTGGGAAGTATCACAAAGATCCATACAAGTACTGCTTATTCTAAATTTCTTCCAAAAATATTACACACTATAAATTATCACAAATCCTTCTAAACATGGAAAAAGAATTTAGACATTACATAATCATCATGTGAAAAATTAGAGAGAGAGAGAAATATTTATAAATGAGTTGTCCTCTTTCATGGGGTACAGGAATTTAAATTGAAAACACATCTTTTTAACCTTTGCTTTATGTACAAATGATTATGTTCTGAGATAAGGGCTGATTTTTTTTCTTTTTGTTGGTTTTCAATGGCACTTTCAACACATTATTGGTTATATCGTGCCAAAGAAATGGGAGGTAAGTGCCTTCCAAAAGACACACTGCGGCAGCCTACCCAGGTTGACCTGGGCAGGTATCAAACCCATGACCCTTGGATTATGAATATGATTCTCTACCAACTAAGCAACTATGGCTCCCCAGATAAGGGGTGATAATTAAAGGGGCAGGGACATTTACCATATCAAAGACGTGCAGTTTATTTTCAAGGACTTGTTGTCTATAACTCTGACCAAAAAATATATATTTTATGTATATATTTCCTCTTTGCCTGTCACTTTTATAAAGTAACATTTAGAAAATATATCCTCCCCCCTTCCAAATTAAAGCAGATATTGCTCTTCTCTATTGAACTGCACAGTATTTCCTTATTCTAGCTAACAACTGTCAGCATTTAAATTAATTTTTTTCTCTCTATCTATTGATGACTATACTGACTGTAGGCATAGCATCAGTCATTTCATTAATCTAAATTTCCACAGGATCACTGTTCATTTCATTAATCTAAATTTCCACAGGATCACTGTTCATTTAATTAATCTAAATTTCCACAGGATCACTGTTCATTTCATTAATCTAAATTTCCACAGGATCACTGTTCATTTCATTAATCAAAATGTCCACAGGATCATTGTTCATTTCATTAATCTAAATGTCCACAGGATCATTGTTCATTTCATTAATCTAAATGTCCACAGGATCACTGTTCATTTCATTAATCTAAATGTCCACAGGATCATTGTTCATTTCATTAATCTAAATGTCCACAGGATCATTGTTCATTTCATTAATCTAAATGTCCACAGGATCACTGTTCCTTTCATTAATCTAAATTTCCACAGGATCACTGTTCATTTCATTAATCTAAGTTTCCACAGGATCACTGTTCATTTAAATTAATTCAAATTTCCACAGGATCACTGTTCATTTCATTAATCTAAATGTCCACAGGATCACTGTTCATTTCATTAATCTAAATTTCCACAGGATCACTGTTCATTTAATTAATCTAAATTTCCTAATCTACAGTATCTAAATTAGTGAGACCTTTGCTCTTGTGATGCATCACTTCGTATACATGTCAGGGGGAGGTAATACCTGCACTTTTTTGTGAGGGTTTCGCTTTTAAATGCAATAATGTGTAAACTATGGAATAGAATTTTATAAGAATTCAAATGGAATTTTCAGGTATGGGAGATTTAAAAATAAGTTTCAATGGAAACCTCCATATTTTACATTTAAGCATTTCATATGTTTTTATATATTTTACACTTACTGAATACATAAATATTCTTTCTCTCTCATTGTACATAACACTAGATTACACTCCACACCTCTTGTCCCTGACAGAAATTGAGGAATGAAGAGCAATGGTGTTTGGGCAGTTAGATATAAACTGAACTACTTCTATTTAAAGTAACCAGTCACTTGACATATCTGTCAGTAACTAATTAGGGTCATATGAAAGCAAAAACAGAAACCCCTTATTAATTTACTGGAAGTACCTGAAGGCAATGGCCATCCAAAACTATCAATACAGTATTTTTCCCACGATAAGACCAGGGGAACAGCTTAAGAAATTAGTTAAAAGGATGGGAGTGGGATTATTATCAAAGTGAGATATCCTTAGTAAATAAATCCCTATTTTGTTTTTAAAATGAGGGTGGTATTATCATCAAGTATGGGTTTATAATCTAATATATATGGTATAAGGGTAATTTCTTTTTCTTGATCCTAAAGTTTGTATATAATGTAATTTTTATTCAAAAGTTGTTACTTTCAAAGCTTTCAACCGACTCATACGCAAAGTTTCTTACTCTATTTTAAGAACTGCTGTATACATCATACTTACTCTGGTTTGCTGTGCAAGGCAAAATTTAAACCATAGTGTAATCAATGATTACATAACTCACCTCTTTGTAGCTTGTAGTAGCCTCTAGATGACATTCTAAACATTAATTACCATGCAGACATTCTAAACATTAATTACCATGCAGACATTCTAAACATTAATTACCATGCAGACATTCTAAACATTAATTACCATGCAGACATTCTAAACATTAATTACCATGCAGACATTCTAAACATTAATTACCATGCAGACATTCTAAACATTAATTACCATGCAGACATTCTAAACATTAATTACCATGCAGACATTCTAAACATTAATTACCATGCAGACATTCTAAACATTAATTACCATGCAGACATTCTAAACATTAATTACCATGCAGACATTCTAAACATTAATTACCATGCAGACATTCTAAACATTAATTACCATGCAGACATTCTAAACATTAATTACCATGCAGACATTCTAAACATTAATTACCATGCAGATAATAAATTAAAAGTAAAGTGATCTTGAAAACAAAACGTTGGCCCCTTTTCTATTTAAAGTCTGTTTGTATTTTTATATTTTAATTTTTGATCTTGCTAAAATTTTAAATGTTAACTTTAAACTGGCACTATACAACTGGTTATATACTGACATATATTGTTAAACCATATACATGCATACCTATGTACCTACCTACAAACTATGACAGGGCATTGAAGACATCATACAATAAAAAAGAACATTCTTTTCTTTAATATCAAAGTAGGGTTACTATAATGAGTTTTTAAAACCAGAAAAAAGTAATGTTGTTTTTGCATTATTTAAAAAAAAAAAATTTTCTTAAAAGGTACTGCAGAGGCTATTATCATGTCCATTTGTAGAAGCCTGATTTTGTTGGGTGAAAGTGACAGGCTTTGAGGTACCTTGGAGTGACAGGCTTTGAGTAACCTTGGAGTGACAAGCTTTGAGCAACCTTGGAGTGACAGGCAGTAGGACAAACACAGTTTATGCATCAGTAAGTACCTTGATTAGCCACTATAGACAAGGCCCCATATGAAAACCATACACCTTGCAGTCGACTCATCTAATTCCTATACTAATTCACATGTACAATACACAGTTAACCTGTAGAGGGTGATCTATCACAAACAGGAAATGTATAGTCAGTAATAGGGAAAGTTTAACACTGAATAAAAATATGTATTCCTACTTCCAACTGCATTGTTAAGAAAGGGCCTTCCAAGTAGGCTAGGATGTATATAGCACGGAAGAATCTATGTGGTCATGAGCTAAACACAAACACTTAACACATGTTAGTAAAGTATAAAATGCAGGTCACAGTGACCTTCTTTGGTTGTAAGTGTGTAGTACTAACAGAGATTGATCCAATTATCAAGTTTCATGGTTGGAACATAAACAGCACAGAATAAATAAACTTTACACACAAAATTAAATGCAAACTTTTAACAAAGCCATTGAAGTATGATATATATGTAATAATAATAATAATAATAATAATAATATTAATAATCATGATGACTTTATTTAAAGAAGAAGCTCATTTGGTAAACTGACCAATCTTCCATGAGGCCTTCTACAATAACATGTATATGTTGTACAATTTTTACAAGTTGTGGTGTCTTTAGACAACAATGCTATTAAAAACTTGATAATTGATCTACTGCTACTATAAAATATGTGCAAGGCATTAAAGATGAGTATATACAGGATTCATACAAAGATTAGTAGTGAACCTGTGTAAAACATTACAGGTGAGTACATAAAGAACATTGTTTTAAAGAAGAGTAGTACTGAATTACACAAAATCATACAAACGATTGTTTCTGTAAATGTTGACTAAGAAGCTTCTTAAAACCTTGGGATGAGTCAGCTGACCTTATATAGGGTGGAATAGAATTCCATAGTTTGGCTGCAGAAAAAGCAAAACTCCTCTTATAAAACTCTGAATTTGCATTAGATAAATATAAATTGTTGTTTAAAATGGATCTTGGTTCATACATATGTACATATTCCACAAATTTCAAATTACATTGAAGATAATCAGGAGCCAACACACATGAGGATTTGTAGACTAGTAAACCTTTTGAAGCTGAGTTCTCTGTTAAAATGGAAGCCACTTAAGGGTTTTAAAAAGATTTATTGATGGTGTATTTAAGTCTGCATCAAGAATAACTCTAGCTGCTCTTTTTTGAAATTTCAGTAGTCTCCCGATTTTCTGTATCACTATTACCCAAGATAAAACAGCAATATTCTAGATGTGGCATGATGTAGGCATTGTAGAATATCTTTCTCTGTTCTCGAGAGAGATAAGCTTTTATTCTGTTCAAGAGATAAAGCAGTGAGTTTACTTTTTTAATGACCTTATCAACTTGCATTTTCCAGCACAAGATATTGTCTATCATAATGCCAAGTCGTTTTTCATTTTCAGACTGTTCTATATCTATTCCTTTTAGCATTGCTTTGAAGTCATCTTTCTCAGTTTTTACTTTGGCTCGACTACCTATGATCATAGCTTTTGGCTTGGCTGCATTTATCTTCATACCATTGTGTTCACACCAGTTATTTACTTTAACCAAATCCTGATTTAATTTAGTGCTAAGGTCATGCCAGTTGATCTAGTGTTAATAAGGTTGTGTCATCTGTGAATATGTTGATGGTTGATAGCTCAATGTAATATGGTAAATCATATATGTACAGCAGAAAGAGTAATGGTCCAAGAACCAATCCTTGTGGAAAACCCGACTTTCTGAGTTTCTTATCTGAAAGTTTATTTAAAATCAAAACTTGTTGTTGTCTGCCTTCAAGACAGGATTGAAAAAATCAAGTTAAACTTTCATGGTTAACTTGATATATACTGATTTTTTCCAGCAGGATTTTGTGATTAACAAGGTCAAAAACCTTTGTAAGATCAAGAAACACTGTACCTACCAGGTTGCCTTGATCTGTTGCTGTTAACCAATCATCCACCATTCTAGTTAGTTTAGTCTGGCATGAATGTCCTTCACAAAAGCCTGATTGTCGTGAATGTAGTAAATAAAAAGATTCCAGGTTGTTTCTAAATTCATTACAAACATGTTTTTCTAATATCTTTGAACGTGATGATAAAACTGATAAAGGTCTATAGTTATTCATATCAGAAAGATCTCCATTCATGTGTATTGGAGTTACTTTTGCCAGTTTTAGACTGTTTGGAAAAATACTTGTAGAAATACTTAGATTGAAGATATACATAAGTGAAGGTGCAATCACTTGAGATGAGAGTTTTAGGAATTTAGCACTTTTATCATCTAGACCTGTAGCTGTTCTCACATTAAGTTTATCTAATTCATTTAAAATTAATTCTAAACTTAGGTATTTTGAAGTAGTTATCTTTGCTGAGTTTTGATGAAATATGCTCATTTAATTCATCACTTGAGAATCTTTTATGAGCTGTGAGATCCAAAAGTTTTTTGTTTATGTTCACAAAGTAATCATTGAGTGCATTTGCAGTTTCAAGAGGTTCTTGCTAAATGTCACCACTTTCATCACTAATACATCTAAATGGCAGGTTATTGACAGATTTGCCCTTTAAGTCATTGAAAGTTTCCAGAGTTTTCTAAGGTTCTTTTCAGAATACTATCTGACATTTCAGTGGAATAGTAAGTTTTTTTTGTCTTTTGAATCATTGACTCGACTCTGTTTCTCCATAATCTGTGATTGCTGGTTGATTTTGTTGATTTAATCTCTTGAAATTAATAGGAGCATTACTGTTCATGGTGTCAGTAAACATATCTATCCAAATGTCAAGCACATCTGATGGGTCATCAAAAGATTCAATTACCGACCAAGGGATATCTTTCAGTTCTTTAAGGAATATTTGTGCATCAGATCTATTCATTATTCGATACTTGATATATTTGTGATGATAGGGTTTACTTTTTTGACTTAATTTTCATGTACAGCATATAGGATAATGATCACTTATGGCATATTGGGGAACTGCAACTTCTATAATGTTGTCAGCGTTGTTAGTATAGATGTGATCGATTAGTTGACAGATACCTCTGTTACTCTAGTGGGTACATGAACTAGCTGTTGATAATTCAGGGAATTCATAGTTTTAATCCAGCTTTGATTGTTTTCATACAGCAAATTGTAATTGAAGTCACCTACTAAACAGACTTCTTTGTTTTCTATATACATAGTTTCAAGCTTACATTGAAATATGGTATACCAAGCATTTCAGCATTTGGTGGTCTATATACACAACCTAATACAAATGGTTCTTGGACATTATGTCTCATTTCTAGCCAAATTATTTCCATACCATTTTTCTCAATATCATATCATGGTTTGAAAGGAATGCTGCCCCTAATGTAAATGAGAAGTCCACCACCCATTTGGAAAAGTCTGTCATTTCTTTGAAAACTGTAGTTAGGAATTTTAAGTTCATCATCATGAAAAAGTTCATGTAAGAAGGTTTCGCTGAATGCAAAAATATCAATTACTGAAATATTTCCTGAGAGAAGTACATTTATTTCATCTAGTTTTGGAACAAGATAATGGATGTTTAAATGGCAGATTTTGAGACCTTTTTGCTTAAGCCACTGATTTTGAGATAATTCTGAATTTTGATGGTCTTGAGATAAATGGCATGGAATATCTGAGTTAATATTTTCACTATCAATAAATAAACCATGATATTCCTCTAAATTATCTTCATTACAGTGTCATAAATTATGACTATCAACTGTTTTTCCAGAAGATTTTGTAATGAGTCTTGAAACATAAGCACTTTCAGCAGTTATCTCAGTAACAGTTAACACATTATGGTCACTTTGATTGATGGAGGCAATTATTAGGATTGCACCTGATGTAATTCCATGGGCATCATCACTCAAATCTATATCTGAAGTTTGTTTTCTATCATGAGACCTCTTTTGCACCAAGGGTGTTGTACTTAATTCCCTCACCAAGTTTCATGATTTTAGGTATATAGTATGCATATATCATGCCAAAAACTGATAAATGATGAAATATAGGTCAAGATGAGCTTCTTTTGCTGTAATGCATAACCCAATTCAGTGAAGCATACGAGTCATAATGACCTAATACTGAAATGAGGCAGTAGTGGCCATCAAGATACATCCCCTCACCAAAACAACGCCATGATGTAAACACGATCACCAATAGTGAGTGTTGAACCAAACGCTATTTTCGTTGTTTTCATACTGATACCACATTTTCACCCTTTAACTACTAGTGCTACTGCAGCGTCTCACTACTCTGCCTAGATGCTGGGGTTACTACTGCAGCTGATTTGGGGGCTAACTACCAGAGCCTGAAGCTGCTGCAGCCAAATGATAACTTTTTAGCTGATGATTTGGGGATATGGGCTAATTGTTTAAGTTAATTCTGTATAATATCTATTAATTTATAGACTAAAACCATGCATATATAGAAGCTGTAACTACCTTATGTCTGTTTGATTCTTTTATCCTGCTGACATCCACAAGATTGGTATAAAATCAATGAATAGAACAGAAACACTATTTTTAAACACTAAAATTTATCTGTCAGTCTTTTATACAAAGTTATTGGTCAAATATATACATGTAATTACCTAAAAATGTTTAACTAGTCACTGTGTTCTACTACTTCTTAAGCTGCTCTTTATGGTATTTATAGAAGCAGTTATGCTTTATACACAGATGGACATTGCACTGTTTGTCAATTTCTTCTTCACCTCATCTAAAACGAAAGTTGGGCTGACACTTTCGGTAAACACTGTGACTTTCAGAGCACGTGGTTCTCTTGTCCACACTTCGCTGTCTTCATCATCAGATTCTGTCTCAATTTCAGACAGACTTGACAAAGAAGATAGTTCAATGTCACTACCAACACTTCTTAATTCAATATTGTCAAGTTCATCCTCGGAAAAACCTGAAAATTCAGATTCTCAATCGCTAGCATATGAAAAGCCATTGTTTCCACTGTCAACTACAAACACATGTATTAACTAACACATGGTACAAAATTGAAATAAATCCCTGGATTTAGTAAGAACAATCATTTGTTAACTCTATTATGATTGGTTGAATGTCATTTTACTTCCAATTATTGACCAATAAGACCGATTGTAACATGAACATACAGTGCGGGTCTATCCATCACTGAGGTACAGGAAGCATAACCAGCAAGTGGATATATCAGTCACTGGGGGTAGTAGTGCTTTGTTTACAAGCAGATTTATCAGTAACTGGGGAGGCAAGGCACATTTATGCAGCGGATATACACATCAGTTTAAGTTAAAGAGTTAATGAGTTAGGTATTTACATTTTCAATGCAAAATAATGCAATTACTGATGACTTTCGACAATTTTAATGCAATAATGCATAAATGGACAATAGCAAACTAGAGCACAAAAAGTTGAAGTTACTGTTAATATGGGTACAACATCCTGCTAATCCTCAATTCTTGTCATTGTCCAATCTAATTATACATATTTGAATTAGGTAGATATGACAAGAAAACAGGAAAATTAAATATATTTATTGACTTTTCAAACAAATTATATCAATTTATAAAATTTCCATCTAATAATTCATAATGATAGTCCCTTAACAACCATGAATTTTTTTTTTTTAAAATGATGTTGAAATCGATAAAATACGCCAATCAATCAATAGAAAAAAAAATGTCTAAGGTGTCCCAAGACTTATAGTACATTGCTGTAATTTTGTGTCGCAACTTTTATAGGTCATAAAAAATCACTTTTGAAAATAATTAAGGGTGTCTCAAGACTTACCTTCATTATGGGGGTGGGGTGGGGTGGTATTTTAAATTAATATTTTTCACACTTTTATATTGAAATTGTATTCTCTACAAAACTATACTGTATTTGCAAATAAATTTACCTTAGCTGGCTAATTTTGGACTCCAGCTTATTTTTTTCTTCAGTCAATTCTAACATCTCCTTGTTTATGTCACCAACGTTAACTGTCTTCTCAACAGTTTGCAGCTCAGTTTCCTAGAACAGAATATGACAAGATGTGTCTTAAAAAGTTAAATTAGTAGTTTGCTAACTTAATATGGGTCTTTTGAATATGGATTCTTTGGCTACGGGTGCATCCCATTTCATCTACACCCAACTCATCCAGTGTCAATTCATCTACTGTGTATTCATTTACTCCCAATATGTCTGTTGTGTCAATTTGTCTACTCTCAATTCATCTACTATGTGTATTCATTTACTCCCAACATGTCTGTTGTTTCAATTTGTCTACCCACACTTCATCTACTTCACTTTGATAACGATGGACCAAGAACTAGTTTTGAAGTGTGGACTATACCTACGTGGATACTGAGAGAGAGATTTTGATTGGTTTGGTGTTTACACGGAACAGAAACACAAGAAGGTTATTTAGTGCTGAGGCAATTGAAGTAAAGTGTCTTGCTTAAGTACACACCATGGTAGCTAATCTGGGTTGATCTGAACTTGCACATTTTCAGTTGCGAGTCCAGCATGCTGACCACTCAGCTACCATTACTCCTACTGAGTAAAAGAGAGAGAGAGAGAGAGAGAGAGAGAGAGAGAGAGAGAGAGAGAGAAAGATGCTGATCCAACTGGTTATTTTTTATTTCAAAGCTTTTTATTTGTAGACTCAGATGCATTAATTTGCTGTTTTAATATGTGATTTAATTTATATTAATACACCAGGTTTTAAATACATGCATTAATTAAATATGGAACAGGAAGATTAAACCTGTACATATGAGTAACAAGAATGTTTTAAAATCATAATAAATGTTGTACAATAAAAATAAATTAAATGGAGTAGTTATCTTTAAAGAAATAAAAGCAGAGTATACCACTTGGGAGCAGACAAACCGACACAGTAGACAAGTTGACAATGTAGCACTGAAGTTCGGTGAAGGTGTAAAACTTAAAGAGTTATTAGTGATGAGTGCATTGCAAAGGGCCCTGCTAAGTACAATGAGTGCATTGCAAAGGGCCCTGCTAAGTACAATTTGCTTGGCAGGGCCTAACAGAATAACTTAAGTTGCAAACAAAGTTAGAGAGAATGGACATTCAGGGTCCATAACTCCTCCACACAAGAACATCAAATGCAGGAAATCTAACTCATTCAAGATATCATTAACATAAGCCTGCATACCAAATCTGGTTAAAATCCAACAATCCTTGGTACAGTAATGCTAAAGGGACCAAAGTCAGGACGACAGGCAACCAGGGTCAATAACTCTTGTAAACGATTAAATGGAATGCTGGAAATTATATTCATTAATGGTCTCATCAACATAAAGCAAAGTCAGGAGAACAATGAAGGAGCCATAACTCCAGTATATAACATTGTGGAATGATAGGGCCATAACTCCTGTAAATGCTGTTGTGGAATGATAGAAATGAAACTACTTGTGTGCATGTTCAATTTGGCTGACATTCCAAAATTATTCGTAAAGTTGTGATGCATAAACCCAAATTAGAAGGAGGGCAAATAACACCAGAACTCCTCTAACTGATGTTGCTGAATACATAAAATCAAACTCATTCTAGTTCCCATCAATATAAAGCTACATTCCAAATCTGGTTGAAATCCAACAATCTTCAGTAAGGTAATGCTGCATAAACCAACGTCTGGAGACAATGAGAATCAGGGGACATAACTCCTGTAGAATGTCATGGAATGCTGGAAATTGGAACTCATTCAAGGTGTCTTCAACATTAAAGCCATGTACCAAATCTGGTTGAGATCTGACAATCCTTGGTAAAGTTATGCTGCAGAAACCAAAGTCAAGAGGATGATCAATTAAGGGCCATAATTCCTGTAAATGATGATGTGGAATGCTGGAAATTGAAATCATTCAAGGTTTCTTGAATATAGACCTGTATACCAAATCTGGTTTAAAATTTATCCATCCTTGGTAAAGTTATGCTGCAGAAATGAAAGTTAGGAGGACATGTAATTAGGTGCTATATCTCCTTTAAATGATGATATAGTAGCCTGGAAATCAAACTTTTTCAAGGTTTCATCAATACAAAGCTGCATACCAAATTTGGTTAAAATCCAACAATTCCATTTAAATGTTATCTTGTGCAAAGAAAATTGTTGACAGATGGCTAGACAGATGGATGGATGTAATTACTATAGGGCTGTGCCAACTTCATTGAGCAGGGCCCTAATAAAACAAATTGTTGACAGATGGCTAGACAGATGGATGGATGTAATTACTATAGGGCTGTGCCAACTTCATTGAGCAGGGCCCTAATAAAACAAATTGTTGACAGATGGCTAGACAGATGGATGGATGTAATTACTATAGGGCTATATCAATTTCATTGAGCAGGGCCCTAATAAAACAAATTGTTGACAGATGGCTAGACAGATGGATGGATGCAATTACTATAGGGCTGTGCCAACTTCATTGAGCAGGGCCCTAATAAAACAAATTGTTGACAGATGGCTACACAGATGGATGGATGTAATTACTATAGGGCTGTGCCAACTTCATTGAGCAGGGCCCTAATAAAACAAATTGTTGACAGATGGCTAGACAGATGGATGGATGCAATTACTATAGGGCTGTGCCAACTTCATTGAGCAGGGCCCTAATAAAACAAATTGTTGACAGATGGCTAGACAGATGGATAGATGCAATTACTATAGGGCTGTGCCAACTTCATTGAGCAGGGCCCTAATAAAACAAATTGTTGACAGATGGCTAGACAGATGGATGGATGCAATTACTATAGGGCTGTGCCAACTTCATTGAGCAGGGCCCTAATAAAACAAATTGTTGACAGATGGCTAGACAGATGGATGGATGCAATTACTATAGGGCTGTGCCAACTTCATTGAGCAGGGCCCTAATAAAACAAATTGTTGACAGATGGCTAGACAGATGGATGGATGTAATTACTATAGGGCTATGTCAATTTCATTGAGCAGGGCCCTAATAAAACACAAATTATCAGGTGGATACAAAAAGTAAAAAAATGGACAGATGGACAGACAGATGGACAAGAAAACAGCATCATATGACCCTTCATGGCATATACTGTAAAGTGAACATTTTTGTGGATGTACAATTCTGAAAAAATTTTCAAAACCAGAGAATTTTAATTTTGTCTAGTTATATTTTAATGACTGCAGATCAAGGGAGATAGCATTACTTAAAGTGGTAACTTCTGATGGGATAAATTCTTGATCTCACTCAATAACAGCTAAATCACTAAAATAATGAGCATACAATTTGTGCTAATTTAAGGTGGATACTTTGATAATATCACCTGTAACAAAACTTCATCATGAATTTGGCTCAGAAAAAAATTCAACACAGTACACTTCTTCACTACACTGCTTATGCTTTTACTAAAGAACCACAGGTACATGATGCAAGTTTGATACTAAAATTGATCAAAATCATGAAAATATTATATTCTAATACATGGCTCTTCAGATAAACAAATATTAAGAGACAAGGTTTGTAGCTCGAGAAATTGCAGTTGCACACATAGCCCTTGATTTCTTAGTGGTATTCGTGTTTACATTGAAACATTGCAGTAATGTAGGAGTCATAATTTTCCTTTTTTATGAGTTAGATATGGGAGAAGTTAAAAGACAGAGAATGTCAAAATTGTATGATGTTTGTCTGGTCAGACTTTGTTATGCTTGCCCCAAATCACCAGTATTTTCAAGACTGTACAGCTTTATTAATACATTGTCACACCAAAGTAAAGATGCCAGCAGATATTTATATAACTATGTAATTACTTTTCACAAGAAAAATGTCAGTAACTTGCATTTGAAAGAAGAATTCCAACCATCTCAATTTCCACCAACTCTCGTACTAAATGATACATTTTGGTCAAACCTCCATTCTAGAAAGCACATGGGCACCATAAAAAGGAAGATTGCTGATTGTTAAAAACATTTCTAGGTCATTACCCTGAGTAGATTTTGACCAATCGATTGTTGTCTCGATATTATCTGCTTTATAAATAGATTACAACAGCATGCATTGTGTGAAAGTTGGTGGGAATTGGCTGGGACACTTAAAATACTCATTTAGAATGTAAGTTGGCACCATTTCTCTAGTGAAATGTAATACATGCTTTTAAAAATATCTGCTGGAATCTTTCCTTGGCATGACAATGTATCAATAAAGCTACAGTCTTGAAAATACTGGTTACCTGTGGCAACTGTAACATTGCCTGACCAGATGAAAAATCACAAATATTTTGGCATTCTCTGTCTCTTAACTTGTAAAAGGTCCAACTCATAAAGATGTGTGATAGCTTATTAAAAGGGAATCTTTCTACACATCAAAATGACAACTAAATTACTGAAAAGTGTCACTGTATATGCAAACACCATTAAGAAATCAAGGGCTATGCGTGAAACTGCAACATAGTCTGTTCATAATATTTACCCATTTTAGTATCGAGCTTACATCATGTACCTGTGTAAAAAGAGATGTTGTTTCCTTTGCAACATGTTCTAGACTGACAAGAAGTAGGCAGATTAGGCATAGGTTATTTATAATTGAGCATGCCAAATGTTAAGTGATGTCCAACTTTGGCATTTGTTAAGGGTAGAAAATGCGGTGAGCCCTGAGTATATATGTATAAAATTGGGACTCTGTATTTATTGGTTCTTTGAAATGCAATATCCCAAAAAGAAGAAATTTCTTTTTCTTTATCCATTAATCTCTGACCATTTGCATGTATATATCATATGAACAGCAATTCAAAAATTTAATTTAATAATCCTGTGTCTACAAATGTGGTCATACATAACATGCTAATGTCTTTACTTTTGTTCGCTAGTTAGTTAATGGATCTTTTGAATGATTTCACTCTATATAACATAGTAATTAACTTTTTAATCGAGTAAATTACACCACTTAAAGTGATAAAAACCCACAAATGCAGCCAAAACAACTTAGTAAAGGAGCTTTGACTTCAATAACAATGCTACAATTTAATGATGGTTTCCTGAATGGTTGCTATTTCAACTCAAGCTGTGCAAAAAGTATCAGTGCACAATGGATTTAGTTTAACCCTTAAAGTACTATAAAGTTTTGTAGTACAAGATCTGTCACTGCTGAATTGTTTGAGAAAAGAAATGAAAATTGCATTCTGCATTACATTGCCTGATTTTAATTACTGTACATAATAGATACCAAAACCCTATATGAAAAAAATAATTGTTGAAGTCTGAATTTTATTATAAGTGTCAAGTCACATATGTAATTTCATCATATTTGCACTTACATATGTATCTTTGTTTTGTTTTTAATGAAAAAATTCAAATATGTCAAAACAACACTCTATTCTTTATATATATATATATATATATATATATATATATATATATATATGAGTGTCACTTACAAATTTATATCCAAGTTGTGAAAATCACTGATGTAGAATAGGTTACAGTTAATGAACGTCCAGTCAGGAACACCCCCAGTAAGTTTACCCCCCCCCTGAAGTTTTGTAATAGATTTTAACACAACTTTGCAGTTTTTCTTGTTATTTATTGTAGTACATGTCTGTCATGTAATGTCCACTTATGAGCTCACAAAGACAGTCACCTGTCTAGTTCATTTCCTGTTCAGTTGTTACCTGCTTAGAATATTAAGAAATATATCCCAACTCATTTTTTTGTGCTTTAGTATGAGGTTGATATCACATACTCAGCTGCCCAGTAAAAAGTGAAATCCTATATCAGTTTTTTGGCTCCCAACATCAACATTATGATGAGTCCTGAATGTGTATATATAAACAGCATTATTAAGAGTCCTGAATGTGTATATATAAACAGCATTATTAAGAATACTGAATGTGTATATATAAACAGCATTATTAAGAGTCCTGAATGTGTATATATAAACAGCATTATGAAGAGTCCTGAATGTGTATATATAAACAGCATTATGAAGAGTCTTGAATGTGTATATATAAACAGCATTATGAAGAGTCCTGAATGTATATATATATATATATATATATATATATATATATATATATATATATATAAACAGCATCATGAAGAGTCCTGAATGTGTATATATAAATAGCATTATGAAGAGTCCTGAATGTGTATATATAAACAACATATCAAGAGTCCTGAATGTGTATATACAAACAGCATTATGAAGAGTCCTGAATGTGTATATATAAACAGCATATCAAGAGTCCTGAATGTGTATATACAAACAGCATTATGAAGAGTCCTGAATATGTATATATAAACAACATATCAAGAGTCCTGAATGTGTATATATAAACAGCATTATGAAGAGTCCTGAATGTGTATATATAAATGGCATTATGATGAGTCCTGAATGTGTATATATAAACAGCATTATGAAGAGTCCTGAATGTGTATATTGTTACGACTCTATGGTCTAAGAAAAATGTAACAGAAAGAAAGTGAAACCAACAAATCAAGTAAAAAATCAACAAGCAATTTATTACTAGATAATTAAAATGAAAAATCAAAAAGTCACTTACAGTAATGTGTTTTGAAATCCTAATAATCCAATAAGAATGATTGTTCTAATCACAAGTCCTAAATATAGAATGTTCCGAATTCACGGCTGTGTCCTTGAATGTTATGATGTGCTAATGGTCTCCAAAGTCCTGATGTACTAGTAATCTTGATGTGCTGATGTCAAAATGAAGTATTCCAAAATCTCTGAATAAGTTCACATAAATTCCAAAATCATCAATTAAAAATCCAAAATCCAAAAGTTTATGAGCACTGTTATAACCAAATGAATATTTAAAATAATTCCTCTCTTAGAATTTGGAATGAATTTTCACAACTGTAATAGCTCTTTACAAGACTGATGGTAATGTCAAAACTGAAAAAATGTCCACCAAACATGGTATATATATAGATTGGTCACATGACAGAATGTTCTAGAATATGAGTCATCTTAATGGAATTCTAACTGTAAACAAAATTCAACCTTGACCTTCAAATTGAGAAAACATATTGATCAAAACAACCTAATTCAAGGACACTAGTTAAACATGTTTTTCCTGATAACATTAAGATTTAAGCAAATATTAAAGTGAAGAAACATTTATAATTTCCTAAAATATTTATAATATTATATAAACATCATACATAACACCTCCCCTCATAAAGAAAAAGAAAGATTTATATAATAAAGCTTTCTTTTGAATATACATCTAATACTATAATAACCAAAATTACATAAGAACATGTTTTATGATACTGGACTTAATTACATCAAGCAATATTACATTTCTAGGCACGTGAGAGTGCATCTGCAATCACATTGTCTTTTCCCCTGATGTGTTCAATGTCAATGTTATATTCTTGCAATATCAAACTTCATCTCAACAATCTCCGATTTTTATCTTTCATTTTGTTGACGAAAGTAAGGGGATTGTGATCACTGTACACAATAATTGGAGAAAGACCTGAGGTAACATACACTTCAAAATGCTGTAAAGCCAATATCAAAGCCAAACATTCCTTCTCAATTGTGGAATAATTTTTCTGGTGCTTGTTTAGTTTTTTAGAAAAATAACACACAGGGTGATCCACACCACTTTTGTCTTCCGGAATCAATACTCCACCAACCCCTACATCACTTGCATCAACAGATAATTTAAATGATTGGCTAAAATTTGGTGCAGAAAGAACTGGTGCATTCTTAAGCATGGCCTTTAACTTGTCAAAAGATTCCTGACACTTGTCAGACCAATGAAATTTGGTTTTCTTACTCAATAAACTTGTCAAAGGTTCAGCAATTTTGGAAAAATTGGAACAAAATTTCCGATAATATCCAGCCATACCTAGAAATCGCATCAATTGCTTTTTACAAATTGGAACTTGAAATTCAGAGATAGCTTTGACCTTAGCTTCTATAGGTTTAACTTGACCTTGTCCCACAATATGTCCTAAAAATGTGACACAAGCATGGCAAAACTCACTTTTGCTCAAATTAATTGTCAGATTCGCATCGCTGAGTCGATCGAAGAATTTTCGAATGGTTTCCAAATGATCTTCCCAGGTGTTGTTGTAGATAATGACGTCATCGATATAAGCGTCACAATTATCAAGACCAAATGTTATCATGTTCATCAGACGTTGAAACGTTGCAGGCGAATTTTTCATTCCAAACGGCATGACTTTATATTGATAAAGTCCATCTGGAGTTACAAATGCTGAAATTTCTTTTGCCCTTTCCGTCAGTGGAATTTGCCAGAATCCTTTTAAAAGGTCAAACTTGGTGACATATTCCGCATTTCCAAATTTATCAATGCAATCGTCCATTCTTGGGATTGGAAATGAATCAGTTTTGGTGACACTGTTGACTTTTCTATAGTCAGTACACATACGGAATGTATTATCTGGCTTGGGAACAAGAATACATGGTGAACTCCAGTTACTTTTACTTGGTTCTATGAAATCATTCTCCAGTAAATACTGAATTTCTTTCTTCAGATAGTTCTGTTTGAGAGGATTCATCCTATAAGGATGCTGTTTCACAGGCGCAGAATCTACAATGTCAACGTCATGATAAATTTTACTTGTTCGTGTTGGAACATCAGGAAACAAGTGCTCATATTCATGTAATAGCTGTTTTAGTTCATTTCTTTCCTGTTGTTGTAGATGTGAAAGTTTCTGGTCTAGGTTGTTCAATATTTCTGAATTCCGAAGATTGGTTATACCAGAGTCACTATAGTCTGATCGTATTCCATCGTTGATATCTTCACTGTGTGGGACAGGTACAACTAAATTAACTGAATAATTAGCTGAGCTATCTCTGTCAAAATATTCCTTTAACATATTTATATGACAAAGTTGTTTCTGTTTCCGTCTCCCAGGAGTGTTAATGATATAATTTAAGTCATTTACTTTCTTTTCAACGGTATAAGGACCATAAAATTTAGCCTGAAGAGGATTTTGAGTTATGGGCAAGAGAGCCAGAACTTTGTCACCAGGTTTAAAACTCCTTTCCTGTGAATTTCTGTCATACCTTAATTTCATTTTTGACTGGGTAGTGTGAAGATTAGTTCTTGCTACTTCACAGGCCTTTGACAACTTGTATTTGAAATCAGAAACATAATCAAGAAGATTAATCTTTGAGTCTTCATTTGAAAGAAGTTTCTCTTTCAATAATTTCAATGGTCCATGGACAGTATGACCAAAAACTAGTTCAAAGGGACTAAAACCCAACGACTCTTGAACTGATTCCCTAACAGCAAACAACAACAAATGAACACCCTCATCCCAATCCTTTTCTGTATCAAAGCAATATGATCGAATCATATTCTTCAAAGTTTGATGAAATCTTTCCAAAGCACCTTGACTTTCAGGGTGATAGGCAGAAGATTTAAACTGTTTGATGCCTAATTCATGCATAACTTGTTGGAAAATTCCAGACATAAAATTTGACCCTTGATCCGACTGGACAGATTTGTGAAGGCCAACAAGTGTAAAAAACTTCACCAAAGCTTTCACAATAGTTTTAGTTTTTATATTTCTCAGAGGAATTGCCTCTGGAAATCTTGTAGATGCACACATGATGGTCAACAAGTATTGGTTGCCTGACTTGGTTTTAGGTAAAGGACCAACACAGTCTACTATTATTCTACTAAATGGTTCATCAAATGCAGGAATAGGTTGCAGATGAGCCTTAGGTATCTTCTGATTGGGTTTTCCTACCATTTGACAAGTGTGACAAGATCTGCAGTATTTAGAAACATCACTTTTGAGTTTCGGCCAATAAAAATGATTCAAGATCTTGTGATAAGTCTTACGGACTCCTAAATGACCAGCCAAAGGAGTTTCATGGGCTAAATTAAGAATTTCCTGTCTATATGACTTAGGAACAACAATTTGATAGCTCACTGACCACTCGTCACCAGCGGGTACATCAGGTGGTCTCCATTTCCTCATAAGGACCTTATTTTTCACAAAGTAACACACTGGAACTTGTGTGGCTTCAGTTTCACTAATAGCCCTCTGAAACAAACAAGATATCTCGGGATCTTGCTCCTGTTCAACGACAAGGGATTGTCGTTTGTCATCCTGATTAGAACAAAGAGAATAAGTTGCCAAAAGAGGATCACTGTGATCAATACCATTTGATTGATCAATACCTGAGGAAAAAGTGACCTCATCAAAAGACTGACCAATACATGTGTCAGCTAAAGGAATAATATCCTGATCAACATCACTCTCAAGAGCTCTTTTTGCCATAGCTCTAGTAACTGCACAAGCAGGGTACAAATCAGGGATTTCAGTTTCGACAGGATTAACTTTCTGATCCAAACAAGGCTTGTCAGTTACAAGTGGATTAACCACAACCTTATCTCCAGCTAGGTCATTGCCTAGTAATAAATGAACACCCTCTATGGGTAAAGAAGTCACTGCCCCAACAGTCACAGGTCCAGAAACTAAGTCTGATGCCAAATTTACACAATAAAGAGGAACATTTACAAAGCCGCACTCTACTCCCTGAACAAGAACACTTTCACTTGAAGAAGACTCCTCAGACAAAGGCAAAGTACCTGATAATAAAAGACTCTGAGAACCTCCAGTGTCCCTTAATATTTTAATTGGGATAGGTTTGGCAGAATCACCAATAAGTGATATAGAACCTTCTGACATGAATGGTTCATAAGCCTCCAAAATAGAATCAGACTGGGGTTTGTTTGACCCAACAAATGTATTGCTTTCAATACAAGACCGTGACCTTGACCTCGTAGAAATAAGAGCATTTGGAAAAGCTCTGTCTTTTCTCTGTTGCTTATTTTCCAACTTGAAGCAATCAGAAATAACGTGCCCTTTCTTTTTACAATAAGTGCACGTAGGAAGAGATAAGGATTTCTGATCAGTCTTATCAGATGTTTGATTCCTAACAGTTGTGCTGTTGTGAAATTTGGAAGTACTCGAATGAGATTGAAATGGTTTTTTACCAGAAAACTGCTGAGAGGACGACTCATTGCCAAATGAAATTTTGTGAGTCAAGGAATAATCATCAGCCATACGAGCAGCATTTTCCAAAGTTTCCACATTCTGCTCGTCAAGATAGGTTTTAACATCACTATGGATGCACCTCTTGAACTCTTCAATTAATACGAGCTGTCTGAGGTTATCATAAGCTTGATCAACTTTCTTGGCTGAGCACCACTTATCAAATAGTTGTTCTTTATCCCTTGCAAATTCGACATGACTTTGTCCAGTTTCTTTTCTACAATTCCTAAACCTTTGTTGATATGCCTCTGGTACCAACTCATAAGCTTTCAAGATGTACTCCTTAACCACATCATAATCAGTGCTTTGTTGTACTGACAGTGAAGTGTAGACTTCACGAGCTTTGCCAATAAGTACACTTTGTAATAACAAAGTCCAATGCTCTCTGGGCCATTTCAAGTTTTCAGCTATTTTCTCGAAATGAAGAAAGTATTTATCTACTTCTTTTTCCTGAAAAGGGGGTACTAACCTAATATATCTAGTAACATCAAAACCTGGACTTGTGTTTAAAGGAGTGGAGTGTGCTCTGTTTGCCAGTTCTAATTCTCTTAACTTAAATTGCATTTCCCTTTCTTCTCTTTGCATCTGCATTTGTATTTGTCTCTCTTCCTTCTCTCTCTCCATCTGTATCCGCCTATCTTCTTTCTCTCACTCCATCTGTATCTGCCTCTCTTCTTTCTCTCTCTCCATCTGCCTCTCTTATTTTTCTCTCTCCATCTGCCTCTGCCTCTCTTCTTTCTCTCTCTCCATCTGCCTCTCTTCTTTCTCTCTCTCCATCTGTATCTGCCTCTCTTCTTTCTCTCTCTCTATCTGCCTCTCTTCTTTCTCTCTCTCCATCTGTATCTGCCTCTCTTCTTTCTCTCTCTCTCTCTGAATCTGAAGCTTTGCCAATTCTAAATTCATCTGGTTCTTTAACTCTAATTCCCTTAATTTCCTGTCAGAACCAGATACAGGCTTTCTCTTCAAACTTAAAGCACTATTTTCAAAAATTCCCTTTCCTACTAAATACTGAATTAAAATAATCTTTATCTCCTGTTTTGTCAATGATACTTTTGCCTCAGATAGACTGTATTTTCTGGCAAGCTCGAGCAACTCATCCTTTCTCATGCACTCTAACCCCTCCTGGGTAGGTTTTGAAATGAAATTCTGAACATTAGATGCCATTGTAAATGCTTGTTGGTTTCACACAAAAAAATTTCTCTATATAAAATCTTTGCCAAAGACAAAAACAAAAAAAATTCCAAGACAAAATCAATATGAATTTCAAAGATAAATTTAATATCTCTAATATGCTTTAAAGAAATTCAGATCCCGGACGAGCCCCCAATTTCTGTTACGACTCTATGGTCTAAGAAAAATGTAACAGAAAGAAAGTGAAACCAACAAATCAAGTAAAAAATCAACAAGCAATTTATTACTAGATAATTAAAATGAAAAATCAAAAAGTCACTTACAGTAATGTGTTTTGAAATCCTAATAATCCAATAAGAATGATTGTTCTAATCACAAGTCCTAAATATAGAATGTTCCGAATTCACGGCTGTGTCCTTGAATGTTATGATGTGCTAATGGTCTCCAAAGTCCTGATGTACTAGTAATCTTGATGTGCTGATGTCAAAATGAAGTATTCCAAAATCTCTGAATAAGTTCACATAAATTCCAAAATCATCAATTAAAAATCCAAAATCCAAAAGTTTATGAGCACTGTTATAACCAAATGAATATTTAAAATAATTCCTCTCTTAGAATTTGGAATGAATTTTCACAACTGTAATAGCTCTTTACAAGACTGATGGTAATGTCAAAACTGAAAAAATGTCCACCAAACATGGTATATATATAGATTGGTCACATGACAGAATGTTCTAGAATATGAGTCATCTTAATGGAATTCTAACTGTAAACAAAATTCAACCTTGACCTTCAAATTGAGAAAACATATTGATCAAAACAACCTAATTCAAGGACACTAGTTAAACATGTTTTTCCTGATAACATTAAGATTTAAGCAAATATTAAAGTGAAGAAACATTTATAATTTCCTAAAATATTTATAATATTATATAAACATCATACATAACACCTCCCCTCATAAAGAAAAAGAAAGATTTATATAATAAAGCTTTCTTTTGAATATACATCTAATACTATAATAACCAAAATTACATAAGAACATGTTTTATGATACTGGACTTAATTACATCAAGCAATATTACATTTCTAGGCACGTGAGAGTGCATCTGCAATCACATTGTCTTTTCCCCTGATGTGTTCAATGTCAATGTTATATTCTTGCAATATCAAACTTCATCTCAACAATCTCCGATTTTTATCTTTCATTTTGTTGACGAAAGTAAGGGGATTGTGATCACTGTACACAATAATTGGAGAAAGTCCTGAGGTAACATACACTTCAAAATGCTGTAAAGCCAATATCAAAGCCAAACATTCCTTCTCAATTGTGGAATAATTTTTCTGGTGCTTGTTTAGTTTTTTAGAAAAATAACACACAGGGTGATCCACACCACTTTTGTCTTCCGGAATCAATACTCCACCAACCCCTACATCACTTGCATCAACAGATAATTTAAATGATTGGCTAAAATTTGGTGCAGAAAGAACTGGTGTATTCTTAAGCATGGCCTTTAACTTGTCAAAAGATTCCTGACACTTGTCAGACCAATGAAATTTGGTTTTCTTACTCAATAAACTTGTCAAAGGTTCAGCAATTTTGGAAAAATTGGAACAAAATTTCCGATAATATCCAGCCATACCTAGAAATCGCATCAATTGCTTTTTACAAATTGGAACTTGAAATTCAGAGATAGCTTTGACCTTAGCTTCTATAGGTTTAACTTGACCTTGTCCCACAATATGTCCTAAAAATGTGACACAAGCATGGCAAAACTCACTTTTGCTCAAATTGTCAGATTCGCATCGCTGAGTCGATCGAAGAATTTTCGAATGGTTTCCAAATGATCTTCCCAGGTGTTGTTGTAGATAATGACGTCATCGATATAAGCGTCACAATTATCAAGACCAAATGTTATCATGTTCATCAGACGTTGAAACATTGCAGGCGAATTTTTCATTCCAAACGGCATGACTTTATATTGATAAAGTCCATCTGGAGTTACAAATGCTGAAATTTCTTTTGCCCTTTCCGTCAGTGGAATTTGCCAGAATCCTTTTAAAAGGTCAAACTTGGTGACATATTCCGCATTTCCAAATTTATCAATGCAATCGTCCATTCTTGGGATTGGAAATGAATCAGTTTTGGTGACACTGTTGACTTTTCTATAGTCAGTACACATACGGAATGTATTATCTGGCTTGGGAACAAGAATACATGGTGAACTCCAGTTACTTTTACTTGGTTCTATGAAATCATTCTCCAGTAAATACTGAATTTCTTTCTTCAGATAGTTCTGTTTGAGAGGATTCATCCTATAAGGATGCTGTTTCACAGGCGCAGAATCTACAATGTCAACGTCATGATAAATTTTACTTGTTCGTGTTGGAACATCAGGAAACAAGTGCTCATATTCATGTAATAGCTGTTTTAGTTCATTTCTTTCCTGTTGTTGTAGATGTGAAAGTTTCTGGTCTAGGTTGTTCAATATTTCTGAATTCCGAAGATTGGTTATACCAGAGTCACTATAGTCTGATCGTATTCCATCGTTGATATCTTCACTGTGTGGGACAGGTACAACTAAATTAACTGAATAATTAGCTGAGCTATCTCTGTCAAAATATTCCTTTAACATATTTATATGACAAAGTTGTTTCTGTTTCCGTCTCCCAGGAGTGTTAATGATATAATTTAAGTCATTTACTTTCTTTTCAACGGTATAAGGACCATAAAATTTAGCCTGAAGAGGATTTTGAGTTATGGGCAAGAGAGCCAGAACTTTGTCACCAGGTTTAAAACTCCTTTCCTGTGAATTTCTGTCATACCTTAATTTCATTTTTGACTGGGTAGTGTGAAGATTAGTTCTTGCTACTTCACAGGCCTTTGACAACTTGTATTTGAAATCAGAAACATAATCAAGAAGATTAATCTTTGAGTCTTCATTTGAAAGAAGTTTCTCTTTCAATAATTTCAATGGTCCATGGACAGTATGACCAAAAACTAGTTCAAAGGGACTAAAACCCAACGACTCTTGAACTGATTCCCTAACAGCAAACAACAACAAATGAACACCCCTCATCCCAATCCTTTTCTGTATCAAAGCAATATGATCGAATCATATTCTTCAAAGTTTGATGAAATCTTTCCAAAGCACCTTGACTTTCAGGGTGATAGGCAGAAGATTTAAACTGTTTGATGCCTAATTCATGCATAACTTGTTGGAAAATTCCAGACATAAAATTTGACCCTTGATCCGACTGGACAGATTTGTGAAGGCCAACAAGTGTAAAAAACTTCACCAAAGCTTTCACAATAGTTTTAGTTTTTATATTTCTCAGAGGAATTGCCTCTGGAAATCTTGTAGATGCACACATGATGGTCAACAAGTATTGGTTGCCAGACTTGGTTTTAGGTAAAGGACCAACACAGTCTACTATTATTCTACTAAATGGTTCATCAAATGCAGGAATAGGTTGCAGATGAGCCTTAGGTATCTTCTGATTGGGTTTTCCTACCATTTGACAAGTGTGACAAGATCTGCAGTATTTAGAAACATCACTTTTGAGTTTCGGCCAATAAAAATGATTCAAGATCTTGTGATAAGTCTTACGGACTCCTAAATGACCAGCCAAAGGAGTTTCATGGGCTAAATTAAGAATTTCCTGTCTATATGACTTAGGAACAACAATTTGATAGCTCACTGACCACTCGTCACCAGCGGGTACATCAGGTGGTCTCCATTTCCTCATAAGGACCTTATTTTTCACAAAGTAACACACTGGAACTTGTGTGGCTTCAGTTTCACTAATAGCCCTCTGAAACAAACAAGATATCTCGGGATCTTGCTCCTGTTCAACGACAAGGGATTGTCGTTTGTCATCCTGATTAGAACAAAGAGAATGAGTTGCCAAAAGAGGATCACTGTGATCAATACCATTTGATTGATCAATACCTGAGGAAAAAGTGACCTCATCAAAAGACTGACCAATACATGTGTCAGCTAAAGGAATAATATCCTGATCAACATCACTCTCAAGAGCTCTTTTTGCCATAGCTCTAGTAACTGCACAAGCAGGGTACAAATCAAGGATTTCAGTTTCGACAGGATCAACTTTCTGATCCAAACAAGGCTTGTCAGTTACAAGTGGATTAACCACAACCTTATCTCCAGCTAGGTCATTGCCTAGTAATAAATGAACACCCTCTATGGGTAAAGAAGTCACTGCCCCAACAGTCACAGGTCCAGAAACTAAGTCTGATGCCAAATTTACACAATAAAGAGGAACATTTACAAAGCCGCACTCTACTCCCTGAACAAGAACACTTTCACTTGAAGAAGACTCCTCAGACAAAGGCAAAGTACCTGATAATAAAAGACTCTGAGAACCTCCAGTGTCCCTTAATATTTTAATTGGGATAGGTTTGGCAGAATCACCAATAAGTGATATAGAACCTTCTGACATGAATGGTTCATAAGCCTCCAAAATAGAATCAGACTGGGGTTTGTTTGACCCAACAAATGTATTGCTTTCAATACAAGACCGTGACCTTGACCTCGTAGAAATAAGAGCATTTGGAAAAGCTCTGTCTTTTCTCTGTTGCTTATTTTTCAACTTGAAGCAATCAGAAATAACGTGCCCTTTCTTTTTACAATAAGTGCACGTAGGAAGAGATAAGGATTTCTGATCAGTCTTATCAGATGTTTGATTCCTAACAGTTGTGCTGTTGTGAAATTTGGAAGTACTCGAATGAGATTGAAATGGTTTTTTACCAGAAAACTGCTGAGAGGACGACTCATTGCCAAATGAAATTTTGTGAGTCAAGGAATAATCATCAGCCATACGAGCAGCATTTTCCAAAGTTTCCACATTCTGCTCATCAAGATAGGTTTTAACATCACTATGGATGCACCTCTTGAACTCTTCAATTAATACGAGCTGTCTGAGGTTATCATAAGCTTGATCAACTTTCTTGGCTGAGCACCACTTATCAAATAGTTGTTCTTTATCCCTTGCAAATTCGACATGACTTTGTCCAGTTTCTTTTCTACAATTCCTAAACCTTTGTTGATATGCCTCTGGTACCAACTCATAAGCTTTCAAGATGTACTCCTTAACCACATCATAATCAGTGCTTTGTTGTACTGACAGTGAAGTGTAGACTTCATGAGCTTTGCCAATAAGTACACTTTGTAATAACAAAGTCCAATGCTCTCTGGGCCATTTCAAGTTTTCAGCTATTTTCTCGAAATGAAGAAAGTATTTATCTACTTCTTTTTCCTGAAAAGGGGGTACTAACCTAATATATCTAGTAACATCAAAACCTGGACTTGTGTTTAAAGGAGTGGAGTGTGCTCTGTTTGCCAGTTCTAATTCTCTTAACTTAAATTGCATTTCCCTTTCTTCTCTTTGCATCTGCATTTGTATTTGTCTCTCTTCCTTCTCTCTCTCCATCTGTATCCGCCTATCTTCTTTCTCTCACTCCATCTGTATCTGCCTCTCTTCTTTCTCTCTCTCCATCTGCCTCTCTTATTTTTCTCTCTCCATCTGCCTCTGCCTCTCTTCTTTCTCTCTCTCCATCTGCCTCTCTTCTTTCTCTCTCTCCATCTGTATCTGCCTCTCTTCTTTCTCTCTCTCTATCTGCCTCTCTTCTTTCTCTCTCTCCATCTGTATCTGCCTCTCTTCTTTCTCTCTCTCTCTCTGAATCTGAAGCTTTGCCAATTCTAAATTCATCTGGTTCTTTAACTCTAATTCCCTTAATTTCCTGTCAGAACCAGATACAGGCTTTCTCTTCAAACTTAAAGCACTATTTTCAAAAATTCCCTTTCCTACTAAATACTGAATTAAAATAATCTTTATCTCCTGTTTTGTCAATGATACTTTTGCCTCAGATAGACTGTATTTTCTGGCAAGCTCGAGCAACTCATCCTTTCTCATGCACTCTAACCCCTCCTGGGTAGGTTTTGAAATGAAATTCTGAACATTAGATGCCATTGTAAATGCTTGTTGGTTTCACACAAAAAAATTTCTCTATATAAAATCTTTGCCAAAGACAAAAACAAAAAAAATTCCAAGACAAAATCAATATGAATTTCAAAGATAAATTTAATATCTCTAATATGCTTTAAAGAAATTCAGATCCCGGACGAGCCCCCAATTTCTGTTACGACTCTATGGTCTAAGAAAAATGTAACAGAAAGAAAGTGAAACCAACAAATCAAGTAAAAAATCAACAAGCAATTTATTACTAGATAATTAAAATGAAAAATCAAAAAGTCACTTACAGTAATGTGTTTTGAAATCCTAATAATCCAATAAGAATGATTGTTCTAATCACAAGTCCTAAATATAGAATGTTCCGAATTCACGGCTGTGTCCTTGAATGTTATGATGTGCTAATGGTCTCCAAAGTCCTGATGTACTAGTAATCTTGATGTGCTGATGTCAAAATGAAGTATTCCAAAATCTCTGAATAAGTTCACATAAATTCCAAAATCATCAATTAAAAATCCAAAATCCAAAAGTTTATGAGCACTGTTATAACCAAATGAATATTTAAAATAATTCCTCTCTTAGAATTTGGAATGAATTTTCACAACTGTAATAGCTCTTTACAAGACTGATGGTAATGTCAAAACTGAAAAAATGTCCACCAAACATGGTATATATATAGATTGGTCACATGACAGAATGTTCTAGAATATGAGTCATCTTAATGGAATTCTAACTGTAAACAAAATTCAACCTTGACCTTCAAATTGAGAAAACATATTGATCAAAACAACCTAATTCAAGGACACTAGTTAAACATGTTTTTCCTGATAACATTAAGATTTAAGCAAATATTAAAGTGAAGAAACATTTATAATTTCCTAAAATATTTATAATATTATATAAACATCATACATAACAATATATAAACAGCATTATGATGAGTCCTGAATGTGTATATATAAACAGCATTATGATGAGTGCTGAATATGTATATATAAACAGCATCATGAAGAGTCCTGAATGTGTATATATAAACAGCATTATGAAGAGTCCTGAATGTGCATATATAATCATCATTATGAAGAGTTCTGAATGTGTATATATAAACAGCATTATTAAGAGTCCTGAATGTGTATATATATAAACAGCATTATGATGAGTCTTAAATGTGTATATATAAACAGCATTATTAAGAGTCCTGAATGTGTATATATAAACAGCATATTAAGAGTCCTGAATGTGTACCGTCTATACTCGCTTATAAGTCGACCTTTTTTACTTAAAATTTTATTCATGTAGAGTAGGGGTTGTCTTATAAGCGCAACATTAAAAAAATTATAAATCTTGGGGTAATCTTGGAAAGTCTAAATGTTTGCAGTACATAAAAATACTGTCAATTCATATATTTTTACGTTTTCATGCCACTATTCCTATGCAGTAATGCATATATGGTAAGCACTGTGTTTATTCATTTCATGACAGTATTCATTACACAATACATGTATCTAGTTATCTGGATTTTAATAATTTGAAAATATTACCGGTAAACTAAATACTACCTACCGCAAAATGAAGTGTCCATCAATGTTTACCATGGGCGTTTACTAGTAAGTATATTGTTTCCATTTTCGTGCCGGTCCGAACAACCTGTATTTGTATTAATATTTGTGTTTTGCTGTATAAAGACTGTGCTTGATGCAATAAAAGTTTTGATTTAATTTGTTTTTTCCTTTTCCAGAAGTCAGATTTAATTCCCAAATGATATTTCCCAAGTTATCTGCCAGTGCACATGGGCTGATAAGCCTTTGGCTTGTAAAGGCACTCACTTTATTTTCAAGTTGACAATGCTTTTGATTGAGCCGCGAATCTAATACTTTGTTCAGTGCCAAGTAGAGTTCAACAACTTCCTGTGCATATACTTTGACCTTAATCCCTTAGCTTGTAAAGGCACCACAATCTTTGTTTTCCCATGTGACAACCCTTTGATCAAACCGCGAGTTTGATACTTGTTCAGTGCCAAGTAACAGAGGGTGGTTATTTGAACTCCATGTGATCTTGCCGCACAATTGACATGTGTTTAGTTGCATCCTTTAATAGATTTCTGACTTTATGATCAAAGTGTTACTTACAGAGCCCAAGCTCAGTCTTTGCATAACCACCCGCATATGACAGTAAAGCTGAGGAATCGGAGTCGGACAAGATTTACGATGACTAGACGACAATGTAGGATTTCAGAACTTTATCAGACAATGAGGATTAATTCTTGGACTTTGTACCAGATGACATTAGATAGTGACATTTATAGGATTCTGAGAATAAAAAAAAGTGGACTTGACTTTCAGTTTATTTGTACAACGTGTGGAATTAACATATTATGGGATATTGTTAATCGGATCATTCTGATCTTCTTTTTTTATACCGGTATGTGACCTACAATTGAATTCGTGGATTTATCATATAAATGGATTTAAAATTTCAAGCATTATGGATTTCAATAGACTTTATTACACAAAGATGGACAAATTGTAAGTTGTCAATTTATTTGTGACATATTTCACTCAATAATATAATTGTATTTTACACTGGTTTTGTCTTTATTTTTTTTACCTATCTATCCAGTTTGGCTTGTTTATATTTCCAAAGTGCATTTCTGCCTCACTAAGTCACCCCTTCGGATGGACTGATTTGCAAAATACACCCCGACTTATAGGAGGGTCAAAGAGAAATACACTTTTTGCTGCTCTAAAAGGGGGGGGGGGGTCGACTTATAATTGAGTATATACGGTATATATAAACAGCATTATGAAGAGTCCTGAATGTGTATATATAAACAGCATTATGAAGAGTCCTGAATATGTATATATAAACAGCATTATGAAGAGTCCTGAATGTGTATATATAAACAGCATTATGAAGAGTCCTGAATGTGTATATATAAACAGCATTATGAAGAGTCCTGAATGTGTATATATAAACAGCATTATGATGAGTCCTGAACGTGTATATATAAACAGCATTATGATGAGTCCTGAATGTGTATATATAAACAGCATTATGATGAGTCCTGAATGTGTATATATAAACAGCATTATGAAGAGTCCTGAATGTGTATATATAAACAGCATTATGAAGAGTCCTGAATGTGTATATATAAACAGCATATTAAGAATACTGAATGTGTATATATAAACAGCATTATGATGAGTCCTGAATG
Source organism: Margaritifera margaritifera (assembly GCA_029931535.1). Taxonomy (NCBI): domain Eukaryota; kingdom Metazoa; phylum Mollusca; class Bivalvia; order Unionida; family Margaritiferidae; genus Margaritifera; species Margaritifera margaritifera. The sequence continues at coordinate 406,313 of JAQPZY010001271.1, read as the reverse complement.
TCTATATATAAACAGCATTATGAAGAGTCCTGAATGTGTATATATAAACAGCATTATTAAGAATACTGAATGTGTATATATAAACAGAATATTAAGAATACTGAATGTGTATATATAAACAGCATTATTAAGAATACTGAATGTGTATATATAAACAGCATTATGATGAGTCCTGAATGTGTATATATAAACAGCATTATGATGAGTCCTGAATGTGTATATATAAACAGCATTATGAAGAGTCCTGAATATGTATATATAAACAGCATTATGATGAGTCCTGAATATGTATATATAAACAGCATTATTAAGAATACTGAATGACTATATATAAACAGCATTATTAAGAGTGCTGAATATGTATATATAAACAGCATTATGATGAGTCCTGAGCATTATTAAGAATACTGAATATGTATATATAAACAGCATTATTAAGAGTGCTGAATGTATATACATAAACAGCATTATTAAGAGTCCTGAGTATGTATGTGTGTATATGTATATATATATATATATATATATATATATATATATATATATATATATATATATATATGAAGCCACATGTACTTTTGCCTCCTGAAGAGTATGAAGAGTATTACATGTACTGCAGATGCTCTCATATGAATAAAAATCAATTATTCAAGTACAGAAAATCCAATCAATGACCAATACCAATACTAGATGCAATCAGTCAACCCTAAAGTTTATATACCATGTTTGTTTCAAATCTGTTCAGAAATATGGGTTCTAAAGCAGTAATGAGCTGATAGTGATACTTTTCCATTTCTCTGGCACTTAGCTGACAGTGCTTCATACCTTTTTCCTCAGTTCCTGTTTCAGTTGTTCCAGTTTTTGAGCTGAGGTGTCCACTTCACAACGTTTCTGGTCAATCTGACAAATCCTGACCTGGTTTGCTTCCTACACAAAATATATTTGGAAAAAAATTATATTTGGTCTTGTGATACATGAACATAAAAAAAAAAATTGTATAGGAACTTTGACTCTAAAGTTAGCATTTATCAAGTTCTACATATAAGGAATATGTCTTTTGATATCTGGAAATGTTCCATACATGTCATAATAGGAAGATTTATAGCAAGCAAAAGTCTTAGACAATACATTTATATGTAAAGCAAGGTATTTTAAAACTGTACCCTAAACAGTTTGAAACAGTGACACCAGAGTGCCTATAGTTGCCGCCATCATCTTTTGGGATTTTGTTCAAGTGTCATTAGAGAAAGGAATGAAGTAACACAAGTGAGCATTAGTAGCACCCTCTGTAAAGTACTAACCATCACTGAACTTATTAACTGTTTGAAAAATTCCCCAGTTTGTACTCATTTCTAGAAATATTCATTAACAAGATTATTTCCATGCAACTTACTAAGAATTACTTATATTGGCAAAACTCTGTTGAATTGACAAATTAGTAAACCAAAGCCAAAATACTGATTACAAAGTCTGCTGGTTGTGCCTCCATATCTTCATGTTTTCAAAGTTGTACTGTACAAACAAAATGACATTTTTTGTTTTACAAAACAACAACAATACCTGCAAAAAATAAACTAAAAGTAAATTGCTCCGAATATGACCTATGACAGGTTATGACATTTGCAATAGTGACACAGGCAAATGGTTAAGCAAGTAAGAATCGCATGCACATTATATGTTATATCTCCTGCATTCGTGAGAGTCTCCTGCAATGTTGGTCTCCTTCCTGCTCTCTGGTGTGGGAGATGAAATCTCTCATTTACCAAAAAAAAGTTAAAATTTTTTGTTATAACTAAACACTGATTGACTGAACAAATAAATTAGTATGATTATGGTAAAAATGCACAATATTGCTTACTGCACACAAAAATGCAGAGCCCCAAATAGTAAAGCATACAATTGACGACAAAAATAATATACTTAAATTTGGAATATTATAATGTGGAATATTATAATCTGATAAAGAAGTTATCTTATTGAAACTTGACAAATACCTCTTGAAGATCACGTAGAAACACTTCTATCATTTTTACTTTTTGATATCCATAATGCAAGTAATTACTTTACAGTAATGGTGCTTACTAGCAAATCAATGGATACAACATCTAAATTCAATTTTAAAAAGAAAAAAATTATAATGTTAGAAATCTTATCATAACTATACAAATTATTTTAATCCTCAGACTGCACATATAAAATACATCTCCTACTTTTATCATTGTTATTGTTGTTACTGTTGTTGTTATTATTATTATCATTATTGTTTGTATGCACTGAAAATTTTGTAGACTCTCCCATTTAATGACAAATAATCTTTTTATTAAATGAATAAAAGCTCTCATCAAATATAGTGTCAGTGTAGGAAATACCTGTAACAATTTTAAAATGGAGATATAACCTGTAACAATTTTAAAATGGAGATATAACCTGTAACAATTTTAAAATGGAGATATAACCTGTAACAATTTTGAAATGGAGATATAACCTGTAACAATTTTAAAATGGAGATATAACCTGTAACAATTTTAAAATTGAGATGTAACCTGTAACAATTTTGAAATGGAGATATAACCTGTAACAATTTTAAAATGGAGATATAACCTGTAACAATTTTAAAATGGAGATATAACCTGTAACAATTTTAAAATGGAGATATAACTGCTCGTATGCCATAGTGATGCACAAATTAGTAAGGAGACATAGCAACATATAACTACACAGAAGGAAAAATATTCTGACAAATTATAAAAATGGTGTCATATTATGTAATTTATTAACTATTATTAAAATGTTATGCTTAAAAGTAATCACTCTTCTTTCTTTTGTGAATTCTCTTGTAAACAAAAATCAGCTTGAAGGAAAAATCTCCTGCACTTTTGGAATAAGCTGGAGAGGATATACCATGCATACATAAAGGTAATTTCAGGTTTGGTTCCATGCAGTATACACTTTATCTTTTGTAGTTTCAAAAGTTTTGACTGCTAAGATGCAAAAAATTACATAACTAAGAAAGACTGTGACCTTAACCTTGAAGATAGGACAATAAAAGTGGTACCAACATACCCTCTTGTTTTTCTATATGTAACAGCTTTTTATAGAGATCCCGAGTTATAGTCTGGCTATAAAATATAACCGACACAGTCCAAATGGAATATATCCCCACCAAAAAAAGTCTGCAGTATGTCCAAACCTAACAAAAATATTGAATTTTTCCATACCATTATTTAATTGTTTGTTTTACCTCCCTTTAACAACCATCTCCCTTAAACAGCCTAAATTGTTCCTTCTCATATCTCGTTGCTCATAAAAGAGGCCACACTGTACCATCAATAAACAGAATGTGGACGTCCCCTTCACAAACAAACAAGAAGCTGGCAATGTTCTGCATGTAGAGCCAACCCTCAAGCTTCGATAACAAGAGAATTTATTTAGCTAGAGAAGACTTAGAAAAACTTTAACACTGAGGTTAATCTAGGGTGTGGACAGATAGAAGGACATAAAGACAGATATGCACATGGGGCATACTAGCAGCTAAATATTGAGGGGGGATGTTGTTAAAAAATATGTAGTCTAAAGGTTTTAAAATTCTCCAATATGAAGGTTTTTATTTATTTTACTCTCTGATAAGAACTTTTTAATTTTTTAAAAGTGATAACAATTTGTACTGAGAAGTGGGACATACCAAAAAAGTCATTTTTGGCCCAGGTAATTGCAGACCTTTTTCAGCGATCATGGTTACAAAATGTTTAAATAAAGGTCAGTAGTGTTTATGTCTGGTTTTATCATACAGTCATTCAGAGCAGTGTTGAAACGCATATTTTGCCTAAAAATCATGACTGCTGGTCATGTTCAGCAGGTGGTCACACATGACAAGTGCATGTATACAAAAAATTGATCAGTGTTTAACTATTCTGGTCATAAATGACAGTAGTTGCTCAAATCAGGTTTTACTCTATTTACTAGGCTAAAAATAGTCTTCAATGTCAGGGTCAACATTTGCCAAATTTAGAACAAGAACATTCAGGGCTTCTGTTAATAACCGCTTCAACTGGGAGCCAGTGCCATATTTTAATATGATGTTTATAATGTCTGTATCTTCAATATATTTAAAGATCTTTGAGGTTCTTGATTGAAGTGTTTACAACAAGTAGAAAAAAGGGTGGGGTTAAGTCCAAACAATCAGCATTTCCAGAATTCAATAATTTGATTGAGAACCAAAAAGAATTTTTTATATGTACTGTATACACATTATACAGAAATATGATCTTGGTTGTCAACTGAAGCATTTATTTATGAAAGCTCTGAATTTTCAAAATTCAGGCCAAAACAGACATTTTTAGCTATCAACAGGATGTGAAGCAATAAAATGGAAAAAAACCCAGTCTAACTGTAAATAAGAATGACCTTGAACTCAAATGCTTGTAAACATTCTGTTCAAGTGTAACTTACCTTCATGGGCAAACACACATTATAGATTAAATATACATAACAGAATACTGTCTTGAACTAAACCTACTTTGCAGAAACCATTTTTTTTGATTAGACTTATTATATATATAGTATTATATATTAGGGTTTAATGCCATGTCAGCACAATAATGACTATATGGTGCTGATTAAAAGTAAATGCCATGTCAGCACAATAATGACTATATGGTGCTGATTAAAAGTAAAGTTCTAAAAATGTAAATATAAAGAAATGCACAAGAAACTTTAGGAAGATAAACCCTTCCACATTTAACTGTAAACATAAAGTACTACAAGATAAAAGACAATAGGTAAAGACATTAAAATTCTGTAAATTGTATATTAAATAAAAGATAAAGGTTATATATATATATATATATATATATATATATATATATATATATATATATATATATATATATATATATATATATATATATATATATATATATATAAACTGCATTATTTCAACAAGTCCAAGATTTTCTCTGGTGATACATCATCATAAAGTTCCTTAACTGAGTTCACATAAAAAAACTTCTGTTTCACCTGCTGGATGTCAATAAACTTGAAATAACATGTTCCTCTGTCATTGGACACTGGCAGGAAATGCCAATTCCATATTCTGGTAGAAGCTCATTCTACAGGAAATATGCATGTGTCAGGTATGTGTGTCTGCAATCATCATTACAAACCATGGGCTACAGTTTGCTTCTTCCTTACCCAAAGTCAAGATATTCACAAAATGTGGCAAAGATACATGCTGTAGAACTGAAGCTGTCATGTGAAAAAATGAAAAGTTAATGGATGGACAGTGAGGGTCATAGCATAATATGCTCAATCAAAAGACAGACATGTAAAAAAGGAAAGGAAATCAAACATTTACTGTAACTTTTAAGCTTAAAATACACCAAACATACCACAATGTCCCTTTTCATTTTCTCTTTCTGCTCCAGTTTGGTTTTTGTATCTCGTACCTCCTCTATCTTTTTCTGTTGGTCCACTTCTTTCTTCTTATATTCAACCTTTGTGAAATTGTAGAAGGTTAATTAGTTCTGGTTTGATTTGCAATTTAAATAGACAAATAGATATAGCAAGAAAGATGTTTGGTCATCCAAACTTGCGGAAATGAAACTGGTATGGATAATTTAGAGTTTGAATATTCTGGAGAGAATTTATACAAGGGGTATTTGAAAAAATTCTGATTATTTTGTTGTAGCTTGATATATATAATTTTTTTTTCTTTGAATCTGTCAATAAATTTAACACAAATCGAAAAGCAAAATAATGTGCTTTAAAATGATATGCAGCTACATGCACAGTACACATATGCAGATATATGTGTATGACATGCACAGTACACATAATTATGCAGATATATGTGTATGACATGCACAGTACACATATGCAGATATATGTGTATGACATGCACAGTACACATATGCAGATATATGTGTATGACATGCACAGTACACATATGCAGATATATGTGTATGACATAACACAGGTAAATGACAGTGACTTAAAAATGACAGAGAAACAATTCTGCTACTGAGCAAACAGCATACTGTAAAATCCGGGCACTCTTTGACCGACATCAAGGCTGACTTGGATAAAGTTTACAGATGCAATTCTTTGTCATATCCTACAAATTAAGATGCTTGATACATAGTGGAATATATTTCTTTTATCATGGGCAATAATTAGTCAGCTGTTTTTAATATATTGAAGAATCATTTAAAGTTCAGAAAGGTTTGTACAGGATAGGTCCCGCATTTGTTGATAGCCTATCAAAAACAAACTCAGGTTGAAATCGCCAAACAGCTACTAGCCAAATATGAACAGAATGACCAGATATGTTGAACCTGACGCAAAAGAAAATAATAAATTTAGATCAAAGAAAACAAGCAGAGACCAGAAATTGCTCAACATAGTTGGACTGTCAAGATAGTTTTATATGCATTATTTTTCTATGCCTTTGCCTGACTCAGCTAGTTTCACTGGACATTTTTATGCCTTTAAGGTATTGCCAAAATTTGTGGAACACTACTGAACCACCCATCCATGCACCAGTACATGAGGTAGCCATCTACTCTATGACAATCTACCAGTGTATAAATTCACCATCGTGACAGACTTCTTGGAGGAGCACAGCATCCAAACTTTGCCACATTCTCCATAGAGCCCTGATTTTACTCCAAGTGAATTGTGGCTGAATCTCGTTAGCAAAGATTCACTTAGGGGCAGACAATTTGAAAGCTGCCATGCAGTTAAGAATGCAATTTTCCAAGCATATGAACAACATACCAAAAAAGTGAACACAAAATGGTATTTAATAACTGGATAATCAGACTAAAAAAGTGTGTAGAGGTACATGGTGTGTACTTTGAGGGGATGCACTGACATACTGGTCATTAATAAACAACTTTGTTGTACTCTGCACTAATACCCCAGTAAGTTACAGAAGATTGAGGTACATGTTCTTTAATACCCCAGTAAGTTACAGAAGATTGAGGTACATGTTCTTTAATACCCCAGTAAGTTACAGAAGATTGAGGTACATGTTCTTTAATACCCCAGTAAGTTACAGAAGATTGAGGTACATGTTCTTTAATACCCCAGTAAGTTACAGAAGATTGAGGTACATGTTCTTTAATACCCCAGTAAGTTACAGAAGATTGAGGTACATGTTCTTGCTTGCAATGCAAGAAATCTGCAGAATCCTATCTCTTGCCTGCTCTGTTGAGGCACATTACTAATAGGGTGTGAAAAGTAAGTCATCATAACATTTTCCCTGTGATAAGCAATGAATACATCACACCCATCAAATTTCATGAATAGTGTAAAAAAAAACGCTGAATGCAAAAACTTAATGCAACGCCTATGTCAACTACAACAACAACAACATCACCATCAAAAAAGTGCTAATTATGTCTCATCTATGCTCTGCAGGGAAGAGAAAAATGATAATTTGTCTAACAGAGACTCGGATGATTCAGGCTATACTGTACTTTCTACTTAAAAAGATTCTGATATCTTCAGACTTTCAACTGCCACTTTCATGCACAGAAGCTTCTTCATTGTATAATTCTTTGGAATATTCACGTCAAAAGTATTTTCTCTGTTTTTATCACAGGAATAGGAAAGAAGCCTATCTGAACACATCTGTAAGTTTATCTTAATTTTGCTCATTCCACTAACAATGTCGAGCAGGGATGGACATAATTTTGGCCTCTGCACAAGAAAAGAGCACTTAAGTTTAAAACAATAAATAAATGTTAACAAGAAGCTCAAGTAGGCATGATATAGCTCACTGAGATTATGTAAGAATGCACAATAAATATGCAAATGTCACTCTTACTCAAACTGATCCAAGATCTTAGTCGAGGAGCTTAGGCCTAAACATTTTATGCACCTTGAATCCCCCCACAACATTTTACAACTAATCTCAATTTATAAATAAGATTAAGAATAAAAATATTATTATTATTATCATTATTATTGCTTAGAAATGTGGAGACATACTGGGAAAATTCAATGCCATGAATGTTTGGAATATGGACACAAGGCAAAGCACTGCAAAATGTTTCACGCTAGCAACATGTGCTATGCTTATGGCTATGAAGATGGTGCCCTGTTTATGAGACATAATTTCTCTGTTGTTTCATGACAAGCCTTGGGAACTCCACTGAGTGATGATGCACATGTTGTTTCCTTGGTGATATCAGTTAAACATTATATCACTCAAACTGACAACTATGATGGATGTTTTGAATGTGGAAATTCATTAAGCATTTGTGAATGTTCTTGCAGTGACTACATGCACGTTTCAAGAAATTGTAAAAATATCACTGCAGAACTAACCTCCTTGTGTAGCCCTCCTAGTAATGTTTACTTTAATGACATATTAGATCTTGGAATTAATGGAAAAGATCTACACATTGGGCATATAAATATACAAAGTATGAATAGTAACTCTGACCAACTGAATTTATTATTATCATCTAAGGTAAATAATGTCCATATTCTGGATTTAACAGAAACAAAGTTAAATGACACTCATGTGAATGATTTAGTGTTTATGGATGGTTATGGCACACCAATCAGACATTATTGATGTTCAAAGGATTGAGGTGTTGTTGTATATGTAAGAAATAGTTTAACAGTTGACAGGAGAAATGATCTAGTCAGATGAAATTGAATCAATATGGATCCAGGCAAATCAATCAAATACAAAGCAATTCCAAGTGGGCTTTGTCTATAGGCAAATCAATCAAATACAAAGCAATTCCAAGTGGGCTTTGTCTATAGGCAAATCAATCAAATACAAAGCAATTCCAAGTGGGCTTTGTCTATAGGCAAATCAATCAAATACAAAGCAATTCCAAGTGGGCTTTGTCTATAGGCAAATCAATCAAATACAAAGCAATTCCAAGTGGGCTTTGTCTATAGGCAAATCAATCAAATACAAAGCAATTCCAAGTGGGCTTTGTCTATAGGCAAATCAATCAAATACAAAGCAATTCCAAGTGGGCTTTGTCTATAGGCAAATCAATCAAATACAAAGCAATTCCAAGTGGGCTTTGTCTATAGGCAAATCAATCAAATACAAAGCAATTCCAAGTGGGCTTTGTCTATAGGCAAATCAATCAAATACAAAGCAATTCCAAGTGGGCTTTGTCTATAGGCAAATCAATCAAATACAAAGCAATTCCTAGTGGGCTTTGTCTATAGGCAAATCAATCAAATACAAAGCAATTCCAAGTGGGCTTTGTCTATAGGCAAATCAATCAAATACAAAGCAATTCCAAGTGGGCTTTGTCTATAGGCAAATCAATCAAATACAAAGCAATTCCAAGTGGGCTTTGTCTATAGGCAAATCAATCAAATACAAAGCAATTCCTAGTGGGCTTTGTCTATAGGCAAATCAATCAAATACAAAGCAATTCCAAGTGGGCTTTGTCTATAGGCAAATCAATCAAATACAAAGCAATTCCAAGTGGGCTTTGTCTATAGGCAAATCAATCAAATACAAAGCAATTCCAAGTGGGCTTTGTCTATAGGCAAATCAATCAAATACAAAGCAATTCCTAGTGGGCTTTGTCTATAGGCAAATCAATCAAATACAAAGCAATTCCAAGTGGGCTTTGTCTATAGGCAAATCAATCAAATACAAAGCAATTCCAAGTGGGCTTTGTCTATAGGCAAATCAATCAAATACAAAGCAATTCCAAGTGGGCTTTGTCTATAGGCAAATCAATCAAATACAAAGCAATTCCAAGTGGGCTTTGTCTATAGGCAAATCAATCAAATACAAAGCAATTCCAAGTGGGCTTTGTCTATAGGCAAATCAATCAAATACAAAGCAATTCCAAGTGGGCTTTGTCTATAGGCAAATCAATCAAATACAAAGCAATTCCAAGTGGGCTTTGTCTATAGGCAAATCAATCAAATACAAAGCAATTCCAAGTGGGCTTTGTCTATAGGCAAATCAATCAAATACAAAGCAATTCCAAGTGGGCTTTGTCTATAGGCAAATCAATCAAATACAAAGCAATTCCAAGTGGGCTTTGTCTATAGGCAAATCAATCAAATACAAAGCAATTCCTAGTGGGCTTTGTCTATAGGCAAATCAATCAAATACAAAGCAATTCCAAGTGGGCTTTGTCTATAGGCAAATCAATCAAATACAAAGCAATTCCAAGTGGGCTTTGTCTATACGCCCCCTTCTGAGCATTTTGAAAAGCAATTAGATAAAGTGACTAATGACCAATAAGAAATTTATATTTAAGGTCACTTCAACATGGATTTAATGAATAATCAGATTTAGAAAAATTAGTTGAATTTCATGGAAACTTTTGGTTTAACCCAATTAATGACCAACAAATACGAGAAACTGACTGCTCAAAAACTCATACAAATATTCAAGAAAATGTGACAAAAATACACATTAAAAGGATAGGTCTTCACGAGCACTTCTCTATTTTCGTAACCAGAAAATCCAGCTTAGAAACAGCTGCAAAATCCAAAAATCATAAAACCATAACATATAGGTCATTTAAACATTATGATGAAGACAACTTTCTGAAAGATCTCAGTACTTAATGTTCCTTGGAGTACAGTACCTATGTTTGATGATGTGGATGGCTCTCTTGATATATGGACCTGACTTTTTATACCAGTACTAAATAAACATATACTTTTGATAACCCATACTGTAAAAAAGGACTTCCAACCAGACTGGTAAACTCCCGACTTTCTTGATACTATAAAAACCTGATTATTTCAAATCTTTTGGCCAACAAGCACATTATAAAACATCAAGAAATGAAACAACCAAAATCATCAATAAGGAAAAGAAGAATTACTATCAATCAGTTTTAGAAAATAATTGCCATAAGAATTCTATGTGGAAAGTTTTTGAACAAACTAGCTGCAGGTAAACATTTCACAGGTCATCCAAAATTGAACAACTTAGCCAGGAAGGCCAGATTATCAATGAGGATGTTGAACAACTTAGCAAGGAAGGCCAGATTATTGATGAGGATGTTGAACAACTTAGCCAGGAAGCTCAGATTATTGATGAGGATGTTGAACAACTTAGCAAGGAAGGCCAGATTATTGATGAGGATGTTGAACAACTTAGCAAGGAAGGCCAGATTATTGATGAGGATGTTTAACAACTTAGCAAGGAAGGCCAGATTATTGATGAGGATGCTGAACAACTTAGCAAGGAAGGCCAGATTATTGATGAGGATGCTGAACAACTTAGCCAGGAAGGCCAGATTATTGATGAGGATGTTGAACAACTTAGCAAGGAAGGCCAGATTATTGATGAGGATGTTTAACAACTTAGCAAGGAAGGCCAGATTATTGATGAGGATGCTGAACAACTTAGCAAGGAAGGCCAGATTATTGATGAGGATGTTGAACAACTTAGCCAGGAAGGCCAGATTATTGATGAGGATGTTGAACAACTTAGCAAGGAAGGCCAGATTATCGATGAGGATGTTGAACAACTTAGCAAGGAAGGCCAGATTATCGATGAGGATGTTGAACAACTTAGCAAGGAAGGTCAGATTATTGATGAGGATGTTGAACAACTTAGCAAGGAAGGCCAGATTATTGATGAGGATGTTGAACAACTTAGCAAGGAAGGCCAGATTATCGATGAGGATGTTGAACAACTTAGCAAGGAAGGCCAGATTATCGATGAGGATGTTGAACAACTTAGCCAGGAAGGCCAGATTATCGATGAGGATGTTGAACAACTTAGCCAGGAAGGCCAGATTATCGATGAGGATGTTGAACAACTTAGCCAGGAAGGCCAGATTATCGATGAGGATGTTGAACAACTTAGCCAGGAGGGCCAGATTATCGATGACGATGTTGAACAACTTAGCCAGGAGGGCCAGATTATCGATGAGGATGTTGAACAACTTAGCCAGGAAGGCCAGATTATCGATGAGGATGTTGAACAACTTAGCCAGGAAGGCCAGATTATCGACGAGGATGTTGAACAACTTAGCAAGGAAGGCCAGATTATTGATGAGGATGTTGAACAACTTAGCAAGGAAGGCCAGATTATTGATGAGCATGTTGAACAACTTAAAAAGGAAGGCCAGATTATCGATGAGGATGTTGAACAACTTAGCAAGGAAGGCCAGATTATTGATAATCTGATGAGGATGTTGAACAACTTAGCCAGGAAGGCCAGATTATCGATGAGGATGTTGAACAACTTAACAAGGAAGGCCAGATTATTGATGAGGATGTTGAACAACTTAGCAAGGAAGGCCAGATTATTGATGAGGATGTTGAACAACTTAGCCAGGAAGGCCAGATTATCGATGATGTTGAACAACTTAGCAAGGAAGGCCAGATTATCGATGAGGATGTTGAACAACTTAGCAAGGAAGGTCAGATTATCGATGAGAATGTTGAACAACTTAACAAGGAAGGCCACATTATTGATGAGGATGTTGAACAACTTAGCAAGGAAGGTCAGATTATCGATAAGGATGTTGAACAACTTAACAAGGAAGTCCAGATTATTGATGAGGACGTTGAACAACTTAGCAAGGAAGGCCAGATTATCGATGAGGATGTTGAACAACTTAGCCAGGAAGACCAGATTATCGATGAGGATGTTGAAAAACTTAGCCAGGAAGGCCAGATTATCGATGATGTTGAACAACTTAGCAAGGAAGGCCAGATTATCGATGAGGATGTTGAACAACTTAGACAGGAAGGCCAGATTATCAATGAGGATGTTTAACAACTTAGCAAGGAAGACCAGATTATTGATGAGGATGTTGAACAACTTAGCAAGGAAGGCCAGATTATTGATGAGGATGTTGAACAACTTAGCAAGGAAGGCCAGATTATCGATGAGGATGTTGAACAACTTAGCAAGGAAGGCCAGATTATTGATAATCTGATGAGGATGTTGAACAACTTAGCCAGGAAGGCCAGATTATCAATGAGGATGTTGAACAACTTAGCCAGGAAGGCCAGATTATCAATGAGGATGTTGAACAACTTAGCAAGGAAGGCCAGATTATTGATGAGGATGTTGAACAACTTAGCCAGGAAGGCCATATTATTCATGAGGATGTTGAACAACTTAGCAAGGAAGGCCAGATTATTGATGAGGATGTTGAACAACTTAGCAAGGAAGGCCACATTATTGATGAGGATGTTGAACAACTTAGCAAGGAAGGCCAGATTATCGATGAGGATGTTGAACAACTTGGCAAGGAAGGCCAGATTATCGATGAGGATGTTGAACAACTTAGCAAGGAAGGCCAGATTATCAATGAGGATGTTGAACAACTTAGCAAGGAAGGTCAGATTATCGATGAGGATGTTGAACAACTTAGCCAGGAAGGCCAGATTATCGACGAGGATGTTGAACAACTTAACAAGGAAGGCCAGATTATCGATGAGGATGTTGAACAACTTAGCAAGGAAGGCCAGATTATCGATGAAGATGTTGAACAACTTAGCCAGGAAGGCAAGATTATCGATGAGGATGTTGAACAACTTAGCCAGGTAGGCCAGATTATTGATGAGGATGTTGATCAACTTAGCAAGGAAGGCCAGATTATCGATGAGGATGTTGAACAACTTAGCAAGGAAGGCCAGATTATCGATGAGGATGTTGAACAACTTAGCAAGGAAGGCCAGATTATCGATGAGGATGTTGAACAACTTAGCAAGTAAGGCCAGATTATCGTTGAGGATGGTGAACAACTTAGCAAGGAAGGCCAGAGAGGATGGTGAACAACTTAGCAAGGAAGGCCAGAGAGGATGGTGAACAACTTAACAAGGAAGGCCAGATTATTGATGAGGATGTTGAACAACTTAGCAAGGAAGGCCAGATTATTAATGAGGATGTTGAACAACTTAGCCAGGAAGGCCAGATTATCGATGAGGATGTTGAACAACTTAGCAAGGAAGGCCAGATTATTGATGAGGATGTTGAACAACTTAGCAAGGAAGGCCAGATTATTGATGAGGATGTTGAACAACTTAACATGGAAGGCCAGATTATCGATGAGGATGTTGAACAACTTAGTCAGGAAGGCTAGATTATTGATGAGGATGTTGAACAACTTAACAAGGAAGGCCAGATTATTGATGAGGATGTTGAACAACTTAACAAGGAAGGCCAGATTATCGATGAGGATGTTGAACAACTTAGCCAGGAAGGCCAGATTATTGATGAGGATGTTGAAATAGCAAACATATTAAATGATTTGTTTGTGAGTATAGCTTCCAAAATTAAGGAACCTATTGTAAACTCCAATCATGTTGAATTATGAAATTCCTTTTCAGAGAAAATTCCAGCTTACACAAAAATTTTCAGTCTCTACAATATCAAATGAAAAAGTTCTAAAATTCTTGCAAACTACTGAGACAATGAAAGCAACAGGCCTGGATAATATTGGACCACATCTCCTGAGGGCTGCTGCAAACATAATATTTGATGGCATGGCTTACATATGTAATCTAAGCATATCCACCTCAGTGTTTCCCCAGACATGGAAATTGGCAAAAGTTACTCCCATTCAGAAGTCTGGCAGCAATGATGTCAATAACTACAGACCCATATCTATCTTACCAACTCTGTCCAAACTACTTGAAAAACATGTTCATGACAGTCTTTTGATGTACCTATCAACCTATAACTTAATTCACCCAAACCAATCAAGGTTCAGAGAAAACCACTCCTGTGAGACAGCCCTGGTTTCCATGATAGATAGATGGATTACTGCATTAGATCAAAGAAAATTAGTTGGATCCATACTAGTTGATTTTAGAAAAGCTTTTGACTCTGTTGATCATTATATGCTTATCAATAAATTGAACATTTATCAATGTGACAATTCCATGACTGATTGGTTTACATCTTATCTAACAAAGAGAACACAATGTGTCAAAATAAATGGAAGTTTTTCTAAAGAAAAACCAATCATATGTGGAGTACCACAGAAATCAATCCTGGGTCCACTCCTACTTCACATTTTCATAAACAATCTGCTTCTGAAAATAGGCAACTGTATTTCATCTACTGAACTAGATGCTGATGGATGACACCACTCTATCAGATTTCAAACAGCTAAAACCAGACCTTGAGGTGTCTCTTCAGATAGCCTTACTTAGAATAGATTCCTGGTGTAAGGAAAATGGCATGAAAGTAAACACGGACAAGACAAAAGTATTAATGATTACTACCCAACATAAGAGAGCAAAATTGGAAAATAACAAATCTGAATCTTAAGTTGAATGAAATTTATCTATAAATGGTTACCGTGGTTACCCATGACAAAATCCTAGGACTGATGGTTGACAACAATTTGCAATGGAATGAACATATTTAAGTCATATGTCATAAAGTCAATGCATGTCTCTGGTTATTAAGCAAGATTAGGCCATATCTATCAACAAAACATAGGTTAATATATTACAAAAGCTACATACAATCATACCTAGACTACTGTAATGTCATTTGGGAAAACACTTCTGACAAGAAAATTTACAAATTTTTCCAGTTACAAAAAAAAAAAGCTTGATGACTCATCCTAAATAAAATGTTGAAAACATCCCAAATTCAATGAATGATATTAAAATGTTAAACTTGTGCAAGTTTCATACAACATGGCCCCGTTATATCTCAAGGTACTATTTTAGGCTAGAAAACAAGGCAACACACCCAATTTAAGATCAATTTCAGCTAACCACCTTTGCATTCCAAAACCAATAAAGAACTCTTTAAGAAAAGTTTTAAATATTCGGGGTCACTGAATCTAATTCAATGCATGAAAAGTAGAACCCGTTTGATTTGGCAAATAGGTTACAACCTAAAGTGTAAATTCTCAAACCTTCCACTTTGTTGTCATACTATTTTTGTACTGTATATACTAATTGGAATATGTTCTTATAGAATTTTCTGTTTATTAGATCCATTTATAAAACTAGCTTATTATTAATGTTTTGTTTGTTTTTCCTGTATGAACTTGTGTATTGTTTGTTTTCCACTAGAAAGAATGAAGAGTTATTTGTGCCTTTTTTATTGTGTGCAACTATTTACTATTGATGTAAATATGCAAATAACAGAGGGCCACATGGAGGATTAGTGCCATGGAACTGTGTTACCCTCTTTAAAAAAAATGCTGATGATATCATTATTATTATTATTATTATTATTATTATTATTATTATTATTATTATATTCTAGTACATGATGTTCAACTGCCACAGAGATTTTCCATTTGCTTTACAAAATAGGAAGACCTTAAAGTTATATCATTAAATGCTGATTAAATCTGTTCAGAAAATGCAGCTCCTATAATTCTTGAAAGCTGATGTATATGGAGCCAACACAATGAATGAAAAGTCATTCAACAGGGATATTCATGCGCACAAACTTATTTGTGAACAAAAACTTCACTAAAGATCTAAGCAGGAGGTTTGACAATGACCAAAAATCTGGCCCTTGCCATTGACACTCTGCACAAGTTTCATAGCTGAATTAAGTGTGAAGTCCAAAACAATTTTGGCAGGACAAACTGGACAGGATTCAGGTTATTCTCTCCAACATAAAAGTGGAGAGGTTGGTTGTTATGGGTTTAACGCCATTTTTCAGCACATGATAGGCTATACATGGCAGCCAGAACATTTGGTGGAGGAAGAACCCGAGAAAACCCCGGGAAGAACCACCAACCCACGGGAAGCTACTGGCAAGTCTTCTCACATACCCACGTTGGCCGAGCCTGAGACTCAAACCGACGCGGACAGAGGTGAGATGTCAGTGATCTGTAAAGGTGAACGCCTTAGACCACTTGGCCACCCGCCCACCCCACCCCCCAAAAAGTGGAGAGAAAGAGACGGTTCTGGGAAATGCATTTGTCAGCTATCAAATGATCCCATGCTTCTTTGCTCTTGACCACATAAATCATGCCAGATGGGCCACTGTATACTTTACTCTTGACCACCTAAATCATGCCAGATGGGCCACTGTATACTCTGCTCTTGACCACCTAAATCATGCTAGATGGGCTACTGTATACTCTGCACTTGACCACCTAAATCATGCTAGATGGGCCACTGTATACTTTGCTCTTGACCACCTAAATCATGCCAGATGGGCCACTGTATACTCTGCTCTTGACCTCCTAAATCATGCCATATGGGCCACTGTATACTCTGCTCTTGAACATCTAAATCATGCCAGATGGGCCACTGTATACTCTGCTCTTGACCTCCTAAATCATGCCATATGGGCCACTGTATACTCTGCTCTTGAACACCTAAATCATGCCAGATGGGCCACTGTATACTCTACTCTTGAACACCTAAATCATGTCAGATGGGCCACTGTATACTCTGCTCTTGACCACCTAAATCATGCCAGATGGGCCACTGTATACTCTGCTCTTGAACACCTAAATCATGCCAGATGGGCCACTGTATACTCTGCTCTTGGCCACCTAAATCATGCCAGACGGGCCACTGTATACTCTGCTCTTGACCACCTAAATCATGCCAGATGGGTCATAGTATACTCTGCTCTTGACCACCTAACTTATGCCAGATGGGCCACTGTATACATTGCTGTCAGAAACAGCACATGCTGTCTATGATGAATTTCCTGATGGACACCATCCTGTCAAGATATCTGAGAAAGAATTCTCTCATGTGTGAACTGACATGCATCAGAACAAAGTGCAAATAGAGAAAGAAAAACCAATGGAGATATAGCAGATTTTGGTCAGAAATGTACATCTTTGAACAGGTATTTCCTGCCAGCTCATGAGCATGCATCAATATGAGCTGCAACCAATATGGCAAAGTCAGTATTCATGGTCTTCATGCCCATAAAGAAGCCAGTTTAAAGAGGCAATGAGATGAAGGTGATTTTTAGAAAATCATCCAAATGACCGTGAATTGCAAAAGGCACATCTATATCACTAGTCTAATATGTTTACCAAACTTCACAGAAATATCTTAAATTGTTTTGGACTTTTACCCCAGAAACAAAAGTGGACAGACAAATGGACAAAAACTTTAAAATATTTAAACTAATGAAATGTGAATATCAAAAAGCAAGTCTTGCACACTAGTCTAATATGTGTATAAAGTTTCATAGAGCTACCTTGAATGGTTTTGCAGTTTTGCCCCAAAAACAAAAGTGTGAATGATGGATGAATGAACAGACAAACTGATAAATACATTAAAAATATAGAAACTAAAGAACAGTCAAAAGAAAAAAGGCACATCTACATCACTCATCTAATATATGTACCAAATGTTTAAAACATATCTTATATGTTTTTGCATGTTTGCTCTGAAAATGAAAGTCTGGATAATTGCTATATGAATGGACTAACAAACAGAAAAAACTTTGTTGGATGGGGGATAAGAAGTTCCTTTCTTGCCTCATATGCAAAGCCATCCACAAAGTTTGGTCAAGGTAGATGCTACTGAAGTAACTTTACTGTGCAGAAACCATCGTTTCTTATTTGACTTAACATAACCCTGAACCTTGACTTATCAACCCAAACATCTATACGACAAAATACAAGCCATCCACAAAATTTAGTCACGGAACTTAGTCTAGAATAAAGTTATTTGCAGACACCACTTCCCTTCATGAAGTCACAGTGTCCTTGACTTTTGACCTTTTGGAGCCAAAATCAACAGACTTCTTTTTTATCTCAAGAGCAAGCCAACCATTAAACTTGGTTAATGTATGTGGCCTGGAACTAAAACTATTGTGCAGAAAGCATTTTTTCTTGCAGTCACACTAACATTGACCTTTAAACCTTCTGACAATCAAATCAGTAAGTTTTTTTCTCTTACCCAAAGTGTAAGTATCCACAAATTTTGGTCAAGGTATATGACCCAGGATTAAATTATTGTGCAGAAATGATTTCTCTTCTTTTGATCACAGTGACAATGACATTTGACCATCTAACCCTAAATTCAATAGGCTTCTTCTTTAGTCATGTGCAAGTCATCTACAAAGTTTGGTCACAGTTCATGATCTAGAACTGAAGGCACTGAGTGGAAACAAAACCAAAGTGCAGATGGATATATGATGGAAAACATTATAGCATGATTATATTCTGACCCAAAGAGCTGATGGATATATGATGGAAAACATTATAGCATGATTATGTTCTGACCCAAAGAGCTGATGGATATATGATGGAAAACATTATAGCATGATTATGTTCTGACCCAAAGAGCTGATGGATATATGATGGAAAACATTATAGCATGATTATGTTCTGACCCAAAGAGCTGATGGATATATGCTGGAACAAATTATAATATGATTATGTTCTGACCCATGGTAGGTGAATACAAATAAGGGCATACACTGCTCAAAGCTTTAAATTTCTGCTGTACTTGTACTGGAGGATAGGGAAAGAAACAAAGATCAACCAGTTCTACCTTCAAAGTCTCTCTATCATTGTTCAGAGCTTCCAATTTATTTTTGATTTCTTGAAGAAATCTTTTGTATTTCTTTTCTGTGATGTCATCTTTCTCAAATCCTGAAAATAAAAACTTTATATCATCATCTTTAGAATCTTGAAAAATGCTATAGAGCAAATATTTATTTATATTCATTGTTAAAGGGAAATAAGCTTTTAATTTGATATGAAGTTAAATTTCTCAAATTCATTAAAGAAATTAAGCAGTGTGATGCACATAACAGCAAACACATAGTAAAGTCACTACTTCAACTACTGTCAATTCACTATTTTTATGCGATACCAATTTTTTGGGTTTTGTGGCTGCTACAAACCATGAATTTAAAGATACACTGAACAATAATCCTTATGTGGAAACAGAAGGGCTCCTTCTGGAATCCATGAATTTTTGGTACTTGCAAAAATGTCATTTTGCAAAAAATTTGATACCCACGAAAATAAAAGAATTCACAGTATGTGATTTAAGCTCCATAACATATTATTAGAAAGCAATCAGAAGAAATACTCTATTCATAACATGCATGGGTAAATTTTTACATCAAACAGGAACCAAAACTCCTTTTGAACACACCATTTCCAAATTATTAAGAGTTGCATCCCCTACCTGACTCTCCTGTTAGCTTTGGTTACAAATCAGTGGTCTGCATTGTACATTAGGACTGCTATTCATGCCAATTCAATAGTAACTGTGTTGTCAGCTAGAATTGAGACTTGTGTTCAGGAAATAAGTCATTTTTCTTTTTTTCCATGCAAGTGACAGGCATACGGACTCCTGAGTAATATAGTACTAAATCATTTTTTCTTTTACAATTATGCTTAGTGTTGTTCGTGGTGTATTTGTCTAACCTAATGACCAGTTTAGTACACATGCACTACACTGTTTGCCAGAGTTTATCAAAGACCACGTGAAAAGAAGGTGCTTACATTACCAGTAAACTGAAATTTTCTTTACTCAAAACATTTTAGGAAGGCATTTTATCTATAAAAAAATTTACTGGAGATTTGCAGAACACCTCTAAGATCCCTCCACACAAACAAGCTTTTTTGATCTTTTATGAAGTAACCCAAACTGTGTAAGAGCAACCGTTAAATAAAAGATTAACTCGTAATCTCATTTAAAAATGTGTTAAGAAATATTTGCAGTGAAATATAAACATACATAATAATATACATAGATAATACCCTTTTTAATCTAAAACTTAGATTTAACAGACCCTACCCCAAAGAGGCATCTGCAAATTCCTCTATTGTAATGCTAGTGCTATGTAAAGTTGTCACTATTGCCCAAGAAAAGGCTCAGAGGTCGTATGGGATATTGCCTATGGGAAGTAATTTGGAAATTGTCTATTTTGATGATAATGACTTCAAATTATTACCTACCCATTCAGTCTTAAATCATTCATATTACATTTTATATGGATGTTCAATCTATATTTCCATATGGCAAACCCAAAATTTGTGTATTACTCACTCAGGCTTGAAGTATACCACATGCATATATGATATATACTTAAGTATTATAGGCATTGCACAATACTGGTATCCATATACCTGTAGCCTTGATTATAATAAATACAGGTGTGATTGCACAATACTGGTATCCATATACCTGTAGCCTTGTTTATAATAAATACAGGTGTGATTACACAATACTGGTGTTCATATATCTGTAGCCTTGTTTATAATAAATACAGGTGTGATTGCACAATACTAGTATCCATATACCTGTAGCCTTGTTTATAATAAATACAGGTGTGATTGCACAATACTGGTATCTATTTATCTGTAGCCTTGTTTATAATAAATACAGGTGTGATTGCACAACTCATTTGCTGTAAACTTCTTGACTGTAAAACTGACCAAGTTTTCTTTACACTGAACAATATATAAGAGAATTAATTAAAAGAGATGTTGAAAGTTTTGGTTAACTTACATTTTTCATTCACTGATTTGTCTGTATTCACATAATTTAATTAAAAAAGAGGAGAAAATGACAAACCCTTGAATTTATATTTGTCAGCACACTGCCTGATGAGTGTATCCCTCTTTCTTATATTCTCCTCATTACTCTGTAATATAATGTCAAAAATTAGATCAAGGGACTCAGACTTACAACTACAGTTAAATATCATATGTACTAATCAGGATACATTGATTTTGTCAAGATAAAAAGTTGTCTGGATAACCCATATATATTTACTGTATAAAAAATAAATTGTGTATCTTCACACAATTCAAAAGTCCAGATGATTGCATTCAGATAATAACATATCTGTATAATACCTATTTAAATTCTTAAAATAAATCAAAAGGACCAATCACAAGCTGATATAGCAACCAAGTATCATATTTTCTAATCATTTTTTTATATCTAAAAATAAAAGAGAAAAAGAGACCCATGTGGGCCTGAGATTGTTCACATGGCTGACATCTACCTAAAAGTCAACTTGCCCAAACAGTTTGCAAGAAATATGGGTAAGTATTATGATTTCTGGCATTTAAAGGTTTGTATTTTTCAATAATTGCAGTCATACTGGACGGTGGAAACTTTAAAGGTCTTATGTCAGATGCTTTCTGTGAAATTTGGTCATCTTCTGCAGGGTTGTGAGATTCATGCCAATTTCAAAGGGACTGACACTCTACTGTCCAAAAATAATTTCCAGGAATCCAAGACCGTTTCTTTTTTTCAACTGCTGAGTGTTGAAACCATCTCTGATATTCTTAAGCGATAACAAGATTTTCAAACTCGCTGCTGTGGTAGCCATATTGGATGTCAGATCGGCACCATTTTTATTCAGGAATAACTGGATATTATTAGTCTTTTGGTGAAAGCCGAATGTCATTGTGACCATCCATTCAGATGGAGTAGTGATAAGAAGATTTTCAAGATGGCCATTGTGGCAGCTATATTAGATGTAAGATTGGCAGCATTTTTATTTAGGCCCAACCAGACATTATAAGAAATCTTTTGGTAAAAACACTATGCCAATATGGCCATCCATTTAGGAGGAATAACAAAAACAAGATTTCCAAGATGGTGGTCATATTGAATATCAGATTGGCATCCTTTTCATTTAGGACCAACCAGACACCATAAGAAGTCTTCATGTGAAAACCCCATGCTGATAAAACTTTCAGTTTAGGAGGAGTAGCGGTAACAAGATTTTCAAGATGGCTACAATGGTGACCATCAGATCAGCACCATTTCATTTGGGACCAACCAGGCATCATAAGAAGTCTTTAAGTGAAAATCCCATGTCAATATGAGCATCCATGAAGCAGGAGTAGTGATAATGAGATTTTCAAGATGGCTGCCTTATTTTGGGTCAGATCAGCACCATTTTCAGTAAGGATCAACTGGACATCACAAGAAGTCTTCTGGTGAAAACCCAATTTCAGTTTAACTTTCTGTTTATTAGGAGTAGTGATAACAAGTTGTTCAAGATGGCTGCTATGGTGACCACATTGGATGTCAGCTCAGCACCATTATCATTTAGGACCAACTAGATATCCTAAGAAGTCTTTTGGTGAAAACCCCATGTCAACTTGACAATTCATCTAGGAGGAGTAGTGATAACAACATTTTCAAGATGGCCATCATGGTGGTCATATAGGAGGTCAGATCAGCACCATTTTATTTAGGATCACTGGACATCATCAGAAGTCTTCCGGATGAAAAACCCATGTTGATATGACAGAAGTAGTAATAACAAGCTATTCAAGATGGCTGCTGTGGTGGCCATACTGGATATCAGATCTGCACCATTTTCATTAGGACCCACTAGACATCATAAGAAGTCATTTGTGAAAACTCTATGCTGATATGACCGTCCACTAATGAGAAGAAGTGATAAGATTTTCAAGATGGTCTCTGAGGTGGCCATATTGGATGTCCAAGTCTTTTAGGACCAACTATACCTTGTGATGAATGTGTGTGTAAAGTTTCATGACAATCCTTCAAATAGTTTAGGAGGAGTATCAATAACTAATTTGTGCTAATGGACTGATCGACGACAAACAACAGACAGGAGGTCATCCTATAAACTCTTCTGGTCTATGACGAGTAGAGCTTAAAATTGGACTAAAAATCAACTGAATGTGTGCAAATCACGCATACTCCTACCTTTGATAATACTTCATTAAATAAAAATCCTATGCAAATAAATCTGTCCCAATTTGCTCAGAATCATGAGAATTCAATGTGTAGATCAATACTCATCTCTACATATAAGAAAATGTCATAGTGAGTTTTTAAGTATGGCAAGTGAACCAAAATAAAGTATTTGGTCATCCTAGGGTGAATATGCTGTATTTGATCACTGAATGGCACACACCAATGATTATTAGCTATATCCCTGCAATGTAATTGAACATAAACCAGTCTATGCCTAAAATTGGACAAATGAGCATGGCAGATAAGTGATTTGGTTCCACTAATACGAGTACTGTATGAGACAGCTGTAATTTTCTGTCCTAAAACTGTTAGTCCTTGTTGTGGAAATTAGAATCCCAATGGCACAAGGACAGCTTTGGATTCCCCAATTTAATAAAATTTACTAATGTTGCCTCGTGTTTTCCAGTCAAGAGGCCTCTCAGAACAACATCAAAGCCTCCAACAGGACCAGACATGGAGATAAAAATATATATAATACTTTATTCATTGTGAGTAATACAGTATACACTAATCTTCCCTGAGGCCCTCATCAATGTTAACACAACAGAGTAAAAGAACATTAAAAAAAATATATAATCAAGACACATACAAAAAGACTTGTTATCAGATTATACATTCAAAGCAAGTATTTGTTCAATGTAGAAATAAAATAAAGAAGCAATTATTCAGTTTAATCTGGCAAAAGATTTACTGTTAGTCTTTCTTATATACAAAATATACACAAAGAAACACATCATATTTTGATGAATCATACGAATACCTTGAGATTTAGAAAATTGTATGACTACACAACATTTAACATGAAAAACAACAACAACAAAAAAACAGATACCAAGATCATGAACATATAGAATCTATTCATAAAGTGGTCAAAATCGCACGAATTATAAAATTAATTTAACATCACTACAATTAATGAAGTACATTTAATCACAGATAAAAGATATTGATAATAAATATAATTACTGGCTCTAACATATACCAGATATTCAGTCTAGGCTTCAAAATAATGATACTGGATGAGTTATAGATCATAATTGGCAGATGATTCCATTGCACTGCAGCCGACTAAAAGTTAGTTCTCCTGTATAACTGTTTTGGGTTGTATAACCTGCAAAAGGCTCAGAGTGCTGATGACAACTGCAACAGAGGGTCCATAACTGAATGACTCTGACCCTTCCAAAGCCCTCCAGGAACTTAAATCAAAGAAAAACAGGCAAATCTCTCAGAAATTCAAATTTGACTAACCATAAATCTGTTGATTTTTTTTGACAACTAATTCCCATGCAAAAAAAGGCCTGCAAATGTTACACTTTTTGTAAAACAACCCACTCCCAATTTAATTTTCAGTTCTTCACTCGGTATAGATGATGTACAGTTTTTCAAAAAGTACCAGCAAGTTGCACAGACTGTTAAAGCAACCAAGAATGTGTCACTGTAAAGTCATTTATTTTTATGGGTGTCAACATTCGAAGTTTTGCAAAAAAAGATTTAGAAGCATTCTCATCTGTACTGAATTGTGTGGATTAGGAAAAGGGGTCTATTGTTTTCATAGAAAAATCACTGTTCACTCAGTGCTTAAGTTGGTGAAATGTAGCAATGGCAAAATCGATACAAATTGGTACCTCATGAAAAACAATGAATGAACAGTACTTCACCATCTGAATTTTACATGTATATACCCATTTTACCAAGAAAAATCAACATGAACAGAATACTAATAATGCAGTAAAATGTGACAAAATGTCACCTCTCTTTTGTTTTGCAACCATCTGTTTTAAACCATGACTTTTTTAAGGTCCCTTAAATCAAATTATTGTAGAAATGAACCTCTACTAAGCAACCACCTGTTTTAAATCATGACTTTTTCTAGGTCCCTTAAATCAAATTATTGTAGAAATGAACCTCTACTAAGCAACCACCTGTTTTAAACCATGACTTTTTTAAGGTCCCTTAAATCAAATTATTGTAGAAATGAACCTCTACTAAGCAACCACCTGTTTTAAACCATGACTTTTTTAAGGTCCCTTAAATCAAATTATTGTAGAAATGAACCTCTACTAACCAACCACCTGTTTTAAATCATGACTTTTTCTAGGTCCCTTAAATCAAATTATTGTAGAAATGAACCTTTACTAAGCAACCACCTGTCTTTTTTGGAGGCCACTTTCTCACTTCAACATGGGTGGCTGTTTAAGACTTTTTTGACTGCATGTGAATAGAAAACTTAAAGACTAATATTATCAAGGCTCACCTCAGCCTCTTGTTCTAGTTTTCCCACTTCTAATTTTGTATTGGACTCCTCTTTGTTTAATTTCTCCAGCTCACAAGACAATTTCTTCTCCTCCTGTTCATTCTAAACAAGAAAGACAAAAAAGAAAAATTATACTGCAAGACTTTTACTGATAAAATACAAGATTCTGATAAAATACTGGAATTCATCAAAGCTGAATTTATAGGATATAATTAGCATTTATATCTTTATCATTTGACCAAAAAAATCTAAACATTTAGGATATTCTTATCCTAATTTAATTTTCAAACAACAAATATTGGTCAACATTGCAGCCTTCTATACAGTAGTAGTAGGAAGACGCTGAAACACATGAGGAGATTTGCAATGGCAAACCACTGAAGTTGCTCTAGTAGTTCTTTTGTTTCAAAGAATTTTGCACACACAGTTACAAAATTCCAATCATTTTGCAAGTTTGGGGCAACTTCCAGTGCTTTTAACTGTTTTTGCCCTATTGTGTGACTTATCACCATATAGAAATATTAGTGTTCAGCCAAACACATTGTCTTGTATCTAAGAACAAAGCCCGTGGTGGCCCACACATTGTCTTGTATCTAAGAACAAAGCCCATGGTGGCACTCATAGAGCTGTAACATATACAGTAGTATGTATCGAGAATATCAATATTTTGTACAGCATTATAATTACTTGACCCTATTACACCACTCCCTCGATAACTCGTGCACAATGGGGTCCAAAAACATAGACCACACTATAAGTGAGGGCGCGAGTTACCGAGGGACCTCAAAAAAATTAAGAAAGGGATGCCATCCCCGCTGAACATCGAGAAAACCGCAGTGGGGGTGGGGTGGGTAACGGGGCTGTTTAATGGCGGAATACTCGTTTTATAATTACATTGGGAATAATTGTCAATAAAGAGCTTTTTCTAATGTAGTTGTTTACTTTTCTGTATAAATTACCTTTATTTTCAAGATAACGAACCTCTGAAAGATCGTTAACAACATTAGTCCAAGCGGCCATGACCGCTAGCTCTTACGCAGGCAGGATTTGCACGCCTTTTAACTTTTCTGTTATTCCACCCCCTTTGTCTGATTTGATACAAAAGACGTAATTAACGCGATAATACAAAGCAGGTCTGCTATTAATTGAGTGTAACAACACAACATATACTTCCACAAGTTGGAGATAAAAACAAAAAAAGATCGGCACATAATTAGATTCTCACGGAAAGGCTCGCGGCGATAGCTGGGTCAGCTATGGACCCCAACTACTGTATTATTATTATACATTTAACTGGTATTTTGTGTATGATGCCCCCCCTCCCCGTTCCCCTCCACAAGACGACACAGCTACACCTGGAAAGTCAACAAAGCTGTTCATTTAGTTTCAGAATTTTTATTCCATAATAAATTCTAACATAAAAATATAGTTTTTTGGCATTTATTTTGGTCCATTAATAGGAAATGCAGTAAAATTTCATAATATTATGCACACATCCAACCTCGGTATACGGACAAACTTTATGAGCAGTGAAGTTCACAAAATGTCCAGTTAGCTTGAAGACCATCAAAGTCTTCATCATCATCAATATCCAAGTAAAAAATACAAATGAACTAGTTATCATCCGTTCAGTTCATTTCAATGTAGTCAAGATCACGATCCCCACTGCCTAAAATATCAATTTCTCCTACAAAATTGTCTATATTTACATCAAAATTGGCATCCACACCATCATCACTTGCTGCTTCAGTACTGTCCACCATTTTGATCTCCGCACATTAAAATTCAGTTTTGAAATAAAATTTTCTACTAACCAGTTATCATCATCTTGTTGAAGTCAAGATCACTATCTGTACTGCGTAAAACATCAATTTTCCCCACAAAATTGTCTATATTTTCATCAAAATTGACATACACAATACTGCCATCATTTGCCGCTATAGTGCTGTCAGCCATTTTGATCTCCGCAAATTAAAACTCATGTTTGAAATCAAATTTTCAAATAACCAGTTATCATCAACTCTGTTTATCTCGATGAAGTAAAGATAAAGATCCCCACTGCCTAAAATTTAAATTTTCCACCTGAAACTGTCTTTATTTTCAACTACATGTAATTCTGCAAGCACATAACTGCCATCACGTGCCTATTCAATACTGAATGCCATTTTGATCTCCGCACAGTAAAACTCAATTTTTAAATCAAATTTGTACCAATTTTGGTTGTCTTTTTAAACTCATTCTGTGACTGCATTTGTGTACCTTCTACTTTAATTTCCTTTTTTTCAAAAGAGTACATGTAAAATGATGACATATTACATGGTTAAATGCACGCTTCCACGAAATGGTAGACAGAATGTAGTGAACATACGACCGGAATTGTATCTTGTCAAAAAAGGTAAAGTATGACTGGAATCATATCCTGTGGAAATGGGTTAATTAAATTTATGAATTTAATTTTGAAAAGTTTTACTAAATGTGTTGCCTTTACATAACATTTCTCAAATTGTTTTTTTCTTTGATACCATACTACCGACAGTCACTGTATTTCTCAATTGCCATGGTAATAGAATGTTCTCTTTAGAGCACCTCCTGTCAGAGGTCACCTCAGAATACACAGTATTTTGGTTGACCCACTGATTAGAAATGAAAATCATTCACTGTGACCAATGCCTCACATGGTGATTACTGATGCAGTAGGATAAAAACGAAAAAGAAAGTATACTGAAACTTTTTTAGGTATGTTTTCTGATAAGTAACATTGTAACAGGACACACCAGCCCAGTTACGAGCTTTAACATTATATAGAAAAAAAGGATTTTCTATTTTTGATCAAGGCATAATGGAACTATGACATCTGTCAATACTGAAGAGTGACAGTTATTAAGTTGACATATCTGAGGAGATGAATAGACCAACATATAAAAATATATGGATATATATACTCAATCACCTGCCATTTGGGGGAAAATGGGACAAACATTCCACTTTGACAAAATGGTGAGTATTTGGGCTTCAAGAAGCTCATGTCATCAACATACTGCAAGGCCTCCTGACTTACGGTACTCCATGTATTGATTTTTTCACAATAAATAGATTTTTCATAGTTACGGATATGTGGATGGATGATTAAGAAGTACAGATCTTTATCATGCTGTTCAAGAAAGCCATGAAAGTCAGTGTGTAGTATGTGAGGCCACTTTAAACTGAGGTATGTTCAATCAAGAATTATGCACAAAACCTCAAAAATAGAGTATGTAATGATGTGAAGTGATGTTATAAATGATTCTCATTAGTTAAGGCCTAAAACACAGTGAAATAAATCAAGCAGCAATGATAAAAAAATTTTTTTAACCATGCCCATACCTGTCTTATACAATGTAAGAGGGCAGTGGTATACTGTGAGGCATTACAGGGGGGACCACTGTACCATATCTTTTGAATTCCTTCATCTACTGGTTATACTCGATTGAATAGTATCAGATATATTTGAGAACATAGTGTATTACATTAATTCTGATTCCAACCATCATGTTAAGTGTATTACATTATCTGATTCCAACCATCATGTTAAGTGTATTACATTATCTGATTCCAACCATCATGTTAAGTGTATTACATTATCGGCTTCCAACCATCATGTCAAGTGTATTACATTATTTAATCTGATTCCAACCATCATGTTAAGTGTATTACATTATCAGCTTCCAACCATCATGTTAAGTGTATTACATTATCAGATTCCAACCATCATGTTAAGTGTATTACATTATTTAATCTGCTTCCAACCATCATGTTAAGTGTATTACATTATTTAATCTGATTCCAACCATCATGTTAAGTGTATTACATTATCAGCTTCCAACCATCATGTTAAGTGTATTACATTATCAGATTCCAACCATCATGTTAAGTGTATTACATTATTTAATCTGCTTCCAACCATCATGTTAAGTGTATTACATTATTTAATCTGATTCCAACCATCATGTTAAGTGTATTACATTATTTAATCTGATTCCAACCATCATGTTAAGTGTATTACATTATTTAATCTGATTCCAACCATCATGTTAAGTGTATTACATTATTTAATCTGATTCCAACCATCATGTTAAGTGTATTACATTATTTAATCTGCTTCCAACCATCATGTTAAGTGTATTACATTATTTAATCTGATTCCAACCATCATGTTAAGTGTATTACATTATCAGCTTCCAACCATCATGTTAAGTGTATTACATTATTTAATCTGATTCCAACCATCATGTTAAGTGTATTACATTATTTAATCTGATTCCAACCATCATGTTAATTGTATTACATTATTTAATCTGATTCCAACCATCATGTTAAGTGTATTACATTATTTAATCTGCTTCCAACCATCATGTTAAGTGTATTACATTATTTAATCTGATTCCAACCATCATGTTAAGTGTATTACATTATTTAATCTGATTCCAACCATCATGTTAAGTATTACATTATTTAATCTGCTTCCAACCATCATGTTAAGTGTATTACATTATTTAATCTGCTTCCAACCATCATGTTAACTGTATTACATTATCAGCTTCCAACCATCATGTTAAGTGTATTACATTATCGGCTTCCAACCATCATGTTAAGTTATTACATTATCAGCTTCCAACCTTCATGTTAAGTTATTACATTATCAGCTTCCAACCATCATGTTAAGTTATTACATTATCAGCTTCCAACCATCATGTTAAGTTATTACATTATTGGCTTCCAACCATCAAGTTAAGTGCTGACGAAACTGCAGTTCTTGCCTACACAAGTTGGAATTACTCTCCTGTAATTGGGTCTTTTTCATGGCTACAATATTTGTTTTTACAGTGAGAAAAATATATCGAGAACTAGAACTTGTCAAATCTTGTCTCCTAAAGTTTTAATTTAAGAAACATTTTCTGTGGACATAAGAAAGACCATGTACACAAGCTATATTAATTAGGCAATATCATTAATTATTGTGTTTGATGGTAAACTCTTAGTAAAATGTATGAAAGCTCTGATGTGTCAAATAACAAAATATCAATAACGTGTTTGTGAAAAAAAGTCAGATATTTTTTGTACTTTGGTACAACAATACTGAGCTGTAATTTAATCATACATGCATTTGATTCTTTCATTCCTAAGATAAAATTATTATGCATATTCTGCTGATAGTAAGGCATAGCTAGGCCCATGTAGACAATATCTACAGGCTAAATATCTCAATATACTGTGTACTCATAAACACTTTGGTTTAACATCTCAATGCACTGGGTACTCATAAACAGTTCAGTGTAACATCTCAATACTCAGGGTAATCATAAACACTTCAGTTTAACATCTCAATACACTGGGTACTCATAAACACTTCAGTGTAACATCTCAATACACTGGTTACTCATAATCACTTCAGTTTAATATCCCAATACACTGGGTACTCATAAACACTTCAGTTTAACATCTCAATGCACTGGGTACTCATAAACACTTCAGTTTAACATCTCAATACACTGGGTACTCATAAATACTTCAGTTTAACATCTCAATACACTGGGTACTCATAAACACTTCAGTTTAACATCTCAATGCACTGGGTACTCATAAACACTTCAGTTTAACATCTCAATAACTGGGTATTCATAAACACTTCAGTTTAACATCTCAATGCACTGGGTACTCATAAACACTTCAGTTTAACATCTTAATACTCTGGGTACTCATAAACACTTCAGTTTAATATCTCAATGCATAAACACTTCAGTTTAACATCTCAATACACTGGGTACTCTTAAACACTTCAGTTTAACATCTCAATGCACTGTGTACTCATAAACACTTCAGTTTAACATCTCAATACACTGTGTACTCTTAAACACTTCAGTTTAACATCTCAATGCACTGTGTACTCATAAACACTTCATTTTAACATCTCAATACATTGGGTACTCATCAACACTTCAGTTTAACATCTCAATGCACTGTGTACTCATAAACACTTCAGTTTAACATCTCAATACACTGGGTACTTTTAAACACTTCAGTTTAACATCTCAATGCACTGTGTACTCATAAACACTTCATTTTAACATCTCAATACATTGGGTACTCATCAACACTTCAGTTTAACATCTCAATGCACTGTGTACTCATAAACACTTCAGTTTAACATCTCAATACACTGGGTACTCTTAAACACTTCAGTTTAACATCTCAATGCACTGTGTACTCATAAACACTTCAGTTTAATATCTCAATACACTGGGTACTCATAAACACTTCAGTTTAACATCTCAATGCACTGTGTACTCATAAACACTTCAGTTTAACATCTCAATACATTGGGTACTCATCAACACTTCAGTTTAACATCTCAATACATTGGATACTCATCAACACTTCAGTTTAACATCTCAATACATTGGGTACTCATCAACACTTCAGTTTAACATCTTAATACACTGGGTACTCATAAACACTTCAGTTTACCTATACTTGAAGGGTGGTCAAAATTCACATCTGTTGCTGGGTTAAAAATTACATTCAGGATCTCAAATTCATTAGGGTTGAAAAGAACAATGGTATGTCTAAAAGTTAATAAAGTGTTTATTTTATACACCTCTCAGACTAACACACTTAAATTATAAGACTGCCAGGTACTGGTGAGCAAAATGTAAATTTTTCCTCCTTTTTTTGTGTAATTGAAAATAAAATAAGCTGAGGGATAAATTATGGGAAAATACAATGAAAAAAGTAGCCATATTTATGTGCCTTTTTCTACTATTTTCCTTATTATACTTTACTGTAAATGCACATTATCTTTAAAACAATTTCAGATATAAAAAAATTTGGTGCTAAATCTGTCGTCACCCTGGAAGACTCATCCATTTGGATGATCTATTTTAACTATTTAATGTAATACAGACAAATTATTACATGAAAATATGATGTTTCATATCTGCAGACAAATAAATTTAAAACTGTTTAAAACAGCAGTTACCAGTAAGGCTAGTATGAGTAGATGCATATTGTTGGTACCTTTTCAATGGTTTCATTCATTTCTTTAATTTGACCTTGAAGCTCAGCAAGCTCTCTCTTCAAATCTTTATTTAAACCTAAGTAATAGAAACATATATCAATGTCCATTCTTCAATAAATGTAATACATGTATAAATACAATATCTTTAATTGCTTCAAAAATACAGCTAAATCTATCTAAAGAACTTAATGTAGTACAAGTACCATAACATATAAACCCATAACTTTACTACCACTCAGTATTAATCGAGGACCTTGCATACTGTATGTAGTACAAGTACCATAACATATAGATTTATAACTTTACTATCACTCAGTATTAATCAAGGACCTTGCATACTGTATGTAGTACAAGTACCATAACATATAGATTTATAACTTTACTATCACTCAGTATTAATAGAGGACCTTGCATACTGTATGTAGTACAAGTACCATAACATATAGATTTATAACTTTACTATCACTCAGTATTAATAGAGGACCTTGCATACTATATGTAGTACAAGTACCATAACATATAGATTCATAACTTTACTATCACTCAGTATTAACAGAGGACCTTGCATACTGTATGTTGTACAAGTACCATAACATATAGATTCATAACTTTACTATCGCTCAGTATTAATAGAGGACTTTGCATACTTTATTATCTGCGTGAAAAACTTGAACAATGTAGTACAAGTACTATAACATATAGACCCATAACTTTACTAACACTCTGCATTAATAGATAGCCGTGCATATTGTATTATCTGTATTTTTTTCTATTTTCAAATTCTGATTAAACCATCAATCAATACAATTCTTAATTTTTCTGTACTTCAATTTTTCATATGGAGAACATTTTTTCTTCTTACAAATTTGCACATTTCCATACTTAAGAATGAGTTAAAAAAATTATCATAATTCTGTGTAATAATTTTAATCTTTTGCAAGCCTTTGTGAGAAAAATATTTAAGTTATTCAATGAGTTTCATAAATTTCATTTGAAATGAGCACTAGTGTAAGACTGTTAATCACACAACAAAAAAGAACAATTTTATTTAATACAAACTGAAAAATAGTGTGATCAAGTGGCTTTAAAGGTATGTTTACATGCCGCAGACACAAACCCTTTGCTGTTTATGGCATTATGACATCATTTATGATGTCATTGATTTTATATGTCCACATTTTATGTGTCTGAAATCTGAAATATGTTCAAGCAATGTCAAATAGATGTTACATGATACAAATAAGCAGCTTTATTAAACCACTGCAATAATTTGAGTGCTCTTAAGATCTGTACACTTAAATTTCAAGTGTACATGTGATGTTTGTAATACAGTGCTTTCTCACTGTAACAATGTTCATGTGTTCACAAGAGTATGTTTCAAGCATAACTAGATTAAGTAATGGGTGCATTAAAAATGGCCCTACTCACTACAGTTTGCTCTGTACTGCCTTAAATTGACAAACTTGTCTTGGAAAACCAAAGTTAGGAGATGATGGTCAAACAGGGGTTATGACTCCTCTAAATAATGACATGAAATGCTTGAAATCCAACTCCTCCAAGGTCTCACCAATACAAGCAACATCCCATGTAAAGATATTAAGCTAATTGACAAGGGCCATAACTCTATCCAAAATGAAGAAGACAATCCTAAACCCATTAAAGGCACAGCTAGGTCTATGAAATAATGTTGACATCAAATTGCATCAAAAATGTTGAATGGTTCTTGACTTATGCTGATGAGCAACATCCCATGTAAAAATATGAAGCTGGTTGACATGGGCCATAACTCTGTCCCAAATGGTGTTGATGAGACACGACCCATAAAAGGCACATCTTATTTATCAGAATATGTTGACTGATTTTTGAGCTATGTCGGTTGCAAGCAACAAGAAGACATGAATTTAATTGTCAAGGGCCATAATTGTACCTAAAATGGAGTTGACAAGATAAAACCCATAACATACATATATAGATCTATGAGACAATGTACAAATTGAATTAAAATATATTTATTGGTTTCTAAGCTATGCTATTACAAGGACCAGTTGTAGTGGAGATTTAAAATTGATGGAAAAAAGGCAACAATTCCATTGTCATAGGCAACTCAGCTACCAAATGGCACCCAATTATATGTAAGGGTTTCAACCCTTTGGTGGTTACAAGAGGTATGAATGGACCAACAGGTGGACAGTTGGTTGGTTGGTTGATTGGTTTTTAATGGTACTTTGAGCACATTAGAAGCTACATCATGCCAAGAAAATGACAGCAAAATGCCTTTCCCAAGGAGGCAACTGGGCAAATTGATCGACAGATGGACAAGGTAATTACTTTAGGGCTCCCTTATCGCAATGCAGGGCCCTGGTGATGAGTTGTAAACAACACATAAAAATAGGACATTAATTAAATGATATGAAACCAAAAATAATTGGTGCTCATATAGACCAAAAATAAAATCAAGTGAAATAAAATAAGCAGCAATGAAAAAGCTAAAATTGTGCCATTTTAATGAGATCCAAGCCAATACTGGTATTATACAGGGTGTAACATTATACTGTGAAGGTGTATGGTGTGGGAAAACTGTATTTTCATCCAATCATGAAATAATGCAATTGGTACAAAAAAATCAGCAATTAACTTACATTAGTCATTAAAACAGCAGTGTAAAAATGAAAACGAAACTACTGACAAAATTGGTATATTTACAGAATACATGGTCTTTAAAATGAAAAAGTTATAAGATTAAATTGATGAAATCCTGAGAAAAAAAATTATATTGTGCAATTAACAGTAAAATATATGCTCTATAAAGACTAATGATGCTTCTATTACTCAATGACTTTCATTCTCTTGGTGACTTCCAATTTGGGTATACAAATGAAATTCTTCTGTGTTAAATTATTAACTGAATAGTTCCATGCAAAGTTTGAATTAGTGTGATTCTGGAATCATCTTGCACAAAATTAGACTTCAACGCTCTGCCAAGTCTGGAATTGTCCTGCACATTTTGGGAGTTATGCAGGGTATCTCATTTGGATCAATGCTTCTGCACATTTTTAAGACTGCTGCTTGGGTGCTTTGTGAGAATTTTTTTTGTTTGGTTTCTATCTGGTTTCTTTTTATAAATTTTACAGTTACATATCAAAGAATAATACAAAAGTATGAGATATAAATTTAGTGAAACACTGCAATTTGTTTAAAACATTTTAAGAAGTTCATGTACCTGGTACATAGGCATAAATGTCGGGTGCATTTCATATATATATATATATATATATTTTTTTTTTAAAAAGAAAAATTCATTGTTGTTCTATAGAATTAATATACTTTCATACTGATTCCATTACTTGTAATAAAACTGGATGATAATAATAAAAGCATTTTTGTTGCTAGTATCTTTATCATTTTACTTTAAGCCTAGGCTACACATATTTTGTTCTAAAGGTCTTGCATGTGCTGCCACACCATCACACAATATAGATAAAAAGCATGTGGTCTGAGAGACTTATAAATAGTGCAATAAACTTGAATACAATTAAGATATCTTTGTGGCACATTTTTGGCACATAGATTTCTGTTTGATTCCATTCTGGCACATTTGTGACATTGACTTGGTTGACTTCTCAGGGTAAATTCTGGCTATGGCACACTTTTGGCACATATATTTCTGTTTGATTCGATTCTGGCACATTTGTGACATTGACTTGGTTGACTTCTCAGGGTAAATTTTGGTTATGGCACACTTTGGCACATAGATTTCTGTTTGATTCCATTCTGGCACATTTGTGACATTGACTTGGTTGACTTCTCAGGGTAAATTTTGGTTATGGCACACTTTGGCACATAGATTTCTGTTTGATTCCATTCTGGCACATTTGTTACATTGACTTGGTTGACTTCTCAGGGTAAATTTTGGTTATGGCACACTTTGGCACATAGATTTCTGTTTGATTCCATTCTGGCACATTTGTGACATTGACTTGGTTGACTTCTCAGGGTAAATTTTGGTTATGGCACACTTTGGCACATAGATTTCTGTTTGATTCCATTCTGGCACATTTGTCACATTGACTTGGTTGACTTCTCAGGGTAAATTTTGGTTATGGCACACTTTGGCACATAGATTTCTGTTTGATTCCATTCTGGCACATTTGTTACATTGACTTGGTTGACTTCTCAGGGTAAATTTTGGTTATGGCACACTTTGGCACATAGATTTCTGTTTGATTCCATTCTGGCACATTTGTTACATTGACTTGGTTGACTTCTCAGGGTAAATTCTGGCTATGGCACACTTTTGGCATATAATATTGTATAAAAGGAACTGAAGTATTTTCTGGCATGCTTGTGTCAAACAAATCTATTCTCTGGCATACTTCTGGCAACAAGTGTGTATGTGCCAAAAGTAGGCCAGAAGTGTGACTCTAGTGGCACACTCCTGCACACTTCTAGAACCCACTTCCAGCAAACTGATTTGTATGGTACAGCCTTGCAGCAAACTTTTTATTTCTTTAAGGCCTGTTGAATAAAAACACCACAAAACAAGCTTTGTGACATCAAACTCATTATAGGACAATGGCATATCATGTACAACAAACTGCCGAGATGAGGTGGCATTGTGTCACTCATGTATGTGACACACATTCCAAACCCAGGCTTGTTTCTTTCAGACTGCATACCCTGCCAATGTCCACTGACAGTGGAACAAATTCTTGTTCAGTATATTAACTTCCACCC
This sequence comes from Margaritifera margaritifera, assembly GCA_029931535.1. Taxonomy (NCBI): domain Eukaryota; kingdom Metazoa; phylum Mollusca; class Bivalvia; order Unionida; family Margaritiferidae; genus Margaritifera; species Margaritifera margaritifera. The sequence goes on along the minus strand of JAQPZY010001271.1, from coordinate 368,628 downwards.
TGTGAGCTAAACTTTTTTATGTCAACTAAATGAAGCAGCTTTTTGATGAAAATCTTGGCCTTTTTTACCAAATGAAGTATCAGCAGAGAAAATCTTGGCCTTTTTTACCAAATGAAGTATCAGCAGAGAAAATCTTGGCCTTTTTTACCAAATGAAGTATCAGCAGAGAAAATCTTGGCCTTTTTTACCAAATGAAGTTTCAGTAGAGAAAATCTTGGCCTTTTTTACCAAATGAAGTTTATGAAGATCTGTCTTTACCTCTCAATGACATTTCAGTTCTTCCATTTTGAATATTCAAATATTTAGATCTGTCTATTTTTGATTGTTTCCAAGGTTTACACTGAAGACTTCTTTCTACTTGAATCGTATCTTTTTCATTTTATAGATCACAACTTGTTCCCATAATCTGGTCCAATATATTCTCAAGGCTTTAATGCAATATACACTTAAAACTGCCAATGTGTTTTGTTTAGAGTCAGCAGTATGAATGAGTTTGATAAGCTGTAGGACATATTTGTATGCAGTATCAATGAGTTGCTTTTCCTGAACAAAACACAAATGCCATTTTGTATTTATTACATACTACCACCCACCTCCTTGCACTCTCCAAATATGTTTAGTTATACAGTCTAAATGGAAATCAAAACAAATGGGGACTGATAAAAGTTTGAGTTGGTACATCTAAAAATATAAATCCATGGAAATCAATGAAAACATTTACATAGTTCTAGACTGGGTGTGCTATATAGAAATATGGATTGAATATCTGTATCAAACACCAGATCAACCATGTTAGTTTTATCATTATCGTCCAGTAAAATATTTCCGAAGATCACCTATTTCTGAAGATGTACATTTAATACAAGCATTGAAGCAAACCACAACTTGCATTATTTCAGAATTATGTGTGTAGGGGCTTTATTCAACAATCTTTCAAAATATTTCTTTAATAAAATAATAGCAGAGAAGACAAATAAATCTCACTGCATTCTTCAATGGAAGTACCTTTTTGTGTGCTTCATTTTACCAAAACGCCATAAAAATTTAAAAATTGAGTTCACAGATTAAGTCCTTGACTCTGCTTCACATATTCATGCTTATCTTTCATGGTCAAAACTTAGAGTGTCACAGACATGGCTTTCTTAATATGTCTGGGGTTAAGTCTTTAAACACAAATTTATAAATTTAAAGTTGTGTCTTAGCAGAAAAATTGTGTAAGGCCATTGTTAGATCCATTGCATCAAAAATATTCAAGAAATTATTAGAAAATAATCTCTGCTTAGAAGTTTGCACATTATGTCTACAAGTAACAGGAATTGGGTCATTTGGGGCAACTAACTTGAAACAGAATCCCAAATTTAATGGATGAAAAGTCGAACCTGTTTGATTTGACAAATACATTACAACTTAAAGTATAAATTCTAAAACCTTTCATTTTGCTCACTATTTTTGTACTGTATAAACCTAGTTGAAACGTTCTTATACATTTTTCTATTTATTGTGTCCATATATAAAATTAGCTTATTATCAATGGTTTGTTGTTTGTTTTTGTTTCCATATGAAATTGTGTATTGTTTTTCATATTTTGTTTCCATATGAACTTGTGTATTGTTTTTTGTAATTTCTTCTCTAGAAAGAATTAAGAGTTGTGTTTACCTTTTTTATTGTGTGTGCTACTGTGTACTATGTAAATATGCAAAAAACAGGGCCACAAGGAGAATTAGTTCCATGCAACTGTGTCACCCTCTTTAAGTAAAGTCATTATTATTATTGTTATAAATAAGGTACTAGACCAGACATGTGCAATCTATGGCCCATGACCTGATTTTATCCACTTATTTACATCATAGGGTGTGGCTTTAAAAATCGATTATCCGGCCCACACCCTGGAGGAAGTTGCACATGCTTGTAATAGACTAAAGCATATTATTGCTTGACTGACTGTATTCTAGTCATTTTTCTTAATTTCTTTATAATATTTATGAATAAAAACTTCAATACAATTTGAAAGAGTAACTAAATTTATATATGCATGGAAATTGGATAGAAAACAGCCTCATATATATCATAAGTGAAAACAAGTGATGCAGTATGCAGCAGATGGAAAAATACTTACCAAAGGTTATGGATAACTTTCTGCATAATAATTGAATTACATATTTGAATAACCATTTTATTCTGTGTTGTAGGGGCATGCATATGCATTTACAGAAGTCGTGAGAAACCCCCTCTTAAGAGATACCATTCGCTGATCATTACAGGCCACTTTGACAGTGGAGTTTTATTACTTTGTCCCCTTCATGAAAGGGCATCCCTTTTTTTTAAGGTCACAATTTAATTGCAGAAGAGGTGGACCACAGTAGCAAATATTCCAGATATCATTCATTTCATCACTTAGTTCCAACATTTTCCCTGTCAATCTCAACAATTTTCAAACTAACTTTATTCTTGAATGAACTAAAATGACTAATAAATTGCTCTACATGAAGTCAGCTTGATAATTCCTATAACATTGGCTATTGTTGGAATACTGATTTTAGGCAGGCTGATTCCAGAATTTCCAACATTTTGAAATATGCAGGACATGTATCATGCATAAGGCTTGAACCTTGGTATATCTCTACCTTTAAATTTATTCTTTATGGATTTTTCAGTCTCCTCCACAATCTTCTCTTTCTCTTCTAGTGCACTTTGAAGTTTGACTGAAAAAAGTGATAAAGTCATATGAGTATTGATGGATTATGATGATGGTCACTATATAGCTATTTAAACATGATCATAACATCATTTGATACTAAAAATTTAAATTAGTTTGATCATCCACTTCTGCATATGGCAAGCCACAAATATAAAACATAATATTTGAATAAAATATAATCTTGCTCTATGTCTGTTAAGAATGTCCTGATAAGGGGTAAAAACTGAAATCACACATACATGTATGAAAGAACTAAAGATCTGTGTTTGTAAAACATGTGTCCCACCCTCCTCAATGGTAGATAAAAAATATCTAAGCCCATAAAGTGTGAAAACCTGAAGACAAGATGGAGCTCAAATAAATCACTTGCATGGCAAAAATAAAATAAAACTAGCACTATTAGTACCAATAAAAACTAGCACTATTAGTACCAATAAAGCTTGCACTATAAGTACCAATAAAACTAGCACTATTTGTACTAATAAAACTTGCACTATTAGTAGCGATAAAAACATCACTATTAGTACCCATAAAACTAGCACTATTAGTACCCATAAAACCAGCACTATTAGTACCAATAAAAACAGCACTATTAGTACCCATAAAACTAGCACTATTAGTACCCATAAAACTTGCACTATTAGTACCAATAAAACTAGCATTATTAGTACCAATAAAACTAGCACTATTAGTACCAATTAAACTAGCACTATTAGTACCAATAAAAACAGCACTATTAGCACCAATAAAACTAGCACTATCAGTACCAATAAAAACAGCACTATTAGTACCAATAAAACTAGCACTATTAGTACCAATAAAACTAGCACTATTAGTACTAATAAAACTAGCACTATTAGTACCAATAAAACTAGTACTATTAGTACCAATAAAACTAGCACTATTAGTACCAATAAAACTAGCACTATTAGTACTAATAAAACTAGCACTTTTAGTACCAATAAAACTAGCACTATTAGTACCCATAAAACTTGCACTATTAGTAGCAATAAAACTAGCACTATTAGTACCAATAAAACTAGCACTATTAGTACCAATAAAACTAGCACTATCAGTACCAATAAAAACAGCACTATTAGTACCAATAAAACTAGCACTATTAGTACCAATAAAACTACCACTATTAGTAGCAATAAAACTAGCACTATTAGTACCAATTAAACTAGCACTATTAGTACTAATAAAACTAGCACTATCAGTACCAATAAAAACAGCACTATTAGTACCAATAAAACTAGCACTATTAGTACCAATATAACTACCACTATTAGTACCAATTAAACTAGCACTATTAGTACCAATAAAAACAGCACTATTAGTACCAATAAAACTAGCACTATTAGTACCAATAAAACTAGCACTATTAGTATTAATAAAACTAGCACTATTAGTACCAATAAAACTAGTACTATTAGTACCAATAAAACTAGCACTATTAGTACCAATAAAACTAGCACTATTAGTACTAATAAAACTAGCACTATTAGTACCCATAAAACTTGCACTATTAGTACCAATAAAACTAGCATTATTAGTACCAATTAAACTAGCACTATTAGTACTAATAAAACTAGCACTATCAGTACCAATAAAAACAGCACTATTAGTACCAATAAAACTAGCACTATTAGTACCAATAAAACTAGCACTATTAGTACTAATAAAACTAGCACTATTAGTACCAATAAAACTAGTACTATTAGTACCAATAAAACTAGCACTATTAGTACCAATAAAACTAGCACTATTAGTACTAATAAAACTAGCACTTTTAGTACCAATAAAACTAGCACTATTAGTACCCATAAAACTTGCATTATTAGTAGCAATAAAACTAGTACTATTAGTACCAATAAAACTAGCACTATTAGTACCAATAAAACTAGCACTATCAGTACCAATAAAAACAGCACTATTAGTACCAATAAAACTAGCACTATTAGTACCAATAAAACTACCACTATTAGTAGCAATAAAACTAGCACTATTAGTACCAATTAAACTAGCACTATTAGTACTAATAAAACTAGCACTATCAGTACCAATAAAAACAGCACTATTAGTACCAATAAAACTAGCACTATTAGTACCAATATAACTACCACTATTAGTACCAATTAAACTAGCACTATTAGTACCAATAAAAACAGCAGTCAAGAATCTCTAATTGAAGAGCTGACAGAATGCCAACAGTAGATTCATCAATTGAGAGGGGTATTAGACCTAGATGCCTCCAAAAAAACTGATGTTTGTACAAGATTAATGATGTGAATGATAAAACATGTGCATGGAACTTTCATCATACAAGACAGTACCATACATATATTCTCGCGTATAAGCTGATACCAACTGCAAACTGCATAGACCCAGATCTGCCATCGCATAATGCACTGGCAGATCTGGGTCTAAGTAGTTTGTAAGGACTAATCAGTACAACAAACATAGACCCTGATCTGCTGGAACATTATGCGCTGGCAGATTAGAGTCTATGTTGTCTACATTTGGACCCGGCTTATATGCGAGTATAGACAGTAGTTATCCAGGCAGGAGGAAATAATATGAGTGCTGGAAACATTCCTGAGATCAAATCGAAAAAGATTCTGATAACCTGTTTTTTGTGGTGCTTTCACAAAGCAACCTAACATGTAATATTATGGTATCGGGGTTGTTACCACATGTGATACAAAAGTGACATGTGATACAAAAGTGACATGTGAACACCATGTTAAATGATCTTTGTGAACACTTAAAAGTAATTTACATTATGTGCCTTAGTACTCCTCTCTTTCCTAACAAATTTTTAAAATGCTGTATAATCGAGACAAAATTAATTTAAGTAGGTAAGTAACTGTTCAGTTATTAAGTAACATTAAAAAATTCAGCAGGATTTTCCAAAATTCTTCAGATTAATACTGTTATTACTGTGGGAAGCCAGAACATACAGCAGATAAGTGCATCCATGGGAAATATTTATCTTGCTACAAACGTAATGCCTTGGACATGAAGATAGATTCTGTCCTCAATCAGGTTCCTTTCTCTAGGATACTGCCAAGAGGAAAAGGCCGATCAAACTGATTCGTAATACTATAAAGTTTGATAACCACTATAATCCCATAATGAATAGTACCAATGTTCTTTTACAACTATGTAATAAATGTACTTATTTCAATTGTGCATGTGGTTCCTTTGATATTAATTCAAGTACTAGAAAATATCTTTAGCAAAATTATTGTTAGACACCAATAAATTACTTCTCCATGATCACGATTATGTGAATGCAATTTGTAATGCACATATATCTTGCAAGTCCCCTGAGGTCACCCCTATAAGAGAAACTAATTTAGTTACAAGAAATTTCAATTAATATTGTCCTTGACATTCGTATTGATACCTATGTTTGCCATGATGTTTTCATAAAATTTGAGAATCTGAATGGGTGTACATGATAATGAAACAATTATCAGTGCTGAGTTTAACATAGACTTCTTAAAAATCCTTCTCAGAAGTGGCTGGACTGCTTTTAAGCTGTAAATCTGACTCAGATCATGCAAAGTCCTACTAGAATCGCTCAAGATAATCCAACCCTAATTGACCATATTTATTCTAACAGACCAGAAAATGTAAATGAAGTTTGTGTACCTGTGTATGTCGTAAGTGATCACTTATAATTCTGAGTGTATCACTAGACATTTGCACAAATTCACCATTAACCAATATTGTGAAATGAAATACTGTGAAACATTTTATTTTCATGAGATTGTGGTTTGGGTACATATTCGTGGGTACCTAATTTCATGGATCTATCATTTACAAACAAAAAAAACCCCCCACAACAATGTATATGCCTCTGTAAAAGATTATACCGACATTCATTTCCATGCATTTGCAAGCAAACAGGTTTAATCCGTACTGCAGTAATTAAGTTGATTAATTAAGTTATTCATTGCTAACATCTGGTATAAATGTGGAGATCTTAAAGAAAATGTCTACTTCTTTTTCCACACATGTCTGAGCTAACACAATTAATACCACTATTGTAATCTTAAGTAATTAGGTTGTCATGTATTCTTAAAGATTGCTATCAAAGCATAAAGTTCTCAACAATTTGGAATTAGGTGCTTGAACAAAGCCAATGACTGTAAACCTGACAAATTGCCCCATGGAAACCCCTTGTAGCTGAATGACCTTGACCTTGTGATCCAAAATTGGATCCGTAAAGTTTGGATGCATGGCAGTGGTATTAATGCACGTATTGTGATGGCTGGTGCTGAAGGAAATGTTACAAATCACAATTTCATGAGTGGCATTCAACACAGGTGATTGATCAGTTGAAGGAACTGGAAAGTGTAGATGTACATTCATATTAGGTCTCGGTTGACCTGTAAACATCTCCCCTTAAGCCAATTCACGCAAAGTTGTTTATCTGCACACATGACAAAGTAACACTTTGGAGAGACCTGATTGAAATGGGCTTTGTGAAAGCAGGACTTATCCGCTGATTGTTTATTTAGCAGTTAGTTGATATGTGCAAGAATGTGTTTGTTAATGGGAATAATATGTGCTTTGGGAAATAAAGAAGAACACAAACAATCTTACACAAGTTTTTATGTTCATTAAATTCTGCATTCAAATTAAATTGTAATCAATTAGTTTTAGTGTTCCTCATCATTCATGTACTTATCCTAATGTATATTTCACATTCTCAGCACTATAGATAGCTGTGGTATTAAAACAAAGAAAGAAACAGGTGATGCCTTTCTTATGCATATAACGGAAGGGGGGGTGACTGTTGGCTTGGTTGATATTTCGCTGCGACTTCAAATTCGTGGTCTAGCTCACCCACGAAAACAACAAAAATTGGAACCCCATGAATTTAAAGTATTTCACAGTATAGAGATTTTTGCAACTTTAATGAAGAAAATTTCGATCTTGGTTTCATGCCTTTTAATGATATTATTGATATTCCAAATTTTAACGTAGCATTGTGTGTATGGTACAAACTTGTACGCATGGTACAAACTTCTCCTTTGAGTATTAGACAATCATGCTCCTTGTTGAACCAATCGTGTTAACATGAGCTTCAGTCTAAATAGGTGACTAAGGAAATAAAATGTACAAAAGAGATAAATCTGATAAAATTAAGAACTGGAAAAACTACAAAAAATGGTGAAACAATGCTACAGGTCTCATATATAACACAAAGAACGAATTTTATAAACAAGCTATTGAGTGCACTATAAATCCAATTTCATTATGACAATAATTCAAAGAATTTTATAAACAAGCTATTGAGTGCACTATAAATCCCAGTTCATTATGGCAATAATTCAAAGAATTTAATAAACAAGCTATTGAGTGCACTATAAGTCCCAGTTCATTATGGCAATAATTCAAAGAATTTTATAAACAAGCTATTGAGTGCACTATAAGTCCCAGTTCATTATGGCAATAATTCAAAGAATTTAATAAACAAGCTATTGAGTGCACTATAAGTCCCAGTTCATTATGGCAATAATTCAAAGAATTTTATAAACAAGCTATTGAGTGCACTATAAATCCCAGTTCATTATGGCAATAATTCAAAGAATTTAATAAACAAGCTATTGAGTGCACTATAAGTCCCAGTTCATTATGGCAATAATTCAAAGAATTTAATAAACAAGCTATTGAGTGCACTATAAATCCCAGTTCATTATGGCAATAATTCAAAGAATTTAATAAACAAGCTATTGAGTGCACTATAAGTCCCAGTTCATTATGGCAATAATTCAAAGAATTTAATAAACAAGCTATTGAGTGCACTATAAATCCCAGTTCATTATGGCAATAATTCAAAGAATTTAATAAACAAGCTATTGAGTGCACTATAAATCCCAGTTCATTATGGCAATAATTCAAAGAATTTAATAAACAAGCTATTGAGTGCACTATAAATCCCAGTTCATTATGGCAATAATTCAAAGAATTTAATAAACAAGCTATTGAGTGCACTATAAGTCCCAGTTCATTATGGCAATAATTCAAAGAATTTTATAAACAAGCTATTGAGTGCACTATAAATCCCAGTTCATTATGGCAATAATTCAAAGAATTTAATAAACAAGCTATTGAGTGCACTATAAGTCCCAGTTCATTATGGCAATAATTCAAAGAATTTTATAAACAAGCTATTGAGTGCACTATAAATCCCAGTTCATTATGGCAATAATTCAAAGAATTTTATAAACAAGCTACTGAGTGCACTATAAATCCCAGTTCATTATGGCAATAATTCAAAGAATTTTATAAACAAGCTATTGAGTGCACTATAAGTCCCAGTTCATTATGGCAATAATTCAAAGAATTTTATAAACAAGCTATTGAGTGCACTATAAATCCCAGTTCATTATGGCAATAATTCAAAGAATTTTATAAACAAGCTATTGAGTGCACTATAAGTCCCAGTTCATTATGGCAATAATTCAAAGAATTTTATAAACAAGCTATTGAGTGCACTATAAATCCCAGTTCATTATGGCAATAATTCAAAGAATTTTATAAACAAGCTATTGAGTGCACTATAAATCCCAGTTCATTATGGCAATAATTCAAAGAATTTAATAAACAAGCTATTGAGTGCACTATAAATCCCAGTTCATTATGACAATAATTCAAAGAATTTAATAAACAAGCTATTGAGTGCACTATAAATCCCAGTTCATTATGGCAATAATTCAAAGAATTTAATAAACAAGCTATTGAGTGCACAATAAATCCCAGTTCATTATGGCAATAATTCAAAGACTTTTATAAACAAGCTATTGAGTGCACTATAAATCCCAGTTCATTATGGCAATAATTCAAAGAATTTAGTCCCTCCCAAAAACATAATTTGCCTACCCACAGAAATTACAGCCATACTCAAAGCTTTGAACTACACTGAAACCTCTCAAAAAACAAATGACATCATCTTTTTGGATTCCCTTTCCACATTGAAAGCCTTGCATAATTTTAAATCTGAAAATCCATTAATATCCCAGATATTACAGAAACATGATGTTCTCATACAATCTGGGAAAAGTATTCTGTACTGTTGGCTGCCTACTCACATTGGCGTAAAGGGTAATGAAAGGCCAGATAAAGCCAAAACTGCCCTGCAGTCACCCGTTTCTGAATCAAAGATTTCATATACTGACTTCAAAAAATGTAAAAATCAGCATTTGTGTCATACTTGGCAAAATATGCAGAATAAAAAATCCACAAACAAACATAAGAACATCAAACCCACTATAGGTGAGTGGTATCCCTCGTATAGAACAAATCAGAGATGAGGTGGTGTTGTGCCGATAACATATCAGACACACATACCTGACTAATACCTCCTGAAGGGTGAACCTTGACCAGAGTGCCAGTGTCCACTGATATTGGAGCACATTCTTGTTGAGTGTGTCTATTTCCACACTGTCAAACAGAAGTATTTTGATGTTAACTGCTTGAAGAAACTGCATGAGGACATACCATCTGAGAAAATCTTGGAGTTTTTAAGGTAATGCAGTTTGTACAACAAATTTTAATAGTGTTTTAAAGATTTTACATGCATTACCTTTATCTGTTATCTTATATACATTTTACAGAATTTTAACATTGTTGTTTTATATTTATCTTGTGCTTAATATTAATACATTTATTAGAAAGGGTTTTTCTTCCTAAATTATTGTGCTATTCATTTTTACATGTTGTGAACTTTACCTTTAGCTGGCATTACACAGCCACTTTTGTGCTGAGGTATTAAAACATTCCTACATACATACATACATACATACATACATACATACATACATACATACATACATACATACATACATACACCTAAACCACAATGGAAACTCAACCACAACAGTACCAGAAATAGCTGATATGTTTAATAATTACTTTACTAGCATAACCAATAGTTATGTCTGGGATAACATCCAGTCCAACAATGATGCAAAGCTATCTAGTTTTGTAAATGGAAAAGTTCCAATAGTTACTTCTTCTGCTGCTATTGCTTCTAAAAGAAACTTGGCAAAAACAAGCTGTGTGCAGACAGAATGGTGGACAACATATGCTGGATGCAAGAAGGCAGATAACACACTATAATTGCATAAGCTTGACTGGGCCTAAAGTGGTAAGAATTTAAACTACTTCATTCATCCATTTTCTTCAAAACAAACTTAAAGAGCAAATCCAACAGTATTTTTACACACAAAGCACAAAGCATTGTTGAAATACAAGACAAAGAATCACTGTAATAAACACAAAGCATTGTTGAAATACAAGACACAAAATCACTGTAATAAACACAAAGCATTGTTGAAATACAAGACAAAGAATCACTGTAATAAACACAAAGCATTGTTGAAATACAAGACAAAGAATCACTGTAATAAACACAAAGCATTGTTGAAATACAAGACAAAGAATCACTGTAACAAACACAAAGCATTGTTGAAATACAAGACAAAGAATCACTGTAATAGAACACACAGCATTACTGTAATAAAACACACAGCATTACTGTAATAGAACACACAGCATTACTGTAATAGAACACACAGCATTACTGTAATAGAACACAAAGCATCGCTGTAATAGAACACACAGCATTACTGAAATATTTGAACACCCACAATTTTTGAATAAACAGGTTTCATTTTGAACAACTTTCAATTTATTACTGTTCCATTCATAACATCATATTAAAGGAATACTTCTATAAATGGAAGTCAGATATACTATTTAGACTGTAGTTTTTATATTAGGGTAAAAGTTCCAAGAACTTTACAGTTAACAAGAGGCACTTTTCCCTCATAGTAAATAAAACAGTTTAATAAACAAAAGAAGAATAAACTGGACACAAATCTTAAGGATACTTGAAAATAAAATCACACTGTCCCTTATACAGGGTTATTTCATACTGTAAATAAAATCACAGTTCCTTATACTGGGTTATTTCATATTGTAAACAAAATCACACAGTCCCTTATACTGGGTTATTTCATATGGTAAACAAAATCACACAGTCCCTTATACAGGGTTATTTCATACTGTAAATAAAATCACACAGTCTCTTATACTGGGTTATTTCATATTGTAAATAAAATCACACTGTCCCTTATACAGTGGTATTTCATATTGTAAATAAAATCACACAGTCCCTTATACTGGGTTATTTCATATTGTAAACAAAATCACACAGTCACTTATACTGGATTATTTCATATTATAAACAAAATCACACTGTCCCTTATACTGGGTTATTTCATATTGTAAATAAAATCACAAAGTCCCTTATACAGGGTTATTTCATATTGTAAATAAAATCACACAGTCCCCTTATACTGTGTTATTTCATATTGTAAATAAAATCACACAGTCCCCTTATACAGTGCTATTTCATATTGTAAATAAAATCACACAGTCCCTTATACAGGGTTATTTCATATTGTAAATAAAATCACACAGTCCCTTATACAGTGGTATTTCATATTGTAAATAAAATCACAGTCCCTTATACAGGGTTATTTCATATTGAAAACAAAATCACACTGTCCCTTATACTGGGTTATTTCATATTGTAAATAAAATCACAAAGTCCCTTATACTGGGTTATTTCATATTGTAAATAAAATCACACAGTCCCCTTATACTGGGTTATTTCATATTGTAAATAAAATCACACAGTCGCTTATACTGGGTTATTTCATATTGTAAATAAAATCACACAGTCCCTTATACAGGGTTATTTCATATTGTAAATAAAATCACACAGTCCCTTATACAGTGGTATTTCATATTGTAAATAAAATCACAGTCCCTTATACAGGGTTATTTCATATTGAAAACAAAATCACACTGTCCCTTATACTGGGTTATTTCATATTGTAAATAAAATCACACAGTCCCTTATACTGGGTTATTTCATATTGTAAATAAAATCACACAGTCCCCTTATACTGGGTTATTTCATATTGTAAATAAAATCACACAGTCGCTTATACTGGGTTATTTCATAATATAAATAAAATCACACAGTCCCTTATACTGGGTTATTTCATATTGTAAATAAAACCACACAGTCCCTTATACTGGGTTATTTCATATTGTAAATAAAATCACACTGTCCCTTATACTGGGTTATTTCATATTGTAAACAAAATCACACAGTCCCTTATAATGGGTTATTTCATATTGTAAATGAAATCACACAGTCCCTTATACAGGAGGTATTTCATATTGTAAATACAATCACACAGTCCCCTTATACAGGGGTATTTCATATTGTAAATAAAATCACACTATCCTTTATACAGGAGGTATTCATATTGTAAATAAAATCACACAGTCCCTTATACAGGGGTATTTCATATTGTAAATAAAACCACACAGTCCTTTATACTGGGTTATTTCATATTGTAAATAAAATCACACAGTCCCTTATACAGGGGTATTTCATATTGTAAATAAAACCACACAATCCTTTATACTGGGTTATTTCATATTGTAAACAAAATCACACAGTCCCTTATACTGGGTTATTTCATATTGTAAACAAAATCACACAGTCCCTTATACAGGGGTATTTCATATTGTAAATAAAATCACACAGTCCCTTATACAAGGGTATTTCATATTGTAAACAAAATCACACAGTCCCTTATACAGGAGGTATTTCATATTGTAAATAAAATCACACAGTCCCTTATACAGGAGGTATTTCATATTGTAAATAAAATCACACAGTCCCTTATACAGGAGGTATTTCATATTGTAAATACAATCACACAGTCCCCTTATACAGGAGGTATTTCATATTGTAAATGCAATCACACAGTCCCTTATACTGGGTTATTTCATATTGTAAATACAATCACACAGTCCCTTATACTGGGTTATTTCATATTGTAAATACAATCACACAGTCCCTTATACTGGGTTATTTCATATTGTAAATACAATCACACAGTCCCCTTTGCAGGGGTATTTCATATTGTAAATAAAATCACACAGTCCCTTATACAAGGGTATTTCATATTGTAAATACAATCACACAGTCCCTTATACAGGAGGTATTTCATATTGTAAATACAATCACACAGTCCCTTATACTGGGTTATTTCATATTGTAAATACAATCACACAGTCCCCTTATACAGGGGTATTTCATATTGTAAATAAAATCACACAGTCCCTTATACAAGGGTATTTCATATTGTAAATAAAATCACACAGTCCCTTATTCAAGGGTATTTCATATTGTAAATAAAATCACACTGTCCCTTATACAGGAGGTATTTCATATTGTAAATAAAATCACACAGTCCCTTATACAGGGGTATTTCATATTGTAAATACAATCACACTGTCCTTTATACAGGAGGTATTTCATATTGTAAATAAAATCACACAGTCCTTTATACAAGGGTATTTCATATTGTAAATAAAATCACACTGTCCCTTATACAGGGGTATTTCATATTGTAAATACAATCACACAGTCCCCTTTGCAGGGGTATTTCATGTTGTAAATAAAATCACACTGTCCCTTATACAGGGGTATTTCATATTGTAAATAAAATCACACAGTTCCCTTATACAGGGGTATTTCATATTGTAAATAAAATCACACAGTCCCCTTATACAGGGGTATTTCATATTGTAAATAAAATCACACTGTCCCCTTATACAGGAGTATTTAATATTGTAAACAAAATCACACAGTCCCCTTATACAGGAGTATTTTATATTGTAAACAAAATAACACAGTCCCCTTATACTGGGGTATTTCATATTGTAAACAAAATAACACAGTCCCCTTATACTGGGGTATTTCATATTGTAAATAAAATCACAGTCCCCTTATACAGGGGTATTTCATATTGTAAATAAAATCACAGTCCCCTTATACTGGGGTATTTCATATTGTAAATAAAATCACAGTCCCCTTATACAGGGGTATTTCATATTGTAAATAAAATCACAGTCCCCTTATACAGGGGTATTTCATATTGTAAATAAAATCACAGTCCCCTTATACAGGGGTATTTCATATTGTAAATAAAATCACACAGTCCCCTTATACTGGGGTATTTCATATTGTAAATAAAATCACAGTCCCCTTATACAGGGGTATTTCATATTGTAAATAAAATCACAGTCCCCTTATACAGGGGTATTTCATATTGTAAATAAAATCACAGTCCCCTTATACAGGGGTATTTCATATTGTAAATAAAATCACAGTCCCCTTATACAAGGGTATTTCATATTGTAAATAAAATGTACCCTCTATAAAAGCCTGTACTTACGAATTTCTGTGTTTTTTTTGTTGATCTCATTTAATTCTTCAGCTATCTCATCTAGTCTTGTCTATTGAAAAAAAGAGAAATATGATCTTTAATTTAAGGGACCCTTCAGTGTCTCAACTTTTTCTTAAGAAAGAATTGATATCAAGATGCTGTAATAGACAACTGGGGAACAACTGATGTTACAGTGGTTAACAACTCCTTGAAGAGACTGAAGCTCTACTGACCAAAACACATTTATAGGTATCCATCAAAAGTAAATTTCTTCATTCCTTATGTTCTTTTAACCACTGGGTATCAGAATCATAAATATTATTCTTGAGAAAACCAAACACACCAAGTTTAATTAAAATTTGTTATCTCATGTTGGGAGTTAATATGATCAGAAGTTAAAAACAGTACTATAATCTAAGTAATTACGTTTGACCTTGAATTTGAGTCCTTAATAGCAGACCATTGGACTTGTCTCCGATATCACAGAAGGCATTTTTTAAAAGATATAATTATAAAATCAAACTCATTCAAGATGTGGTGGAGATCCAAAGGGCCAAGTTTGATCAATTCCATTTGAACTCTTTAGAGTTACTGTATTTACAGGTATGTACTAATAGACAAATACTGGACAGATGACATACAAGTATGTACTAACAGACAAATACTGGACAGATGACATACAAGTATGTACTAGTAGACAAACACTGGGTAGATGACATACAAGTATGAACTAATAGACAAATACTGGACAGATGACATACAAGTATGTATTAATAGACAAACACTGGACAGATGACATACAAGTATGAACTAATAGACAAATACTGGACAGATGACATACAAGTATGTATTAATAGACAAACACTGGACAGATGACATACAAGTATGTACTAATAGACAAATACTGGACAGATGACATACAAGTATGAACTAATAGACAAATACTGGACAGATAACATACAAGTATGTTGTTGTTGTTGTGGGTTTAACGCCATTTTTCAGCACATGAAAGGCTATACATGGTGGCCAGTATATTTGGTGGAGGAAGAACCCAGGAAGAACCACCAACCCACGGGAAGCTACTGGCAAGCTTTCTCACATACCCATATTAGCTGAGCCCGAGACTTAAACCCACGCAGACAGAGGTGAGATGTGTGACTGATCTGTAAAGGTGAGCACCTTAGACCACTCGGCCACCTGGGGCCCCCACATACAAGTATGTACTAATAGACAAACACTGGACAGATGACATACAAGTATGTACTAATAGACAAATACTGGACAGATGACATACAAGTATGTACTAATAGACAGATACTGGACAGATGACATACAAGTATGTACTAATAGACAAATACTGGACAGATGACCTACAAGTATGTACTAATAGACAAATACTGGACAGATGACATATAAGTATGTACTAACAGACAAATACTGGACAGATGACATACAAGTATGTACTAGTAGACAAATACTGGACAGATGACATACAAGTATGTACTAATAGACAAATACTGGACAGATGACATACAAGTATGTACTAATAGACAAATACTGGACAGATGAAATACAAGGGAAAATAGACCATTACATTGACTCAACTGACCTTAAGACTATTTCATAGCTATTAAGTGGCACAATGCATGTCTCGTGAGTGTCAATTGATAATTTTTATGAAGGTAAGCATATTTCTTCAAGATTTTTGGGAACTGTCATACATATATGACTACTGAATATTAAAGAATAAACAAAGTCTTGTAAAAAAAAACAAAAAAAAAACAACCTGCTAGATTCTTTGGATGAAACTGAGGAATAATGAAAGATTTTTTAACACCTGGAAACCTGTGTAATTTTTTCTAACACAGACATACACATACACACAAAGCCACCAACACACATGGACAAACACACACACAAATTACAGCGAGACTAATTTCAATACTGAAGAAATTCACTGACCTCAAATGGGACCAGCTTCTTCTTGATTTCCTCATCAGACTGCTTGGAGGAAGCAAGACTTTCCTTCTGGGCAGACAGTTCTCCCTTCAGCTTCAAATAGGTATAAAATATCCCTTTTACAATGTTTCATTTTCATCAAAATTGGTACGAATATGACACTTGCACAAGTAACAAGTATCTGACATTATGTGCACAAGTATCTGACATTATATACACAAGTATCTTACATTTTATGCACAAGTATGACATTATATGCACAAGTATCTGATATTATATACACAAGTATCTGACATTATATACACAAGTATCTGACATTTTATGCACAAGTATGACATTATATGCACAAGTATCTGATATTATATACACAAGTATCTGACATTATATACACAAGTATCTGACATTATATACACAAGTATCTGACATTATATGCACAAGTATCTGACATTTTATGCACAAGTATCTGACATTTTATGCACAAGTATCTGATATTATATAGACAAGAGTCCGACATTATATACAGAAGTATCTGACATTATATACACAAGTATGACATTATATGCACAAGTATCTGATATTATATACACAAGTATCTGACATTATATACACATGACATTATATACACAAGTATCTGATATTATATACACAAGTATCTGACATTATATACACACAACATTATATACACAAGTATCTGATATTATATACACAAGTATCTGACATTATATACACATGACATTATATACACAAGTATCTGATATTATATACACAAGTATCTGACATTATATACACAAGTATCTGACATTATATGCACAAGATTAACGTTTAGCTTTGTTTAAAGAGATATTGAAGCCAAATATTGATGAAAAACTTTGTCAACTCCTAGCATTATATACTTTTCTCTATCATATGAGAAAGAATGGTACCTAACATTATGACTTTGCAACCTTCATCAAGTTTCAATACAATATGATTCAGCCAAAGGAGAGTATTAGATTAAGGAAGAAAGAAAGAGAAAGGTAAGGAAGAATTTCCTACTTGTTCAGCTCTCTCTTTGTTTATTTGTAACATTTCTAATGTTCCCTTGTTCTCCCTCACTTTCATATCCTGAAAGAGAATCGTGATTAGTAATATACATAATAGTTAGCTATGGTCATAAACATGATTAGTAATATACATAATAGTTAGCTATGGTCATAAACATGATTAGTAATATACATAACAGTTAGCTATGGTCATAAACATGATTAGTAATATACATAACAGTTAGCTATGGTCATAAACATGATTAGTAATATACATAATAGTTAGCTATGGTCATAAACATGATTAGTAATATACATAACAGTTAGCTATGGTCATAAACATGATTAGTAATATACATAACAGTTAGCTATGGTCATAAACATGATTAGTAATATACATAATAGTTAGCTATGGTCATAAACATGATTAGTAATATACATAACAGTTAGCTATGGTCATAAACATGATTAGTAATATACCTAACAGTTAGCTATGGTCATAAACATGATTAGTAATATACATAACAGTTAGCTATGGTCATAAACATGATTAGTAATATACATAATAGTTAGCTATGGTCATAAACATGATTAGTAATATACATAACAGTTAGCTATGGTCATAAACATGATTAGTAATATACATAACAGTTAGCTATGGTCATAAACATGATTTAGTAATATACATAACAGTTAGCTATGATCATAAACATGATTAGTAATATACATGATACAGTTGACTCTCAATTATCAGACGTCTGGGGGACTAGAAGAAAACTTTGAATAATAATGGAGTTTGAATAACCGAAGGTCATGAAGGTGCAAGTATACATCAATCAACAGAAATAAAACAAACAAAGTGCCATTTCAGTTATTCTTGTATTCTGTTTTCTTACTACATATCTATGAAGTCTTTTCATTTGCACATCATAAAACAAAGACAAAAACAATAGTGAAAATTATCATTGTCATCATTACAATAATCTGCATGGCATACAACAAAAACAAAATTATCGTTGTCATCATTATAATAATATGCATGGCATACAACAAAGACAAAATTATCATTGTCATCATTACAATAATCTGCATGGCATACAACAAAGACAAAATTATCATTGTCATCATTATAATAATATGCATGGCATACAACAAAGACAAAATTATCATTGTCATCATTATAATAATATGCATGGCATACAACAAAGACAAAATTATCGTTGTCATCATTATAATAAACTGCATGGCATACAACAAAGACAAAATTATCATTACCAGCGTTTCAATATGCATGAAAATGATCAACACTGAACAAATTTTAGATCTGATGAATCAATGGATCACTTGATAAGTTAGTTTGTTTTTAGTTTCTCTTTAACTGTTTTACACATTTTTAAACAACACGCTTAAAGAAACTTGTAAGTACAGTTTGTTTTGCATATTTTCTACTGAAATCATCTTTCATTGCATAATCACTAATTTTGCTAAGCCCTGCTTAGAGCTCACTAGTGTTTTCCCACAATTCCAAGTATGAGCCGAGAATATCACATGCGTCTAAAGCGTTCTCAATCATAGCCATTTTGGTCTGGTTCTCGATAATATCATTTCCTTGTTTTTCAGCCATGTTGATAGTGTGTTCACCAAAATGTTTTACTGCTTGGCGATCTCAGCTTTGCTTTTCAGACTCCATTCTACTTCAAGGAAGGCACTGTATTTGGTTTCTATACATTTTGGCTCCCTCTTCTGCCTTGTACCTCTTCCAGTTTCCATGGCTTGGTGATTCAGATACAATTTGGTAAGCAAACTGACTTCATATAGATTTTGTTAAAAATATGTGTATTGTTGAATGTAGCTTTCAAAGGGTTAATATGATTTTCTGACTTTCTTTAATCAAACTGACTTAACATAAAATTACTGACATAAATTAAATTAATAATGGGGTTATCAAAAGGTGAGTCAATTTATTGGATCAGCAACAAACAATAAACATGACCCGCTTTTCAATTAATCAATACTCACAGTCTGTACCAACAGGTGTGACGATTCAAGTAATCAAACATGTTCCTCATGACAGTTTTCACACTTTTTATAATGCATAATGATTTCAATAGGATTAGAGGATTTAAAACCGCTAAATTACTTCGATTAATAATAGTCAAATATTCGATGTTTGGATAATAGATGTAAAAAAGATAGAAACAAAGAACAAATTTAGCCGGGACCAGATGAATAGTTCAGATAATACCAGGTATTCGGATAATAAGAGTTCAAATAACTGAGAGTCTACTGTAGTTAGCTATGATCATAAACATGATTACTATTATTATTATTATTATTATTATGCAACTATGTACATGTACTCTGTATGTAAATATGCATATAACTGAAGGCCACAAGGAGGATTAGTTCCATGCAACTAATTGTTTCACCCTCTTTAAATAAAGTCATTATTATTATTATTATTTTTATTATTATTATTATTAGAAACTTACATACACCTCTCCCTCGATAACTTGCACCCTGATAATTCACAAACCCGCTTATAACATGGGGTCAGGAGTGAATCCCATTTTTTCCTAGAAAATACCTAAAGAATTGGCCTCTATTTGTCAAATGTGAAGAAAATTGCGATCAAAAGTGGTCACTGAAACCTTGATATATCAATTGTTTTATTATCAAAATGGCGGTTAGTGCCCAGAAATTTAGAATCAACATCATGAAATTGACAAGTTTTCATAAGAAATCACATATTTTGTTAGATTTTCTTGGGGACAAAAATATTTTCTTAATACACTATAACTAACAATATACAATGAAAATACTGATCAATTAAAATGTTAGTAATAGCAATACATTAGGAAATAAAATGATAATTACTTAATTTTTGTTTATGCACAACTGGATGTTCTTGATTTATTTTATGTACATATTGCCAGTCTTATAATGAGCTTTATCATGATAATGACAATTAATGGAGGTATTGGTGGTGTGGCAGGCTGATGTGATGTAGGATTATATTGCTTAGTCGTAAGCTAACACTTGTATAGGCGGGTTTGTACATGTACCTGGAAATTGGTAGGCAGACTGGGACTTGTGCAAGAAGCTATTATTAGCCCCTTACACGTGCTGTCTACATGGGGTTTGTTGGAGGATCACAAATGGTGTGCATGATCAGAACCCTTTCTATTGGTTAGCATTGGCAGCTGAATTCAAATGGCCAACCAAACTAGATGGTCTGGATGTAGCATCACATGATCATATAGAGTACCATGGATCGGTCACTTCTCTGGACGTTCCAAGGTACAGACATTGAGCACGCGGTCTCGGCATCCAACTAGTCTTATAGATTTATGCTGGCCCGCCACCACCCCTGACACCTCCCATTGGTGCATACAGGGTGGGGTGTGCCCCTTGTATTTTCGTTACTTTTGCTTCATTATTTTCTCATGGGGCTGCCATGGGCTAGGGCGTATTTTCCCCCAATCGGCCGGATACTCATCTGCTATACTAAAAACATAAAGGCCATGCCTGTTTAATACATTTCTCATACACGTTTAAATAGACAAAAAAATAAGAATACTTTCTTCATGCTGGGATCAGCCTAGCTCTATTCCACTAATCTGGGATCAACCCAGAATACACTCCTATGCGGGGATCGGCCTAGCTTAGATTTACTTAAGATGGGATCAGCCCAGAATACACTATGCTGGGATCAGCCTAGCACATAGCCTACTTAATCTGGGATCAGCCCAGAATACACTCGAATGCTGGGATCAGCCTAGCAATACACTACTATGCTGGGATCAGCCTAGCACATAGCCTACTTAATCTGGGATCAGCCCAGAATACACTCGAATGCTGGGATCAGCCTAGCACAAATGTTACTCGAGCTGGGATCAGCCTAGCAGTCTACTTATGCTGGGATCAGCCCAGAATACACTAAATGCTGGGATCAGCCTAGTACAGATTCTACCGGAGCTGGGATCAGCCCAGAATACACCTGAATGACTAAGCACATAGCCCACTTAATCTGGGATCAGCCTAGAATACACTAAAATGCTGGGATCAGCCTAGCACAGATGTTACTTGAGCTGGGATCAGCCTAGCACAGTCTACTTATGCTGGGATCAGCCCAGAATACACTCTAATGCTGGGATCAGCCTAGCACCAATTGGGAATCATCATAGTCTTGTATAGTGTTTCATTCAGATTCTAGCCCATGAGTAGCCCCCACAGAGAGAGCCAAATATTTTATTTGTTTAAGTATTTATGTTATTGTAGTTGAATTGTTGAATCGAGAGAGAGAATGCATATACTCATGTAACCTTTAAGTTCTTACAATGCATATATTAAACCTTTCCTCGTATACATCTGTATTTGTGTTGTGCATAAATACCAATTAAATAAGTCTTGTCAAGTGAAATTCGTGTTTCAGTTTTATCTTTTAATTCAGTTTCAGTGTAATCATCATAAATGATATGAGCTCTTGTATTCAAACCTGAAAAATGTCAATTGACCATCACAGTGATGCCTGCGAGCATTTCTGTGATAACTTAATTAAGTACCCCCAGTGTTTTGTTCTCTGACTTGCAGAAGTGTTGGTTGCATTGTTACAATTAATGAAAAGCTGACCTGCATTGTACTATCATGTTAATTAGTCTTTTGTATCAGATCAACTAAAGAGATAGTTAAAACGCATGTAAATCCTACCTGTGTAAGAGTTAGGGGTCTCGGTTGTATGTTAAGTCAACTCATTTTAATGGACTATTTGAACACCGTAATTACATTTAACATAATTAAAGTATCTAACATTAATCAGTGGTTTATCATACTCATTAGCAAATGTGATCAACGACAGCAAAGGAAACAAGCAAAAGGCATACTAGGTGCATGAAAAGTTTAGTTTCACAGACAGGGTTCTTTATGGAGAAGTGAGTTCCAAAGTTTACAGTGACAGTGAACTTAAAATGTTCAAATTGACACTCAGAGGCTCAAGGATGAGCAGAAATGTCACTCTAACTTGAAATGAAATCACAGCATCAGTATTTTACTATTATAGCAATAAAAAAAAAAGAGTTTTGACATTTTTATTTCTCTAAATAAATGTAAGTTTTTTTAAAATAGGAAATCTTGTTTTACTCTGAATCTAAAGTAACACTAAAATGTATCTACAGTCACACGCAAAAAGCAGTGATGTAATACACAATGTTTTTGCTGGTACACATGTGATGTGTGTTGAAACCATTTGGAGTAATGTTTAAATGATCTTTCAGAGATTGGATATATTGAAAATAAAGGTACTTTATACAGAAAAGCAAAGAACTTCATTAGAAAAAGCTATTTCTTGACAATTATTCCAAACACAAATATTAAACGAGTATTCAACCATTTACCCACCCACCGCTCTTCCCACTGTAGTGTCCATCGCTTTCTTCATTTTTCAGAGGACCCTCGATAACTCACACCCCTTGCTTATACTTGTCTATGGTTTTGGACCCCATTGTGTTATTGAGGGAGAGGTGTAACAGTTAGCAATGATCATCAACATGATTAGTAATATACATAACACATGATCTCATAGATAATGGTTAGCTATGATACATGATTAGTAATATACATAATGGTTAGCTATGGTCATACATATGATTAGTAATATACAGATATAGTTAGCTATGGTCATACTCACAGTCATCTGAGTAGGTAAACAGTTAGCTTTTAAAGAATACTACATAATGCAATATTTAATCGAATGACTAACTCAGCCGTGGTATGACCAAGTTTTATATATGATATCTAAATGTACATACAGAAGGTTAGTTTAAGTGGAGGGCTTGGTAGCACTTCAAGTTGCAGCAAAGCATTGCCATGTCAGTTTATTCTATGTTTTACAGATTTATAATGACTCTAAGTTACAAGCCCGACTCGTTCAGTTTTTCCATGTAAGATGTAATTTCTATCTTGAGTTAACTTTAACTGGGATTACTGGCCTTTTTTATGTCCTGATTTTCCAACCATGAAGATAGAACAGATACTTCAAACCAATTTCAAAATTGATCTGAGAATCTATAGTTTTACTTTCAGTTCAGTTGCCAAAGAAACAATTAAAGCATTTGAATGCAGTAAAACATAGATTGTCCAGACACATCAGGAGACATTGATTTTTTTCTGGATAATTGGTCATCCAGATGACAGAATTTTGGTCTAAAAGTAGAACTGTGAATGGAAGTACCGTATATACTCGCTTATAAGTTGACGTTTTTTACTTAGAATTCGACTAATGCAGAGTAGGGGTCGTCTTATAAGCGCGACATTAAAAAAATAAAAAAATCTTGGGGTAATGTTGGAAACTCTAGATGTTTGCAGTACATAAAAATACTGTCAATTCATATATTTTTACGTTTTCATGCCACTATTCCTATGCAGTAATGCATATATGGTATGCACTGTGTTTATCCATTTCATGACGGTATTCATTACATATCTACAGTTATTTGGATTTTATTAATTTGAAAATATTACCGGTAAATTAAATACTACCTACCGCAAAATGAAGTGTCCGTCAATGTTTACGGTGGGTGTTTATTAGTAAGTATATTGCCTCCATTTTCGTGCAAGTCCGAACAACCTGTATTTGTATTAATATTTGTGTTTTGCTGTATAAAGACTGTGCTTGATGCAATAAAAGTTTTTGATTTAATTTGTATTTTCCTTTTCCACAAGTCAGATTTAATTCCCAAATTATATTTCCCAAGTTATCTGCCAGTGCATGTGGGCCGATAAGCCTTTGGCTTCTAAAAGGACTCACTTTGTTTTCAAGTTGACAATCCTTTTGATCGAGCCGCGAATCTATACTTGTTCAGTGCCAAGTAGAGCTCTACAACTTCCTGTGCATATACTTTGACCTTAATACCTTTGCTTGTAAAGGCACCAATCTCTTTGTTTTCCCGCGTGACAACCCTTTGATCAAGCCGCGAGTTTGATACATGTTCAGTGCCAACTAAAAGAGGGTGGCTATTTGAACTCCCTGTGATCTTGCCACACAATTGACATGTGTTCAGTTGCAGCCTTTAATAGATTTCTGACTTTATGATCAAAGTGTTACTCACAGAGCCCAAGTTCAGTCTTTGCATAAGCACCTGCATATGACAGTAAAGCCAAGAATCAGAGTCAGACGAGATTTACGATGATTAGACGACGACGATTTACAATGACTAGACGACGATGTAGGATTTCAGAACTTTATCAGACAATGAGGATTAATTCTTGGACTTTATACCAGATGACATTAGATAGTGACATTTATAGGATACCGTGAATCACAAAAAAGTGGACTTAACTTTCATTGTTTATTTGTATGACGTGTGGAATTAACATATTACTGGATATTGTGAATCGGATCATTCTGAACTTCTATTTTTATACCGGTATGTGACCTATAATTGAATTCGTGGATTTATCATATAAATGGATTTAAAATGTCAAGCATTATGGATTTCAATGGACTTTATTACACAAAGATGGACAAATTGTAAGTTGTCAATTTATTTGTGACATATTTCACTCAATAATATAATTGTATTTTACGCTGGTTTTGTCTTTATTTTTCTTATCTATCTATCCAGTTTGGCTTGTTTATATTTCCAAAGTGCGTTTCTGACTCACTAAGAAGTCACCCCTTCAGACGGATCTGACTTCCAAAATACACCCTGACTTATAGGAGGGTCACAGAGAAAATCACTTTTTGCAGCCCTAAAAAGGGGGGGTCGACTTATAGTCGAGTCAACTTATAATTGAGTATATAAGGTATATGGATTAGATGCTAACGATAATCTTTGACTGTATATTATTAGTAATTAGACAGGCCTAAATATTAAAGTTTTGTAGACATCTGACATGTTTAAGAGCAGGAAAGGGGGAAACAATAAAAATATTAAGATACTTTAATTAAATACTTCACACATGTCGGAGATCAACTCAGATTATCTATGTTGGAATGATACGTGTGATGGATGGTCATTTTATGTTTAGTCTTAAGAACACAAATATCCAAGGGCTTTGATCAAGGTAAACTCAGCTGACATGGATTCTCACCCACACCTGTGACAGTAGGTAACTAACTTTTATGACCCATTAAGTCACCACTGATTGTTTATTGATGGTTTATTACATTATTTTGGACTACAGAATGCCTTTCATCGGACTGTCATGAGTCTTTATTCATGCTTGATTAACATGGTATTTCTGTCTGACAAATTACATATTGTCAAAGCAGCACACACAGCGACACATGGATGTAAGTATAAAATTTCTCTATTTCTATCTCCATCCTGCTCTAGTAATTACATTTATTTCTATTTTTATAATTTAATTATTTGTGTGTTTCTGATTTTTTATTCTTTTCTATGTTAGCATCATGATATGCAAATTAGTTTCATTTACAGATACATGTACATTGCAATAAAAATAAACAGTTTTGGGGACACTGTAATAGTCTTTACAAGCAAATAATCCAGACAATCAGCATCCAAATAATTGATGTTTTACTGTAGTTGGTAGCAATTAGCCCACAGGTCATTAGCCTTCATGGTTTGTACAACCCCAGAGAGTTGATTCTCAAGGATTATTCAAGGACTTTCATAAGTTTTCAAGGAGTATTATTCTTATGGAAACTGAACTATTGCCATGTTACTTTGTTCATCACTGCATAAATATGTACAAATGTCAAAGAAAAAACACATAACTAATTAGCAAAAAGAACTACTTCATCTTGTAACTACACGTTACGTGTCATTTCATCCACCCAATTTTATCCCATTTTTATGTATTTATCTATTATTTTTAAAAAAAATTGAATTAAAATAATTCTGAATTTAATCAGTGATGTAATTTATTCACTTTTAATTTTATGTATTCCCAAAGATAAGTTCAAGGAGTTTTTGGAAAATTCAAAGATTTTGTCAAGAAATTCAATGAGTTTTCAAGGATAAAACCAATGTTTTCAAAATTCAAGGAGTTTTCAAGGCAACCTCCCAAATTCAAGGTTGTATCAACCATGGCCTTAAAAAATGAATTAGCTTACTGCCTACCTGTTCCTGTTTTAACTTTTTGATAACGTCCAAGGCTTTTGCATACCGTGTCGAAGCAAATATGGCATCAAACTTTTCCTTCAACATCTTTCCGTCACTGAGAGGCCTGAAATGTGTATGAAATGATTCAACAGGTATTTTTTGGAGGCAACTAGTGCTTGCAGGAGTTGAAAATTTCATGAAACTACTTGCCTAGCAGGGCACATGGTCAGCCAAAATGGTCTAATTAGCATATGTGTATTTGATCCCAACAAGTGATTTGTTACAACATTGTTTCTATATTATATATCGATCAGAGAACTGGGACTACTTCATTTAATTCCCAACATATTGACTGATATACTGGAACTGTTAACAAGAGGCCCCAGTGGGCCTGGTATCACCCAGCTGGCATACCATACATGATATAACACGACGTGTCACGCGAAAAACACGATTTTGGACTCCCAAACCCCCCGACACAGTCGTGTTTAAAAAAACACGATTTTCAGCAATCTTAGCGGAAAAAAAAAATTCCCACAAAAAAGTACATTTCTTGATCCCAATGATATATGCCTGTAATCTGTGGTATGTATAAACAGTAAATAGTCTTGCTCAGAGCTCATGTAAAACTATCCTCGGGGCAGTTTATACAGATGTTTTAGAGGTGAGGCGGTCAGCGATAAACAGACACCTTTTAGAGATTTACTGAAATGGCTCACAATAGCTAGGGTGATATGTTGTGTCAAATCCTTTCAGCACTGATGAGGGAGAGCCCATTAGACTAATTTGCATAGGTAAAGTACACTAAGTGGAACAACCCAATTTGCCTGAAGTTAAATACATCAAACAGATGCGTGTTGAAAAACAAATGTTATTACATACATATCACTGACTGCATTGAATGAGAATGTTGAAGCTGTCTTTATTACAATTTTTGATCAGCAGCAACGTTTCTTTGAAGTAAGATTTTTACTCCATATATAAAATTCAAAACATGATTATTTTGGTAGGTTGAACAACAGCACCATTCAATCTCTAATGCAGTGTTGCACCTAGGATCCAAAGGTCAGGGGACACTGTGTCCCTCACCCTCTAGAATTGGGGGACAGACAACATTTTAAAGGGACAAAGGAATATTGTAGTACATAATCCACTAGAAGTACTAAAAAATGAGATAATCTTTTTTGCTTCAACAGTTTTGCCACCTTAACTTTCTCGTATTTTCCTTGGAAATTTACATGATTGCAATAAACATTTTTTTCATGTGATCAAGTAACTCATGAAAACATCAACATGTTTGAATATCGGGTTAATCTGAAATGAACTGCACCATGGAATTTTAATAATATAAAAGTATTAAATCATTAATCAAATGACAAATTGTGTATTTGCATACATTGGTACCTTTTTTCATTAATTCAGCCTGCGAATAAATTAAATCTTCACTCCCTTAGGCATGACTTTAACCTCGAAAATATGTTACAATAGCAGCAGTCAAAGGCTTTAGCAACTCAGCTGACTACCACAAACTTTAAATGTTTTCATTGCTAGATTTATTGTTTTGAAAATGATATTCATTGTCATCTTACTGGTTTTATCACTTTTAGCAACTTTGGACAATGGTTGCGCCAACATAGATGTGGATGCACATTCGCGAAGGAAAAGTGTAGGCATATTTGTGAACACAAATGACACTTGCATTACCGTCAGACCAGCTAATGAAAGCAACAAAGACTACATGTAATTAAAACTACATTTCACTGTCCAATGGATTTTAAAGACGGTAACTTGGTGTATTTTTGTATTTAGTGTCTGTGAGGTTGTGACCATGTTTATGGTGATGTTATTTGACAATGCTAAGTCTACCTTTTTTTTTTGTATCTATATTAAATGCCTCAGAAAAAACATATGGTATTTTCTTTTATTCAGATTTGAATTTCCAATCATTTGCTATAGGCTGATTTGAAAAGATAACTTATTCTCATTTGGATGCCGTCACTTTTGGGGGGTCACGCGCACTGACCCACCTTGGGACCTCAAAACACACTTTTTGAGTCTCAATAACCTCCAACACCATCTAGGAATATGGCAAGTATGCATACACTGGTAACAGGTACTTCTCAAAAAGCCATGCTACAATTTGCTCAGCAGGACTTTTAAACAGAGAAACTTGTTCTGGGAAATAAAGTTAGAAAAATGGGTATTCAGGGGAAATAACTGCTCTGAATGATGATGTGAAATGCTTGAAATCCAACTCACTCAAGGAAACTAAATTCATTTCAAGGCCCCATCAATATAAAGAATGCCAAAGGACTATGTTCACTTCCTCTAAATGACCTTAAAATCTGGTTAAATATACATTTTCATTGATTTACTTATCTCTATCATAAAATGGAGCATGTTCTTACAAAATGTTCTGTTTATTATGTCCATACATACGTGTAGCTTATTATCAATGCTTTTAAAAAAAAATTTTTATTACATGTATTATTATTATTATTATGATTATCATCATCATTATTGTGTGTGCAACTATGTACATGTACTCTGTATGTAAATATGCATATAATAGAGAGCCACAAGGAGGATGAGTTTCATGCAACTAATTGTGTCACCCTCTTTAAATGAAGTAATTATTATTATCATTATTATTATTATTACAATACCAATAAGAGTTTAAATTGGTACCCCAATGATGTCATAGACATGTGCTGACATCACAACGTCATCTGATGAAATGGTAGTGGAATGCTGAAAAACACAATATTAGCTAGAAATACACCATTTTGAATATTTAACACAGAGCATATGCATTGCCCACGGTGATATTTTGTCAAGTGGTATTAAAGGCCAATCATGATATAATGTGAAAGTTGGGCCTTAAATGCGCTCTATATTAAAAATGAAGATATTTCTTCTTCATTGCTCATCAGAAGATCATCCAAGGATCACAGAAACAACAGAAATTTCTAAATTTATTCAACTAAATTGGAAAAAAGTAAAATATGTGTATGTATTTAATCATAATTAGGTTAAGACATATTAATAAATTAGGTCTACATGTTTTGTGCTATTATATTCATACCCTACCATCAGCAGAAATTTATGGAGTTTAAATAAAACTTTCGAGAGTAATTTTAATTAATTTATTTGAAAAGATCCATTCTGTTCAATAAATAACTAAGTAAATAAACAAATATTCGAGTATAAGTATTTCCATTCCCTACTGGAAATGCCGATTTTACCAAGGAAATTGATCAGAAAACTTTGTCTTCTTCTCCTGCAGTCATGGTATACTTGATATCTATCTGCTGGTGTGAAGATGTGAGATATACATGTAAGTACTCCTGCAGTCATGGTATACTTGATATCTATCTGCTGGTGTGAAGATGTGAGATATACATGTAAGTACTCCTGCAGTCATGGTATACTTGATATCTGCTTGTGTGAAGATGTGAGATATACATGTAAGTACTCCTGCAGTCATGGTATACTTGATATCTATCTGCTGGTGTGAAGATGTGAGATATACATGTAAGTACTCCTGCAGTCATGGTATACTTGATATCTATCTGCTGGTGTGAAGATGTGAGATATACATGTAAGTACTCCTGCAGTCATGGTATACTTGATATCTGCTTGTGTGAAGATGTGAGATATACATGTAAGTACTCCTTGCAAACTATGTTGTTATCAAAATGATGTGAATTTGTTGAGTTGTCAGTCTGTTGCAAATAAATTGCAAAATTCCTGCAGAGAATTTAAAGACAGTAAAATATATGTAGAGCTGTACTGAGTACAGTAGAAAGCAATCTACATAGAGAGAAGAATGATACATACTTGAGTGAAGTGCACTGAATACCCGTATTTCATGTATTTTTTCGTACCCTTTAATTTTTCGTACACCATCTAGCTTCAAACATAATAATTAATTAAATGTATCATATTTTTTCCTACATAGCACTTTGTATTTTTCGTCAAAACCTTTAAATTTTCGTACATAAAAGTTCTACTGAAAAGATTTATGTTTGCAAAAAAGATCGAAAATATAGTCATTTTTGGTGGGTGCAAAAAAGAATAAGAGATTAAAATCATATATAATTAAGGTGTTTTTGCTGTTGTTGTTGTTTTTTTATCTTTGTATTATTTTTTAACCTTGTATTTTGAGGTGTTAAAATTGAAGAGAAGTTCCCATTTAAAATGACTTCGAAAATATATCGAGGTACGATTTAGACACGTCCAATGACCAAAGTATTGTTTTGCTAAGCATATGTTATAAATGGTGATTACCTTTGGGTAAATTCTTAACTGAGACATCGAATAATGAAACGGGAGATTAAGAAATAAAAGAATCACCATTTATAATCGTGCAGAAAGGTCACTGATCATTTCATTCTTTTATTTTTTAACCACGTATTTTGATGTTTTTTATTTGAACCAACAAGTAAGATTCACGTTTCAAATGGCGTAGAAAAAATACCAATGAACGATTTAGATATGTCAAACGACGAATGTATCGTTTGCTGAGGATGTTTGATATAATCCCATATGAAAAACATAAGTATTTGTTGCCTCATTTAAAAGCTTGCCAGAACTATTTTGTTAACTTCACGGAAATTTTTAATTGAGGCATTGAATCATGAAACAGGAGATTAAGAAATAAAAGAATCGCCATTTATAATCGTGCAGAAAGGTTACTGATCATTTGATTATTTTATTATTATTTTTAACCGCACATTTTGATGTTGTTTACTTGAATCAAGAAGAGAAGTTAACATTTCAAACGGCTTCGAAAAATATCGATGTATGATTTAGATACATCAAACGACCAATGTATTGTTTGCTGAGTATATGTATGATATAAGCCCATACGAAAAACATAACTATTTGTTGCCACCATTAAATACTTACCCGAACTATTTGTTAACTTCGCGTAAATTTTTAATCGAGGCATCGACTAATGAAACAGAGATCAAGAAATAAAGACATAATCACCGTTTATAATCACGCAGAAAGACTTTTGATCATCCCATTTGAAAGGGTAATTGGTTTGCTAATTGAGAATCTACTCTCATTCATTGATTCGCCCTTTTTTGTCTTCTTTATCGGCGAGAAAATATAATGATTGATGCATATGATCTCTTGTTGTCATTACAGTATCTACTGCTCTGCATTAACTGGACAATGGCCTTTACAGCATATAATCCTTCCACAATATCGTTAATGAGAGATCTTTATTACGATGGTCACTGCAACAAAGCACCACACGTGTTTTAAAACGAGTTCGGAAGCCATTTGATGTTTGTTCCTATCCAGCAAAAATTATATCTCAGTACATGATAAAGTGAAGACCACAGACCATTGGTCAAATTAGTCTTATTGTTTCAATATAGTAATACGAAAATGAAATATAAAAACCATATAATTTTCTATCATAAATGCGAAAGTCACTGACTAGTGAATTCGATTTTTATATATCTTTTAAGTGCTTAAGTGCTTGTACTATTTTTACTTGGAGATGTCTTCATTATAAAGTTCTTGTTTTCAGTTCTTAAACAATATGGTTAATGATTACTCTTTACCAATGCCATCACTGTCACAAAGCACCACAGTATAGCTCGCGAATTTTAAAACAAGTGTTGTGACGCCATTTGATGTTTTCTCATCAAATTAACATTTTATTGAGAATCTATTCTACGATACATCCCTCTATTGTTATCTTTATCGGCGAGTGCGAATAACAAATTATGCGTTGATCACTGGTGATTACAATATTTACTGCTGTTCATACATGAAGCTCATTGACAGAATTTAATTTCCCTATGGTTAGCCTCATTTCCCTACTGGTAGCCTCACTAATTTGATCTCGTCAGTCGAATCTTGCCCTCAGTCTGGTGTCAACAGGAATAACCTGGTCAAAGCCCTAGGCATGTTTAATTTGCATGTAAATAACACTAGCCATGTGGTTTTTGTGACAATGGATATTTTAATCAAAACAAGAATGAATTGTTTATTCAGAGGTGTTAATTGATAATGTAATATAATAGTGGCCTTTTTCGTCAGGTAACTGAACAATACAGATGACACTCACCCTGTAACCTCTCTCTTTCTCTCTCTCTTCAAAAGCTACAAATAAAAACTGATCCGAATACATACGATCTTACACACTGACACAACACTGTTTCATCTCTCTCTCTCTCTCACACACACGCGCATTCGCTAAAAACAAGTACTTTTGAGTTATTTTATTATTTTTTATTGTTATTTGATAATGATGTTACTGTTGCTGTAAGAATACAAGTTGCACTTAACTTTTTGACAACAAGGGCTCATATCACTGCGTATAATTTACCGATAAATAATATATATACAGATCATCTTAAGCATTTTGGAAACATAACACACGGTAACAGCTACAAATAAGTGCGATCGGAATACACATGATATTGCACACTGACAACATTATTGTTTCAGCCATCTCTCTCTCTCTCTCATACACACACACACACACACACACACACATAACAACAAAAGTCTTTTTTAGTACTTGTATTTTTTATTGTAATTGGATCCTTCAGATAAGAGCAGAATGAGACAAAAATTGTACGTTTATTTTGTAGGTTAGTGCTGTTAGGTCGTCAAGTATCGCGAGTCACGTAGACATTGTTCGGGTTCGATCCCTTTATTTTTCGTACATGGTCAGTACTCCAAAATAATTATTATTTCTTTTACATATAATTTTTCGTACACTGAAATTATAATTATTTTTACCTGTACGAAAAAATACATGAAATACGGTACATGACTTGTAGATACAGTGGAATCAAAATTGTAGCAAACAACTCAAATCTATGATCTGAGTTGAAGTCATAATTCTAGAAAGAATTGCTGTTGAAAAAAAAAAGAGACTTTGTTTTTAGGCCTGCAATTCAACAAATATGTACATATAACATAAGAAGTCCATAATTGTGCTGGTGGTGTAAATGTACCGATTAGTATATTTCATGCTTGGGTATCAGAATCAAAACTGTAATCAAGATTTTTTTTTTAAATGAAGATAAAATCAAAATATACTTACACTTGTATAATTATATCCACAGAGAGTGTGGTGAAAGTAATATGTGTAAAATACACAGGTAATACTCCAAGTACAATTAAAAAATCTAATTCCCCCCACCCCACCACCATTTGCAAACCTGGGTCAAAATAATATATGAATGGGTACTTAAGTCCAAATAGATAAACATTGTAATACTTAGCTACTTTTCTAAACTTACAAAAGCAAACACTAGGACATCTATAATACAAAATATGAATGTAATATTTATCCTGGCATCTGTAATAATGATGATGCCAATTACCACTAAGTATTTTCTACTTGTATTGATCGCTTTTTAAGATATGACTACATCAATACTACAAATTAGTCCAGTGTTAACACGAGATGATTTGGGGTGAGTCCAGTGTTAACACGAGATGATTTGGGTGGGGGGTAGAGAGGATGAGGATGAAACGGCATTTAAATGAAAGCTAAAAGTTGCTAAAGATGGAAATATTACATCAACAAAACAGAACTTTGGTACTGTGTTTCTGATAAAATATGTTCATAAACCAACTTTTCCAATTCAAGTGTTTGTTGTCTGATAGACATTTTAATCAATATTTCACTTGTTTGAACAAATATTATTGGAAACTCTGTTCACTCATCTGTGCATTTTTCTGTCTGTTTACCCTCTCAATCTGACCATCTGTTTGTCCATGTATCTCTTCACCCATCTCTCTGTACATCCTTCCATCCTTTTATTCATCTATAAATCTGTCTATCCATAAGTTCCTTCATCCATCCATTTGTCCATTCGCTCTTTACTGATTTGTCTGCCTCACAGCTCATCTCTTAATCCATCTGTCCACATTCATATTTACATAAATTGCTATCTGTTCCCATCCCTGTCGATCCATTTCTATGTCCATCTGCCCATTTGTCCTATTTTTATCCATCTGTTGTTGTTTGTTTGCCATTCAAAACAACCCTGTTTGTTTCATCAAAAAGTTGATTGCTTGTGTCTTCAAATATTTATTGTTTAAACAGAAGATCTATTAAAAATGTAATACCACATGAAAGTTTTCCTTCTTGTCATATCTGCACCTTCCAAAATGCACTTAATAGGAAGACTGTTAAACTTTTATTCAGATGAATGAAATTGAAAGAGCTATAGATTTGAAAAGGATAGTAGTTATTCTTCATACCTGCTTACCTACATACATAAACAGTACATATATACAACAATTGCATATGTTGCTAATAACTATGTATGCTTGTTGAATACATATCATTTGAAAAATAAAACTTCAAACACACTAGCTTAATGTTGTACTGATTGCTTCCCATCAGGTCCAACATCAAATCTCAGCACAAATAAGAAACAGCATCCAGCCATCTTCCTGATTTAAGAAATGCAGCACAAGTGAGAAGAAGCAAAATTATTTTGGTGCATTAATATTATCTTCATGAAACAGCAAATGTGTAAATGTGTGTATGTTTATGTGTGTGTTTATTGCTCCAATGAAAACGAATGTTATGAAAACGAATGTTATTGTACAGATGTGTAAAGTGATCAGGTTTCCTTTCTATAATTTACTTCCATGCAATATATATCGATTCTAATCACCCTGCCCTAAACTTAGAGCTGTAGTAAGTGGCAGTAACTCCCAAAGTGGCAAGGGAATTAATAAACAGATATGCTAAAGAAACTGTTTAACCGTCTCTCTCTTTCTCTCTCTCTCTCTCTCTCTCTCTCTCTCTCTCTCTCTCTCTCACATACACACTACTATGTAACTGTAGATACACATTAGTATTCACCCATATTTTCAAGTAATACAGGCAACTAACAATAACTAAAATAAATAAAGATGCATTAGGGTACTGATGTAACCAGTTCTGATAAGTAGGTGAAAAAAGATTAGTTATTTTTTCTGTAATAGTAACTTTTATATCTTTAACTAATTTAAAAAAGCAAAACTAACTACACCACATTACTAT
Source organism: Margaritifera margaritifera (assembly GCA_029931535.1). Classification (NCBI taxonomy): domain Eukaryota; kingdom Metazoa; phylum Mollusca; class Bivalvia; order Unionida; family Margaritiferidae; genus Margaritifera; species Margaritifera margaritifera. The sequence goes on along the minus strand of JAQPZY010001271.1, from coordinate 332,503 downwards.
AATAAATCTTTAGTATAAATTAAATAATTTCACCAAGAAAACAATTCCCAATGATACAACTGAGAACTGTCTGCACCTGAATAAAAAAATATTATAATGAAAAAGATAATGTTCGCTATATTGAAGACACTTTTAGAATAATATAACTAATAAAAGCAAAACAGCTTTGATAAATGGAATGAGAATATGCACATCTATGGATACACTGTAGTACACAAGGGGAACATGTCACTCATATATATGGAATGCTGATGCATGTCATTTTATGTTTTCCACTGTATATGATGTCATAATCATTTTGCATTAAAAACATAATAAAGACTATTATGCCCATGTTGAAAACAAAACTGTTTTATGAAATACCAATATAGTATATACATTAGGAAAAATATCATTAAAATCTGACATATGGCCGGTTTTGATCAAAAGTAAACCTAGTCCTTTGGTTGAAACACTCCTTGGTAAAGTAATGCTGAGGTAACCCAAGTGAGGTGGACAGATACTTGGAGGGGGGGGGGGGTACATCATCTGCATATGTCAAAGAGTGATAGAAATCAAGCTATATTAGGGTCTTATCAACATAAATGTGCACACAAAATTCGGTTTAAATTCAATAAGCAAATTCCAATCCTTAATCGCAAAAGGCTATACAATTATTAAGTGGAATGGAAAGGAAGACAGAAAACTTAAAATATTGAGCCTTGACCTTGACCTTGAAGATAGCACCTCCAGAGTAGTACACAGTACACCTTCTAGTGATGATGTGTAAGTATACCAATACACCTTCTAGTGATGATGTGTAAGTATACCAATACACCTTCTAGTGATGATGTGTAAGTATACCAATACACCTTCTAGTGATGATGTGTAAGTATACCAAATATCATTCTCTAAACTCCAACAGCTGTAAAGTTACAGAGCAGAAGGGAATGGGTGATGGAAAACTTAAAATACTGAGCCTTGACCTTTAAGATTGGACCCCCCCTCCTTCAATGTTGCACATGAAACACCTTCTAGTGATGATGTAACAAGTTTCATCTGTTAATCTCAAATGGCTCTATAGTTATACACCAACCATGTGCAACCTACAGCCCTGGTTTTATACGCTTATTTGCATCATAGGGCGTGGCTTTAAAAACTGCTTATCTGGCCCATACCCTGGAGGATGTTGCACATGCCTGTTAAAAATTAATACTGCAGTAACCAAAGTCTCAAGGATGGGCAATCATGGGGCATAAATTCTGTCAAAAATGTTGTGGAACGCTGGAACACTGGAAAATAGAACTAATTCAATCTCTGATCAATGTAAAGTCACAAACCAAATTATATTGTATTCCAACTTGGTAAAGTTATGCTGTCGACACCAAAGTGAGGAGAATGGGCAACCAGTGGGCATAACTCCTACAAATGACATTGTGGAAAAATGGAAATTGAACCCATTCCAGCTCTCATCAATATAAAGCTGCATGCCAAATTTGGTTGAAATTCAACAAACCTGGGTAAAGTTATGTTGCTGAAACCAAAAGCAGGATGATCAATGATCAGGGGCCATAACTGCTGTAAATGGGGTAATAGAATGCTGGAAATCAAAATCATTCAAGGTTTCATCAATATTGATCTCTCTCACAAAAGAATTCATTGACTTGATACACAGCATTTTCATCTGATATATAGCTGATAATGAAATCACTAGTTCATGATATTACATTTTTTTCATGATGTTGAGACAGCAAGGACATACTTGTACTGAAAGATCAACCAATGACACACCTCCTTCCCCTTCTGAATAATGCATGCAATCCGATAACAATCCAGAGAAAATTCACACTTGAGAATAGTAGAATGATGGTGATTCAAATGCAGGGTTCCTCCAATGATGTCACATGGGCCTAGGGGGAATATTTTTATATGTACATTTAAACTTAAATATCTCACTAACTTTTGATCACATTGAGTCGAATTTCTCAGATATTGCATAAATCATCATACTGAAAAACTCAGAGACAAGTGATAAGGGGCTCTCAGGTCTATGTTTAAATTTAAGCCTCTACATTTTATTTCAATCCATAAAGTCCTTCAAATGTTACTGAGCAAAAATGAAGTTGTAAGACAAAGTCCTAAGTCAAACAAGGGCCATAACTCCATAAACATCTGCCAAAAAACAGTGACAATTGAACCTGATTTAGGTATTCTTAATGAAAAGCCTGTACCAAATTTAAGTTCAATCCATTAAGTTCTTCAAAATGTATTGAATGAAAGTGAAATTCAAGGGCAAAGTTCCAAGTCAAATGAGGGCCACAACTCCACACAATTCTGCCAGAAAACAGTGAAAAAACAACATGAACATCTTTCTAATGTAACGCCTCATACCAAATCTAATTTCAATCCATGAAGTCCTTCAAAAGACACTGAACTGAAACAAATTTACATGATTTACTCAGTAATTAAGATTTCTATCAGTGACTCTGTTCACCTGCCATACGCATCTCAGATAAGGTACATGCAGGTTTCTCAATGTAGTTAATAGACTGATCTTCATGGCTTTTCCATTTTGGCCTCTCTTAGAAGTAGTTATTAAGGAGTAGTCCAATAAATAAACAGGTAAAGCGGTGGTAAAGCGGTATATGTAACTTGTGCATGGTTTATGATAATATCTGCCATACTATGCATGCATAATGCACATGAATTGCAATACTTATTTCTCTGAAAGGTCAAACCAACAGGTCAATCTGGTCAATCACAATCCTTGTGTTTTTCTGCTAGTATGTAAATAAAGCACAAATAACAAATTAATGCTAAGAAGAAGGAAGCAAAAATTGTCTACCTGGTTTTTCCTCGATGAAATTTCTGATATACTCTGACATGAATTATAAGCATCATTATATTCATCACATGAATCAAAGTAAGAAATACAGCTAATGCTGCTTTAAGTATCTTTTCAACATGTATACTAACCAGTTTGGAGTCCTCTTGATGACTGATTTTTAACATGTATACTAACCAGTTTGGAGTCCTCTTGATGACTGATTTTTAACATGTATACTAACCAGTTTGGAGTCCTCTTGATGACAAAATATTACACTGTCCAGGACTGATTTTTAACATGTATACTAACCAGTTTGGAGTCCTCTTGATGACAAAATATTACACTGTCCAGGACTGATTTTTAACATGTATACTAACCAGTTTGGAGTCCTCCTGATGACAAAATATTACATTGTCCAGGACTGATTTTTAACATGTATACTAACCAGTTTGGAGTCCTCCTGATGACAAAATATTACATTGTCCAGGACTGATTTTTAACATGTATACTAACCAGTTTGGAGTCCTCCTGATGACAAAATATTACACTGTCCAGGACTGATTTTTAACATGTATACTAACCAGTTTGGAGTACTCTTGATGACAAAATATTACACTGTCCAGGACTGATTTTTAACATGTATACTAACCAGTTTGGAGTCCTCTTGATGACAAAATATTACATTGTCCAGGACTGATTTTTAACATGTATACTAACCAGTTTGGAGTCCTCTTGATGACAAAATATTACACTGTCCAGGACTGATTTTTAACATGTATACTAAACAGTTTGGAATCCTCCTGATGACAAAATATTACATTGTCCAGGACTGATTTTTAACATGTATACTAACCAGTTTGGAGTCCTCTTGATGACAAAATATTACATTGTCCAGGACTGATTTTTAACATGTATACTAACCAGTTTGGAGTCCTCTTGATGACAAAATATTACATTGTCCAGGACTGATTTTTAACATGTATACTAACCAGTTTGGAGTCCTCTTGATGACAAAATATTACATTGTCCAGGACTGATTTTTAACATGTATACTAACCAGTTTGGAGTCCTCTTGATGACAAAATATTACACTGTCCAGGACTGATTTTTAACATGTATACTAACCAGTTTGGAGTCCTCTTGATGACAAAATATTACACTGTCCAGGACTGATTTTTAACATGTATACTAACCAGTTTGGAGTCCTCTTGATGACAAAATATTACACTGTCCAGGACTGATTTTTAACATGTATACTAACCAGTTTGGAGTCCTCTTGATGACAAAATATTACATTGTCCAGGACTGATTTTTAACATGTATACTAACCAGTTTGGAGTCCTCTTGATGACAAAATATTACACTGTCCAGGACTGATTTTTAACATGTATACTAACCAGTTTGGAGTCCTCTTGATGACAAAATATTACATTGTCCAGGACTGATTTTTAACATGTATACTAACCAGTTTGGAGTCCTCTTGATGACAAAATATTACATTGTCCAGGACTGATTTTTAACATGTATACTAACCAGTTTGGAGTCCTCTTGATGACAAAATATTACACTGTCCAGGACTGATTTTTAACATGTATACTAACCAGTTTGGAGTCCTCTTGATGACAAAATATTACATTGTCCAGGACTGATTTTTAACATGTATACTAACCAGTTTGGAGTCCTCTTGATGACAAAATATTACACTGTCCAGGACTGATTTTTAACATGTATACTAACCAGTTTGGAGTCCTCTTGATGACAAAATATTACATTGTCCAGGACTGATTTTTAACATGTATACTAACCAGTTTGGAGTCCTCTTGATGACAAAATATTACACTGTCCAGGACTGATTTTTAACATGTATACTAACCAGTTTGGAGTCCTCTTGATGACAAAATATTACATTGTCCAGGACTGATTTTTAACATGTATACTAACCAGTTTGGAGTCCTCTTGATGACAAAATATTACATTGTCCAGGACTGATTTTTAACATGTATACTAACCAGTTTGGAGTCCTCTTGATGAGAAAATATTACATTGTCCAGGACTGATTTTTAACATGTATACTAACCAGTTTGGAGTCCTCTTGATGACAAAATATTACATTCTCCAGGACTGATTTTTAACATGTATACTAACCAGTTTGGAGTCCTCTTGATGACAAAATATTACACTGTCCAGGACTGATTTTTAACATGTATACTAACCAGTTTGGAGTCCTCTTGATGACAAAATATTACACTGTCCAGGACTGATTTTTAACATGTATACTAACCAGTTTGGAGTCTTCTTGATGACAAAATATTACACTGTCCAGAACTGATTTTTAACATGTATACTAACCAGTTTGGAGTCCTCTTGATGACAAAATATTACACTGTCCAGGACTGATTTTTAACATGTATACTAACCAGTTTGGAGTCCTCTTGATGACAAAATATTACATTGTCCAGGACTGATTTTTAACATGTATACTAACCAGTTTGGAGTCCTCTTGATGACAAAATATTACACTGTCCAGGACTGATTTTTAACATGTATACTAACCAGTTTGGAGTCCTCTTGATGACAAAATATTACACTGTCCAGGACTGATTTTTAACATGTATACTAACCAGTTTGGAGTCCTCTTGATGACAAAATATTACACTGTCCAGGACTGATTTTTAACATGTATACTAACCAGTTTGGAGTCCTCTTGATGACAAAATATTACACTGTCCAGGACTGATTTTTAACATGTATACTAACCAGTTTGGAGTCCTCTTCATGACAAAATATTACACTGTCCAGGACTGATTTTTAACATGTATACTAACCAGTTTGGAGTCCTCTTGATGACAAAATATTACACTGTCCAGGACTGATTTTTAACATGTATACTAACCAGTTTGGAGTCCTCTTGATGACAAAATATTACACTGTCCAGGACTGATTTTTAACATGTATACTAACCAGTTTGGAGTCCTCTTGATGACTGATTTTTAACATGTATACTAACCAGTTTGGAGTCCTCTTGATGACAAAATATTACACTGTCCAGGACTGATTTTTAACATGTATACTAACCAGTTTGGAGTCCTCTTGATGACAAAATATTACATTGTCCAGGACTGATTTTTAACATGTATACTAACCAGTTTGGAGTCCTCTTGATGACAAAATATTACACTGTCCAGGACTGATTTTTAACATGTATACTAACCAGTTTGGAGTCCTCTTGATGACAAAATATTACACTGTCCAGGACTGATTTTTAACATGTATACTAACCAGTTTGGAGTCCTCTTGATGACAAAATATTACATTGTCCAGGACTGATTTTTAACATGTATACTAACCAGCTGAAGTCCTCCTGATGACAAAATATTACACTGTCCAGGAATGATTTTTAACATGTATACTAACCAGTTGGAGTCCTCCTGATGACAAAATATTACATTGTCCAGGACTGGTTTGGAGACACCAAGTAATGTAATCATCTGAAATGCAGAAAAATGATGATCTCAAATACAAGCTGAGATGTCTTCTGGCACGTTTCACATATGATCATATTTAAGTTCTTTATGTAAAAACTGAGGAAATCAAACACAAGCTGTGGTGTGTTCTGGTAAATGTGACTGGATACATGTTTCACCTATGATCATAGTTAAGCTATTTTGGGCCAACCAAGGTTTAACGGGGCTGTACCTTTGGCAAGAGGGGATTGCCATGCACACAAGCACAAAACTTTCTAAATATAGTGGGAGCATAAAAAGAAAGGCCTTAGTGCCAGAACGCTTTCTGTCCAATTTGGTCAAATTCTGTTTAAGTGTGTCTAGCAGACTTTAACAAATATTTGTGATCTCTTGACAGTGTAGTAAAGGAATTGGACCAAGTTTAATTAAATGTAGGGGATTATCTCAAACTGGACCAAGTTAAAGTAAAAAAATGTATGGGATTATCTCCAAATGATCTAAGTTTAATTAAATGTACTGGATTATCTCCAGTATAAGCATATGCTCCAGAGTAGTGGACACTTTACATACATGACCATCAACACAATTTATGTGAAAACTGGTCAGGATGAAATGGTTTATTGATGAATAGTTCCAAAACATACAAAAATATATTTTTTATATCATTTCTTTTTCTTCAAAGCAGCACCATTTTCATTTTAGACCTACCTGATATCATAAGAAGCCTTCAGCGAAAACCCCATATCACTAAGACTATCCATTCAGTAGAAGTAGCAATAACAAGATCTTCAAGATGGCCACCAAGACAACCTCAATGAAGGCCTGATCATCACTACTTTTCATACAGGACCAAACCCCAATGCGGAACCTATTTTTAGCTCTACTGGTCATAGACTAGAACAGCTTATGCAATGGCCTGTCATCCATTGCAGGACACACTTCAAATGCTTATGAACATCAACTATGTAAGGAGAATATTGATAGAGTAATTGGACATTAAAGTATAAGGTCATACAGGTCATGAAGGCATTTGGTACTGACTTTTTCATACCTTTAAATAGCAATCATTCAATTCACTACACCTCCTAAACTACTGGGAGAATTGCCATGATACTTTCCACACACATTCATCCCAGTGTCTACTGGTTCTAAATGAAAATGGTGCCCCTTGGACATCCAATTTGGCTGCCAAAGCAACCATCTTGAAAATCTTATCGCTATTTGTCCTGAACTATGGTCAAATTGACATCTAGTTTGCTCTAAATGAAAACTGCCAATCTAACAGCCAGTATGGCCAACACAGTGGCCATCTTGAAAATTATGCAGTTGCTACTCCTGAACGAATGGTCATATTGGCATGGGGTTTTCACTACAAGACTTCCTATTAAGTCTAGTTGGTTCTAAATGAAAATGGTGCCAATCTGTTATCCAACATGACCATTTCAATGGTGGTCATCTTGAAAATGTTGTCTCTACTCCTCCTGAATGGATGGTCATATGAACATGTTTTTCTTACAAAAAAACTTATTATAATGTCTAGTTGGTTCTAAATGCAAACAGTGCCAGTCTGATTTCTAATATGGACACCACAGTAGGAAATCTTGAAACTCTAGTTATTGCTACTCCCCCTAAACAGATAGTAGTATTGACATTGGATTTTCACTCAGAGACTTCTTCAACTGATATCTAGTTGATCATAAATGAAAATAGTGCCTGTTAGACATCCCCTTGGACAGTCAATATGGTCAAAATGGTGGACAGCCTGAAAATCTTGTTATCGCTCCTTCTCCTAAATGGATGGTTGTATTGACGTGGGGTTTCTTTAAAAGGTTTTCTTCTGATCTGTAGTTGGTCCTAAATGAAAATGGTGTCCCTCAGGCATCCAATATGGCTGCCACAATGGGAGTCTTGAAAATCTTGTTATCACTACCCCTTCTGAATGGATATTTGTAATGTCAATGGGTTTTCACTGAAAGACTTCTTGAGAGGTCTTGTTAGTCCTAAATAAAAATGGTACCAATCTAACATCCAAACTTTTTTATCCTACTTCTCCTAAATGGATGGCCAAATGAACATGTAGTTTTCACTAAAAGACTTCTCATGATGTTTAGTTGGTTCTAAATGACATAGGGTTTTAACTTTTATGAAAACTAAGTGTTATCTGACACTGAAAGCACACTAACATTGCCTGTTCATGAAATACAGCAACAAATTGTTATGGTTTAGGCATTACTGTTTTATGAAGGAACACTTATGACAGTTTGAGGACCATGAGGATGTTAATGGTGGCTGCTGGTCAAATTAATGGATATTTGATTTGCAATGGTAAAACTTAGCATTAGCATTCTCAAGTCCTCAATTACAAGACTGTTACCTACATTCTAACACACTTAGAAAAATGTGTGCAGAAATTCTAAACAGTAGAGATTCCAAGTAACTGGAAATCACAAAGGGCATCATGATGGGACCAGACCAGCATTTCTAACAGTGTATCATGCATTTTACTGATGCAAATTCTGACATTTAACCAATCAGATACTACGATACATTTGGGAAATTCATTCGAATTTAAAATTATCTTCCAGCATAATGTCCATCTGGATAAAGAATTTTGAACATTTTTAAAGGTAATTTTTTACACTATCCAGTTCATCATAATGGCTTCATCATATTATATGCATGAAAAGATGTCCCAACACTGTAAAAAAAAGATGTCAGATTTGAGTGTTGGAAATCTGAAATGTATGGCAAGCCCAATTACTATTTATTCCAAAAGCTAGATATCTCATAAACATCACAAAATATCTAGGAAATTTCATAAGATATCTGATATACAATTTCATTTATAATATCTTCTAAAGTTTATGATGCAAAAGCCCATGAATGAAAATGTACATATGATATATGTACAGGAGGAGGAGGGGGAAGCGTGGGTACAGAAAATGCTGTAACAAAATAACATTATTGATGTCCATGATATGTATGAACTTTTCATTTCATTGTAATTGAGTCTTCAAGCTTATCAAATAGTTACACTGATAGAAATAAAGATATATCCTTTAGAAAATAAGAGCTGTTTGTTTTTTTAATCTATATGTCTGTGTTTGACTGGTCTGCAATTCATGAATGATCATTAAAAAGAAATTTTATAATGGCACCTTATAAAAGCTTAAGTCTATTTTCATTCTTAATCTAGTTCTGAAAGAGATCAGCAAAAGTCCATTTCCATCACTTTTCTTCTACCACAAATGAGATTCACACTAAGGAGTACACAAATGAGAGTCAAGTGTATTGTTGTATTGAATTAGATCTGCCCAGGATTTCAATAATGGAAAATTCTACTCACATAAATATGTGCCGATGTATTGCAAAGACGCTGAACTGGGTTGATCCCACCAGCTGCCTTGGGTTTGTCTTCTGTGGCACACACAGTATGTTACTATTAATAGCATACAGGCTGAGGCAGAGCGATGTATCATTAATTTACAAATGTAAGGTTCTTCACTGCAATCCACTTGTTGGCTTCAAAATTTCACAAGATTTTATGGGCATTCTGCATGTGGGTTCACATGCACTGGCAGATTGTACTGGAAGTCACAATCACTTGTCTTAATAGACAAATCAAACTGACAATTGTAAATTACTTACACATGTGCAGTATCATATCAAAGAGAGGATTATGCTACCAATGTGATACTCATGGTATAGATACATAGCTCAAATGGCAGACCTGGCACACTTGCTTTGTCCTGACAGCAATTTCAGGTGTCCTGCATAATCTTAGCAAATATAACAATCAACAATCGTAGAATACAATAGTGGCTATATAAGAGATGAATGCTAATATTCAACTCAAATGAAGTTGTTATAGAAATCTTTAAGCTGAGGAAAACTGGAGATTACAGACTTTGTAATTATTAAAAAAAAACAAAAAAACATTTGTAACAGGGCCATGGAGTGACCATTATATCTAGAATCATGTTATATTGAATAGCACAATAATAAAGTACAGCTGTATTTATCAAAAGCATGCAACTCTTTCAAAGTATTTACAGAAATATATAAATGATGTGTAATAATAAAGGATAGCTGTATTTATCAAAAGCATGCAACTCTGTCAAAGTATTTACAGAAACATATAAATGCAACTCTTTCAAAGTATTTACAGAAATATATAAATGCAACTCTTTCAAAGTATTTACAGAAATATATAAATGATGTTTAATAATACAAAAAGCCCAGTTGGCTAAAATATCTGGGTCAGCAGGATGCTTTCCATACAAATTTCTTACAATGCTGTTGATTGAATATATTATGAAAACAACTGTTTCAAGGTTTTTCTAGTTCTTCTGTCTTCTACCATGTCTGATGGCAGATCAGCATAATTTTTCCAATATTGAAAGGCCCATATGCCAGGGTGCTTTGTGTCAAAGTTGGGTCAAACTCTGTTGAGTATGCAGTGTTGTTTTGATAAAGTTGTCTAAATGTTTTTCTATTTGCATCAAGTTGAAAGATCTTCATGCCATGATGTTTTCTATCAAGATTGGTCAAATTCTGTATAGTGGTTTTAAAGGTTTTTCTATTGTTAGTAATGGCAGCCATATTTGATCGGTGATTGGCATCATATGACCACATTTAAAACATTTTCATGGCTGAATACTTTCTGTCAAGTTTGGTCAAAATCTATTCAATGTTTTTGAAAATTTGTTCTTTAAAGGTTTTTCTATTTTTAGTAATGGTGGCCATATCTGATGGTAGATCAGCATCATGTGTATGAATCTGAAAAGTCTTTGTATAAATCTGAAAGGTCTTCATACCATCACGTTTTCTGTCAAATATGATCAAATTTTATTCAGCGGTTTTGGATAAGTCATTTAAAGGTTTTCTATTTTTAGTAATGGGATGGCAGATTGGCATCATTTCAATAAACTTGAAAGTTCTTCATGCCAGGATGCATTCTCTTAAGACTGGTTGAATTCTATTCAGCAGTTCTGCACAAGAAGTTGTTTAGAGGTTTTTCTATTTTTAGTAGTGGTGGCCTTATTGGATCAGCATCATTTTTGTACAAACTTCAAGTCTTCATGTAAGGATGCTGTCAAATTTATCAAATTCTGTTAACCATTTTTGAGAGGAAAGCCATTAAAAGGTTTTTCTACATTTAGAAACAGTGTTTTTTTCTATTTTCAGTAACAGCAGCCATATCAGAAGGTGGATCACATCATTTGTATAAAATATAAATGGTCTTCCAGCCTGGATGCTTTCTGTCAAATCTGATAAAATTCTGTTCAGATGTTTTAGAGAAGTTGTTGAATGAGTTCTTACTGTTTTTAGTAACAGCAGCAATATCTGATGCAGAGTGGTATCATTTGTACCAACCAGGGTCTTCATGCCAGCATACTCTGTGCCAAATTTGGTCCAGTGGGTTTTGAGAAGTTTAAAATAGCAATTGTTGATAGACGGATGGCACATGATGCAAGATGTATGACAGATGCAGGGCCATACCATAATTTCCCTTTGCCTCATGGCTAGGTGGGCAATAATAATAATAATAATAGTAATAATAATAATAACAGGATGTTTAGTCATAAACATGAATCCCCTTGTCAACAGGAGCTCATTTGGAGAAGTCAACAAAATGCAGACTGGTATAGAGGAAAATATCAGAGTCACTAAAAATTGGGTCACAGTGACCTACTTTTTATATGGTTGAGTTAATCACCTTGAGATGCATCAACATACCAATTTTCATCAGTATAGGTGAAATAGGGTACATGATATTGAAGGTGCAATGAACTGATAACTGAAAATACAAAAGTGACTCAAGCATGAAAAGTAAGTTATAGTGACCTAGTTTTGGTTTGAATGGGTTACCTTTCTTGAGATAGCTCCACATGACAAGGTTTATGTCTGTAGGTTTAAAAGAGTCCAAGATATTGAGGGTGTAATAAATGGATAGCTGAAAAACTAGTCACAAAAGTGTGAAAATTCGGTCATAATGACCTAAATTTTATATAGTAGGATTACTCACCCTTGAGATGCATCCACAATGCAATTTTCAGAAGGGTAGGTGAAATGGGGTCTAAGATATTGAGGATTTAATAAACACAGCTAGAAATAAAAAGTCACTCAAGCATGAATATATATGATCACATTGACCTAGTGTTTGTAAGGTTGAGTAACTCTTGTTAAGATACAGCCACATACCAATTTTCATGTGTACATGAAATTGGGTCCAAGATATTGATGGTATAATGAATAAATTGCTGAAAATTTCAAAAGTCACTCAAGTGTGAAAATTGGGTTATAATAACCAAGTTTTGGTATGATCAGGTTACTTTCCTTGAGATGCAATCACAAACCAATTTTATGAGACTGTAAAAGTCACTAAAGTGTGAAAATTGCATGATTTGTTACCTAGTTTTGGTATGGTTGAGTTGCAATCATCAAGATGTATTTACATACCAATTTCATGAGTGTGGGTGAAGTAGATTGTAACAAACAAACTGCTGAAAATACAAAAATGATTCAAGTGTGCACTTGGGTCAATTTTTAACAAGTGTAGGTGAAGTAGAATCCAAGATAATGAGGGTGCGATGAACAAACAGCTGAAGCATAAAACTTGGGTCAAATTGACCTGGTTTTGGTATGGTTGAGTTACCTTCCTCTAGATTTATCTACATACCAAATTTCATGTGTAACTGAAATAGGGTCCAAGATACTGAGGGTCTAACAAATGAACAGCATAAAATACAAAAGTCACACAAGTGTACAATCAGGTCACACTGACTTTTCATCCAGATGTATCTACAGACAAATTTTCAAGAGTGTATGTGATATGTATGTATGTAGTTGCGTGTTACAGCAACTCAGCACAATAGTTGCTATATGGTGCCATCTAAAGGTAATGTTCTAAAGATGTATAAATAACTGCACACAAATTTAGAAAGATAAACCCTTCCAAATAATTTTAATCATTAAGTACAAGATAAAATATCAATCATAAAGATTTTACACAATGTATATAAAATGAAAGATAAAGGTAAGATATATAAAATCCTTACAACATATGGTCAGAATTTGTTATATCAACTGCATTCCCTCAAAAAGTTCATTATTTTTTCAGTGATACATCATCATACAGTTTCTTCATGCAGTTCATGTCAAAATAAATTTGTCCCACAGGGTGGAAGTTGATACACTCTATAAGAATATGTTCCACCATCAGTGGACAATGGCATGCTATGCACTCTGGTTGACGTTCACCCATCACCCATGCACGAGTCAGGTATGTGTGACCGATATGCAATTGGCACAATACCACCTCATCTCTGCGATTTGTTCTATACAAGGGATGCCACTCTCCAATAGTGGGTTTGATGTTCTTAAGTTTGTGGAGTTTTCATTTTGCCAAGTATGATGAACATGCTGATTTTATATAATATTTGAAGTCAGTATATGAAATCTTCCATTTGGAATCGGGTGAATACAGGGCATTTTTGGACGTGTCTTCCCTTTCATTACCTTTTATGCCAATGTGACTAGGCAGACAACAGTTCAGACTGTTATTAGCATATCATGTTTGTGTAATATCTGAGATATTGACAAGTTGTCAGATTTAAACGTTTGCAAGGCTTTCAGTGTGGAAAGGGAATCCAAAAAGATGATGAAATTTGTTTTTTAAGAGGTTCAATGTAGTTTAAAGCTATCAGTATAGCTGAAATTTGTGCACTGAAAACTGAGGCTTTATCCAATGACTGGCTTGATATGGTGCAATGGGGTGTTGCAATGACAGCTCTAACTTGTTCTCCATCTTTAAAACTGTGTGCATACAGGGACGTATGGCTATGAAAGGAGGCGCTGATTTCATTTAATTTACTTGAAAAAAGGAGAGGATTTGTTGAGGACTTTTTGAATTGGCAAAGATAAAATATGATTTTGGTGATGTTGATAACCAAGGTGGTGATTTTGAAACACAGATTTTGCAGTATAACTAAGACTGATTTTGCTGTTTCTAACTGAGGATAAATTCTGATGCCATAAGGTGGACTGAAGTTTGGTTTCCAAGCATACCAGATTTGGTATTTTGGAGTAAAGACTACATCATATGCAGGATTAAATGGATTAGAGGATAATTTCTTAGTATACTTAAGAGCTAATTTCATTTGAAATAAAGTGATGGTTCATTTGCCTCAACATAGAGGTTTTCTGATAGGGAAGTTCTAAATGCACCCAGAGAAAGTCCAAGTCCCTGATTATGTATTGGAACAAGCACCTGCCGGTAAGATTTACAAGCGGACCCATATACAATTGAGCCACAATCAAGTTTAGATCTTACTAATGACCGTTATAACCATAGCAAAACCTTCTGATCTGCTTCCCAATCTGTGTTTGCCACAACTCGTATTAAATCCAGGACTTTTTGACATTTGTCCCTGAGGTATCTAATATGTGGAAGAAAAGTTTATTTATGGTCGAAAATAAGCAGTAAAAATCTGGTCTCCTCCATGACTGGAATAAAACAACCATCAAGAAGTAGAGTCCAACATACAGTAGGACCCCGCTATAACACGTTGGTCGGGGTCCACAAAACGAGATCGTGCTATGTCCCGAACTGTGCTAAAACCAACCGTGACAAAACCAAGTCATTTTAGCTGAAGAAAATGATGCATGCACCAAAAAAAAAGGGGGGGGGGGGCGTAAATTGTGGGCTCAAAACAACGTGCTTCATTGGCACAGTTACCATCTTAAATCAATGCATATTAAACGAGAAATACACATGCAGTGAAAACAGAGATTGTACACATAATATTTTACTTTATTCAGAGAACCATGCATTGGTACATTTATATGTACATGTCTATTGTATAGCATGAATAGTTAAAGGATCAACACGTGTAGTCACCAACCAATCTCATGGCATGCATAGGAGTGAGTCCATAATAATTCCATCGAAAATATTCACACAGAAGTATATCATTGTCTGATAAAGTTCTGAAATCCTGCATCGTCGTCTAGTCATTGTAAATCGTCGTCGTCTAGTCATCGTAAATCACGTCCGACTCCGATTCTTCAGCTTTACTGTCGTATGCGGGTGCTTATGCAGAGACTGAGCATGGGCTCTGCAAGTAACACTTTGATCATAAAGTCAGAAATCTATTAAAGGATGCAACTGGACACGTGTCAATTGTGCAGCAAGATCACAGGGAGTTCAAATAACCACCCTCTGTTACTTGGCACTGAACAAGTATCAAACTTGCGGCTTGATCAAAGGGTTGTCACGTGGGAAAACAACTTGAAAACAAAGTGAGTGCTTTTACAAGCCAAAGGCCAAGGTGCACTGGCAGATAACTTGGGAAATATCACTTGGGAATTAAATCTGACTTGTGGAAACACCGAACTTAATCCTGTCCATGGCTTCAAGCTTCTCTTTAACAGTAAAAGCTTTATGTTGCCATGTACTGTTATCCATTGTAAATAACTACTAATTAAAACTCTGACACCTATTTGTTTGAACGACTACAGCAAGAATAATTGTTAATCAACAATGGGCTCATTTTTATAGGGAATGTACAATATTATTCACTGGTCGACTGATTGCGTGGCGCGTGGCGATTGTCTAACAACACCGCCAAGCCACGTGTGTGCGTTGGCGGCTTTCATTTTTTTGATGTTTTATAAATCATTGCCGCATGGTTTGAACAACCTTTAGCTTTGAGATTGACTTTGATGATTGTCAATGACTTAAATTAATTGATTTATAAATTCAGGTGCGAATCTTTTATCAACCACTGCATTGTTTGGTGCTTGGCTGTGTATGCAGTTGAATGAGCAAACATATGTCGGCTATTGTTTGAGCAACAATTGTACGCAGAATGTATTGAAGAAAAACACAAAGAAGACTTAATGACTTTATTGTTCATGTATCAGTAATAATAAGATTAACACTTGTCAGCTTTAAAATGAGCTGACATCTTTTTAAAATAAACTAAGATCAAAGTGCAGTGATTGACAACTGACACATTTGAAATGAACATTCACAAATAGAAATGTTCAGCATCTTTATTCATATAAAGAAAGATGCAATCATAAGACACTTTTTCTTCAAGAATACAATACAGCTTGCCAAATTATTAAATCAAACTCTTGTTTATTTTGGCACAAAACTTTGCAGTAGTTCAAGAAATTGGCGAAATTATTGTAAAATTTCGGTAGCCATGCCACGATTGTATTATATCCGAATTCATACACGATCTCTTCCCCAAAATGATAATTAATTTTTTACACATTATTTTTCGTACTTTGAAGAATTTTTTTTTTTTTCATGTACGAAAAAATAGATGAAATTTCTAGAGCCATGCCACGATTGTGTTATATCCGAATTCGTGCTATAACGAAGCATGCTATAGCGGGGTCCAACTGTATTGGGGGTGTAACAAAACAAACAGCTGAAAATGCAGAAGTCACTTAAGTGTGTAAATTAGGTCACAGTAACTTATTTTTTTGTATGGCTGCGTTACTATTCCTCAAATGTATGCACATGCCAATTTTCATAATTAAAGGTGAAATAGGGTCCGAGATATTGACAGGATAATGAACAAATGAACGATTGAACACATGAACAAATGTGCAAAATGATATATCCCTTCCCAACTGCATCGGTGAGATGATAATAATAATAACTTGAGCAAATGCAATGGCTTGCCATCATAAATAACCTGACTTTTTACTGCATAGGTAACACAAAAAGTATTGGGCAAGGACCTTGTGCCTGCATGAACTATATTGGATGAAAATCCAAACACTGCAATACATTACAATGCAATCATTAACATGAACTATATTGGATGAAAATCCAAACACTGCAATACATTACAATGTATGAAAATCCACCCACTGCAATACATTACGATGTATGAAAATCCAAACACTGCAATACATTACAATGTATGAAAATCCAAACACTGCAATACATTACAATTTATGAAAATCCAAACACTGCAATACATTACAATGTATGAAAATCCAAACACTGCAATACATTACAATGCAATCATTAACATGAACTATATTGGATGAAAATCCAAAGACTGCAATACATTACAATGTATGAAAATCAACCCACTGCAATACATTACAATGCAATCATTAACATGAACTATATTGGATGAAAATCAACCCACTGCAATACATTACAATGCAATCATTAACATTTACTATATTGGATGAAAATCCAAAGACTGCAATACATTACAATGCAATCATTAACATGAACTATATTGGATGAAAATCCAAAGACTGCAATACATTACAATGCAATCATTAACATGTACATATTTTATGCTCAGAAGAGGACATAAAAACTGTATAAATAAAGTATTTGCATGACAAACATTTTTCAGGTTATTTCACCCATTCATTTTCAAACCCACCCACCCTCAAACAGTGAGTGACAAGAAAGATCATTTACAGATCAATATGAAATGAAATCATGGAAATGACAGAATTCAAGACTGATCAAGTGAGACCCAAATATGTACAAGAGGCTTATGTGGGCCTGAGCTCACTCACCAAGCCAACATCTACTAAAAACTAAATGCAAGGGCAGTTGGTCAAGCAATCTGTGTACAATGCTAACTGAAATATAAAGGTTTTATGTTTTCTAGTAATGGCAGCCATATTGGAAGGTAGATCAGTATCATTTGTCCAAACTTTAAAGGCCTTAAACCAGGATACTTTCTGTGAAATTTAGTCAAATTCTGTTTTCAGTAACAAAGCCATATTGATTAGTGGATCAGCATCATTTGTACAAAATTGAAAGTCCTTCATAAGAGAGTGTTTAATGTCAAATTTGACAAAATTCTGTTGAGCCATTTGTGTGAAGAAGTGGAAATTAAAGTTTTGTTTTCTAAACTTAGTAATGCAGCCAAATTAGATGGCAGGTAGACATCATTTGTATAAGTTACAAATCCTAATTGCCAGGATGCTAATTTGTCAAATTTGGTCAAATTCTGTTCAGGAGCTTTTGAGAATTTGTTCAAATGTTTTTCTGTTTTTGGTAACAGTGACTATATCTGATGGCAGACCAGCATTATTTGTATAAAGTTAAAAAGTCATTATGTCAGAGAGCTTTCTGTCAAATTTGGTGAATTTAGAAAAGCAGTTTGCAAGAAGTCATTTTAAGTTTATCCTATTTTAAGTAACAGTGGCCATATTTAACAGCAGACTGGTATCATTTGTATACATTTGCAAGGCCTTTATACAAGACTGCTTTCCATCAAATTTGATGAAATTCTGTTTAGTTGATTTTGAGAAAAAGTCATTTAAACTTTTTTATATACATTTGTAGTAATGGCAGCCATTTCTGATCATGGATCAGCATCACTGGTATGACTTCAAAAGGTCTTCATGCCAGGATGCTTTCCCTCAAATTTGGTCAAGTTCTATTCAGCAGTTTTGGAGAAGAACTAATTTAAAAGTTTTCTAACTTAAGTGATGATAGCCATATTTGATGGTGGATCAGCATTACTGGTACAAACTTAAGAATGATCTTTATGCCAGGTTGCTGTGAAATTTGGTCAAACTCTGTTCAGTGGTTTTGGAGAAGTCAAATAAAAGTTTTTACTAATTTTAGTACTGACGGCCATATTTAATGGACATTCAGCATCATCATTTGTATGAACTTTAAAGGACTGCATGCCGGATGCTTTCTGCATTTTATTCTGTACTACTACATGTTTATATTTACTTTGGAAGGGTTTATCTTGTTCAAGTTTTTTGTAATTCTTTATCTTTACATTTTTAGAACTTTTAATCAGCACTGTATTGCCAGTATTATGGTGATGTGTAGTTAAACCCTATGCATACATACATGCATGTTCATACTGATAAATATCATAAAATATATTCCATCCCCAGGAGTAAATATACATAATTTATAAATAATTTTTTTAAATGTACCTCTTTGTATAGGTTTGCACATTTTGATGTCATATCCTGCCGCTCTCCTGCTGAATTTATCCTGGTTATGGCACAATCCTGTGTCCTAGTCTTAATCTGGTTCCCCTGTAGTGATGAGTAATGCTTGATAAAAACAGTCTGGCTTAGGGTTACTATAACTAAATTATTTGGAGTAAATTACTACATTTTTTGAACAAAATATGCACATGCATACAACTTAATACATGAAGACATCCAAGAACTAGGATAATAAACTCATTTTTAGAAGAAAAAAAGATAAAAAAATATTGTGCATTCACTTTTATTGGTGGGGCTACTGTATCAATTTTCGTGGGGTTACTGTACCAATTTTCATGGAGTTACTGTACCAATTTTCGAGGGATTACCATACAAATTTCCATGGGGTTACTGTACAAATTTCTGTGTGACTACCATACCAATTTTTGTGGATTTCCTGGTGCTACAAACCACAAATTTAATAACCCACTAACAATTATCCTTCTATGGTAAAAACAGAAACCCCCTTCACCAATCCTTGAATCTAAGTACTGACAAAAAAATCATATTTTGTCAAATAATGAAAATTCATACCAGTGAAAACTGAAATTCACAGTGTGTGTGTCTCTTGCAAAGAAGAGAGTAGAACTCTGTTTATCTAAAATCTCCCTCTAAAACAAAAAGAAGTTTGAATAAACATACGTTTTGGTTTAACAAGGCAGGGTTACTGTGAATTTTTTTATTTTCATAAGTATATATTTCATGCTTTTGTTACAATTTACATTGTTGTTGATACATTAATTTATTGGCTGGAGAAGGGGTCATACATTATTGCAAGTCATGCACAACTATCAGCTACACTCCTTTATCACCTGTGGCTGCCTGTGCAGGGATTTCCTTGTTTTTTATGTGTACGCATAAACAGAAATATGTCATTAACACAGTGTAACAATCTCCTACACATCAATGAAAGTGCCCATTTTATTGATCAATAAGTGACTGTGCTTGGAAGAGAAACTTTGATTGGCTCATTCAAACAGCGTGAAAGGTCATCATGGGTCACATTGGTGAGAAAATGTTACTTGCATTCACAGTGATTGGTTAAGCAGGTTCACATGTATTCATGAGAAATGAGGAAATCTCAGCACAGGCAGCCATAGGTGATAAAGTAGCATAGCAGATTCTTGCCCATGGCTTGCAACAATGGGGGTCATATGGTTTCCACAGAAGGATCATTGTTCATTGGGGCTTTAGATTTGTAGTCTGTAGCAACTACAAAATCCACAACCCCATGAAAAAAGTGTATTCAGGGTATAAAGTGTATTCAGGGTAAAAAGTGTATTCAGGGTATACCAAATCTGAATGTTTGGTAATCATACATGGTGGAAAACTGGATGGACAAGGGTTCACTCTGTTAATTCACATTCTTACATTTCAACAACTTAAAGACCATCATGGCATTGGAGCATTGCTAGCCAAAGGTCAAATGATGACTTAACAATCTGCCAATAAACTGCCCAGTGAAGTATGCAGACTTTGCTGAAGGTTTACGTGATAATGTTCTTATGCAGCTTGTGTGTGTGTGTGTGTGTGTGTGCATGTGTGTGTGTGTGTAGGGGGTCCAATGAGTTTCATATATATAATGCTTTCTTCTGGTCAAGAATACATACCTCTGCTTTCAATAATATATTTTCAAACAGAGCTAAATATTTAATTAAGATAACTTGAAAGTGATTTTGTTCACTCCAGTTTTGTTTTAATTTGAAAAGAAACCATGTCAAATTGTTGCCTCATATAATATGTAATATGGTATTTTGGACATACTATCCTACCTCATACTAGCACCAGATATGTATAGACAGTGGAGCTTTACTAGGTCAGTATAATCACATTGGTGAATGCACAACATGGGATACGTATGAAAGTTTTAAGTTGTTTATATCGCCACAGGAATATACAATAAATCTACAACATGGCCTGGTTAGCATAGTGATAAAATGCTTGCTTTACACTTCTATGTGTCCCAGGTTTAATCCCTGGTTCCAGCATATGCAAGGGTATGCAATCACCCATACAAGGTTTCCTCAGAGATTTCTGGAAGACCATGTTATGCCATCATATAAGCCACTGAAAAATTTGGGCACCTGATGTAAAATAAATAAAGTTTAAACTTAAAACTACACAATTTAATTAAACCATCCTTATTAGGAACTATATTTGTCTACTGAAATCTAAATCTGCCTTAAAGGTAACATTTGTTAACAAACACCTGTCTTTAACAACCACTTACTCCATTACAAACACCTGTCTTTAACAACCACTTACTCCATAACTTCTAAAACAAATTATTGTATAAAGCAAAGATCTATCTTAGGAGGCCATTTACATATCACAGATGACTGCTTAAGTCAATTTTGACTGTGATAATGATAATCCAAAAGTACAGAATCCTGTCAATGAAACTTATCATCTTCATTCTTGAGGCATTCATTTTCAAAATGTTTCAGCAAAGCCTTCAGTATTTGTATCATATTTAAAGTTGAACATAATTGCAATGATCTAAGGCATAAACCATTGATCAACTCAAGAATCAGGTGTTGATTACTGAAATGTTTCGTGAAAAAGGAATTTCTAAAAAAATTGAGAACTCGGCATCTAGTTTACAACTGTTCATCTTGAATTCTGTAGTTCGGAAAACTGATTTTTATTGCATAAAAGATAACAAAGAAGTTTTGATTTAAGTTATTGAGCTTACATGAAAACCAGACACACTGCTATTAACCCTTTACCTCATGTAAGCACTTCTGGATGCCTCTACACCATTCTCATTGAAGCGCTAGTGGATGCCTCCACCCGATTTGCATACAAGCGTGTTTGGACGCCTCTGCACCATCCACATGGAAGCATGTTTGGATGCCTACAGTAAACATCAGCCATTTTGAGCTGGATTTTGTAGTGCCACCTTTGAAGAAAACCCCCTAATAGACACTACAGACATTGAGGTAAATGACCATTACGTCACACCCATGGTTGCTATTTAAGATCTAATCCTAATCTGCTATTTAAATTAACTGGGTCAGATTATCCACTCTCCAAAATGGAGGCTGTTGATTTCATTCAGCACTTTCTTGAGTTTGGATTATTAGAATTAAGTCTATGAAGGCTTCAACAAGTCAGATATAGGCTCCGATGTCGATGTGGGCAACAATAATATTGGATAATTAATCAAATTCAGATGATTTAGCTATATAGACGTAGACAACGAACCTTTAGATTTTGAGGTTGAGAAATGTCAGCTACAGTTGGTCACACTTGATGGTGAACAAGTTCTCCCAAGATTTTAAAGCAAAAAAAAAATTCTTCTGTGAAAAATATTTGCACAACCATAAAGATCAGACTTTACTCTTAAACCTATCTATAGATAGTAGATGTGTACAAAAAAGGTAAAATGCTTAAAATTTATGTTGAACTTAACATATACTACACTGCTATAAATTTTACAGGCAGGCCTGTGCACATCGAGTCATATAGGTAACAGGTATTCTATTTATAGCACACTGCACTGTGTGGCTTGGGCACATGTATATCACCAGCCTACACAGCAAAAGATTCTCTGAGGTAAAGGGTCAAACAATCAACAGAAAGCAGACTCATCTAAGAGGTAGAAAGGTTAAAAATGTTGGTACTTTTCTCTATTCATTAAGAATGTTAAGTCCAATGAAGTAAGCTGTCCTGTAAATCAAATAGATTTGTATGCATATTCATCGTTCTACTTCATTACCTTCGGAGTTGCTACTGTGATTCTTTCCACAGTACATTGTTCACCTGACACATCCAGGAGCTGCAACTTCACCTGTCCCACTACTTCTTTCTTGTGCATAATCTGAAAAAGAGAAAGATGCACAAATTTACTAAAACAAATTTAACAAGAAGGTCAGGGCCTGCAGGTTGAACCCATAATGGAAACATCGCTGCAAAACATATGACCTTGCATTCAAGGTCAAAAGGTTGAGCAAGCATGTCACAGAGTGAACTATTTTAGCTACATAATGATTCAGCCAATGTATAAACAAAATCCATCAAGGGGTTTAGGAAATATAAGTAAATTAAAAAAAATTAACCAAAATCTTAATGCAAATACTCTATGACTGTGGCCTTGACCCAAAGATCAAAGGGGTGATAGTGCATGTTGCTGAATGAATTGTCTTAGAAAATCCATCAAAACTATAACTAAAACCTCAATTAAAATTTTCTAGAACTGTGATTTTGATCCCAAGGTCAAAGGAGCAAGCATGCATGTCACTAAATGAATTGTTTTAGCTTCATAATAATTCATTCCAAGTAGGAAGAAAATCCATCAAGGGGTTTAGAAAATATAAGCAAATGAAAAAACATTAACCAAAACTTTAATGCAAATTTTCTATGGCTGTAACCTTGATTCTAAAGTATAGGGGCAAGCAAGCGTGTCATTGAATGAATTTTCTTAGCTTCATAATGATTAATGCCAAGTCTGATGAAAGTCTATCAAGGGCTTTAGGATATATTAGCAAATGAAAAAACTGTCACCAAAACCTTATCACAAATTTTCTACGACTGTGACCTTGTCAGGAATATAAAAGAGGTGAGTAAGCATGCCCTAGAATTAGCCTGTCCTAGCTTCATAATAATTCATGCCAAGTATGATGAGAACCTATCAATGGGTTATGGAAATATATGCAAATGAAAAACTTGAACCAGAACCTCTACAAAATGTTGATGACACCAATGCCTCTTTCTTGCTTCCCACTAAAGTTAATTTGACAGAAAGTTCTCAACCAACAAAACAAATATACACTGAAATGTACAAAAAAGTCTTCAGTTTAGCAAGTAATAAAATAAAACATAAAGATCTTTTTTTTTCTTGAAAAAACAAGTGAAACAAATGCACTCTTCATTTGTTTTTAGAAACTAGTTCCTGCATTCCAGTTAGGATGAACACATATTTCTTTCATGCTAGCAGACCAATTATTTCATGCATCTTATAGTCATGCAGACCAATTATTTCATGCATCTTATAGTCATGCAGACCAATCATTTCATGCATATTATAGTCATAAAGCTGGATAAATAACATGGGTACCACATATAATTCAAAATAGATCTGCTGCCTGTCTTTTGTTGATCATGATGACTTATAACTCTCGATCTTGACATTAACAAGTTGGTTGGTTGGTTTATAATGGCATGTTGTATTAATCACCTAATTAAGTTTAGTGGTTGGTTTATAATGGCATGTTGTATTAATCACCTAATTAAGTTTAGTGGTTGGTTTATAATAGCATGTTGTA
This sequence comes from Margaritifera margaritifera, assembly GCA_029931535.1. Lineage (NCBI taxonomy): Eukaryota > Metazoa > Mollusca > Bivalvia > Unionida > Margaritiferidae > Margaritifera > Margaritifera margaritifera. Next base: position 307,952 of record JAQPZY010001271.1, on the reverse strand, counting down.
TTAATCACCTAATTAAGTTTAGTGGTTGGTTTATAATGGCATGTTGTATTAATCACCTAATTAAGTTTAGTTTAAAAATGTTCAGTTGAATGCAAGCTATGATGTAAAAACTAATTTCATTATGTCAAATCTCAGTGACCTTGACCTTTGGCCAACTTTTTTGTATTGTCAAGGGCATTACAATCATGTATAAGATTTGGTAAGGGTGTATACAACTGAACTAACATTTTTACAAAGAAACCATATTACTTTATTGGGATAATAGTGAAATTGACCTCAGACCTTTGGATTCCTAAATCAATATGCTTTTTTGGTACTGAAAAGGGCAAAATATCTATACAGTTTGGTGAAAGTATATTAAATAAAACATGATTTATTGCATAGAAACCATTTCCTTTCATATATTACAGTGACACATGTACCCTGACCTTCAACCTTTTGACTTTAAATTATAAAGGATTTTGTATCAATTGCAAATTATCAATTACCATTTATTTTCTCAGGTCATTGTGTCCTTGACCCTTCTCCTTTGGACCCCAATATCAATAGGCTTCTCTATATTCTAAAGGGCAACCAATCTTAAAATATGGTAAAGGTATTTAAAGCAGAACTGAAGTTATCATGAGGACATTACATTGTTCACAAACAGATGGACTTACATGACCATAAGTTTCACCCTATTTTAGGCAAGACATAGAACAAAATATGTGTTGTAGAATATACATTTCAATGCTACCCCAAATTTACTCAAACATGAGAAATATGTAGACTTGTGATTGTAAACCATGTATGCCTCACTTCAGCCAGTAGAAATTCAAGTTTAAAATTTGCCAAAACCAATAAAAGCGGTGAAACCAATTTAAATCCATACCAAATTATCTCAGGTAAACTACATATGCATGTGAACAGCAGAAACAAAATGCCCCTTTTGCTATTGCAGTGGTGGAATAAAAACTTGAAACAGCCCCTCACTGACTAGGTCTAAATAATAATAATAATAATAATAATAATAATAATGACTGAAGAGTAACCTTTATCCTACCTGCAAGAAGAATATGAGCTAGGGATGAAGCCATCGCAAATGTCTGCATTTTCTATGTTCCAACCCATCCACTACCCCACACCCCTGCGGTTGCATTCAGCTGGATTCTTAACATTTTTTGTCATCTATTTCATCCATGTTGAACATCATACCAAATATAGCACCTCTCCCTCCACAGGTGTAAACAGAGTTCACGTTACAAGGAAAACTGACTGATGTATGAATGTTACCTGTGAAAATGTGACCTTAGACCTTCATCCCTTCCTCCCTCCCTTGGGAGACTGTGTTGTCCAAGACCACCAGTCCAATTTCCATGAGTAGGGCATGGGGACAGTGGTAAGTTGTGGTGCCACATTTTCATACATTTTTTCGTTGCACATAAAAAATTTGCATGTATCATGGGCTAACCAGGGCCCTGTGTAAGCAAGCAAGTAGTCTGAGATTGATATGTAGTTTCCAGGGGTGGGGTGGGGTGGTAAATCTAATTTTAAGGACGTAATGCTTAGCCTACTCTTTTCCAGAGGGAAAACACCCTCAACTGTATGATGAGAATTCATCCTCCCATTGGGTGATTCAAAATGTTCTGGATTCCAGATTGTTCTGAAATCCAACCCATAGCTACCTTGCCCATGCACACTATCCCTCATTCTTTGTCAGGACATAGCTTTTACTAGTGGAACATCAGTATGGGGTGGGAGGAGTAAATCTGGCAATAGCAACAGGTAAGTATTACATCATTAAAATTAGTTTTACCCACACAAAAAAACTACATTTTAATATCAGTAATACGTAACCTGTTGCTACTGCGTAGCTGAATTTGCCAGTTTGGTGGGAGGCTGATGATCCCATAACTAGTGAATGAAAAATAACAACAAGGAATACTCACCCTCACTGTAGAAGAGAAGACTATTGCTGGATGGTATCCGCATGGGCCACTTTTTGAGCTGTGACTATCGGCCCTTAAAGAAAATATGCCTTCACTTTGGTGAGCCAACAAGCAAAGGTAAAAGAAGAGAAGGTAGTGTGAGATCACCAAATTGCAGATTTCATCACATCATCCAGAGACAAATGAGTTAGGCCCACAAGATAGCAAAATGGCTCAAACTTCATGGGTTTTTTTTTCATGAATGAAAGGTCCCTCCTTGTAAGGGACTGATAAGCTCTCTTGATAGTTATGGTAATCAACCTTGAAATGGTGGAAGTTGAAGTATCAGCTGGGTCCTTATGGGGGAGGAAAAGATTCTTCCTACACTTTCTTTTCTCTTTTGAAGCTGCCAAATTAAAACATGAAGCCCTAACTGGACATAAGAGTCTATCTTGACCATCCCAGCACAGATATGACTGAGACTGGGGATCTCAATCATTAGTGGAGCAACTGATGGAAGCTGGTTTTTTGCTAAAAAAAAACCTGGTTGACAAAAGCGAGAAACCAACTCATAATTTCCACTGAACCTTATACAGGGTAAGGTTCTCGAAAAGAAGCTTCACCCAAAGGTTCATAGGGGGTTTTAGTTAGAGACCACAAGACACATGAGAGATTCCATCTAGGCATTAGCCAGTATTTGCAGCTTGAACTACCTGATCAGGTCTGCAATGTGAGAGTGTGTTGGATAGGGCTGCCCTATAGCCTTTGAGGGCTGCCCTATAGCCTTTGATAGTAGAAACCAAGGGGAGACTTAGGGATAAGAGGAACTTTGACCCATAACTCCTCACTTGGAATTAATGGACTCTACCTTGTAGCAGACTCAGCAGATGGATGTGAGTGACTGTCTACTCTTCTGGGGTGATTGGGGGAAGAAGGTCTGCCACTCTCCCTCTTTTTTTACCCTAAAACCGTAAGAGGAAAATGTATATCCACCGACTGCAGCATCGACCTTTCTACCATGTGGCCAAGGCCCTTAAGTCCATAGCTGCATACAGAGAAGGGCGAATTACCTCCCTGTGGTGGAAGGCCCCACATCTGATAGGAATTTAGATGGATTATAGGAAAGGGGGGATGCCAATCCAATACCCTTCCCTAGTCTGGCATCTGTACACCAATTCCCAATCCCCAGCGGGATGAAACGGCAATCTGGAGAGAAGGGGTCTCAACCCAATCCCTATCCCTGTACCATAAGGGATCCAATGACCGGTGACCAGTACTCATAGGCTGGCGACCGGTCAGGTGACCCGGATCTGTAGGAATACCCTTCCCCAGATCTGACAGACTTAGATTGAAGTTCTCCCCTTACCAGGTGGCTCGATCCCATCACCGACAACGGGCTCCAGAAACTGAAAGGGTGCTGCTCCACCCTCAATGGGGTGTGTGTGGGGTGTGTGTGGGGTGTGTGTGTGTGACTCACTTTCAACCTGTACTGAGCTGTGGGTGAGTAGAGGGTGCTGCTCCTCCCTCATGGGGGGGAGGACAACTCACTCTCTATCCTAGTGGAAAAGAGAGGATACTGCTCCTCCCTAACAGAAGTGCATGACTCACTCTCTGCCCTCATGGAATTTGGGGGCTGCACCTCCCTAATGGGATGGCATGACTCACTATCTACCCAGTTATTACCTCCCTTGGGCCCACTAACCCTGAGAGTCTCCGAAAAGACTTTGATAATCTTTCTCTGAGACCTGAGGAACTCGGAGAAAGAAATCCCAAAATTTCTGAGGAAAACAAGGAAGGAACATTTCTATTTCCTTTATAAGTATGTCTGTGTTCGGCAAGGTCCCAGACCATAGGCTGCAAAAGGGACAAACCATATGTCCTCTCGCAGCCTGTACAAGATAAGCAAGTGGGGTGGGTGTCCCAGGATGCTTTCCTGTGGCCACACCTACCCACACCCTGCTTAGCCATTGCTGCAAGAGAATGCTGGAAAGAAGATTTATTAAAAAATCTTCCATGCAAGTATTATGTAAAAATGTATTTGCATGGACTAAGTCAATGCTAATTTAATAACAGCAAGAACTCACCTTTTCTATGTATTGTCTCAAAGGATTAAAACAATCACTGATGTTTTCAATGCAAAAAGAGTTCTGAAGATTAAAGATATAAAACAATCAAATAATACTGAAGATAATTAAAATATGACCTCAACCAGGCTAATTAAAAAATTGGAGATGACTAAACACACAACATAAAACAAAAAAAACTGGTGTGTGACCTGCTTTTCCGATAAAAATTGCACAACTCACATTAAAAGGAATGTGAATTATGATGATTCATTACTGTAATAAAATAGTAAACAGAATCAAGATGAGTCTGCAGACCAATTTCAGCAAGGATAAGGATAACTAAATACCTGTGCTAGAAAATAATTCTCAAACAATAATAGTTACGCTAACACCCCTGTGGGGTAAGAACTTAAATGCAAGGTTTTACAAAACATACCAGAAAAATTGCAAATAACTCTCGCAAGAGCTAACTGACAAAATGCTTGATCAAGGGTAATTCCACATGATGAAAATGATGCAGATAAAGAAAAAGCTCGAATCACAACATTAACACACAAAGCAAAGGCAATTTCCCTTTGACGTAAATTAAAGCAACAGTAATGTCTGTGTCCAGAAAAAGAATGATGGATAGTGCTCATGGGCAAGGTAGCTACAGGGTGGAACAGGGGCATTCTAGACTTCTAGGACTTTCCAGTCACTCTAAGCGAGGATGAATTTTCATCGTACAGTTGGGGTACTTACCGTCCAGAAAAAAGCCAGCAATGCAATAGCAATAGGTTACATATTACTGATAAATTATCTTGAGGTAAGAGAAGAAAAAAATATCCCAGCTCGAAAGAAAATCCCAGCACCCTCTCCCCCCCCCATCCCCCAATGATCAGTCCCTAATGCAAGTGTCATTTGTGTTTATCTTAGCACTCACTGGATGGTGCTGTTGTTCAAGCATTACTGATGAGCTTGTTAAATTGTTTCTCAGCATAGAAATTAATGATCTTTGTGCAGCTGCATTGGTGTGAGGGAATGTCAAACATACAGAACTGAAAAATGATATGCTACTGCTAATGGCAGATTGTGCTCTGCAACGAAATTGCAGAAAAGTACTTCAGCTCTTGGGACAATGGTCTGTTGATGATTGTTTAAACATGTTAGTTACTTCTGGGATTGAGCTCTGCATTCGTGCATTGCCCACATGTTGGATGGTGTTGCCATGTCGACTGATATTGTACACTTCAGAATGAATCGTGTTGATACAGTGTTTGCAATATGTGCAAAGAATAAAATCCTCCCCCTTGCTACTGTGCTTCACAAAGTCAAACTCTATCAATCGGGAGTTCTGAAATGAAGTTTTGCTGGGCTTTCCATGCTTCACAGATGGTTATTCCTTTCCTGAATCAAAGCTGTGTTTTGACATTTCACCTTCAAAAATGAATCACTTCTACACATTCCAATTATTGAAACAATCATGTTTTGCATATCATATATGAAGCAATATCTGACTTCAATGAAATGTTGCCACTGATCTTGAACTCATGCGCCAGGCCAATAATTTTTAATAATGATGGTTTAAACATTCTCTTTTAAGGCAGTTATGTGTAATAATATTAATAATGATGATGACTTTATTTAAAGAAGAAGCACATTTGGTCAACTGACCAATCTTCCTTGAGGCCTTCTACAATAATATGCACATGTATATGTTGTAAAATTTTTACAAGTTGTGGTGTCTTTAGACAACAATGCTATTAAAAACTAGATAACTGATCTACTGCTACTATAAAATATGTACAAGGCATTAAAGAAGAGTACATACATGATTCATACAAAGATTAGTAGTTAAGTACCTATGTAAAACATCACAGGCAATAACTTTTGTTCTTCAGCATGCATCTCTTTGATTAACCTAACTTCAAATGAATTGGGTTGTTTCACTTAGTGTCCTTTACCTGTGCAGATTAGCTTAATGGACTCTCTCACAGCATCACTCAAAGGGCTTAACACTTAGCTATTGTCAGCCAGTTAAGTAATCTGTGAAATGGAGGTTGCTTATCTCTGAATACCTTATATTGTAATTGCCTCTATGACAATCAACTGTATGAACTGCCCCAAGGATAGTTTTACATGAGAACTATGCAGGACTGTTTATACAGGCTGCATATTACAGTATGAACTGCCCCAAGGATAGTTTTACATGAGAACTATGCAGGACTGTTTATACAGGCTGCATATTACAGTATGAACTGCCCCAAGGATAGTTTTACATGAGAACTATGCAGGACTGTTTATACAGGCTACATATTACAGTATGAACTGCCCCAAGGATAGTTTTACATGAGAACTATGCAGGACTGTTTATACAGGCTACATATTACAGTATGAACTGCCCCAAGGATAGTTTTACAAGAGAACTATGCAGGACTGTTTTTACAGGCTACATATTACAGTATAAACTGCCCCAAGGATAGTTCTACATGAGAACTATGCAGGACTGTTTATACAGGCTACATATTACTGGCATATATCGCTGTGGTAAAGAAGGTCTCTCTCTATCTCTCTCTGTTTCCCTTGGCTGTGTTTTTGTTTTTCTAAGATTACTGTAAATTGGGGGGGGGGGGGAATAAAAAAATCATATTTTTCACACGATGTTATGGCAGGTATGGAAAACTTTATATTAAAACTGAATTTTCTTTTGCTTGTAGTATCCAGTTAGTAAGATTTATAGAAATGAAGTTGACAAACATCCATGCCATGAAGTTGTGCAAACTTTGACAAATGATATAAACTTAAATTTGTGTATTTGTTATGTGTTTGAACCTGACTTTAACTTGTACACTTAATAAATGTTAACACTGAATTTTCCACAAACATATTTCATTGAATAAAGCATCAAATAAATGAACATCATGAATTTTTGTATTTTCATATTTGTAGAAATATGCTGATTATGTATCACTGTTAAAAAAGTTGCCTGCCGAGCAATATAAATGCACTGTAGGAGGTCCCAGGCTGTGTGCACTCAAGGAGACTGGCTAATGCACTCAAGGAGACTGGCTAATGCCCTCAAGGAGACTGGCTAATGCACTCAAGGAGACTGGCTAATGCCCTCAAGGAGACTGGCTAATGCACTCAAGGAGACTGGCTAATGCCCTCAAGGAGACTGGCTAATGCGCTCAAGGAGACTGGCTAATGCCCAAGATAGAAAGAAAGTGTCATACCACTCACCATATAGTTAGGATAATGTGACTCTGGCATACTGCAGAGGCTGACTAATGGGCAGCAGGCAATAATGCATTTTTAAAGCAGAAAAAGGAAAATGTTACATGATAATGCAGCTATATATTGCACTATACTAACAATATGCATGCATATAACACCTGTATCAACCTTTCAACAGGAATATATGCTTCAGTGTAATCAAAGAACCATTAATGTGCATGAGGATGTTGCAACATGTAATGGTGTAAAAATACAAGATAATTCATGTTGATCAATACTGTGGTGTAAAGAAATAAGTAATTTATCATTATGACGATGAACATTGAGGAATATTTTAAAAAATACAAATTGTGCCTACCTACACACCCTTGAAACACATATTTTTTTTAGCCCTAAGTATATCTGTTCTTCATGAACTAATATTTTCTCCTGTTTGTATTGTTACAGAGTCAACAAATATTTCCAGTCCCAAGATTTAATGAAGCATTCAGAATCGTATTATCCGACAACAGGGTCTACTCTAAATCTGAAAATTGAGAGGGGGGGGGGGGGGATTACCCCCTTCATTTGAAAAAAAAGGGGAAATTATCTAAATATACAAGAAATTTAATGAAGAAATAAAGATAGGACTTGAAAATATGATGTGCAATATCACATATTCAGTTGATTGAAATATGATGTGCAATTTCACACATTCGGTTGATTTATCAGAAATATTTTTGGAAATTAGCATGAATCCAGCAATCGCATGCTCTAAAATAGACCCGTGAAAATAATAATTCAGCACAAATTAGGACAAACCCTTATTTGTAACAACATTCAAACAAAACTCAATATAAAGGACTGTTCTTCAGGTCCACGACTCTGAAACCTTATTAAGTATGAACTCACAACAATAGACTTCTGACTCATTCAATTTTTTAAATGAATTGCATGATCTATATACACTGACAGATTCAATACACTGACAAAATGGCTGGCAAACAACTTAGTTGTTGTAGCAAGAGTTAAATATATATAAGCAGTATTAAAATGAAATATCTAACCTTTGGGTCATGAAAAAATGCACCCGCACCCTTAACGCCACTGCAGCCTGGCGGAAGTGTTCCAGTTGTAATGAACTTCAGACACTCAATAATTGTCTGCAAGAAAATGAACAAGACTGTTAACAAAGGGAGGAAAACAAAAACTAACAGATTTCCCTATGAGGACAATAAATTTGAATAACATGCCTTGTGAACTTCACTTCCATAAGAAACATTATGTAACAATTTACCCTGGTGGGAGAAAGTATACTGTAATATCTCACATTCTAGCCCATTATTATTCAATATTTATTTTAATATCTCATTTAAATTCCTTGACCTTCATACAATGACCACCATTTAACATTCCCATCCTATGGATGGAACAAAGTTAAAAACATTCCCACAAATGGTGCCAAGAATGAGCATTTGGAAACACGATTTGTCCAAAATGAAATGCAATCAATCGGTCACTCAAGAGTGATTATTTTTTAGCTTAACTATTAACCTGTTGTTCATATTTGACCTCTTTTACATGCTCATTATTGTGTATTATGATTCAGGGCTGGAACAATCTTAGAACACACTTTTCCAAAGACAAGTAATTTTGAATTATACATCAGAGCTCTAGATGAGGAGAACAGTTCATACTTTACACAGGCAATTTGAGTAAAAATGTATAACGACACTTTTTAACGAGTTTCAATTTATGCCATAAAATTTTAATTGTAAGACTTTACTCCAAAGATGTCAGTGTATTGCTCCTACCGTAAGCACAGTTCATGTTGTATGATGGTATGTTTGATCAATATAAACTATGGTTGCAATTTTAAATGTTCTGTGTATATTTGAAATGACAGTACTTGATCAATGTGAGAACACTTGTTCAAACAGAAATGAGAATGACAAATTTTAAAATTTCCTGAAGTGCCAATGAATTCCCATGATACTCATTGTATCCCCTTCATAAAATCCTTCAGTTCTAATTATTTTGGACACATTTGGAACTGTTTTCAACCATTAATCGGGAGTACAAATCCCTGAAAGCAGGGAATTTGCTTAAGATTCTTATGCCTGTTCAAACGGAGCCATATAATCAAACACACCCCGAGCTTGTCTTAGTCACTAAGCCATTTGATGCATTCAAGAAAGTATAATTAACATCTTGATGATTAAGATTCAGTCTCATAGCATAAGTTTTGTATTTTTGTGGTGTTCACAAAATATCATAGAATTTCTAAACATGCAATTAGTTCCAAACCAGGGAGTAAAATGCCATTTATTACATTCCTTTCTAGAACTCTGATGTGTGTTCTTTAAAAAAAATGCATAGCTATTCAATAACAATGTCAATCACAAAATATACATGTCTCATGACAGATAAATATATATACATGTATGTGTGTGTGTGTGTATATATATATATATATATATATATATATATATATATATATATATATATATATATATATATATACATGATTTAACAGCTTGTCAGCACTATACTGGCTATGTAGTGCTGATTTAAAGTTTAGGTCTAAAAATTTAAGGAAAAACTTGTGAACAACTATGAAGATAAACCATTACAAATAAATTTAAATATGTAGTCCTTTAAGACAAAAGGAAATATTCTTAAAAAGGTTCTAAAAAGATAAAGGTTTAAAATTGCTAAAATCTTCAGGAAACCCTTCCAAACAAAAGTAATTTTCTATTACAACACAAAAGGTACAAGGCAAAAGATGCCAAAGTTGTTTTCAAATGTACAGAGGAACTCCATTATAATGCAATAGTTGGGGTACATACGCACTGACCATGCCATGTATCAAACTGTGTTATAGTGAGAATGATTGAAAATTCAACAATTTGGAGGGGTGGGAATAATAAAAAAAAGCCAAACACACCAAGCAAATAGTAATAATTTTACTACCTGCCAATTTATATTACAATTGGGATTAAGATAGGCCACTCCTCAATGAAAATTTATCATTGCTGTGCAAGAACAATAACCATGATCTTTAAGTTATAGGTTTCTGAACTTTAACTGAATTATTTTTATCTGTTTGTCAGATTGACTGAAGTTTTAAGAGGTGTCAGGGAATAATGGACATCTAAAATAAAACATCAGAAGCCATGATGCAACTGTATTATATCCAAATCCCTGTTATAATGAATGGCATTATAGAGAGATTACTCTGATTACATGTATGAAATAAACCAAAAAGGTTAAAAGGGTAATACTTATCCAAAAGCCTGGACAATATTTAGTGAATTAAATCAACCCTAAATGAAGAAAAAGTGTCTCCATGGCAACATTTTTATGACAAACATTTCAACAAAAATTTCAATCAAATAAAATTAAATTACCTGAAATGTATTTATTTATTTTATTCTAATAATGCCATGAAAAAGTTCAGGAGCTTTCCTTAAGAAATGTTTGTGGAAAAAAAATGTATAAGGGCTAATCAAAAATCTTGAATTTCAATACATTTTTAACTGATAGCCCATGTAGCTACCATTAGAATTAGCTGTTGATATACCATTTAACAGACTGTCCCATTTGTGCAGGTAGAGCAGGTGATATTTAAAATTCCATGTAGTGGCTGTTCCTGTAAAACATACTTGGGACACAGGGAAGGCCCTTTCAATTTAGAGTAGTCACCCATAGATGCAATTTAGAATTTGCATTATTTTCATATGAACTCTTTGAGTAATCAGAGTACCCTGGCATGTATTTCTAAAAATGTGCCTTTCCTGGGTACCATGTATATTTAAATGGAACAGCCCTAAGTAAACCAAAAACTGTGTACATCAATGATGTAGATCCTTTTCAGCAAGGCCACCAGCAGACAATTATAAGCCACACTGGTCATAAACTAACACATCAACTAAGGGTGACATCTGTCAATCAACTACTGCATAACAGATTTGAATGGATGATGACCAATTTGATTGCCAGTTAGGTATGAATAGTTACATAAACCAGATGGCTGGAGAAAAGCCTTCCCAACCGTGCATGTATTGAGAGAGAATTTACTGTATAGCATGTACAAATTCAACTCTTTACAATATATCATTTATCCCATTTTATGAAATTTTGACACTGTACTTATTAATCTTCTTTTGAACTGGGAACTTTTTAAAAACATATAATGCCAGTTTTAAAGAAATAAATATGCAATGAGTAGGCAAAACATTGTGTTTTTCTGAGGGGTCAATTTACCTGTGTAGTTGACAAGCTCAGCATTGGTCTTAAACAAGTCTGCCCAAAAACTGCCATTTCAAAATGATATATAATGTGCCCAAATTTACCCACAAATTACTAATTCAGATTCTAACAGACTTTTTGTTTTCTGCTCTTTACACTGATGGTCAAGTCAAGTAATTTAATACAGATTCTAACAGACTGCTTACTTTCTAATCTTTACACTGATGGTCAAGTCAAGTACAGATTCTAACAGACTGCTTACTTTCTCCTCTTTACACTGATGGTCAAGTCAAGTACAGATTCTAACAGACTGCTTGCTTTCTACTCCTTACACTGATGGTCAAGTCAAGTAATTTTTATTTAGAGTCAGTGCATGCTAAAACAAAGTAAACACAAGCTCTTATGAACTTTTTTTTACAGACTAATGGACATTTTAAAGTAATACCTGAAATTCAAAAGGATTTATTTCAACTGTCATACACCCAATAATCTACAGGAAAATCTAACAGTTGTCTATGGCTGCCAAGGATGTGATCCGGAAAAGGTATATAAACACCAGGTCTTGCCATACCTGTGAGTTTATCCTCTGCATGAAGATAGCGCAGAGATGTACAGTCCTAGTAGAAAAAACAGGTGTAAAGTCCTAGTAGAAAAAACAGAGGGATGTTCAATCACAAGACTTACTACCTCAAAACAAATAGATAAACCAAAATAAAATTTCTTATTGTGGTGACTTAAACAGTAAGAACACCATGACAAATTGGTTAGAAATTAATAGTAACATATCAAATATGTACTGCACATTTTGAGTTCAAACTCCATGAAGAAATAAAAGTAATTCTTTTTTAACAATAAACTCTTTGTCACTGCTCGGAAGGTCACTGATTCCTGGTGTACATAAGTCTAGTGATTTGTATTGAAAATTCCTTGTATCAACTAGAAAATACAGTATTTCTCCCATGATAAGACCAGGGGGCCATTCTAATGAATGTGTCCCATGATAAGACCAGGGGGCCAGCTTAATAATTCTGTCAATATGTAAGGGGTTGACTTGTTTTGAAACAAAGATATCCTAAGTAAATATTTGCCAACATTTTGTGAAAACGGACATGGGCTTGTCATAAAAAATGATCTTATAACTGGATTATTAATGTATCAAGTGTGTTGGTATAATTTGATCAGTTTGCAAAAATCATGCAAATAATCACTTATAACAAAGTAAAAGCAGATACTAATATCAATAATAAACAGAAAACCACCAATGGACAAAGTGCAAAAAATGAGCTAAATGCAAACCCTAACCGTAGTGTTGATGTCAGATGAATGGATGGACAGACATACAAACATCATCAACCCATAAGCTGGAATTGCTTTGTAATCTGGCCATTTAAATACCTTTATTGCATTTATTTGCCGATATTAAACATAAACTTACTGTTTTGCCAGAGCCATTTGGTCCCTGTATAACAGTTAGGGGGCGGAAGAAGTCGATGGTTTGTTTATCACCATCATCCGGACCAAAGCTGCGGATCCCTTGGATACTCATCTTCTCAATTGTCGACATCTTGTCTGGTTAGCTCAGCAAAGTCTTGAGACTTGCAATATCAAAGCAAAGAAAAATTATAAAAGGACATTATAAAAGGAAAACTACAAAAAAAATTTATTTTACTTTGGTTACACAGAAAATTCCTTGTTTCATTAGGTGTACAGGTTTTCAACACAATAAAACACAGAATGAACATAACTGTAAGAAATGAATTTACATACTGCAGCATAATACATGCATTATAACAACGATATAATGAATTTACATACTGCAGCATAATACATGCATTATAACAACGATATAATGAATTTACATACTGCAGCATAATACATGCATTATAACAACGATATAATGAATTTACATACTGCAGCATAATACATGCATTATAACAACGATATAATGAATTTACATACTGCAGCATAATACATGCATTATAACAACGATATAATGAATTTACATACTGCAGCATAATACATGCATTATAACAACAATATAATGAATTATGAATGTAACAAGGAGGTTCATTATAAACATGCTGGGGTTTCAATAAGAAACAAAGCAGCAGGCTGAACTGGAAAATTAGGTGTTGGGGAGCAATGCCCTCCACTTGTGGTCCAGGGGGCAAATGCCCCTGGTGTCATGGAGGTAGGGGGGTGGGGTGGGGTGGGGTGGGAGTGATCAAACTCTCCTGACACCGTGTGGTTGTATGAACTCAATTTGAAATGTGAAATTTGTTTCAAATGAATATCTTAGTTACTTTGCTGATAATAAACAAAATCCCAAAAGAGAACATTTTCTGGAAAAACCATTAATTTATATATTATTGATTTCATTTGAATACAATCACATGCAATGATTATCAGTGATACTGAAAAATTACTGCATGTAATTATGTTCATTGCCAAAAGGCTCATTATTCAACTCATATTCATAAACATCAGACTTAGACTCCACACTTGGAGGCAAACATGTAGCTTTGGCCAAAAATGTTGACTTTGTCGACGTCACAGTACAGTACAGCTTACGTTCATTTCTCCATGTGTCATGGTGGGGTAGTTAATCCCCTTCATGCTCGCTCTGCATTGAAGCTCTGCGTGGAGGCGTAAATACATACAAATCACCACTGCAACTCAGTAGTCACGTCTTGTGCAACTCCACCATGGAGTGGGCTGGTAGACATTATTGATTGACATTTGAATAGCCAATGCATAATGGAAAGACTGAGACATCAGAGTGATTTACAATCTGATACCGACTGAAGAATCAATCATCTTTATTTTGATTATATATTTGGGCAATACAAAAATCATTTTTTAAAAAGTCTTATATATTCAGTACACGTGTGTTTAGAAAAGGTTGATCGACTTCTATGCAATACTTCTATCTGTCATTATTGCTGATGTCAAAAATTAATGTGCATTCCCAATTCAGTTTAAACAATGTAGCCCAAGAATTTACAGCATGAGCAGTGGAAAGTAGATCACTGCCACATCTAGGAATTTGATGGTTGTACTTTATTCAAAGAAATTTGAACTTACACACTGACTTGACAAGAAGCACAACTTTTGGCCTCTTGGAACAGCCTAAATGTATCACAGTGTTACAAAGGGAAAGTAATCCTCTAAAATATGGATAATTAAATTCCAAATGACAATCACTGTAATTTAACGTAAAGAAAAGAACAGAAAACACTGAATTTACACTGAAATGCAAACCATGTGTACACGCGTAGTCCTTAAGCAGTAATAGCAGTACACGCTGTCAACAACAGCACGTGTTCACAAGAATACACTACTTAGAGCCAGCTACATCTAGATTCTGACACAACAGAGCCTACTGAATATATATTATAAGAGACCGACCATTTCATTTTCAGAGGGGGGACCTGATTTTCATTTCAACTGGGATATTTTTTTCTGTCATTATAAGACAAAAAAAAATTTTGCAACTAAAATGAACTAAAGAAAAGATCTTTTTATCATTCTACAAATCAGAGCAAGGCAATTGTTTTCAAGCTTTTACAAAAAGAATCCCAGCACACCTCTCCACACCTTAGAAAATTAAATGGCTTGTTCATAACAGAGACTTGATTTCAGTGGATGTGCTACAGAAATAAAGGAAGTAGCCACTGTCAACACTGTTATAAAATATTGACAAGAATTAGCATCAAACAAGGATGTCAATATCAGCTTGGGAAAGGTGTTATTTATATTACATGAAGCCATTTGACATTGAGAGGCATATTTAATAGCCCCAATTATATCCCAGCCATTAACAGTGGAAATTTGTTAATTGTCCGCAATTAAACTGAATTAAATTGATTGCTGAAATGAATAATGTGGGAAAATAATCAAGATTCCAAGACTAATCCATCTCTCTCTGCGAAAATTAAATTGTAATCGAAGATTTTCAGATTTTGTTTTCCAGCAAAGACGGAGAAACACGTCACACCATCAATTGTAAAACATTCAAGACTACCAGATCTCTGTATTCAAAATTAGGATTTCTCTTCAGTGTTAAGTCAATATCTGCTTTACTTAGTTTAGTTTTTTATAGGAAAGATGTGTAGCTGTATAAACTACTGTCCTGTGGGTCGTTATCGATATTAAACTTTCAATTTGTTTCTTATGTAAATATTTTAAGTGTCTTGCATAGCAACACACCACAATAGGCAAGCCTGCCAACCATCTCCAATTTTCTCTGCACATCAAAGATATTGGATTTAGAAAGAAATATAATAGCATACATAAAGATGCATCCTACACACATAGAGAATGCAAATAGAATAATGCAAAATAGAATATACAATGTATATTAATAGAAAATATATACATATAATTATGATGGTGATTCCACTCCAGACTACATGCTGCTGCATTCTTTGCCAACAGCTCAGAAAATAATACTCAAGATTGCTGGTTTGGTCATCTGTTACAGAAAATAATACTCAAGATTGCTGGTTTGGTCATCTGTTACAGAAAATAATACTCAAGATTGCTGGTTTGGTCATCTGTTAGAGAAAATAATACTCAAGATTGATGGTTTGGTCATCTGTTACAGAAAATAATACTCAAGATTGCTGGTTTGGTCATCTGTTACAGAAAATAATACTCAAGATTGCTGGTTTGGTCATCTGTTACAGAAAATAATACTTAAGATTGCTGGTTTGGTCATCTGTTACAGAAAATAATATTTAAGATTGCTGGTTTGGTCATCTGTTACAGAAAATAATACTCAAGATTGCTGGTTTGGTCATCTGTTACAGAAAATAATACTCAAGATTGCTGGTTTGGTCATCTGTTACAGAAAATAATACGCAAGATTGCTGGTTTGGTCATCTGTTAAGTTTAATATTACCAAATTTTAGGATGAAAGTGATGAAAAACATAATCACTTAAATATTTTCAGTAGGAGTTAAACTTGTATGGTTATTTTCAGTTGATGCAGATACAAAATTCATTTGGTACAGTACATTCTTTCAGTCTACATGATACATACTGCAAAACTTTACCCAAATGTCACATGAACATAGTTTTATTATCAGTCTAGTTACTAAATTGTTACATTTTGACCCAATTATCAGTTTTAATAAGTTGACATGAACACAAATAAAACATTTTGTTGCCAAAGAATATGTATAAAATGTGTATTTAGACAGTGTTTACCAATTAAGCCAACAGTGTGATATTACTGAAATTATGTCCATAAACACCCAAACAGCACTGAATCTTTGGAAACCAAAACTAAATTTAAAATCATCTAAAAAAACTATGGAATCCTAAGTAGAATTAAAAGCAATAATAATCCATGGTTAAATGCCTGAAGATATACATGTACACAGTACAGAAAAAGGGTGGGGCCAGTTAGTCAGTAAGTGCTAGTAGAAAAAAAGGGTAGGGCCAGTTAGTCAGTAAGTGCTAGTAGAAAAAAAGATTTGTTTCCCTATATTCGCCTGGATATGCATCATCATCTTTTGAAACTGAATTGAAATTCCTACTGTTATGAAATTCCTAATGTTATGCAAACTTGTGAAATGAGTGTCTGCTATAGATATTAAAGTATTTACTGTACAATAAATAGTCTCTAGTTTTTGTACATCAGTTTAGTTTTTAGCTTAATAATGCGGAATATCTTCTTACTGTATTCAGAGTTGTTTTTTGTTGTTGTTGTTGTTTTTTTTTTTGTTTTTTTTGTTGTTGTTTAATTTGTACTGTATTTTGCATAGTTGAACACATCATGATATCTATCAATAATGCCTGTTATATCACCCCGAATTGCTAATCCACATGTTTGCTGAGGCTATAAAATCAATCTCTAATTCCATCAATTGCTTTTAATATGTGGCTTCACCTTTTTTAATGGATTCAAACAGAATTCCCTCGTAGAACTTCTTTATCTACTCCAAACTGGAGGTGGAAGAGGTTTTGGCTTCAAAGGTTGTAAATCGAAATTATTTCCTGTTTATTGTGAACCTTTCATATTAATTCTAGGGTCATCACAAATATTTTCATTGTGTTGATTACTGCAGCAATACTGGCTCGTTGTGTTGATTACTGCAGCAATACTGGCTCGTTTGACTTTTAATCAATTCAATTTCTGATGCTTTGAGTTCAGTATGTAAATTATGGCAAAGTTGGACTATGAAACCAAACTAGAAATAATAAGAAAAAAAGAAAAGCACAATAATAGCAGGTTAATAACCCAATTAATTTAATAAATTCCTTTTTAAATCCACAAAGCATTGCTAAGCAGCAATTTACTTATTTACTTCTAAATAACAGCATCAAAATTTTATTTAAAAATTTTGTCAGCAGACGAATTTTAAAATGAAGGTAAATTGCAGCACATTTAAAAAAAAACGCATATGCTCTAATAATCGATGTTATTTGCTGAGTCTACTGATAAAGCTACAGGTTACGTCAATTGAACGTTATGATGCATAATCTCTCTCTCTCATTTTTGCACATAATAAAATTCATTTTATTGCAATAATATGGAAGATACTTTTTTTTTAAAAGAAAGCCTGTAGAGTAGTAGATACATTTTTTAAAAAAGAAAGCCTGTAGAGTAGTAGATACATTTTTAAAAAAAGAAAACCTGTAGAGTAGTAGGTACATTTTTTAAAAAAGAAAGCCTGTAGAGTAGTAGATACATTTTTTTTTTAAAAGCCTGTAGAGTAGTAGATACATTTTTAAAAAAAGAAAGCCTATAGAGTAGTAGATACATTTTTAAAAAAAGAAAGCCTGTAGAGTAGTAGATACATTTTTAAAAAAAGAAAGCCTGTAGAGTAGTAGATACATTTTTTTTTTAAAAAGCCTGTAGAGTAGTAGATACACTTTTAAAAAAAGAAAGCCTGTAGATTAAAGGGGAAAATAATTTTTTGATATGGTTTGCTTAATATTCCATTAGAAACCAATTTTATGCAAAAATATCACAACTTAATCTCATTGTGTTTCTCAGTCCATATTACAAGTCTAAAATTCGTTTTTCCACAAACTAATACATGTATCTTATTAGTTTTATTATGTTTGTTTTTGCAACAGCAAGAAACAATTTCATTCTTTCTGACTGATTACATGCACTGCTGCTGACTTCAAAGTAAAAATGTCTTTCATCGGCTGGTACTTGATGATAGATTCATGAAAGAGTGACAAAAAAGTAACCTTTTTCATGAAAATCACTGCAATGAGGATATGAACGACCATGGATAGAATAGTCTTCAATACAGCATAGACAAATTACATGCATTTAAAACCATCATACTATCTAATAATCAATGTCATTTTTTAATTCTACCGACAAAGCTACAAAAGAGCATTTTCTAGCATACCTCATCTATCTTTTCCACTATTATAAAATATGATGCTACATTATTCTTACTGAATAAAATTTAGAAAAAATGTCCCAATTACCTGATTGTACATGTAAGCTATAAATAGTAACATTCATTTGTAATCTCTATTAATCATAGTCATTAGTTTTCAAGTTTATTTTCATTCTCAAAAATTATTATTGCGGCATGTGTCTTTGAAAGGGCTGACATTTATTTCAAGTTGGTAAATTGAAATAAGCTGTTTACTTGATACAAACTTGTTTTATAATCTTATCTAAGGGACAAATGCAATAAGTAATATTTTACATTAATGTCTTGTGTATTTGTAATAAGATAGGTCTTTTCATTGTTTATTTGTATACTAATTAAAGTGTGTCTCTTGGAAATAGTATGACAAATTAATAAATAGTACAAAAAGCACTATTTGAAAATATCAGTTACTGTTAAAGAACATTGAAAGCTTGATGCAGAACAGAATCTAAATTTATGCATGTTTGTATGTTTGCAGGTACATGTAGTTAATAAATAGGGATACATGTTGAGTTAGGCAATTATTCTGATGTATGCCATAAAATCCACTAAAGCCGCAAAAAAAATCAATTAGAATACATGTAGTTCAACTAGATTGACCAGACTTGATGGACATCCACTATACAACATTTGTAGTGGACACTTAATCCCTTGCCCCCTGTGTCCACACCATGTTATTGAGTGAGAAATCTGAAATCCACAATGCATGCACTGTATATATTATAACCAACCTGTGACTGATAACTTCCCATTTTCATCATTCCATTGATGTATATGTGCATAACAACCAGCATTTTGTGCTACACAATTGAATGGAACACATTTAAATGCAACAGGTACCTACCTATGGACCAACCATTTCATTTTCTCATGGGGGGGGGGGGGGGATGGCATGGCATTTACTTTCCAACCAGAAATTTTTTTCTTCTAACTCAAGATAATTTTTTTTTCAACTAATATATGGGATATAATAGGTTCTTTTTTTTCTCTATAAATCAGAGCTGACTATTTTTTTGAAGCTATGTGAGGACCAAATTTATTTTACCCCAAAAATCCCATGCCTCCCCCCAACCCCAAAAATTAAATAGTCGGTCATTTCTGAATATAACAAGTACAAAATGTAACTGGATGTGGATCAAAACTGACCTACACACCTGAGTTCTTTCTGGCTGAAAAATTAATATCTGGGTCTTTCAATAACTAAATTTTCAACAAATATCTTAAACGGGGTAGGATAGGTCAGAGGAAACTATGACTTCCCAACTTTTAGCATCATCTTTTCCAGGCGCCCCAAATTTCAATTCCACAGCAAAACATGTGGATACACTTCTATTAAAACTTTCAAACATAAGGTGCAGTCCAATCAACCAATTTAAACCAGGTGATATTCAGGAGCGGATCCATGAATATTGTTTGAGGGTTGGGAGTAAATAAGTATACAAGGGGTCTGTGGGATGGAACCCTCTGAAGGGGGCCCAGGGAACGAAACCCATGGAAGCTCCTTCATTTTAACAATCTAACTGTAAAGAAATTTACTCTAGGAAATATCCCAGTGGTTTCATGCTCATTTTTAAGAGGGGGAGGGTGCCGCGATATGAAAAGATATCAAAGCCATTCTATTTTCACGTAGTTTGTTTATGATTATGTAATGTATCTCTCTCTCTCAATGTTTAAATGTAGCAGTTTTGATCAATAATTACAAGCAGGATGCTTGCACTGTATCTTATAACTGGTGAAGTAGGTGGACCATTGCCGTCCTCAAACTTCCAGACTCTGGAACTTAAGAGTGCAGTTTTTAGGCTCTGCCTCCCGAGTCATTATGAAGTAAGTGATTCAAAGGGATCCCATCATCAGAGGAAATGTCTGTGCCCAAGTTTTCTTTCTCTTGTTGATACATAATTCAAGGTATTTACTGTAAAGAAACTTATCAATAATCATGTAGACCTCCATTTACTGAAAGATTAAACATCGTCACAAAATATAATGGGGAATTTGGTTCCTATGTCATTGATCCACTTCGACTCTTAAATAAATTTCTAAAGGTGATCAATGACATCACTCTTAAACCAGCAATGCCTTTCACAACTTATGGAGAAGTGGTATCCACTGATGTACGGAACTTGCAACATACAATACTAACACTGTAAGTGTCAAACCCCAACGTGTTGGGACTTGCTTTAATCTGGGTATGTTTTGACTTTTTATTTGGGTATGTTTTGACTCTAGTATATTTTGATTTAGGTACATTTTTGCTTGAGTTCGTTTTGACTTTAGTACATTTCGGTTTAGGTACATTTTGACCTGTTACCAATGAACACTATATTGTTTATCAGAAGAAAGTGTCTATTCGCATAGCCACAGTGCGCCAACTTTTAAAAAGACTATTCGCACAGCTGCCGTTTGCCCACAATACCAGTGAATGTATTAGGGACAAGTCAAAATAATCCAAACAATGTAAACTGAGATAAACATAACATATAGATAGGTTTCTGGCCAGGAGTGGCCAACTACTAGAAAGCTGTCTGGCAACAAGACACCTAGTCCAATAAATCAGCCCCTAAACCTGTATTCATATTACCCAACAATACCATTACAGGTTTGGGGACCGAATTTATCGGACAGCAACACACCATGAAAAAGGATTTATTTGCAGTGCATTAAATTTGTAACGTGCACAGTAAAGGTTAATCCTAAATATAAGGAATATTTAATAAAGTAAAGATCTTGGTCAACATGAAAAAAAAATAGCCATTTTTGCAAGACACACTGAGTAATTTTCTACATGAGATTATGGATATGACTGGTATGATAATAGATCTGCTTAAGTTTGTATTACTGCAGGGAGGTGAAGCAGTAAAAGCGTAACATTGTACCCAAGGCCAGATTAAGGTGGTAGGAGCCCCTGGAGCAATTAAAAAAGAGTGGGCCCCACAAAACATCACTACGTTGCGGCGGCCCCCCCCCCCCCCCCCACACACACACACACCTCCCGGGCGGCAGGGCGGGGTAGGCATTGAGCAACTGCTCCATTTGCTCCGCCTTTAATCAGTCCTTGATTGTAGAAGTTTTGCCTACAACTGGCAGATCAGGTATTCAGGTATATGTCATATGCATGAATAGCTTTAAGAATATTTGGCACGCAACGGCGAATAGCCTTCAACAGATCATGTACACGGCAGACGTGCGAAAAGTCTTTCTCAGTTAAATTACACATCGACCGTGTGAATAGTCTCGGCCTTATCGGAGTGAAAATCATTATAGATATGGATTAACTTCATGGAAATTATCTTGGTAAATCAAGTTTCACACAACAACGCCGGTGAGATACAAGAAATCTTATTTAACGTCTGTAGTTTGGTAGTTTGGGGTAACATAAAAACATTAAACGAGCTATTTTACCGAAAATGTCCTCAATATTTTTTGGGATTATTCTGCACCAGTCATTTGGATATGGCTAAATCGAACAATAAGACCACTGAATTGCTTCGCATGCAAAACTGAGGTTACTCGGAAATATGAAACATACAGCGATAAATTCCAAATGGGTTGGCAGCTTTAGACCTACTATGTTTATGATTATTACTACCTCTAAATATGTAGAAATCAACATTTTTTAAAATTTTAAATCATCTAAAAATTACATCATTTAACGTTACAATCCACAGGCCGCTTAATGTCATACATATGCAGACGGATCTTTCTTCTGTCGAGTTAGAATGAGTTACGTCCCCTGAGAGTCCTGTGTATCCGCCCTGATATTCTATTATAAGATTGCAAGAAATCTTCAAATGAAAATATACATACATTCAGTGCATCAAATGTTCGTGCACAAAGTCTGTGCAAGTAAGCCAATACACCAGCTGGTTGCTCGGCTAGACATCGAGACTGGAGAGGTATAACATTAAAAAGATTTCGATACACACACCAGACCACACCCAGATTTTAATTCGCTGATTCTTGACCGGAAGAAGAACCTACTTTCGTTATTGGTTCGATCTTCCTTTATTAATCACTATGACATATTTAGATAAACTTAAATTGCGTGAGTTATTATGTAAAAAGTAAAATATCATTATAAAACGAGATCAGGAAGCTATGGCAATATATACGAAGATACTGAGCTGTTTTCAACCTACTTTCGGTTTCATATTTTCTGCCGCCTACATTTTCACGCGCATTTTTTTTTTTTTTTTTTTTGTCGGGGCAAACCGGTGTCACCGTTTGGGATATACTATAATTGTTAGCACTCCATAATAGGTCACTCATGGATACTTTAGCCTTGAGCAAAACCGGTATTCATTATCACCAAGAATTGTTATTGGGGTGGGGGTATAGTGTTAGTCTTTCTTTTCTTTTTTTAAATTATGTTCGCCAAGTTATGTGACCGACTATTTAATTGGGGGTGGCGGGGTGGGGGTGGGGGTCCTGGGAACTTATTAAAAGAAAATTTCCGGTGCCAAAATAGCTTGACAAAAATATTCTTGCTCTAATCTGTAGCAAAAGAACTTATTATATCCATTATATTAATTGAAGAAAATAATTTGTTTGAGGTAAAAGAAAACAAAACATTGCTGTAAGAAAAACACACGTGCAGTAATTCTCGTTTCGTTCATGTTAGCGAGCTTTGTATGACTATCTAGTGTTTTAGTGTTTGGTCACGTGATTCGGCCTCTTCTGTATATATACGGGCCAATTGTGGTTGCGATGGTGGTGTGGTGTGGAGTAATGTGGTATGGAATACTCAGGGGCAAAATAAAAGAATTGCCCTTAAAGTGAAGTGGTTTGGCCATAGATCGCTGAACAGGATAATGCAGAATTGAGGATCTCGAAAGGTTACGGATTAGATCTTTCGTCCACCAGAACAAGGAAGCTTCAAGGCCCATTAGGAAAGCACAAAGATTTTGTTAACCAGTACAGATTCTTATTGACGAACCCTCTGCTCTAATACTTCCTCTCGTTTCGTCTCTCTGTCTATCTTGAAAGAGCGACGACTCTGACCACGATTAGTCGGCAACCCACACCACGACACAGTCGACGACTCAAATCATGACCAGTCGACTAGTCAGACCACATTCAGTCGACGACCAAGAACACGATCCAGTCAACGACTCAGAATACGATCCAGTGGATGACTCAATACTTCCATTCGGTGACATAGAATAAGGTCCATTCAGTGACAGAGAACAAAATCCAGTCGGCAACTCAGAATACGACCCAGTCGGCGACTCACAGCACGATATAGTCGACAACAACAGCGACACAGACACAGACCTGGACATCGACCTAGTCGGTGACCAGGCTGCGAGCTAAAGCCGGAAATACGACAAATCCCAGTGTGATAAGTCGTGGAGTAGCATAAAGAATCAAGATGGCTTGCGCAGGGTCGCCATTAGGCGACTGAATGATTATTCCCTAAACGGAAATAAAGACAGCAACTCCTTTCGACGATGAGATTCGGCGCTTGAGAATGGAAAGACTGACCTCGAATATGAGCGTGGAGACGACCAGGAAGACAAGGGCGTCGTCGAGAGAGTGAATCGCTCCCCGACGACAAATTCATTTCGGTCGACAGGTTAAGCTGACACCTTCTGAATCGACGAATATCAAGAAGATGGCTGATACCACGTCAATAGCCAATGATGAAATGACAACTGTTTTTACTACAATGCAGGCGGCGTTCACAGACAGATCGAAGCTACAGAAAGAAGCGATGGCGCGACTGATCTTCTGCGGAGAACCTTGAAGAGGCCGGTCGTTACTGAGAGGTCAAACACTTCAATTGCTGTCAGTACCTGAGACAAAGTCTTACGCTGAATTGGTTGAGGCTCTAAAACAGATATACGCACCCCCAAACTTGACCGAGTTATACCGAGTTTAACTGAGGAGTAGGGTTCGCAAGAATGGAGAAGCTTTATCAGAGCTTGCGCAATCAATACCGCGGTTTGTGACTCTAGCCTAACCAGAAACGAGTTACCTTTTGGTCGACACGCTCGCGAGGAACAGTTCATTGATGCCCTGGATGATTCTGAGATGTGCCTGTAGCCCTGCTGAACGATGCAGCACATATAACTGTCGAATTAGAGGCGTTTGCATGAGCTGAGCTGGAAGGACATTGAGGTAAAAGACATGTCCGTGCAGTGACAGCACAGGAAGAAGAACAGGGATCAGCTGTCAGAGAATTGAGAGAGGAAGTGTTGGAGCTGACGAAGTTGGTCGCAGAACTTATAAATGAAGTAAAGAATACCAAGCAATCCAGACCGGGTCCAGAGCGACGCAGAAACAGAAACCGTGACAAACTTGTTTGTTACGGATGCGGCAAGCTGCAACATTTCAACAAAGATTGCCCTGCTAAGAAGCCTGGTAACAATAGTTCGCCACTGACCCAACAGTTGGCAGGTTGCGTGAAATATGACAGGACAAAAAGCAAAATCGCAGGAGAAGGAAGAGCACTACTTATCGACTTGGAAAATGGCGTTGGCTGCTGACGTGGGGTTGTATGTAGCAGGCACCATTCAAGGCACTGGTGTCAATCTTCTGATTGATACAAGTGCTGCCCTAATTATCCTATGCAGAGAGGTCTATCGGAGGATCCAACCGGAGAAAAGCCAAATCTGATACCTGTGAGAAAAAGAGTCAGTCTTGCAGACGGTAGACCAATGTCGGTCGATGGGAGAGGACAGTTTGAAGTAAGTCTATATGGGGTTTGTCCAAAACATAAAATGTTACTTGCAGATATTCCAACAGAAGGAATAGTTGGGTTGGATTAGCTCAAGATCGACTCAGGTCAACTCGATGTTGATAAAAGGTCGCCTTTCCCTTGATAAAGAGAACATACCTTGTACGTTTGAAGGAAAAGTAGGATGCACCCGAATAATTTTCACTGAAAAAGTGAACATTCTGCCGATGCACGAAATGATCGTTCCAGGAAAATTAGACAAGCTGCCGTGTTCAGTAGTGCTGGAAACTGGAATAGTTGTACAGCATCAGAAGTTCAGAGAATGTCACGGCATCCATGTCTCGAGGACACTGGTCTTTGGCAAGGAATTGAATTTGCCAATACGATTACTGAATGTGACTAGGAATAAACAGACACTCTAAGCTGGGACAAACATCGCTAGCCTAGAAGTAATCGAAGAAGCCGTCGACTCACAAAGAAGTGCAACCGTTTGTTGGTATCAAAACAGGGAGTCGCATACCAACTCATCTAGAAGAACTGGCCTAGGCATGAAAGGAATCGCTCTCTGTGACACAGGCGAGGTGGATAAGCTGCTCTGCGACTATCGGTCGCTCTTTGGTTTCTCTGATTCTGATCTTGGGGAAACTACAAAGGTGCTACACAAAATTGAAATGGGGAGCACGTGTATGGGAGGTATTTCAGTCGTCGCAAAACTAATAGTAGAGGAAGTTGTCACAAATTCACACAGATCAGAGACGACTGTTTGAGAGAGTGAACTCTTTCGTGAAATGTGTCGACTCAATGGAAATAAAAAAACTAGGACCAGTCCGTACCATGCACAGACCGACGGCATGGCGGAAAGGATGAACCGAACGCAAGAGAGCATGCTATCTGCTCTCGTCGAAGAACAACAAAGAATTTGGGACGAGCACATCCTGTACCTAGCGATGGCGTAGCGCTCAGCAATGTATGAAACACCAGGTTTCACTCACAGTTTCAAGATGATGGAAAGGGAGGCTGATTTTCTATTAGACGTTGTGTTTGGAAGACCACCAGCTCAACGTTACAGCAATTCGCACGAATGGGTTCAAGCGTTAGAAAGAAGATTAGACATTTCCCATAGTTTCGCCAGAGAGAACTTTGCAATACAATATGCGGCTACAAAAGCGCTATTACAATAATAGGACCCGATGGGAACGATTTCAGACAGGCGATCTTGTCTGGTTGTTTTATCCGAAAAGGAAAAGGGGGATTTCGCTGAAATTACGTACATGATGGCATGGACCGTACGAAGTCTATGACAGGCTGAGTGATGTTAACTATTGGGTTAAATGCGGTAGACACGGGAAGCCTCTTATTGTGCACGTTGATCGCTTGAAAAGGTATCAGTGTCGTAATGAAGTCACTGACGGAGCGAGAGGATTGGATTCTGAGAAGTCGGAAAGTATTGGTAAAAGTCTGGGGAACGACGACTTCGACGATGCCAGTCTTGTGGCCCCTTACCCCATCAACAGCGACAATGGAGGGTCATGAACAACTGGTGATGAGCGACACGGGAGACAGAGAAAACTACCAAAGAAGTTGGATGATTTCCATATTGGACTTTTTCTGTTCTGGAATAGTGACTAAGAACGCTTGAAACTGAGATTTTGACTGTTATTCGAACTGGACATTAATTCGTTTTTTGATTATTTGATCTTGTGTTTTAAAGCTTTGATTATAAATGTAAGGGGGCTTTGTAGAGAGGGCTAGGGGCTAGTGTCCTTAGTTCTTGGTCACATGATTCCGTTTGTTCGATATATATATATATATATATATATATATATATATATATATATATATATATATATATATATCTGTGTGTGGGCCAACTGTGGTTGCGATGGTGGTGTGGTGTGGTGTGGAGTGATCTTTTATTGAATAAGCAAGAGCTAAGATAAGACGTGCCCTTCGAGTGAAGTAGTACAAGCCATCCAGACAGAGCAAGCACATTTGGAGGTAGATCACCGAACAGGATAATGCTCAACTAAGGATCTCGAAAAGTTAAGGATTAGGTCTTTCGTCGGTCTGATTACATTCTCCACAGTCCTGCGTGGAGATCTGACAGACACCGATAATAGTTCATGTTTTGGTGATTTTTGGAATTCCCAGTACACTTTTGTTGTTAGTAACCTATCAGATAAAGCGTTGCAAATTCTTGTGATGGAGAATTATCGTTGGTAAGTATGTGTTTCGAATGACAACACAGGAGAGTTTACGGGAAAGTCAAGCAATCAAACTCGCTTACCCAGTGGCGGAAAGTTTGCAACTTGCAGAATAAAAAGTTGCCATGATTTGTGAAGTGAAGCAGTTGCATATAAGTACACAAGCACAAAAATTAAAATCTGATTCAACCGTTTCAAAAGATTGGTGGTCAAATCTGAAATCGTTTATTAGCCCTCATGCTGCAACTTCCATTCCGTATCTAAAGTATAATGGTTGATTAATTACAGAGGATATTGACAAAACTAATATATTTAACAATTATTTCATTGATCAAACTGTAGTTGATGAAACAAACGTTGAAATTTCAACAAAATCCTCATATGCGTATGGAATTAGTCTGAGCTCAGTGGCATTGACACCTGGTGTAGTACATGACGTTCTCAAAAGCCTTCCTTTGGGAAAGGCTTCTGGTCCAGACGATGTAGGTAACCGCATGCTACGTGAGCTGGCTAACGAACTCTCAGCCGCTTTGCTCACTTTTTAACGAATCTCTTAATCAAGCTATCTTTCCAGACTCTTGGAAAGAAGCAAATGTTTGCCCTATCTAAAGAAAGGTGGTCCTTCTATAGTGTCGAACTACAGACCAATATATCTTCTCAATACTCTGACCAACATTTTTAGAGACGAGTTTTCAAATATGTATTCAACCACTTTCGAGACAATAGAATCCTCTCAGAATTCCAATCTGGCTTTATACCCAATGACTCTACAGAGAATCAGCTAACATAATATTATACTTTCTGTCAAGGAGTAGACTCCTCGGCAAAGAAACAGGTAATTTCTTTTATATGAGCAAGGCTTTGGATTGTGTTTGGCATAGAGCACTTGTGCTCAAGTTGAAAGCTGCTGGAATTACAGTCTTTTTAACATACATCGTTGTCCAATTATCCCAGTAAAAGGAAGTAATGAGTGGTACTGGAGTATAGTACTCAGAATGGAGGTCTGATAGAGCTGAAGTGCCTCAATGGTCCGTCTTAGGTCCTCTACTGTTTTGTTTTAAAAATAAATTTTATATATATATATATATATATATATATATATATATATATATATATATATATATATATATATATATATATATATATATATATATGGCATTGTGCAATACGCTATAACATACCTTATTCGCTTATGATACAAATCTTTTCTTATCGTGGTTAACCCCACGGCAACCGCTGAATGTCTCAATCTGTCAATGGGCATACAAATGGTTAGTATATAACCCCTCAAAAACCGAATCCCTGACAATATAAAGCAAAAATAATACACTATTACACTCGCATTTACATGTGCTTAACCATCAAATTGAAGAGGCAGATACAGATAAACGCCTTGGAATTTTTCTTCTGAATGGCTGTACATGGCATAAAGATCTAAGAGGAGGTTTGGTCACGAATAAATGTAATGCATAACTCAGATTTGAGATAGAGAAAAAATCTCTTGAAATTATATACACTACTTTTATCTGGCCTGGTTTAAGATAATTGAACAAAATATGAAACAATCTTATCCTCTTCTACAAAATGGCAACTGACTTAAGTCCTTCCTAATTTTTTGTCTCTGGTTCCTCTAACCGCCAGTGACGTTGAGCACTATAACTTACGTAACGTAAATAACTTCCAAACAATACATGCTAGAACTGGTCTTATTTAAATTAATTTCTACGCCTCTTCTATTCGAGAATAAAACACTCTATCTGTCGAAACTCGTCAAGATGACTCCATTAACAACTTAAAAATAAATATTGAATACTACTACTACTACTACTACTACTAATAATAATAATAATGTATATGTTCCTAGACACTTTTACTGGGGCAGTAGGAAACTGCAGACTGTTCCCTCTCGACTTCGAATAAACTGTCGTTTACTTAACCAGCACGTATTCCTAAAACAATTGTGATTGAATAACCCTTATGTAAACCTGATCTTGTATAAAGCACGTAACACCTTTTATTTTCTTGCGAGTACTACTGCGAACAGGGAAACCGTGGTAGCTCAGTTGGTGTAGCGTCGGATTCGTAATTCAAGGGTCTCGGGTTCAATACACACTCAGGCCAGCCTGGGTCGGCTGCCTCTGTGTGTCCTTGAGAATGACTCTTAGCTACCATTTCCACGGCATGATATTGCCAATAATATGTTAAAAGTACCGTTCAAACCAACAACAACTACTGCGGACAACGTCTTGATCGATGTTACAAAACCGAAAGACCTGTATGTAACTTAACTCTAGATACTCTTTTATATGGGGATGTGTAGTTATCATATGAAGTTAATATTGGTATTTTTGACACCGTACATAAATTGATTGAAAAAACGAAAAGATTCACTCAGATGCTTTCTCGAACATCATACTCGCGTCCACCTACGTGACTGTTCTTAAAACAATGTTATGCTTATAGGAATCAGAAGGCTATTGTACCCACTCTAATTGGCTCCACGAGAAAGTAGTATTCTCGATATATATATATATATATATATATATATATATATATATATATATATATATATATATATATATATATATATATATAATGAAGCCTCTTTCTATTAATTCCCTTCTTTTTCTCTTCTTTATATCTTATTCACACTTACAATCGATTTATCGATTTTCTTTCTTCATGTTCTATTCTTGCCGTGCCGTAATGCAAATGTTGAGGTCAATGAACTTCTCTGCAGAATGAAACAGTAGAGGGTAGACCACAGTTATGGTGCACTAGTTAAAATTGCATAGTAAAGATTTTTTGGCGTGGGTACAACAACAAATACAATCAAAATGACTGATTAATTAAAATGCCATAACTCTCATTACTGTATACTCTAGAGCATGCACTATCGTATTACTAAAACCTTACTACTGGCGCAAATACTATCAACTACTTCATAAAACACCATAATTACTGGTGCACTTTTCCTTACCACTGAGATAAAATGGAAAAATCACAATACTAAATAATTGGAAATACATGGCACAAAAGAAATGATGCAGCCAAGCTATAATGTGGTCAACTCAGCTGTCTTCAGAGAAGTGATAGAAATATTAAATTAGTTCAACATAAGAAGCAACAATCTCGTTTTCAAAAGATAACATGTATTTGTTTACAAATTTTAATGGGATAAAAGCGTGGTCAATATTAGTTGTGATACAAAACAACATTCAAGAAAATACAAAAGTTGATTTGCCTATTTTAAACATAAAAAGACGTGCTGAAATGTTTCAGGAAAGATGATGATTACAGATTACATTCAATTATGAAAACACTGAGTTAAGCAGCGTAAACCAGACAGCAAGATGATCAAAACTGTGCAGTTTTCTAATGGATTACATTATTATTTGATGTGGATAAATACATACATTTGTATTTAGCTCAAATTAATGCACAACACGAAGATCTCGTCAACTATACAAGGTAAATATACAATGATTTGTCAAAACCGAGATGGAATTTGCGGAATACAAACTAAGAAATCATTCATCCGTTTGAAAGGAATGAAAAAAATATTGCAAATTGTTAGCTAATAAAAGTGCCAGTTATTCATGTTGATCACTCCAAAAGACAATTTTGTCAAGCGTAATGTACTCTCTGGATATTTTGATACCCTTTTAAATGACTGACAATGAACAGAATTTAAGGCACTTTTACTATGATCCCGAAAGTACAATCGCTTATACAAACATCACTCAACTGTGGGAAAAAAATAAAACTGATCAAAATCAAATATGCTAAATTGAAAGAATGATTAACTGAACAATCTACATACACGTTATACAAGCAAGAGAGAAGAAAATCCCCAACAGAAGGGTCTATTTTACTCCAGTTGATGACCAGTGGCAACCAGACATTATTGACATGCAAGGGTATCAAACATACACCGATGGCATGACTCGAGATACATATAAGGCAAAAATGAATTTGACAAAGTTGTAAAAAATGCTGAAAATAACAATGCTCAGTCACCCAAATACAACAAGATAAAACCAGCACTTTGTACAACCGAATGCCAGATATGCTTTGTGTCTGTTCGATAGTTGTCTATATTTTACAGGTAATAAATAACATGTCGAGAGGAACAAAAAACATTATTAACTTTGTTTGCAAAGCGGCACTTAAGTCTGTTCTAGCTGTTGCATGTTTGTAAAAAAAACTAAACTTTTCACAATTGGTCAACCAGCAACAATGGACATTGAACAAATGTAAAAGTTAATTATCTCATTTACACTCAGTTACTTCACAACTGACAACCTGATACCACATGGACTTTTACCTGACAAAATTGTTAACACCATACAATCTAGTTTAAAATCCAACATACATTGTTAACTTTTTCGTTGTATATATAACATGTCTAACGAAACATAAAAGTCATCAACACAATTTACCACGCGATATTAACCTCTGCCCTCGTTGTTGAATAAATCATGCTTTCAAAGAAAATATCGAAGTTTAGAATTGGTCCTCCATCAACAATGGATGTTAAAAATGTCTTCAAGCAGAACATTCCAGTTTCTTTTGCCAAATTTACAACAGACTACCTGACAGAAAATGGACTTTAACCTGACAAAATTGCTACACAATTGATAGAATTTGTTATTAGGTAAATAGCGTACGAGGTGATTGAAAGGGCAAAACAACGTGTTCGATGAGTTACAGAGATCGAACACTAGAAAGTCGTGATACAAAAATACAGAACAATATACAAAGTCTTGAAATGGTCAGAGGCAAGTATGGAAACAGTTTTAGCTGGTGGATTGTGCTTACTGAAATAGCTACTGATATAGTTGTTGAACTAATCTTCACAGGATTTAGCAAGGTGGTCAATGGAATTGTTTCAAAGACTTTGAATGAAAAATTTATTTGTAAAAAAAGTTTTGAAATATGATGAAATAATAACACCAGCCATAAATAAATTGAACAGTATCGATCAACTGACAATCAAATCGATCACTGATAACAAGATAAGCTACGATGAGTTCCTTTTCATCGTCAACGAGTACAATGAGAAACAGAGTCATGAACATTACTGGCGTGAATGACAAGATCATAGCTAACACTAAAAAGAATGTTTTAACTGAGATAGTCCAAAAGATGATGAAGTAAAAACAAACTGAATGTGAACGATAGTACGATTAAATCATGAAAACAACCTACAATCTATCAATGACAGATTTGAATGATAGATGTTACATTCACCAAATTTACAACAAATTACGTGCCGAGTTTGAAGGATCTAAAACAGATACAAAAAAGTACATTGATCAACAGGTTGTCAAAAAATCGATGTGGTGCAAGGCAGGATTGACGAAATAGACACACGGATGAAGAGGCTGATAAAAGATTTGATTGATTTTAAGAAAACGTTTATTATATAGCTTGATATTCATTTAAAGCAGGAGGAAATAAAAAAAGACACTCACAGTAAGTGGTATCCTTGATAGAGTTAACACTGAAATAGAGGCTGTTAAAACTGAAATCAACAAAAAGAACTCGCGTTAAGTGGTAACAATGCAGAAAATACTGAAATAAACGCAAACATAGAGGAATTAAAAATTAAATATGGAAATGGGTGTAAGAAGCGTTGTATTGAGAGTTATGAAAGATGAATTGAAAAAAGAAATCGATAAAAACAAAAATAAGTTTGAGGAAAAAACTAAACTAATGCCTGGATGTATATTGCTTTACGATTTTCGTGTTGAACAGGGACAGAACTCTCTCCATGCAGATGGTACTGAAAAAGGCCTAAGATCAGAAGATGTAAATAATATTGCACTCGCTGACCTTAGAGAACTTGTGAAAGGGTTGTTAAAAATGTCTCAGGCTAAAACTACACCTCAGACATTAGTTAATATGTATGGATATACCTATGCTTCATCACGTTTTGCTGAGTGCACATTACAAACAAGAAACGTTTCACAATACCATGTAATTAAAATAAAAAGTTAGGCTCATACACAATTTTTAGCAACGTAAATTTTGAAGATCTACTTTCTTTTTTCAGTGAAAGTGTTAATTTTTACGCTCGGTTAGAGGTAAACAACCAACGTACTGCTTACATATTAGAGCTAAAAAGGAATCCGTATATAAACGTTACAGTGTATAAGAAACACGTAAATACTACCTGGTAGAGAACAATGCTTTAAAATTTAAAACTGGATACTTCCCAAAAGCTAAAACAAAACCTGGAAGCCGTATACAAATGTGCTACTGTTAAAAACAGATCAATAAATGGTTACAACAGCAGTAATGACTGGAACAGCAATAGCTAATGGTTTAGCATTTACAGGAAGCAACTATCTGTTCACGTTATTCACGATGTGGCACTGGAGGAGTATAAGAGAAAAATTTAAAACTTAACTGAAAACAGACTAAGACGCTGGCCTACTCGAATGAAAGATTGACAGAGTATGTATTGGTCACTCAGTACTTGAACAATCTAGATGATGCTTTTTCTCTGTATTCGTCAACTTGTAGTGTTGATGATGGTAGGCATGGTTTAAATGATACACCCAAACTTGAAACACAAAAACAACCTAAAATGGATGATTTTTTTTTTACCAATCTTTAAATGAACAAGTTAAATACGAATAGAGTTTCATCGCAATTTTGATGGGTTTTAGAGTGTTTGTTCCTTACATGTTTTGTAGGCTTTATCTTAGCACAGTAAGTAGCAAATATATCAACGTACGATAAATACATAACATAAGCAGGAGAAGATACCTCAGGGAATTAAATGCCTCAATCAAACACATCATTGCATCACTCGCACTCCCAACCGCATTAAATCAGTACAAAATTTGCTAGTTTGTATAGCAAAGCTAAGCACATATATCATGATTGTACCTGGCAGTGTTGTCGTGTCTTTTGACATGATGGTGAAAGGAGATGCTAACAACGCGGTTAACAATTTGGGAAGAAAGTTGATGAAAGATATAACCATATCATACGGAAGCGATGATCTGTTCAAGTTAAATCACTACAACATTTTCACTAAGTACAAAGATTTATGGTTAACTGTGTGAGTTGGAATAAACAGAATTAAGTAAAGTATCACGAGTGAAAAATTGAGGAAGTTGAGATCAGGTTCAGCTAGCGCACAAATACTAGTACTGAAGCTATACAGTTTATAGTGTTTGGAAAGAAATTTAGGATACCGACTTCTAAATGCTAACAGATCATTGTCCACTGTATCCATGCGCTCTTCCAAAGGATATAAGATTCAACATTACATTCCCCAAAGTGGCTGAAGTTATTGAAGGTACTGACCAGGACTACGAAATGGAAAATATTAGTCTGCAGTTTTGATACCATTACAGCTGAATCAACTGCTCAATTGGGGAATGACAAGTACAGAAATGGGCTCGCTTTATTTTATGACTGTGTCATCAGGGACAGAATCATAGACATAACAACAAATAAACCTTTAACGAACATTATTCTTGATTCTGCCATAATGAGCTTGTTACTGTGCAAGTAATATGTGGAGAAAGTGGTCCCGAACAGTTTTACAACTCGTTAATAGAGAAGATATTGCTGTGGATGGAAGGTCTTCCAAACATGGTTTAATTCCCAGAGCTTTCAATTGAGGCAACAGTTTACAGAAGCTACTGAGTATTTCTTCATGAGCAACAAGGAGACAGAAATGACCAACGTACGTGTCAATAATTATTACACTGACATTTATTGCATCTGGCTTGATTTCCCATTACGATAACAGAATACACGATAGGTATCTTACATTAGTCGATGTTCAACAAGGTATCCATTTTCAATTCAACAGAAAAGAAAATGTTGATGCTCACAAAATGTATATCTATTTCATTTCAGGTTAACATTCAAAATAATCAACTGAAATAAATTCTCTTTTAAATATGTATAAATGTATTTCAAAGAACCACAAAACACGATCATTGTCGAGTGACTAATTGCGATAAAACATTGTTTACACTAAATCTTAGAGACTGAATGCAGTTTTTTTCGATCACGTCGTTATCATTTGTCCAACTTTTCTGTGCGACAAGACATACGATAAAAAGTGGATATTCAAAGATAACAAAGTGACCATGATAGATCCAGAAGATAACTGGGATAAGTGGTTTGGATTATGTCGATAAGCATCAAGGAACCAATATTTTTTTTCTTATTTATTACTGTGGGAATCTTGATGACGTAAGAAGAAAGCGATTGATTTAACCATCCGAGTTTTCAGTTGTAGAAATTTTAAAAAATCTGGATGGGTGATTGTGCAAAAATACAAATCTGTGATAAAAGATGTCAGAGAGAATACAAGGTTTCTGATTGTCTTTTTCCGCAAGGACTGAATGGAAGGAAAAAGAAAGCAATATAAACTATCTTTAGTGAAAATTATCTCACCACAGATGATGTACATGGAGATTGTAGATACTTCGAAACAGAACAGAAGAAACAAACTTTAGGTGAGACTCCAGTTTCTTTTTTAATTGAAGGTATTGATGAGACCGTAAGGTAAAGTATTTACGTTGTCAAGCAAAAACTTCTTGTCGTTATACTTAGACAAAGCTTTATTCTTCATTGTGATGCTGTACATTTGACAATTGTATTACCTAAATAAATTATTACCTGGTAAACTTCCTTGCTATTGAATAAGCCATCATTGTACACCTCAAATTGTACATTCTTTTTTAATACACATTTGTTTTATTCCTATTGCAAACGTTATCTTATCGCTGTCAGTCCTCTATGAATATAGTTTTGCCCTTGACCCACAAAATTCTCTGATCGATGCACCATTTAATTCATCATTGGAAACATTGGGTGTCTTTGATTCATTTTACTGTCCTTGCGATACACACTTGTGTTGTAGAACATTATGTCATCCGTCACTTCACTGTAAAAGTTGTACGTCATAATGAATCTGTGTCAGTAATGAGTAGTTTCATCCTATCACCGTATTTGCGCTTTAGCTTGGTGTAGCACAGTTCATACAACAGCTTTTTGGATAGCTCTGGTAGAGTAAATCCACATAGATAGGTTCAGTTAGTATGATCTTTTTGTTTTCATACTATCAAGTACTAAGTCATTATCTATTATTGTCTTCCTGACAAATGTCTTTTTGACATTTAAAAAATTAATTTTTATCCATATTTTAACTGTTCTTTCCCCATTTGCTTTCTAAACATTGAATTAATCATTAGTTTGAAAAAGTATTTTTCTAAATCATTGACAGTTTTGTCTCCAAACTTGTATTGTACACTATCCATAATTTCAGCCAATGTTACTGTATAAACAAGACAACTCTGTATATCGCTTTTACTTACAAACCCAACTGCAGGTAAAGCTTTAGGTTTCTGTATTGTATTACAGACTTGTTTTCAATTTTCAATGTACACAATAGTAAATCATTTATCAATATTTTTTGCAAGCAGAATATACCATTTTCGTCAAGACTTAATTTCTCTGGAGATAACGGTAGACCTTGATATGGTCGTGTAAATGTGTTGTCATATCCTAATCCACCTTTGAAATCCACCATGTATCACTAACATCAGGGATGTTAAACAAGTTGTTCACTACCCACATAATTTGTGCATCAATAGCCCATCTTAAGTGTTTACCTGGCATGTATTGTATCATTGCCCAACCATATAAATCGATGGCTTCAGATGCATGATATATAACCTTAATCAGACTTGTCCTCCCCTTGTGACCTTGACCTTTCGAAGTCACCATCACTTTTCTAATATTTATATCTTCACAGTATTTGTTATTTGCCTAGGCGTATCTTTATAGAATCATACTGTTACCACTTCTAATATCACTCTCAATCATGTGAAACATGTCACAGTCTCTTAAAAGTTCAAGTTATATACCTGATATTTATTAACTAGCATCATGAGCTAAATCAGGTGCACTGTAATAGTGTGCTGGGTCAAATGTGTAGTTTGCTATGTCACATAGCATTAGTGTGTCTTTCTTCACGTAATAGTTGTGAAGGTGACCTATTGTGTTCAATTTGAAATGTGACCTCACAACATGAGCATACTGGTAATCGTTATCTTATATGTTTGAATCACTCATACTTGTGTAAAACTGCTATTTGTGTCGTGAACCTATCTACTATAAAACCTTTGCTGAATGAAATGTATTTTACCTTATTGTTGGGTTTGAGTTTTACCTAATCATCTTGATCATTTTTAGAAGCGTCTTGATGAACCGACGACTATCATAACCAGACAAGTTATGATTTAATACCTTCAAAATTGCAATAAATATAAAGACTTTCAATTATTGATGATAATTTCTGAATGTGACAACTGATCAGGCATGATATCTATCCAGTTGTCTATGCTCAAAGAGTCTTTTGTGATTTTATAACTTTCCTGGTGTATTGAAAAATTCATGCATTTTTTTTACAGCTGTTTTTCTTCCTATCATGTTAGTTTATTTGTGATATCATCATCCTGGAAAAATCTTTTTCTTTTGCCAACATAATGGTATTGTTCCATTCCATCAAACAGAATCCACATTGCAGATATTTTTTCTATGGTTCAGTACTTTGCTCCCATTTACGACTTTTTGTGTTGCTAATTTCAAGCAGCTCTTTATGCAGAGATGCTGCCATGATTTTATCTAAAGGGGGGAGCTCCCCCCTTGTCACCAAAATAAGGGGGGAGTAGAAAAAATGAGGGGGAGGAGGAAATGGCAATAGTTCAGTATTTACCTACACATAATTATCCATCTCTTTCTTTCTTTCTTCATGCTCTGTTGAAATCTAAATCCTCAAAAGAGGTCTCCTCTAGTTGTATAAGCATTAATCTGCTTCATTCCTGAGCCTAATTTGAGCCTTATCTGTGTATGAATATTGTTCTGTACTGATAACCCTCTTTCACATATGCATAGCTAGCTAAGCCAGCTTGAACAAGTTGGAAAAATGTTCTTTATGGTTGCTATGTAAAATTTTCAGCAGCTCAGAGGTATTGTCTCTTTGATATCTATGTTCCAAAATAATATTTTTCACTAACAATAGCTCTGCCAAAGTTTCATTTTCCTGAATCAGTGCTTTACTGACTACTACATGTATGCCAAATTTCTGATCTGTTCCACAATTTTGTATTAGGATTTTAAGTCCATCAATGCCATAGTCAACTTGTTCAGACAGAGTTATTCTGATTAAAAATAAATATCCCTACTTTTTAATTTCTTTTTAGATTTTTATTTATACAATTTATCTTAACCCTTTAGATTGCTGTTTAGTTTTGTACCACAAGATCCCTCAATGCAGAATTGTTTGAGAAAAGAAAGGAAAAATTGCACTCTACTTTTAAATTGCTTGTACTTCAATTAGGCTTATTATTCTGCTGTTTTGACATTTAATTTCGAAGGACCGCTTAATAGGAGGTTGACCGGCATACCGTCTGTTTTTGTCCATCCAGCATGTACTTCGAACGCTTATTCAACATCATTTTCTGGTTCAAAATTACTCACTGGTATTACCAGTAACACTTTCCGGGCTCCGTTAATCTCATATACTTAAAAACTTTAAAATTCATTGTCATCATCGCCATCATCGGCCAGTATTTGCCGAACTAAATCGTCATCTGAAGATGAACCATGTTGCGAATCAGCCATTTTGGATTTTCTATGGATCCTTACTTTAAACAAGCATTTGTAAAACTTCCATCATGAATGCAACGTTAAAACTCGACAATGCTTGTTACAGGGCCCAATATGCCAATCAAATTTAGTTTAACAGCCGTTCATATCAAGCTGAACGATGTGTAAACTGTTGCCTACCGGAAAAAGACCGATAAGGAGACAAGCGCAACGAGACTTCTACTGGCGGCGCGACTTATGCCCCGACAAGCACTTTAAGGGTTAACAGTTAAATAAAAATTGTCTACTGCACATAATTCATTTAAACTAATTTGCGGGAGTTCTCGCACATCACTGCTTTCCAAGTGCGCGCCCTGGCATCATCTCTTGTTATGCAAGTCATACATGGGACCAGCACCTTCCTGTCGCACCTAGGCTGCATCATTCGTACAGATGGTAGTTAATTTTGCTTTTTTCTAAATCTGTTTACTATTGTGTTACGAGACTCCCAAGGCATGCACTTAGCACAAGTACAGCTCCCCCCTAGTGCCTTTCTTGCTCAATAGGTTGTTTCAAAGCAGTACATAACAACTTACTTTTTTTTTATTGTTTCGAAATTAAAACAATCACTTAGTGTTTTTGATCTTTATTTGTGTGGACACCTCCTAGATATGATAAACTAGCAGGCCTATGACATTACAGGTTTTTTATGTTTGTCTTCTCTCCCCCCCCCCCCCCCCATCTGTATTGTGGGTATTTTCGAGAAAAAAAAGATAGTAACTTCCATTGTGCCTAAATCAGTTATATATTTTTACACTCAGATTATTCTCTATATTCTTACTATTATTGATATTATTATTTTGGGTTCGATTTGTGTCATTTTCAGTTTTGTCTGCCTGGTATTGTTCTTCTGCTGTCTGTTGTATTCCTGATTTTGTTTTTGTCTTGTTTGTTATATTTCGTCTTGTTACTTCTGTAAGCTTTAATTTCTGTATTGTTCTATTTTTATTTTAGGTTTTCCCTTCCTGATTTGTTTTTCCAAGGATATCTGCTTTTGCTTATTTTCCTGGGGTCAAGATCTTTGATTTTATTCTAACTTGAAAGGGTCACCTCTGATGGCTAATTATAAACCCATGTATATCTTGTTTCGTCGGGCACTCTGCTTGGGTGTAAAGGTTTCTGGTGTTTCTCCTTCAAAAACACCTTTGAAATTTCCGCCCCCCCCCCCTAGAATCATATTGCCAGATTGCTCTTCCATGCCATTTTCCATTTCTGAGATGTCCCCCTCATTGAATTCTATCTCCACTTGAGGGTTTTCCTCTTCCTATTGTGTTTGTGGTAAAGCTTATATTGATTTCTTTTTCATTTTGAAAGTCATCCTATTCCAGGCTATTTGATGGGTGCGGGGTGTTATCCCCGTCTCCACTTTCATTTTGATTTTCAAATTGATTTCTGCCTTCTATGGCTTCTGTGTCATATGATACTATTGGGGGTGTGTGTCTGCCTTTGCTGTGCATGTTGTTTCTTGTTTTTGGGTAATAGCTGGGTTTGCACACTCTTTCACATCATGCCGCATTTGTTTACATCTTGGGCATGGCCTGTTGTACATACATCTGAAATATCATGTTTTCAAACGAAAACCCGTTAGATAGAAAAAAAGCAGCAGAAAACGAAAAATCTTCCTTTTGTCCACAGATAAGGAATACATTACAAAAGTCGATAGGGAAATGTTTTTAAAAAGCACATATTAAAATGTACCTTTATAGTTTTCATGGTATTTTCTTGAATTCATTCTATGGATAGCAATATTTCTGATTACAAGAGATATATTAAAAAAGAAGTAGACACAAGAATTAGACCAGTGGAATGTTTGATGATGTTATTTTGATAATGAACTAATTGCACTTTCATACTATATTTTCTCTGATTCACAATTGCTACCAAAAAATCAAAAAAGGAGGAGCATGTTCGTACATGCAGTTAGCCTGGACAGAATTTCTGATCTGGGTGATTACTAGATTAGTAATAAGAAAATTGTAACATTGCAAACATAAAAAACAAAACAGAAAAACAAATGAAATTTTCAATGGAATGGAGAAAAAAAAAATCAGAGAACAAATGGACGAAATTTACACAGAAGAAGAATCAAGAAAAAGAAAAGATACGTAGGTTCTAAATACTGTACTTTTAGTTCATGTCTATCAATAATGGGATATTCTGTTGTACGGGATATTCTGTTGTATCTGTTTGCCTTTGAGGATATCTCAGATTCTTTTCTAATTAGTCTAAAATTCAAAAGCAATAGATAGATCGATAAATGCAAATAAATCATTTAAAACAAAGGACTAGGGACTCTAGATCTCCGTAATGGCCTCAGAATACCTTTGTCTTTAAAAATTCGTTTTATTTTTCATATTTATCGCGTGCGATGACGTCGTCGGCAGCCGCGCGTGAGATGTAGAAACGGAAAATGTGAAAAATTCATCTGAATACAATGTATTTATGCAAATTAAACTATTCCCGCAGTCATGAAACAACGAGAAACTTTCAAAACGTTTTCCTTATTAGATAAGTTGTAATCTCTGAAAATTGTATGTTGTTTCACTCATGCGGGATACATTAAATTTAAAGAAAATGGTTGGATTCTATGGCAGATATTACTGGTCAACGGGTATTGGTGCGATGTTGAATCCAATATATAAAATCAGTACTTGAAATTGTTGATTGCATGTAACTTACAGCTCCTAGAGGAAACAAAATTTATTTTAAAAAAATATGCAAGAAATGTATATAAAACCGAATGTGTCGTTATAAATTATTTTGATACCGGATCAGCTGTATATTCTCAAAACATCATACAGTACATGGCAACAGTGACGCTTTTTTCACAGCAACAGTTTACAAGGTATGTTATTTTCATTTTACAATTATTATGCCACAATAAATGAGTAAAGTTTGAAATTAAATGCAGTTTTACTTTATCAGACACACATATTCTTTAGAAATTAAGGAACGCGTTCACGGTTGAAATATTTCCAGGAGGTGTTTATTTGCAGACGATATGTTGTATGACGTTACAGACAATCCAGCTTGGTTTATAAAATATTTGTATCAGATTGGTATTTTGGACAAATATTTCTCTATA
Organism: Margaritifera margaritifera; assembly: GCA_029931535.1. Classification (NCBI taxonomy): domain Eukaryota; kingdom Metazoa; phylum Mollusca; class Bivalvia; order Unionida; family Margaritiferidae; genus Margaritifera; species Margaritifera margaritifera. The sequence goes on along the minus strand of JAQPZY010001271.1, from coordinate 265,474 downwards.
AGAGCATTATTTACAGTGGTACGCAATATTGTGAAACTGTTGTTAATTCATTTTGAATTTTGTTGGTAAAAAATTACAATCATAGAAAGCGATTGACATACATGTGCATGTAGACACTACTGTATAGAGGGTCTGAAGCAGTTGCCGCACAGAACCAGTTAGGTCTACCGCACGTCCATCACTTTATTAAAGACTCTATGTAGTACAATTTGAAATGGCAGAATAAATAATTAACATTCAATATAAGGTACGTTTTGTCTCTGCAGCGCTTTTAAAATTACAGTGACGATGTGCAACATTTAGATTTTTTGTGACGATAATTGTATGGTGAAATATTCATGTATTTGCTATGTTGTTAGCTCATTTGAATTGGAATTGGTATCGACAAGGGACATGATGTCAGTATTCTTCTTACCGTACATTACCCATGTGAATGTCACCGCATTTGTTTGTTTTTAGGGGTAATGGTAGATAATGTTTCAAAATCTGCTAAAGTGACATTCCCCCAACCCGAAACCAATTTGAAACAAATAATATTGCGAGCGCGTCCCTTGTTGATCATTACTTCTCATGTCAGTTCTGGACAAAAAGTGTTATTGATTGATTACACTCAGTGATATGGATGTTTTGAAAACAGAACTAGCTTTGCAAAGAGTGTTAACATGCACTGTATTTAAGTAACTGTTTTTGATCGTAATTTTGTTTTCTCAAATACATACTGTACACTTTATTGTGCCTACTCTCAAGTCAATTGTGAATTGGTTGTGTATCAAGTAGCATGTGCTAGGCTAACAGTATCAGTATCACAGCGGATTTTATAAGATTTTATTTTATTTTATGCTAGGCAGTGAATTACTGGATTTTCCGAGTAAAATAATTGTGTTATTTCACTACATTGATAACATTATAGCTAAGAACTTTCAAACTTTTTATAAGACGCTTGCGTGGTGTAAAGGTTAAAATGGCTGATTCGCATCCAGGCGAACCGGGTTTAGATCCAGCAATGAACAAATATTTTATTTTTTCATTTTCTTTTCATCTGCTGTATTACCTTGAATTGGGAAGGAGCATTATGTAACTACTGATATTTTATGTGCAAATATACACAAAACAGAGCAGAACATAAACGGTAAACTGCTGACATTATCGCGCGGGATGCAGTAAGAAATCAGCTACTTCAGTGTGTTATACAAATTGCTAGACAATACGCTTGAGCATAAAATAAAAAGAATATTTGCTTGCTCCAAGTGAATAACGGATATATTTCATGTAGTGGGTGAAAAACTTAAGTATTTTCACCCACTCGATGAAATATATGTTATTCACTCGTTTCAAGCAAATATCCTATCTTTCACTTCAAGGATTTTCTATAGGGTTGATGACAATTTTTTAAAAATTTGGAGCAAATTAAAATAATTTTTCTTCCATTGGTGATAATGTTATATACACGTAGTACTACATAGCATCTTAAAGTAAGTGTGTTATGTAAAGATGCACGGAAAACTTAAAGCGCTCCCATTGGGGTACAAAAAAAAACAAAAAAAAAATGAACGCAATGAAGATGAAAATATATTTTTTCTTATGGATGTGTTGTTGATATTTGCAGAAGTCTTTTGTCAAAGTCCTTTAGTCCCCGTGATTTGCTTCGCTCGTTTTTTCAATGATTTTCGCCCGTAGTTTGCAACGATGGTCCAGAGAGAGAGAGAGAGAGAGAGAGAGAGAGAGAGAGAGAGAGAGATACACTGTGGTAAAACTGATAAACTGATATGTTGAGAGAGACCAACTGAGAGAGAGAGAGAGAGAGAGAGAGAGAGAGAGAGAGAGAGAGAGAGAGAGAGGAGCTGCCTTAGGACATTTTAATATTTAAAAATAATGTTTTTAGAACCCTAATATAGGTAAAAAAAAAAGAAAAAAAGATTACAGTATGTGTGTGCCTCCTAACCAAGAAATTTACCGTACAGTCTCGACAGGCTATATTGCAACTTTGTATCATTGGTATTGTGAACACTGTGGATAAACCCCATGAAAAGTGTAAGCATACCATTACGACCCAGGTTCTTGTTGGTTACTTGGATTAAGTTCAAGTTCAAGGGTGTCATCCAGTTCAAATTCTCTCTCTCTCTCTCGCTCTCTCCATAGATTTCCACTTATGTGTGCCCCTTATGCATGAGAGAGAGATAAAGGGAAAGCAGACGGGATTTCCATGAAATTGTGTACCATGTTTAATTCATTTAGAAAACGGGGATTATTAATATTTTTTCTCTTTATTTTCTTATGTCGATAATGATTAATAAGTGGAAATTCATCATTGATCTAGAGAGTATAGAAGCAATAACCACTGTTGAAACCATGTTTATATGTGCGTATTCATGCACCATGGGCGGATCACAATTTGATATACCAACAGTACTGGTTTATCAAATTGCTTTATACCAACACCTTGAAAGTCATGTTATTTTTAATGTATGTGTGTGGTATATATATATATAAAATCAACAAGTGCCGAAAAATTAAAATTTGCATGCATGACGTCATTAAAATAACGATGACGTAATGGAACCAGAAGTAACGTCATTTTATATAGGTAAACTTTTGGTGCCTCCAGCATACACAATTTGATTGAATTCAACAAAATTTTTATTATTCTGCACAAAATGCATCCTAAAGAGTCTTTGTACAAAACTTAGAGCTTTTGGTAATTGGGCCAAATTTGACCCTTGTAGTACCTAGTCCATTGAATCATTTTGTAACCATGCATTAATGCGATTTAGAATCTGATTACATACACCAATAGAAGTTCTGAAATTATACATGAATTAAATATATTACGTGGTGAAAATTGCATACTTTTTCAAGTTTATAATCAAAGGAAGTATTTTAGAAATTGTCTCTTATGATATTGAACATACTCGTAATTTTACAAATTGCCAATATATCTCCTTCACTTATATAGCTACATATATACCTCAAAATTTGAATGAATATGCTGACTTTTGATATAATCTTAATTTTGTATAAAAAAAACTTTCAATTGTTGGTGTGAAATCTTATTGGACTGACAATCTCGGATTATATTCCAGAATGTTAGATCTTCAACAAAAGAAACATCATTGTAAAGTGTTCAAATGATGCTGATTTGTCACCCACTTATGGCAACTGTTACTAAAAACAGATAAACCTTTAAACATCAGCTAAAAAGACCTCTGACAGAATTTGACCAAATTTGGCAAAAACCATAGTTGACATGTATTGAATTGGTCTATCAAATGACAATATGGGTTGAAAGAAAATGACATGAACTTTAGTATTATATCTTTATTTCCTTCTTAAAATATTACTGTCAAAATTATACAATTCCTCCTATACTGCAATTATGTTCATTTGCAATTCTCACTATATCATGGTTCAGTTTATAATGCTGTTCTCACTATACTGTGGTTCGGTACATAAGACAGTTGGAGGTTATGAACCCTAACTACCATGTTATAATGAGGGACAACTGTATTGCTATTATATATTGTGTTTGTTCTTATTCACATGTCTCTCCCAATGCATGTTAGTGTTGTTTTCGAATTCATACTGTACATGTATTCTGTGTGGTGTGTAACAATACTGTACATGTATTCTGTGTGGTGAGTAACAATTGAACAGAATCAACTTAAACATACCCTACTGACAATATACAATCCTTAACCTTCATGATAATATCTATTATAATGTCCATGAATAGATATAGTTAAAATAGGTATTCCAAATCTAGTACTCTTGAAGAACAATAAACTTGAAATATTCTTCAAAATTGTATTTTATTGCATATTTGTATGCCATAAATTGAATACATTCACTGATTTACTGTATTAAGTAATGCAAGAACAATTGGGAAAAATTAAATCAACAGGGCTAACAATAAAACAAATGCATAACAAGCAATGACATTTGATTAGTTTCTGGACTGCCACTCATCACTGAACCCAAGCATGACTTTCCAGATGATACATCATGATGCACTGTCCAAAAAAGAGTGTCGCAAAAAAAGCACCACTCATGGTCATAAAATTGATGAATTCTTATTTATATCAAATATAAAACTTAAAGATTGAATAAGTAATATCTACTGTATTTGATGAAAAAGTACTCAATAATATACTAATTAATTGGTTGTAATGAACTTCAAACATGACTTCTGGTATAATTACTTCAAAACAAGTTACTGAGATACATATAAAACAGAATAATACATGTAGGTGCCATTACAACATTTTCTAAAGAAGCAATCTCAAATTAAGTCTCTACATGGACTGTTGAATTGGTCTGATGTAGGAAGTATTTAAGATATTATGCATACATTTCTTAATAGTAAACTGCATGCTATTATATCCTTAAAAACTTGATCCTGTTATCAACTTTATCATGTCTGACTGTTCATACCGTCTGTACTTGTTTATAAGTCAGGTCCAACTGCAAACAATATCGACCTTGATCTGCCATTACATAATGCACCAGCAGATCAGGTTCTTAACAAACTGCATAGACCCAGATCTGCTGGCGCATTATGCCACATCAGATTTGGGTCTGTAAAGATTGTAGTTTAATCTTACTTATAAGCTAGTGTATATGGTATATGCAGAGTTCTCCTCAGGCTGATCTGGCATGATGGGTGTGCTACGCTTGATTTTGGAAACCAAGGTGTCGCTATGCTTTCATACCCATGCTAAGCCTAAACTGCCTTTATTAGGGTAAAGTGATAATTTTTCAAACTGAGAAATCTCAGATTGATTATACTCCATTTTATCGCTTATTAAAGTAATTTCAATCAGGATTGGTTTTCATGAGATGAGAAGACAACTAGCTTGTCAAATCCCCAGCAGCTAAATATAACTAGCTTGTCAAATCCCCAGCAGCTACATATAACTAGCATATCAAATCCCCTGCAGTGTCATGTAACTATCATGTCAAATCCTCAGAAGCTACATATAACTAGCTTGTCAAATCCCCAGCAGCTACATATAACTAGCATATCAAATCCCCTGCAGCTATATATAACTATCATGTCAAATCCCTAGAAGCTACATATAACTATCAATGTCAAATCCCCAGCAGCTACATATAACTATCATGTCAAATCCTCAGAAGCTACACATAACTATCATGTCAAATCCTCAGAAGCTACATATAACTAGCATGTCAATCCAAAACAGCTACATATAACTAGCATGTCAAATCCCCAGCAGCTACATATAACTAGCATGTCAATCCAAAGCAGCTACATGTAACTGTCTCACACCAATATTTACAAATGATATCTACCATTTGCACAAGTGCTCTTATCTCCTTGAACCAGATTTAACTGTCAGCAACTCTCTGTACAAAATCCAAAATTATTTACTAATTGAACTGTTGGCAGGCTGATGGAATGAAACAAACAGTTCAATAATATTCCACACAAAATTCTGCTTCCAAGTTGTGTCCAGCAGTAATGTTGGTAATGGTGCATAAAGGAATAACTGAAGCGTTCTGAAAAGAGCATTGCACTGTGAATGACATTATGGAAGAAAGTAAAGGGATCACTATGAATAAACTTATTCCAGTTTACTTTATTCATAATTGGTCTGAAATTGCATTCCATTAACTTTTAGTAGTCCCATAGCATTTGACAAAGAATACACATTTATTTACATAATGAACTGTACAAGTAACTTGGTACTCGCAGATCCATCTTCCGTAAGCTCTCAGTTATAAAAGTTGTAGGGAAATGAGCAATGGGCTAGGGGAACAAAATAACCTTTGAAACATGTTCAGAATATGGAGTATTTGTGAAAAAGTTTGAGAACAATTGGAGATATGGCAAAAATCAGTGGAAAACAACAATAAATATGCATTATTTTTCTAGCAAAAATAAGAGGTCTGTACAGTGCTGCAATGCATAGGAGCAATACAGAGCTGCACAAAAAATGTACTTCAAGAAATATAAATGTGTTAAACTGCTTCTTTTAAGATTCAACATGTTTTATATTTCTTTATGTGAGCAATATTGTTTTCTTCATTGAAAACAGATAAATAATGGAAAGCGTGATATGAATTTATAAGTATTCGCATTCATTACTGGCAAAACATCTATGGCTACAATAATATCATCCAACCTCCTGATTTCGTTCCTGTCCTTCAATCGTCCGCCATGTCTCTCGCTACCTAACGCACTTGTTTCTAGATAATGATGTCACCAACTGTGTTACCAGCATTCTTCAAGAGTGACAACAAGTATTTAATAAGTAAAATCAGACAAAATGAGATCTAAACAGGTAATTTCATGTAATTTAAAAAAATCAGAATGAAAATCTATATTTTCTCGAATGCCTTGTGTCGGACATTTTGGCCTTGAATTTTGTATTATATGCTAAAGATAGGTCTGCTGATCACATGTTGGCTTTGTTTACATATCTTGAACAGGAAAACCCACTTTGGGAATTTATACAACGGCAAAGCCAATGTAAATATTTGGTTTTAATGATGTAGGGTTCTTATACAACGTAAGAAAAATTTACACTGGAAATGTATATTCACTATGGACTTTTTCGTTTCAGTATTATTTCATAATAAACATATATTCTACATCAAAAGACATTGACTCTATTATTAAATAAAATGTGTCCATTCACCAGCGTCTATTTTTAAATTTCTCTCTCCTCTGTCTCCCTCTCTCTATTGATTCATGTATTTATATGGTAAAGAACAAGCAAGCAGTAATGTAAGTGCACAAACTGTATATAGAATGAACGGAAATTTTTGTTTATTTTTAAATTTATTTTTTTTATTTCAAAAACACGGAGATGCTATAAATTAATAATATCCATACCATGCCCTAACTGGCACATTCCGGTCATATGCCACATGAATTTTTAGTCAGTGTCACAAACCATGGACGCACTTCCGAAAATAAGTAAACTTACATATGCTCGGAAAAACGGTAATTATGAACTAATGTACATAAATTTCAAAAAGTTTTTAATGACGATTAAATGAAGTAGATATAGTTGAACACTTTCTATGGTTATTAGAATAGATTCTCACAATATTATAAGCATTAAATTTCACGTTAAGGGCATGAAATATGACTGTACGAGGATATATTAACATCAATAATAGATCATCTGCAGCTAAATAGGCTTCAAAAAATTTACAGTTTACCCCCCCCCCCCCATTTCATCCTCTCTTGTAAAATCTGAGCAATTCATTATAAGATTTTTAAAAATTATTTATTTACATTGCCATTGTTACAGACAATTTTATTGGTTGTTTCTAAATCACATAAACTCTATTTTTGCACTCATCTACCACCACGCGTTCACACATTTCTGGGGAGAACCCTGACATACCATATAGACTCGCTTATAAGTTGAGTCCAACTGCGAACGACACAGACCCTGATCTGCCATTGCATAATGCTTTGGCAGATCTAAGTCTATGTTGTTTGTTCGACTGAATATTCCTAACAAACTGCATAGATCCAGATCTGTAAGTGCATTATGCGATGGCAGATCTAGGTCTGTGCAGTTTGCAGTTGGACTTAACTTATAAGCGAGTATAGATGGTATGTCATGGGAATAAGCAAATATAAGTCAAAAGTAGCCAAGATTAAATACTGGGCAGTATCAGAATATAAGTCACTGTAGCATAACTTTTGACATCAACATTGTTTAAAAAATCTCAAGTCATTTTAATTACCATGTATACTCACTTAAAAGTAGAGTCATCTACAAACTGCACAGACCCAGATCTGCAACTGGGTCTATGCAGTTTGTTAGGAGTAATCAGCAGAACAAACAACACAGACCCTGAGCTGTTGGCACATTCTGTGATGGTAGATCAGGGTCTATGTTGTTTGTAGTTGGACTCACCTTAATCGGCAAGTATATACAGTCAATGCAAAAGTGTCCTAAGTTGGTAAAAATGTCAAAATTTTACGAATCCTTTTACGGTATGCAATATTTGCAATGTATATTTAGTTTTTATCAGTACTCATTTATTGACCAAATATAGCTCAAACTGCAGTGTACACATAATTGACCAAATATAGCTCAAACTGCAGTGTACACAATAATTGGCCAAATATAGCTCAAACTGCAGTGTACACATAATATATGACCAAATATAGCTCAAACTGCAGTGTACACATAATAATTGACCAAATATAGCTCAAACTGCAGTGTATACATAATTGTCCAAATATAGCTCAAACTGCAGTGTATACATAATTGTCCAAATATAGCTCAAACTGCAGTGTATACATAATTGTCCAAATATAGCTCAAACTGCAGTGTACACATAATAATTGACCAAATTATACACAAAAAGGTATAGGGTTGCAAAGTTTAGTCTAGTGTTGTATGCCAACATAACCTTGCACCTTACTGCTTCAGAGGCAAGTGGTTATGATTTGGCAGCAACTAAATAACTACACACAGATGATTGCTCTTATCTCATGGCTTGTCTTTGCAGATCACAGTGTCTCCTATAAGGTAATGTGGTAGCTCAGTTATAATGTTAATCACAAAATGACACTCAACCACATAAGGTTACATGGTACTTAGCAGACTTAGCCTCAATTTCACCATGGTAGTTCAGTTGGTTGAGAATCGGACTCATAATCCAAGGGTTGTGGGTTCAATACCCCCATTTCCTTGGCATGATATAGCCAATAATGTGTTTGAAGTGCTGTTAAAATCAACACACAAACTCAGTTTAAACAATGGTTGAAAATTTACTCACCCAACTAAAAATGGCAAGTGAAAAAAGTCAGCAATTTTGTTCATTTTCCAATCATGTGCCAATAGGGTGAGTGCTGATTCACAGCTAATGCATCTTTCTCTTCAATGAAAAGAACGTTCTGTTGATTATATTGCTGACTTTGTTCATTAAAAGTCCATACCTTCTACTGGAAGTAAGTTTTCCATTTTTTTGATCAAGCGCATTCCAAGTGCTTTGCTATAATTCTTCAATACTAATAAATGCTTACCAGAGGGAGAGAAGACTGGTCTCAGTTTGTAATTACTTAAAACTGGTATTAGAATAGTCACAGAATAAGTTCCAGAAAGCAACCTTGCATAAAACTGAATTCAGGTCATTAACACTGTCAACTTGTGTATTTCTAGCTGATCGAGTACAAGCTTATTCTAGGTGAGCACATTATTTTTGTACTTGCCTGATTGGACATGAGGTATTTAGAAATTTTTCAACCCCTGATAAATCTTAAGTTAAGTAAACACCTAACACATCTGATTGGTAAATTTTAAGTCACACTTAAATTTCAGCCAATCAGATTGCTGAATTCTAGACTTTAAGTTCTGTTGGCTTTACTTTTAGGCAATCTATACACATCAAGGTACCAAAAGTTTTCCCACAGACCTCATTATTTAGTACAACAGATATACTTTCCACTCTGCCATAAAAAAAGATCCATCCCAGGCTGTGAACTTGACAGTATGATAAGATGTTGTTGCATCAAATTTAAATGAGACAAGCCCCACTCGACCTGGACCTGGATTAAGAAGTAGCATTAACAAGTAATAAATCTTCACAATGAAATGAGGCCAAAAAAATATTCAACGAGAGGCCCAAGTGGATCTGATATCATTCACCTGACTTAATTTAACAGTTGATGATTTCACTAAGCAGGCTTATGTAGTATTGCAAGAACACAACTAAGTTTTATATCATGTTGATTGTACCTATTATTACTAGTGTTTGATAAAAATGTGTTCCATTGATTAAGGCATAATTAATATCTACAGTCTCTTGCTTATAAATGAATTCATCCATGCTTTTGATGATATAAAGCTATTTACTAAGTTTTATTGAAACTGGATGAGAAATACAGTCTCTAGATCTAGAGAGGCAACAAGCTCAGCCAATTAGATGCAAGATCATCTCATTAATATGCACAGATCTCCCTTAATATAGCACTGGTGTAAGACAATGATGATATAAGCTTATTTACCAGTTTGGAGCCAAATTTGATTGAAATGTAGTCTTAAGAGTGGTAACAATTAAACTCGGTCAGATACAAGATTACATATATATACATAGATTTTGCTCATAACCAAATTCATCCAACAACTTGATGATATGAGACTATTTAACAAGTTTAATCAAAATCTGATCAGAAATATAGTTGCCCGAGTGTTGACAAGCTCAGACACTGATGCAAGATCACATCACTCATATGTGTGGATCTTACTCATGTTCGTATTCAACCAAGATGTTTATGATAAAAGCCTATTTATGAAGTTTGATCAAATCCTATCAAAAATAGTCTCTAGGGTGGTAAAAAAAACCAGCCAATCTGATGCAAGATCAAATCATAAATATGCATGGGTCTCGCTCATCCAGCATCTTGATGATATTAGCTTATTTTCCAAGTCTGATTAAAATTGGGTCAGAAATACCATCTCTCAAATGGTAAAAAGCTAGGCCAATCATATGCAAGATCACCTCATTATTATGCATAGATCTTGCTCATAATAAAACTCACTGAATCTGATACAAAGCTACTTCCCAAGTTTGAAAATATTCTGATTAGAAATAGTCACTAACTTGCTGACCAGCTCAACCAATCAAATCTATTGTTCCCTCATTAATAATTGTACTCATCTTAGAACTTGATGATTTAAAGTCTATTTTTCAAGTTTAATCAAAATTGGTTAAAAAAAATACAGTCTCTACAGCAGTAGCAGGCACAGTCAATCAGATGCAGAATCATCTAATTAATATGTGTGTATCTCACTCAGTATCGAATGAGCCTACACTCCAAGTTTGAAACAAATTGAATCAGAAATACGGCTTTTAGGGAGAAAACAAGCTCAGCCAATCAGATGCAAGATCATCTCATTTATATGCATGAATTTCGCTCATTTTTTAACTCCTCCAATATCTTGATGATACAAGTCCATATTCCAAGTTCGATCAAAATCAGATCAGAAATATGGTCTCCAGAGTGGTAAAAAGCTCTGCCAACCAGATGCCAGATCACCTCATTAACATGTGTGAATCTCGTTCATTGTTATACTTGTCAGAGATCTTGATGATATAAGCCCATATTCCAAGTTTGATAAAAATTGGAGCAGAAATATTATCAAAAGTGTGGTAGCAAGCTGAGGCAATTAGATGCAACATCACTTCTTTAATATACATGGATCTTGCTCTTTATTGAATTTGTTTCAGATCTTGATGCAATATGCCCATATTTCACGTCTCATTGAAATCAATTAAAAATCTGGCCTCCATAGTGGTAACAAGCAATTGTTGATATATGCAGGACAATACAATAAGCACACTTAGCCTTATGGCCAACTGAAAGTAAATGAATAAATAGTATTTTACAAGTAGTACAGAGACTTAAGCTTCTAAGCCTTGAACTCCTACAACTCTTATGTAATAAACTACCTACAAAATAGTTTCTGAATCAAATGTTCCTTATATCTCACGCTCTGCCCATATAGCATACTCAGTTACTATTGATTCAGATTGACTGTAGCATTTGTCTCTGCCCATATAGCATACTCAGTTACTATTGATTCAGATTGACTGTAGCATTTGTCTCTGCCCATATAGCATACTCAGTTACTATTGATTCAGATTGACTGTAGCATTTGTCTCTGCCTAGCCAAGGCAAAATTCTTTTTTTTTTACAGCAGTGACAAAGAACGTATACGCTATAGTCTGTTTTTGAAGTAGCTAATATAAGTGTGCTGACAGTCACCTCCAAATATAATGATGGTTGTATACTGTTCTTTCTCATTTAAGTCAAAATCACATAATAAAGTCAACATTATATCCCCATGTAGCACTCTGAACAAATACCATTACACATACATGTAATCTTCAGTTACTTTTCTAACATAGGCATGTATCACTTGTTGTGATTGTTGCTTTGAGAATTCTGCTCTCTAAAATGTGCTATACCGTATTTTCCGGGGTATAAGTCGCTACTTTTTTTCGTTTTTTTTTCTTAAAAATGACGTGTGCGACTTATATGCAGGAGCGACTTATACGATAAATAAATTTTTTTAATGACTGTGACTGATGCGCAGTGATGCTGTGCTTTAGCGAAATGCATCTACCGGTATACCGGCAAGCCAATTGCTGGAAACTTACATACGGTACACGTAAGTATTAGACTATAAGATTATCAAATTAAATAATCAAATAATATTTAGTTATATATGTGTTAAAATTTGTTGTTATTAATAAATAAAAAAAATATTGAAATAACGATTGCTATTGTATTTCCTTTATTATTCGGCATGTACATCTTAGAATCTTTCTGTCTCTAAATTCAGTCGTTGTAAATTTCAGCACATTTTCCCACCCAAGCTGCTAGTCAAAGTCCTTTGAACTTGCCGCCCAGCTATTGCGTCATGTTCTTGTGATGTACTCAAATAATACAGCATGCAGAACTGGGGTTATTTTGTTATTTTAAACAACGAATTATGTCACTGTAAAGCGTTTCCGAAACCTGTCTCTAAATTCAGTCGTTATAAATTTCAGCACATTTTCCCACCCAAGCTGCTAGTCAAAGTCCTTTGAACTTGCCGCCCAGCTATTGCGTCATGTTCTTTTGATGTACCGGTACTCAAATAAATACAGCATGCAGAACTGGGGTTATTTTGTTATTTTAAACAACGAATTATGTCACTGTAAAGCATTTCCGAGACCTCTGGTAGCGCTTCATAATTTACTTCAATAGTAGTTTATAAAAACACACAATCATTTTTTCGGTTGGTTTCGCAATGGCTTGTTATAAAAAAAAAACCATAGCATGAATAATTCCTCTGATGATTGCTCTAGTTTTAAACATTGTATAATTGTATAATATTTCTTACACGAAGTTGGAAATTACCAAGTCGCATGCAATGGCCGGCGGTGTAAAATACGTGATTACGGTAAGTGCGCAGGAGCGATTTATATGCAGGAGCGACTTATCTGTTGAATTTTCCAAAATTATCTGGATTTCCTCCTCCCGCGACTTATACGCAGGAGCGACTTATAGGGCGGAAAATACGGTACTCTACAAGTGTGTAGTGAGGGTCACCTGGAGATATGAATTTCATATTTTACAAACCAGTCACTGCTATTCTCAATCCAAACAATAGTATTATAGACAAACATGTATTTCAGTGTGACGGTATGAATTAGGCCAAGGAACTTTGTGCATACTGGTACTGTAACATGTTATAGAATGAGCTGGCTCAAGGATAAGATGTACAAAATTTAAAAAAATTAATCTGATGAACAATAGAGTTAAATTCGGAGTCCTAAAACTTTACTGTATACTGTTACTGGTATTATATGTATTTTAACAAGATAAATGAACACATTATGGCATACTAGCAATGCGGATTAGAGACAAAAAGGTTTTTTTATGCAAAGTTCTAATTTCTAGATAATTATTCCAACATACCTGTTCCTTTCAGGAAGATCCATAAATATAATTTTTGTAATATACCAAATATTTAACATGTGTACCATACAAATAGTACATGGTCAACTAGTAACATGAATATATGTATTATTCAGATTTTTTAATGTACAAATTACATTGATTAATCCATCACTGTTCTTCAAGACAGATTTCACACTGTGACACCGACATCTTTTCATCTATGAAGGTCACTCACCTTTGATCTAATCAGCTGGGAGCACCCACTGGAAAAGATTAATTGATCCAATTATATTCATAATCATTCAACAATTTAGAATTTACTATTTCAAAATGAAATAAAGGTATGTCATTTCATCTGACTAAAGCAATATGAAGAATTTACTATCTCAAAATGAAATAAAGGCATGTCATTTCATCTGACAAAAGCAATATGAAGATACACAGCCTAAATTTTGGTGATTGTTCAATTATCCACAACTGTTTACATTGTATACTCTAACTTCAATTATCCACAACTGTTTACATGGTATACTCAGACTTCAATTATCCATAACTGTTTACATTGTATACTCAGACTTCAATTATCCATAACTGTTTACATCGTATACTTTGACTTCGATTATGCACAACTGTTTACATCGTATACTCAGACTTCAATTATCCACAGCTGTTTACATGGTATACTCAGACTTCAATTATCCATAACTGTTTACATTGTATACTCAGACTTCAATTATCCATAACTGTTTACATCGTATACTTTGACTTTGATTATGCATAACTGTTTACATCGTATACTTTGACTTCGATTATGCACAACTGTTTACATTGTACTCTGACTTTCTGATATTTCAGAGTGAACAAAACAACTACAGATATACACAGATCTGATGGCAAATACGAGTTCCATACATATGTAAAGATTGATGTAAACAAAACATGGACTGGTCCAGAAATAGGATGGTCAGCTGGTCAACATTCTAACCATGCACTATGTAGTGATTTTAAGATAGAGCACTCAGAAAGGCTATGCTACTACAGAGTGCAAAAACACTGTTGTTTGTGGCTGAGATTTTCTATAACCAGAGTCTCCTTTTGATAAAAAACCAATATTTCTAAGTAAAATATGTTTCTTCAATAATACTCACCCGATCATAATACTTTAGAAGAACTACTACTACCTTGCAAATCCAGCTATCTCAAGCTAAAACAAAAAAGTTATCTGCTCTGTTTTCTTCAAAATGCATTCATCATTTGATTTGCATTTATTCATTATTTCATTTGCATTTATTCTGCATTCCATTTGCATTCATTCTTAATTCAATGTGCATTCATTATGCATTTCATTTCATTTGCATTCATTATCAATTTCATTTTCATGCATTCTGCATTCCATTTTCATTTCACCGGTACAATTACCCATTTCAGGGTCTGTATAAGATATGTTAATGGTGGTAAATGACAAATACAAGTACATTCTGAAGTTACTGTTAAACTGTGAAAGCAAAATTTGTGATAAAGGACTTACTCTTGATTTTTTCCAACTTTATAGAACTCTTCTACATAGTCTGATCTTCCCAGCAACTCCACAAAATCTTCATCATGGGTGATGATCATCAGCTGGAAGTTTCTCTGATGAGACCGGCCCTTGATAATGCTGTAATTTCAGATATCCATACTGTTGTAGTGTCTTCATAACATCAATGCACAAGTGAAAAATGTAAATAGTGTATCCAGTGTTAGTCTTAGAGACATGAAAGCAATTTGTACATAACAGCTTGCCTCTACGTGTTACTGTGCAACAATCTGTATGATATTTGAACCTGATATTGTGAATGCACTATGGCCTAGCTAAACTATATATTTATTATATTATTGTTCTTCCTCTTATTCTTTATTTGTTATAACTTTGCATACCTCCTTTGAATGTTTTATTTTAAATTTCACAAATATCTGGCCGCCACATTAATTTTTGGGAAAAAATTTCTGGCAAGAGCCAGTTGTGTGTGCATGTGTGTTCTTTTACTTTCTTTTTGATCAAATACAGAAGGACAAATCTTGCAGTATGTAATAATGTAACAGAAAAGCCTCATGGGAGAACAGTATTTACTGAGTTACCTTCACTAAATAAATTATTATTATTATTATTATTATTATTATTACTATTATAGGGGCTGTGGTACTCCTCATGTCACAATTACGTACCAACTTGGGTGACTCCATATGCAATATTTCCACAGGCAAAAGTCACTGAGAAAATGAGCTAAACACAACACTAAACAAAATCAGTGGACCATGAAATACAGGGTCAAGGTGACCATATTTTCACTAAAAAGTGTAGTATTCTAAATGACACATCTAAATACTAACTGATGTGTCTCTACAAGCAATAGTGCCTGAGAATATGACCTAAATGTAAGCTCTAACTTGAGAGTTGACACCGGACAGATGGACAGACATCAATCCGTAAGCCATAATAGATTAGGGCTATTCCAGAAACGATGGAGTGGGAGGGTCAGATGGCAGTACAATTAAAATATTATACCTGGTGGGTTTTATTTAATTTATAAAATATGCATTATGGGGTCAAAATGATTTTTAAGTTATGCCTGGTGGTGATTTTCGGTATATGATGCAACTGATATCGAACCGAAACAAGCATAAAAGAGCAACATGATGAAAAAATGTGCACATTCGACCTAGTCCAAGTTTCCTCTGACCCTTCCCACCCCATTTTAGATACTTTGACATTTATGTTGGGGTGTGCAGTCAGAATGCATTGCCTATAGAAAAGTTGGAATTCGCCAATACTGTGTGATGTCAGCATAGGGTAGCCACTTACTAGTGGGCCTAGCAAACTTAAATGACCTTACATCGAGCCATACCTACATCAAATCAATAGGAGGAGGATTTATTTTCTCAGAAATTGCAAGTATAGCATTCGTTATGTGTTTAATCCAATGACAGATGAGACGAAACTACAGCGTTGATGAAATTTGACCTGGTACTCGTCATCTGCATTGCTAGTCACATGACTACCCAACTCTTGCAACCTGTCCATGACATCAGAGATCCAATAGTCATGTGATACCAATGAAAACCACCTATCCAACGTTGTTGTACAAAAAATTCAAAAATATTAAATGAAAGTCATGTAATGTCTGTAAGAAAATGAAAGGACACATAATTCTCAACATATTTATTCTGAGAACAACTGCCAGAAACCAGTCGATGTCACAGCAACCTGGAGAAAGCCAGATTCAACCAATCAGAAACAACCTGGAGAAAGCCAGATTCAGCCAATCAGAACATCCTTGGCCTTTTACATCAAGTCGAGAAAGAAACCTCGGATGTAATTTGTTGCCATTGAGAACCATGTTCTGAACTACTTTTGTTCACATTGAACAATATGGTGGCGGAAGGAGACAAAGTCACAATCGGAACAATCTCGGCCATTGCTGTCATAACATATGTGGTGCGCACCACCAGAGGCAAATCACCAAACACATCAAACTGATGTGTATTCCTACAAATACTTCCTTGCTTAGTTCATGACCCGACAGAAATGGCAGAGCGATGTTTGGATTGAGATTCAGCAAGCAGAGAGCCCATGTTAACATGGTAGTCACGTGATACCAGCCAAAATATCATTGACATGCTCTCTGCTTGATGAATCTGGCTTTCTCCAGGTTGCTGTGACATTGACAGGTTTCTAGAAGTTGTTCTCAGAATAAATGTGTTGAGAATTACGTTTCCTTTCGTTTTTTTACAAACATTATGTAACTTTCATTTAATATTTTCGAATTTTTTATACAACAACACTGGAAAGGAGGTTTTTGTTGGTATCACATGACTATTGAACCTCTGATGTCATGGATATGTAGGCTGTGAGATTTGGGTAGTCACGTGACTAGCAATGCAAATGGCGAGTATCAGGTCAAATTTCATCAATGCTGTAGTTTTGTCCCATTGGTCAACGGATTAAACACATAGTAAATGCTATACTTACAATTTCTGAGATAATAAATCCTCCTATCGATCTGATGCTGTTATGACCCGATGTAAGGTCATTTAAGTTTGCTAGGCTCACTAGTAGGCTGCTACTCTATGCCGACACCGCACAGTGTCGGCAAGTTCCAACTTTTTTATATGCAATGCGTTCTGATCCCACACAAAACAACATAAATGTCCAGGTATCCAAAATGGGGTGGGAAGGGTAGAGGAAAATTGGACTATAGAGGTTCAAACAAATTTGTTGTCTCAGGGGAGTAAACAAGCATTATATACTGCACCCTAGATCCCAAAAATTTCATGCAAACAAGCCGTCTTAGGGACTGCCTTTTATCTTAATACGCATTCATGCAAGGTTGAATTTCTGAAAATAAATTGTGTGCATAGTGGTGCTTGAAGAAATATATATTTCATTCAAGGTGTGTGTGAGTGGGGGTGATATTAAGTTTGTTTTATGCCTGGTGGGTGAAAATTAACAGTGCCTTCTGACCCCGATACTATTATTTCTGGAAAAGTCCTTAGCAATGTGGCCAAAACCCAAGTTACTAACACCATTAAAACGCTACCTTTGTGTTTTACACTTTATGTTTTTCTCAGGCAGGTGACAAAAATCACTAAGTAGTCACAAAAAAAAGCATACTCTCTTATGCTACAATACCCAATAAGTGCGACCTATTGGATTAGAAAAAGGGTGCAAAAGAACTTACTCAACCAAGGCACGAGCTAAACTCTCAATGTTCTCTCGATCGAGATTTGTTGTGGGTTCATCTAGGGCCAGGATGCCACAATTCAAACAAAATGTTTCTGCCAGGGCCAGCCGGATTATCAAAGATGCCAATACCTGAAGTAGAGTACTGATATCAGTATTGAAAGAAATACATTTAACAGTAATGATATACTATATGTTCTCGCTTATAAGTTGAGTCCAACTGCAAACAACACAGACCCTGATCTTCCATCGCATAATGCACTGGCAGATCACAGTCTATGTTGTTTGTTCTACTGAATACTCCTAACAAACTGCAGTGCATTATGTGATAGCAGATCTGGGTATGTGCAGTTTGCAGATAGATGTGTGTGTGTGTGAGTGTGTGTATATATATGAATCACGTGTGTCAGGTATTGACCAAGACAATTGTAAAGAACTAATATTGAACAGCGCAAAGCTAGATTTTAACTAGCCTAAGTGTTTTCAACTCTTTGACAAAGGCAAAATTACAAAATAGAGACAAACAATAAACACAAAAGAAAACGCTGAATTTACAAAACTTTACATAATTATGGATTAAATAGAATTATTATTTCAAAACTGTGGACATCGTGCCTTATTGATCTGAACTCTGATGATAAAATGGCAACCTAGTTGATATTGACCTACAAAAGCAGGAGCAAGAATGCCATCTATTTTTTAATATAAAGTGATCTAGCTGTAGATTATATCCCAGATAATTCATCGAATGGTCTTGGCTTGTGATTGATGTCAACTCTGCCCTGACAAGAATGGTCTTGGCTTGTGATTGATGTCAACTCTGCCCTGACTAGGATGGTCTTGGCTTGTGATTGTGTGATTGTTGTCAACTCTGCCCTGACTAGGATGGTCTTGGCTTGTGATTGTTGTCAACTCTGCCCTGACTAGGATGGTCTTGGCTTGTGATTGATGTCAACTCTGCCCTGACTAGGATGGTCTTGGCTTGTGATTGATGTCAACTCTGCCCTGACTAGGATGGTCTTGGCTTGTGATTGATGTCAACTCTGCCCTGACTAGGATGGTCTTGGCTTGTGATTGATGTCAACTCTGCCCTGACTAGGATGTTTCTGATGTTTTTCGGTCTATGGTAGGCTACTACTGGTTTGTTTAGGAGAATTAACTTTAGTGTATCACACGATTCCACAATGGGCCAGTGTTTCTGGGTGATCTGACCTCCTTTTGGGTTGTCTGGATGGTATGTCAGGATAAATGATGTACGGTCAACATTTTCCTTTTCTCTGTATTTTAAGAGGTCATTGTTTTTTCTTTTGTTTAGCCTTCTTTGCTGCCTCTGCTATCAGGTCTCTGTCGTAGCCTCAGTTGATCAAATGTTCAGACAACTCAGCAGACTTGTTTTGTGTGAATGTTTCATCATCAGAGCAAATTCTGTGTATACTCAGTGCCTGGCTGTATTGGATGTTCCGAATGCAATGATTTGGATGTC
Organism: Margaritifera margaritifera; assembly: GCA_029931535.1. Classification (NCBI taxonomy): domain Eukaryota; kingdom Metazoa; phylum Mollusca; class Bivalvia; order Unionida; family Margaritiferidae; genus Margaritifera; species Margaritifera margaritifera. The sequence continues at coordinate 245,833 of JAQPZY010001271.1, read as the reverse complement.
AGCTGGATGGGAGATGATACTGGTGTTTATAAGTTTACTCTGAGTAGATTTCTGTGTGAAGTTTGTTTTCTACTAGTCTGTTTGTTGTGTCTGGAAATACATGGCTAGAGTTAGAGACTTCTGCCGTATATTTTACTGAAGGATGTAAGTTGTTTGCTTTGATATAAAGTCATCCAGATTTTCTCTTCCATGTTGCCATTTCATTTCTATGTCATTAATGAAGTGTACCCACTGGTATGATATAAGTTTCACTGATGCTGAAAGTTGCCCCTTCAGTCTTCCCATAAAAATATTAGCATACGAGGGGGCATCTTTGTGCCCATTGTGGTTCCAATGATTTGGACGTAGCTGACTAGGTCCAGAAGTTTCCGCAGAAAATGAGTAGGCAGCTCTTGTACAACTCGTTTCTCATGCTTCTTTACATGCCTGTATCTCTTCACTGTGTGGAATATTAGCATACAGGGATGTGACATCTAAGGAAACAAATGTTGTATTTGGCAATAATGATTCACTTACTTTGCTTTTGATGAGATTATCTGTCATATTCTGAAGATATGATTTTAATTTGTGGATATGTGGTCTCATAAAATGATCCAGATATTTCTGATATTTTTTCTGTGGGATGCCCATTACTGGAAATTATTGGTCTACCTGGGTTTCTTTGTAGATTTTAGAAAGAAGATAAAGCCTTTCCACTCTGGGCTTTTCTCGGGTTAAGTAGTCTTTGATTTGCTAGTCTATGTGTACATTTTGGAATGCTTCATCAACAATATCTGTAATAGTTTGTGTCATAACTACTTTTAATAAGATAGTCCTAAGACTATCATGGTTACACTTTGACATTTGTGTAATAGTACAATAAATGCATGCATGTATGTATCAATAGAGTTGAATGGCTATATGGTACTGACCAAAGGCCAAGTTCTAGAAATGCAAAGATAAAGAATTGACCCCACCCAAATTTTCAGGAAGCTAAAGCCTTCCAAACATATGTAAACATGTATTACTACAAGATGAAGATAAAAATGTTAAAATTCTGTAAAAGGTATATAAAATAAAAGACGAAGGTAAAAAATATAAAATTCTTAAAATGTAGAGTCAAACTTTGTTATATAAACCACATTTCCTCAAAAAGTCCTTGATTTTCTCTGGTGTTACATCATTATAAAGTTTCTAATTGATTTCACATAAAAAAACACTTCTGTCTCACCAAGTAACACACTTTACAAAAATATGTTCCACTGTCGGTGTACTCTGGCAGGGTATTCACTCTGGTCAAAGTAAAATTACTAAGAGGATTTGTCTGATATTTTTTATGAAAGAGAGAGAGAGAGAGGATAAAGATAATTAAACAGGCCAGTTAACAATATGGACAGACACAGACACTCATATGCATATAAAGCAAGAAATAAATATTTTAATTCCTGCATATGTATTGTGTTTTACAAGGATGAGTAGATGACAACAAATAGTTGCAGATTCTGGATGCAACTCCCAAGGCAGGATGGGGGTTGGGGTCAAAGGTCACATTTTCACAATTAATAAGGTCCCTTTCTTGTAACCTGAACACCAACTGAGGGAGGGTGATCATATTTGGTATAATTTTTGACCAGATGATTAGTAATAATGAAGATTTTGACTCAAAAATGAAGCTCCAGTGATGGGGAAAAGGGTAAACAACAAAAAATAGCAGATGTCTGTTATAGTTTCCAGCTTTAGTAAGTGGAGAAAGCTTGATCTCTAGTATATATTATCAGTCCACTGACTTGAAATGGACTGTTGTATCAGCATGATTTTCTGAGTCTGTATCACACGTCTATCTGATAGTAGCTCCTGGCATCATTGACAGCATGGTTTTCTGAGTCTATATCACACGTCTATCTGATAGTAGCTCCTGGCATCATTGACAGCATGGTTTTCTGAGTCTATATCACACATCTATATGATAGAAGCTCCTGACATCACTGACAGCATGGTTTTCTGAGTCTATATAACACGTCTATCTGATAGTAGCTCCTGGCATCATTGACAGCATGGTTTTCTGAGTCTGTATCACACATCTATCTGATAAAAGGCTCTTGACATCCCTGATGCATGGTTTTCTGAGTTTGCATCACGCACTTGTCTAATATTAGGCTCCTTATTACATTATTGGAAGTGATATCATCCTTGACAACATGGTCTTCTGAGTCGGCATCACACATGTCTGAGACAAGGCTGCAGCCATCCCTGACTATGGTTTTCTGAGCGTGTATCACACACCTGATACAAAGCTCTTGACATCCTAAACACTATGGTTTTTGCAGTCTGTATCACACACCTGATACAAGGCTCTTGACATCCTTGACAGCATGGTTTTTGGAGTCTGTATCACACACTTGTCCGATACATGGCTCTTGACATCCTTAACAGCATGGTTTTTGGAGTCTGTACCACACACCTATCTGATACATGGCTCTTGACATCTTTGACACCATGGTTTTTGGAGTCTGTATCACACACTTGTCTGATTCATGACTATTGACATCCTTAACAGCATGGTTTTTGGAGTCTGTATCACACACCTATCTGATACATGGCTCTTGACATCCTTGACACCATGGTTTTTGGAGTCTGTATCACACACTTGTCTGATTCATGACTATTGACATCCTTAACAGCATGGTTTTTGGAGTCTGTATCACACACCTATCTGATACATGGCTCTTGAATCCTTGACACCATGGTTTTTGGAGTCTGTATCACACACCTATCTGATACATGGCTCTTGACATCTTTGACACCATGGTTTTTGGAGTCTGTATCACACACTTGTCTGATTCATGACTATTGACATCCTTAACAGCATGGTTTTTGGAGTCTGTATCACACACCTATCTGATACATGGCTCTTTACATCCTTGACACCATGGTTTTTGGAGTCTGTATCACACACTTGTCTGATACATGGCTCTTGACATCCTTAACAGCATGGTTTTTGGAGTCTGTACCACACACCTATCTGATACATGGGTCTTGACATCCTTAACACCATGGTTTTTGGAGTCTGTATCACACACGTCTGATACATGGCTCTTGACAACCTTAACAGCATGGTTTTTGGAGTCTGTATCACACACTTGTCTGATACATGGCTCTTGACATTCTTAACAGCATGGTTTTTGGAGTCTGTATCACACACTTGTCTGATACATGGCTCTTGACATCCTTAACAGCATGGTTTTTGGAGTCTGTATCACACACTTGTCTGATACATGGCTCTTGACATCCTTAACAGCATGGTTTTTGGAGTCTGTATCACACACTTGTCTGATACATGGCTCTTGACATCCTTAACAGCATGGTTTTTGAAGTCTGTATCACACACCTATCTGATACATGGCTCTTGACATCCTTGACACCATGGTTTTTGGAGTCTGTATCACACACCTATCTGATACACGGCTCTTGACATCCTTAACAGCATGGTTTTTGGAGTCTGTATCACACACCTATCTGATACATGGCTCTTGACATCCTTAACAGCATGGTTTTTGGAGTCTGTATCACACACTTGTCTGATACATGGCTCTTGACATCCTTAACAGCATGGTTTTTGGAGTCTGTATCACACACTTGTCTGATACATGGCTCTTGACATTCTTAACAGCATGGTTTTTGGAGTCTGTATCACACACTTGTCTGATACATGGCTCTTGACATTCTTAACAGCATGGTTTTTGGAGTCTGTATCACACACTTGTCTGATACATGGCTCTTGACATCCTTAACAGCATGGTTTTTGGAGTCTGTATCACACACTTGTCTGATACATGGCTCTTGACATCCTTAACAGCATGGTTTTTGGAGTCTGTATCACACACTTGTCTGATACATGGCTCTTGACATCCTTAACAGCATGGTTTTTGAAGTCTGTATCACACACCTATCTGATACATGGCTCTTGACATCCTTGACACCATGGTTTTTGGAGTCTGTATCACACACCTATCTGATACACGGCTCTTGACATCCTTAACAGCATGGTTTTTGGAGTCTGTATCACACACCTATCTGATACATGGCTCTTGACATCCTTAACAGCATGGTTTTTGGAGTCTGTATCACACACTTGTCTGATACATGGCTCTTGACATCCTTAACAGCATGGTTTTTGGAGTCTGTATCACACACTTGTCTGATACATGGCTCTTGACATTCTTAACAGCATGGTTTTTGGAGTCTGTATCACACACTTGTCTGATACATGGCTCTTGACATCCTTAACAGCATGGTTTTTGAAGTCTGTATCACACACCTATCTGATACATGGCTCTTGACATCCTTGACACCATGGTTTTTGGAGTCTGTATCACACACCTATCTGATACACGGCTCTTGACATCCTTAACAGCATGGTTTTTGGAGTCTGTATCACACACCTATCTGATACATGGCTCTTGACATCCTTAACAGCATGGTTTTTGGAGTCTGTATCACACACTTGTCTGATACATGGCTCTTGACATCCTTTACAGCATGGTTTTTGGAGTCTGTATCACACACTTGTCTGATACATGGCTCTTGACATTCTTAACAGCATGGTTTTTGGAGTCTGTATCACACACTTGTCTGATACATGGCTCTTGACATCTTTAACAGCATGGTTTTTGGAGTCTGTACCACACACTTGTCTGATACATGGCATCTGACCACATAACAGAAAGTGAAATCATCCTTGACAGCAAGGTTTTCTGAGTTTGTACAGGAATGCCAACCCCTACCAATGTGAAACAGGAATGCCAGCTTTAAATAATTTGAATCTGAACATAAAAAATAGGTATAATTAAAATTGTTATGCAACAATTTATTTTCAGCATTCAATCTTTTTTTATCTAGAGTGGTTTATGGTTGAAATATGCTTTCTACAGTCACCTTTCCCACCATGTGACATGCTGAAATCCACCGAGTAAAGACTGAAAAGGCAAGTTATTCATCCACTGTTGAGACAGTATGTATTCCATTTAGAATGTCTGTAGCACATGCTGTTTCATCAGTGTATAATCCTCATTGGCCACTTTCAGATTAACATCTTTTCCAGATGAATCAAGTAACTAAGCTGATGTGATTTCTGATTGGTTAATATTCAAATGCTTTTGTGAAACAAGCACTTAGGTTTTACCAAACAAAATACAAGAAGATATAACAAGTACTTCTGTGATCTAAATATACTGATAAAAATTACATCTTACCTGAAAATATGAATCTGACAGAAGTGATCATAATTGGTGCAATTTACTGTTAAACATAGGAATGATTCTGCCAAAATTGAAATGGTTGGCATCTCTGGTCTGTATCAGACAACTGTCTGATACAAAGCTTTCGATTACATTTGAGGAGAGATGGTAGTATCAGCAAGCATGTAACAACATTCTATATAAGCAGCCATAATGAATTAAATATGGACGAGTACGGTTAGCAAGAATCACCTTCTGTCCTGCACTACATCTTCCCCTCATGTCTAGTGCTATATCTCCCTTTACCATCACCACTCTGTAGTTGTATGTGCGACGCGTCTTCATGGATGCACTATCATCCTCATCAGAACGAATTTCTATTGTCTCAATATCTGAAACACAAAGCAAAGATAATGCAAAAGAAGGACACTGATCATACCAATAATAAATTATCTTGAATTATCCACAACGAACACAAGATTGCATAAGGATTTTAAAATCTCATATTTCAGCACTCTCTCACTATAAAGCCCTGCATTATAACACAGTTCCTGTTATGAGATGAATATGGACATGGATCCCATTTCATTATGTAGTAGTAAAATAATATGTATCATGTATTTCATTTTAAGGCAGTCTCACTACAAGGCAGTATACTCTACACTCTATGACTGTCAAAGAAAATGGATGAATGAGAGAAAACATCAGGAAACTCCTACATATTCATCCCTTTGGCATGAACAAAACTGGAAGTTTAGGAACAATTCAGGTCCTGTCAACCTACCGCTGCTATGATGGTATGGTCCCTCTATCATATTATCTGCACACATTGAGTTTTTATAAATCTTCAAGCCACATTGACATTTAGAAAGTCCTATTAAAAGTTTGATATGGTAATGCAGATAAGTGTATGCTCATCCTAAAATAATACCAGATTTGTGCATGTAAAACATGTATGCCCCCACTGCAGACACAACAGTCAAAGTCCATAAACTTGATAAATCTAGTAAAATCATTTTTATGGTATAAAAATGTAAACACTACATGCAAACCAAACCTTATTTGCATAGGACAAGCTGTTTCTGCACAATAATGCTGAAAAGGTTTTACCCAAGAAAAGTCCAAGGCCAAAAGTTAAAAATATAGATCTGTGTTTGTAAAACACTGCAGACAAAAAAGCATAAGTGAAAAAAAATTCAAAAGTTTAGAACAAAGTCTGAAATATCATAATAAATGCATAAAAATCTAAATGGGTCATCAACATAGGCATACAAACATGCATACTATATTTAATTTGTCTACCTCGAGTGTTTTTTATTGTGCTAACAAGGTTTTTGTAAAAACAACTAGGCTTGAAGGTCAGATCAGCACCGTTTTCATTTAGAACCAACAGGATATCATAAGAAGTCTTTTAGTGAACCCCCATGTTGATATGACTATCCGTTCAGGAGGAAGTGCAATAACAAGGTTTTCATGTTGGTTGCCATGACCACAGGTTGGCTACCATGGTCTGTCCTTCATTGTCAAGAGTGTAGTAGTAACAGAGATATATCCAATTATCAAGTTTCTTGACTCTACCATGAACAGTACCCCAAGACATGAACCTTAAGCACAATTTCAATAAAGTCCCTGAAGCACGAAATATAGATCACAGAGAACTCTTTTGGCAATGAGGATGCAGTTTTATCAAGATGTGTCCCATCACAAAGTTTCATGATTCTAGGTAGAATAGTATGCATATAGCATACAAAAAAATCTATGTGGTCATGAGCTAAGCTAGTCATATTGAAATGTAGGTCCGAGTAGTCTTCTTTTATTGTAAGGGTGTGACACTAATAGAGATGCATCCAATCATGTAATTGAATGATTCTTGTGCTTCATAAATAAACTTAAAACACAATTTAATCAGACAGTGAAGCATAAAATGTGGGTCAGTGACTAAGTTTTGAGATGAGGGTGTAATACTCATCAAGATGCATCCTTAAGCAAGTTTGATAATTCCAGGTATAACAGTATGTATGCAAGTTGTAAAACACCAATCTGTTCATGAGCTAAATGCAAAAACTTAATCCAATATGTACGAATAATGTACATTCATGTACAAAGTTGGCCCCCATGGCACCCTCTCCAGTGGATAAGTGCCATGAAACCCACTCTAAACTGTTGTCTATTAAGAATGATCAAGATGCAGTGAGGCTGTACATATATATATATATGGTTTTATGGATGCTGATGCTGGGGGTAATAGAATAGCTATCCTCTACTTTGTTGAGGCTGATTAAAAATAAAAATTAATAATACAATTTTTAAAAATCATTAAAACGACATAAACATCTGATCAGGTCATCTATATATGTATAAGTACATACTGACCAAATCTCATTTGCATAAGTCATGGCATTTTTTGCATACCCATGTTAACCATGCTAAACCAAAAGTCCACATTTTTTAAAACAAAAATCATAAACATCCAAAACATCATCCAAGTGGCATGAAAATTTAATCAACTCATCTTCACATGGATAAAAACATGTTTACTAAATTTCATTTGTCTATGTTGAGCAGTGTTTGTGTTACTGTCCTAAGGTTCCTAGGACAGATTGACAGACAGACAACAAATCAAGATAGGCAGGGGCATTAAAAAACCCAAAAGTCTGCACCATAGCAAGAATTTGCCACACACTTCTCAGTAATCACTATCCCCCCCCCAATAAATACATGCAGAAATTTTTCCCCTTCCCCTGATTTCTGCAACCAGTATGGATCTAAAGCATTGTGCATTTCTGTGGACCACCTCTGGTCATATCCCAAACTTTCTGCATGTTTGATAAACTCTGTAAATGATACAACAGAAACATACATAGAAAGACATACATACCATTTCCTCTGTATGTATTCCTCCACAGGTCCCTGATAATCTTGTTTATTTCTGCCATTTTCAAATTGTGATAGTTCATTATTGCACTGCAATGTGGAAACAGTAGAAAATTCTTTGAACACAACTTGTAAAAATGGAATGAAAAAAAAGAAAAAAGTTTATCCAATCACTTTGCATCAAGATGGTGCTTGAAAACCTGTAAGGTTATTACTAATTGATACAAGCAATTATAATTAACATCATATCACTATACCGTGGTTCAGAACACAACACTGTTCTCACTATACCGTGGTTCAGAACACAACACTGTTCTCACTATACCGTGGTTCAGAACACAACACTGTTCTCACTCTATATATAAAACAGTCATTGGTTATGGACCTCTATAACGCAGTTCCGTACATAAAGCAGTCATTGGTTATGGACCACTATAACGTGGTTCCATACATAAAGCAGTCATTGGTTATGGACCACTATAACGCGGTTCCTTACATAAAGCAGTCATTGGTTATGGACCACTATAACGCAGTTCCGTACATAAAGCAGTCATTGGTTATGGACCACTATAACACGGTTCCGTACATAAAGCAGTCATTGGTTATGGACCACTATAACGTGGTTCAGTACATAAAGCAGTCATTGGTTATGGACCACTATAACGTGGTTCAGTACATAAAGCAGTCATTGGTTATGGACCACTATAACGTGGTTCTGTACATAAACCACTCATTGGTTATAGACCACTATAACGTGGTTCTGTACATAAACCAGTCATTGGTTATAGACCACTAAAACGTGGTTCCGTACATAAAGCAGTCATTGGTTATAGACCACTATAACATAGTTCCGTACATAAAGCAGTCATTGGTTATAGACCACTATAAGGTGGTTCCGTACATAAAGCGTCATTGGTTATAGACCACTATAACGTGGTTCCGTACATAAAGCAGTAATTGGTTATAGACCACTATAACGTGGTTCTGTACATAAAGCAGTCATTGGTTATAGACCACTATAACGTAGTTCCGTACATAAAGCAGTCATTGGTTATAGACCACTATAACATGGTTCCGTACATAAAGCAGTCATTGGTTATAGACCACTATAATGTGGTTCCGTACATAAAACGTCATTGGTTATAGACCACTATAATGTGGTTCCATACATAAAGCAGTCATTGGTTATGGACCACAACCACCATGTTATAATGTAGGAAAGCTGTATAGTGCTGAGGTCTAAGAGGATATTCATTTAATACCAGTTTTCATCTGTTCTACTTGAACAACTGCAGAGATGCTGACATGATTTTATCTGAAGGGAGAATCTCCCCACTTGTCACCAAAAACAAAGGGGGAGTAGAACAAAAATGGGGGGAGGGAGGAAATCACAATAGTTCATTATTTACCCAACACTTAAATATACATCTCTCTTTCTTCCTGCTCCACTCTCTCTGGTCTCTATCGAAATCAAAATCCTCATAAGATTAATCTTTTAGTTGCATAAGTATAACTCTGTTGACTGTTTCTAAGCTTAATCTGTTCCTTATCTGTGTATGAATAGAATTTTGTGCTGAAAACACCTTTTCACATTCTGCCATCCGAAGGGGCATTGCATAGCTAGCTTAGGCAGCTTCAGATAAGTTTGAAGGCTTTCAGCCAGATCCCAAGTGTTGTCCGACCATAGACAACACATGGGGCATCTGTCCATACATGTACATTTTGTACATGACAAACAAGTTTGGTGAGAGTGAGACATTTGAAAATTAGGTTCTGAAAAAGAAATTTAGTTAACAAAATAACAGAGCAATGATAATAATAAGGGTTTGCGTCAGCCTGTTGTATCTCCTTACTACTGATCTTCTTTTTTTAAAATAAGAATGTCTGAGTTTATTCGGTACTTTGTGATGGAGATAAACACCAGTGCATCATTGTAGGTTAAGGTAATGTTATAGAAAACATTATTGAAAACATTTATGGGCCCTAGAATCCGCTAATAGACAACAGTTATGAGATTCCATCTCGTGACCAAGTTATTACGTTAATAAGTAATAATCACAGTAAAGATGGGCCCCAATGTTGCAACAGTGTTTTAAAAAGGAAATTCTGAATACTTATTGCTACCACCATGTCCCAAGCCCTTTACGTGGGTAGGTGACTCATAGTGCGTTAACAATGCATGAATGGCGAGTATCGATGTTAATGTTATCAATTATGAATTTGATAAATACGGACAAAGGTTAATGTTCATTCTAGAGAATATTCATGACAAGTCCTGGTTATTAGCATTGAAACCATTGCACTTGTAGATATTTTCGTCATAAAGTTTTCCACATGTTGACTCAACGGTCATCCGGAAAAGAATGAGGACGCTCTGTGGAGCACGAGCTGATGACATAGATCAGACTGGGTCGATGCACATGTTCTAAGAAACTTCTAGAACAGGGAGTTGGGGCATCTAGCACGGACGAGGTCTTTCCATGCGGAAAGGAGAAAGCTTAATAATAATGACAGGTAAGTTATTACTGACATTAAAACACCTTTTCACATTCCGGCATCTGAAGGGGCATATGCATAGCTAGCTTAGGCAGCTTCAGCAAGTTGGGAAACTGTTCTTTATGGTTGTTTTGTAGAATTTTCCACTGTTCATAGGTACTGTCTCATGGATATTTGCTCCAAAATGCATGTGATCTGGTGACTCGGCATGTCGTAAGAGTTTATGTCCTAAAATTCAAATGCTGATTTCCAACGTAAAAGGGATATTTTTCGCATAATTTCTGTAAATATTACACAACATACCTCCCATCTTGGTGTTGTGTTGTGACCATATGTAATGTAACAGTCAAGGTTTCTGAAACTTTGCATCAAATTTTGGTTTCTTATTTGACAGTTCATCTGACCTGGCATCTGACATCGTTTTAGAATTATTGTCCCCCATTTGGCAAGAAACTCCACTTCCTCCTTCACTTTCTTTATTCTACCATTCAACTTTACACATATTCACCAGCACTGATTTGAAGTTAAAAAAAATCAGTAATTTTCCACCCAGCCATTGACTATAAACTCACCTTCCAGAAATGGACCAAAGTTTGCACATGTGCAAATGGGAGGAAATGGCATCAATTGCTGAACCCCTTTAGTACACACGTTTTTCTGTCATAAATAATTAGCGGAATTTCCAAACATACTTTTGTATTAACCGATATCTGCATACTTTAGAATGGACAGAGGTTTTTAAACAAATAAGAATCTTTCTCATTTAATTTTTTTTATAGATTCTTATTTATACAGTTTATCTTAACAGTTAAAAAATTTTTTTATACTGCACAGAGTGCATTTTTATATGCGTGACTTTGAACTAATTTGCGAGAGTTCTCATGCATCACTGCTTTCCAAGTGTGCAAATTCATAAAAAATTTTGCCTGATCTGCACTCGCGTGCCCTTGCAGCATCTCTGCAACTGATGTAATAAGATATTGACAGCCCAACATGATCTTCCCTGCCTGGAAGTTCTTTCTTTCCTTTTCTCATTTCTTGTTTTGAAGTTCCAAGACAAAATCTTTATTCATTTCTAATTCACATGCTAATTGCTGAACTTATTCCTTGCCATTCTTAAGAAATGCTCAAAGTAGTGTACAGACCAAAGCATTCTACTTACGTATCAAGTGCTCTGTAATACTTCTGTAAGTCACCATTGGCCATCTCTGTTGTCTTGTAAAATGAAAAAGGAAGGTTAATCTAAGATTGCACACATGTATGTCATGAAACTTGGATAATCTAAGATTGCATACATGTATGTCATGAAACTTGAATAATCTAAGATTGCCTACATGTATGTCATGAAACTTGAATAATCTAAGATTGCATACATGTATGTCATGAAACTTGAAAAATCTAAGATTGCATACATGTATGTCATGAAACTTGAATAATCTAAGATTGCATACATGTATGTCATGAAACTTGAATAATCTAAGATTGCATACATGTATGTCATGAAACTTGATGCAGCTTAGCCCATCTGTCCAAGGTTAAAATTTACATTCCATTACTTGACCTGAGAGTTACAGACCCTAAAATGGATCATTTTACCAAATCTGCTTTTTGTTTGCATTTCATTTACAATTCATTTGCATTTGAAAATCATTTGGAATTCATTTTGTTTAAATTCTATTTGCATTCCAGTTAACATCTTTGTTTGGTGTCTCAGAAATGCCTTCTGATTTTTACATTAATCACTTCTGTCTTTCATTTCCTTTAGTTATCGTTCATTTAGAAAGAAATGGATATGCATTTTCCACAGTCATGTTTCCAAGAGTGTTCAAGGGAAAGAACTATTAATTCCATATCTTGTGTCATTACAAGTTTTCTTTAAAATATAGCAAATGCATAAAATGCACAAGACAGCATTGAATATATGATAAAAAAAATATAACTGCAACTGCAGTAAAGGTAAAAATATAGAGTATTTGTCAGGAAACTAAATTTTATTTTTATTTTGTTAAAAAAACAAGAGTCCCTTAAAGAGACTGACACTCTACTGCTTAAGAAAATGTCCAGGAATTCAAGATAAGACCACTCCTACCTTTTAACTGCTGAGTGTTGAGACCATTTCTGATATCCTTCAGCAGTAACAAGAGTTTCAAATTAGCTGCTGTGGTGGACATATTGGACATCAGATTAGCAACATTTTCATTTAGGACCAGCAAGACATCATAAGAAGTCTTCTGGTGTAAAACCCCATGTCGATATGACTTTCCGTTTTGGAGGAGTAACGATAACAATATTTTCAAGATGGGTGCCATGTTGGCCATATTAGATATCAGATTGGCACCACCATTTCCATTTAGTACCAACTAGACATCATAAGAAGTCTTTTGGTGAAAGCACAATGTAGATATGACCAGCCATCTAGGAGAAGTAGTGATAACAAGATTTTCAAGATAGCCATTGTGGCAGCCATATTAGAAGTCAGATCGGCACCATTTTCATTTATGACAAACTAGACACCATACAAAGTCTTTTAGTGAAAATACCATGCTGATACGAAAATTCATTCAGGAGAAGTAGTGATAACAAGATTTTCAAGATGGTCACTGTGGTGGCCATATTAGACATCAGATTGGCACAATTTTCATTTAGGACCAACTAGACATCATAAGAAGTCTTCTGGTCAAAACCTCATGGCAATATTATTTTTCGTTCAGAAGAACTAGCAATAAAAAGATTTTCAAAATGGCCAATGTGGCAGCCATATTGGAAATCAGGTTGGCACCATTGTCATTTATGGCTAACTAGACATCATATGTAGTCTTCTGGTGAAAACCCTATGGCAATATAACTTTTCATTCAGGAGGAGTAGCGATAAGATTTTCAAGATGGCTACTGCATACCTGCCAATCCCCTGAGAGGCAAAAGTGTAATCCAAGTGGACAAAAAGAGTAATCTGAGCCAAAAAAGAGTAATCTACATATAATATGCTATATTTTCTACTAACCTGAATCAGCAGCTAGTTCCAGTCCTTGTACAAAAATGGACACAATATAAATGGATCAGTACATGTTAAACATATTTACAAGTGTTTATTTAATCCTCTGGTCTTGTTCTTTTTTTTAAAATTTACTGCTTCAAGTTTTCATATGTAGCACTTTTAACTTTAGAAAGCAACAAACTGTCATGCTGCAATTCAAAACACTTCTCACCAGCTGCTACCATGAATGTTTTGCACACCAGTAGAGCACTAAGCACTGGGTTACTGAGACTGGATCTAAATTCAGTTTTAATTTTCTTGACAATACTGAACAATCTCTCACAGTCAGCATTAGAATGGTAAAGAACCAATATTCCTTTCATAACCTGACACAGAAGAGGAAATTTATGTATTCCAGTTGCTGGATCTTTTAGCTGGGAAATAAGGTGCCATTGTACATCAACTCTGTCTGCATGAAGTACACTGTCAGGTAGAATGTCAACTTTAAGAATTCTCCTTCCAGATGATCCAAAGTAGATGAAGGAGGCAATGGAAAGGGATATCTCTTAACAAAAAATCTGACACTCTTAAAGCTTTTTGACTGTCTCTCATTTACATCAGCAACTGAAGCATTTAAAAGCACTTCATCTCCATATGGGAATTTCCATAGATTTAAATTTCTTTCTTTCTGATGACCCATCCTCTTCATTACTTCTACCTTTACATTCATCTCCTTTCTCTTCTGACTTCTAACAGACTTTGCTTTAGTGTTACTCTTCTTCACTCTTTTTTCCCTGTTTTTCTCTGCAGACTCACTTTCCTTTTGAAACAAAGCTAGTAGAGCTGTCCAAAGCTCAAGTAAACAGCTAATACATTTGCCAAGAGATAACCATCTTGTACACACATGCTTTGTAACTTTATAATCTTCAAGGTCAAACTCATCTTGCAACAGCTCGAGTGCCTGTTTCCTTTTACTACTTTTCTCCAAATAATAGTATATGTCAATTGAAAGACTACCAATATCTACTTCTAATTTATCTGCAGCCTTTCCTGCAGCAAGGTGCATCAAATGACAAGGACAACCTGTTACATAAACTGATGGAGCTGTTTTCAAAATGTAGGATTCAACTCCTTTATGAATAACTGATGCATTATCAGCAGAAAACCCCATACAGTTCTGCCAACTTATGTTACGTTTTTTCAACACATTGTCAAGCAAATCAAAAATGTTTTCTCCAGTGGAAGCTACCATCAATTCTGGCAAGGAAAGAAGAACACTCATGATTTTGCCTTTTTCATTATCAAAGTATCTAACACAGATAGGGTACAACTTTTTGTCGTCGTAATCACTACTCCCGTCTGTAGCAACACTATATGGTCCAATTTTCATGACCTCTGCTATTTTCTGTGAAGCATCTTTTGATACACACTGAACAATATTAGATGATTTTGTTCTTGCACATGCATATTTTTCTGCAATTTTGGAATCTGGGAACATCCGTTTAAATAAAGGACCAGCATGGTCTGCTACTGCTAGGGGAAGTCCATGTTCTATTAAGAACTCGGTAAATAACACCTCTGCATTTATTACACTCGTGTCTCTACTGGAATTTTGCTGTAAAAAGGCAGTTACTTTAGTATTCGAATTAGTGATATTGGCTAATCTGATGTGCTTCTTTGTTTTCAAGTGTTTTTCCACATCAAATTTACCACCATGACCGATCATAAAATCCGTTCCACAGAGCTTGCATCGGGCATGATGCTGCCCCAGACTGGGGTGCTGTATTACATCATCCATGTATTCATCTTTGAATCTTTGGAGGATTCTGGTTTTTGTCTTTTTCTGTTCCATCTTGTTAAAATTATTTTTAAAATTTCTCCTCTCCTACACACTGAACAGAATCCATTCGACGACTTTTAGCGCCAAATAACTATAGACTGGTTCTGTGTGAAATATGAATCACAACAATAAATCTGAGACCAAAGTTTCAAAGTAGAAAACCAGTCTGTTCTCTTGGAAATATGCACTACAAGCTACTATAAATAGAATGTGTTAGGAAAGTACATGTACATGTAGGTCAACCGTGGACAACTGTAGTGACTTTCAACAAACTAGCTATGGACTGGTTCTCTACCAAATATAAATCAGAACAACAAAACTGATAGAATGGGTTTAAAAGTATATAACCAGTCTGTTTTATTGGAAATGTGACAGCTGCTATAAATAGAACATAATGATAGTGTACTTTTGGAAAGGACATGTAGGTCTAAGATGGTCACGTGTACTCTTATACGATAGTTACGCAGAAGCCTTCTTTTCTAGAATATGATGTGTGGGAATAATGAGCTGTTAATAAAAAGGAGAATACAACTTTTTATTGCTTTATTTGTATATATTTTTTTTAAAATTTATTTTTAAACGAAAAAGCGTAATCTATATACATGCGAGCGTAAGACGTAATTCAGTGAAAAATAGCGTAATGATTACGCCAAAAGCGTAATGGTTGACAGGTATGCTACTGTGGTGGCCATATTGACCATCAGATAGGCACAATTTTAATTTACGACCAACCAGACATCATAAGAAGTCTTTTAGTGAAAACCCCAAGATGATATGCCCATCTATTCAGGAGGAGTAGTAATAAAGAGATTTACAAGATGGCCACTGTGGTGGCCATAATGGACTTCAGGTTGGCATCATTTTCATTTGGGACCAACCAGACAGCATAAGATGTCTTCTGGCAAAAACTCCATGTTGTTATGACAATCCGTTCAGGAGGAATAGCAGTTAAAAGATGTTCAAAATGGCCCCTGTTTAAGAGGAGTAGCAATAACTTGTGCTAACGGGCAGACAGACGATGGAGCACAGACAACAGACCATCCCATAAGCTCTTCTGGTCATAACAAGTAGAGCTAAAAATACAAATACAACAACCCTGTGAATAGCAAAACATCAATTTTATGACTTGTAAGGGGTGAAAATATTTTTCTGCAATGTAAAGAAGCTGATCCTGGATTATCATGCAAAAAGGCCCTCAACCATGGAAATTTAGTGGCAGCTTGAAAGCAACTGATTTTCAAATCCATTCATGATTGCATTTGTGTTTTTTTTGTGTTCACCAGTTTATATTTGCACTTGCAACTTTCTTACAAAAATACTCATCGTTCCATTTGCATTAATTCTGTATTCCATTTGCATTTATTCTTCATTCATTTTCCATTCAATTTTCATTTGCTCCTTGAAAACAATATCATGGTGAACTGCCTTTCTGTGCTAAATGTGGTCATTTATACAAAGCAATTGCTCCAATGGCAAGATTTTTTTAGAAAATGCCCTACTTGCATTAAATGAATTTTTGGATCCAGGTACATAGGGAAGATTAACAACTAACAAGTGTTATGCAAAACAATACATCTTGCAGAAGCATACTATGGTGATCCCTCGCTGTACGACTTTCAAAAATGTTGTGTGTACAATCTTAAAGATCATAACACTGCTTTTGACACCCTCACTTCAAAAATGATACATATATTTAGCCTAATCTCCACTGTGTGAGTCACAAATGCTATATGCCCTATCTTATAATTGCAAAATTGTATCTACCTTTCTGCAAAGTATGACTGGATGTAACACAATAAAAAAATTTAATATAAAGACATGATAGAGATCAAACTTACCCTAAACTCTATCATCTTGTTCCTGTACTTCTCTGCAGCCCCTGTGTACATGTCAGTCTGAAGCTCTTTCTTAGCTGCCTTTATTTGGTCCTCAAACCCTCGCTGTCGACCTTCTGCTACATGACGCTACAAATATATGTATACAACATAAACTTTGATTACATATCCATTTAATCTTACATGGTTGATCTGGCTTCGATGTTAAATCCGTATTTCCATATCACACACACAGACTGGAACTACTTAGGTGTTTTCTCTGATGTCCGCTAGTTGATATTCTTAGATGCACCAAATTTAACTTTTAAAAATTAAAATTTGTTTTGAATTTCATTCATACTGTAAAGCTAACAATATTCATAAAGTGTAAAAGTGGGGGTATGTAATAAATACAAAACCAAATTAGTATTTTGTTCAGAATCAGGGAAAAGAACTCATTTGATATGGTTTATGAATACATCTCAGTCTTGATGAAAAGAACTCATTTGATACGGCTTATGAATACATCTCAGTCTTGATGAAAAGAACTCATTTGATATGGCTTATGAATACATCTCAGTCTTGATGAAAAGAACTCATTTGATATGGCTTATGAATACATCTCAGTCTTGATGAAAAGAACTCATTTGATATGGCTTATGAATACATCTCAGTCTTGATGAAAAGAACTCATTTGATATGGCTTATGAATACATCTCAGTCTGACTGCCTTAATGTATCCCTACAACAGATCAAATTCATTCTTTCCGTCTATTTGGAACCAAATATGCATGTAGATGTGTACATTAGTCTTATAAACTGAAAACTTTAAAACTGTGAAACCTTTTAATGTTCTCTGTTTTGAGAGAAAAAATGATGATGTCTGACCAATCGAATTATGAATTCAAGAATTTATGAATATCAAAGTTTTATTTTTCCAAAACATAACCACCCTACAATATTTTAAAAAATTATCAAAGCAATGTCAAAACTTTAACCAAAACCTTAACAAAGTGTTGACAATGATCTATAGCTTACCTTCACTCAAGCACAAGACTAGAACAGCTTTGATGGCACATCATGGCAATTCCATTTCTTTTCACACTGTGCTTAATTCAGACTTACTTAAAGATCATACTGACGCACCTGGACTAAAACAAACATAATTTTTCAGGTCATTCTTTTCGTATAGGAGCAGCCACAACTGGGGTTGTAGATGGTGTAGAGAACCATTTGATCCAGACATTAGGATGCTGGTCATCTTCATGTTATATGCGCTACATGACCCTAACAGAATTCCGTGTGCTCAAGGGCAGTTGTGTACATAAATTCATTGTTATGTGCTTCTTTCTACGCCATTGGTACTAAAGGAACTGTCACTTCTGAGTTGCATCTTGAGCATTTTCCAGTCATGAATATGCAACTTTTGTTATGAAGCATGGATCTTTGCTGGATTGGCCTGGCATCGTTTTCCTAGCTTCTGTACACTTGTTTCATACAACATTTACATCACTTGTTGTCTGCTGGCATCCTCTTTGGTACTCGTATTTGATATATTTTAATGGGAAATTCATTTTGGTATTTTTCACCATTTTGATACCCATATTATATACTAATAATATTAATGCCATGTCTGTTAAGTACATTTCTCGTACTGTTTTAAATAGGGGATCATCCTCCCCTCCCTCCTTTATCTTGAGACTTCTGGGATCAGCCAGATTATACAAGTCTTGTAGACTGGGATCAGCCCAGGTGATTAGTTTTTACTAGAATACATGTAAAATCAGAATACATTCTTCATGCTGGGATCATCCTAGCACTATTCTACTTAATCTTGGATCAACCCAGAATACAATCTTATGTGGGGTTCAGCCTAGCCTAGATTTACTTAAGCTAGGATCAACTCAAAATATACTCTTATGCAGGGATCAGCCTAGCCTATATTTACTTAAGCTGGGATCAGCCCAAAATACACTCTAATGTTGGGATCAGCCTAGCCTAGATTTACTTAAGCTGGGATCAGCCCAAAATTGACACTAATGCTGGGATCAGCCTAGCACAGATTCTACTTAAGCTGGGATCAGCCCAGAATGCACTCTAATGTTGGGATCAGCCAAGAAGAGTTTCTACTTAATCTAAGATCAGTCCAGAGTACACTCTTATCCTGGGATCAGCTGAACACAGATTGGGAATCATCATAATCATGTACAGTGTTTAATTCAGATTCTAGCTCATGATGAGTAGCCCCCATAGAGAGAGAGCCAAATTGTTATTAGTTTAATTAGTGATGTTATTTTTTTTTTTAATTATACTTTTATTTTATGTATTTTTTTCCTTCTCTTTCTATTTAACACATCTTGACTTGGTGGAATATTTGTAATGATGAATAGAGATGGGTACTGAATTGAGAGAGAGAATACAATATACTCATGTAACCTTTATTTTATTTCAAGGCATGTATAAAACATTTCTTTATACAAATCTGTATTTTGTTGTGTAAAAAATCACGTTTTGTGGCAGTAGCTAAGAAAGACTTTTAAGTAATGTTCAATAAATCCTGAAAATGTAGTCTCAGTGTCTTAGGTTTGGTGAGTGACCTAATTTCATCTAAAAATACACTCAGTGTAATTTTGGTGGCAACATTTGAAAAGTATTAGAATAAGAGCCTGGACACAGTTTCAGTAAATTTCTCAAAAAATGTCCTCAAATTTAGATTTTTTATTATTTTGTTTATGATATTTCTGAAAATATTGTGATTTTTGTGAGAGGTGGATATCATACAAGTGATGAGAAAAAACTCATCAGTTTTAGAATGGCACACCTTAAGTCCATTTATTATTGAAAAACAAGTTGAGGAATTCCTCAAATTTGAGGAAATCCTCAATATTTCCTCAATGATAAAAGACTAATTTCAGTAAAATGCATGATATTATGACTATATTTTAATTATTAATGCCTGACTAATGTCCAGTGACAAAATTATAATTCCAAATAAAGCAGTAAGATAGATACAGAAAATCTCAATCTGAGGAAGAAAGTTTGAAATGTTTAGTGAAAAAGGACCTGGACACAATTATAAAGCAACTGTAAATAAATCCTGGAAAATAGGTCACAGGGATCCTGTTTTGATGCAAGCTGTGTTCATGATAAGATGCAAACTTATGTAAGTTTGGTGGCAATTGAGCAGTGAGATGATTTTTACCCTAATGTTAATCACAAAACTTCAGCAAGCATAAAATTTTAGCAAATTTAGCAAGGAAACTAAATTTGCATTAAACTTTTTAGGCCCACAAATTTTTTGGATGAAAAGATGCATGTGATATAAATGCCGACAGCTACTCAGATGGACAGTTCTGTAAGTTTGTAACCTGGGTAAGATGTTAGTAGACACTGTTTACAAGAGTAATGTTATACTAATGAAGTAATGCCAATGAGTGAGCATATGGAATTGTAGACATTGCTTTAAAAATACTTTGATTGATATTTTATCTATAATTTAAAAATTCCTTACTCTCCAGAGCAATTAATACTTTGTACAGTTTAAGAATCCCTTGTACTGGAATAATCTGATGACACTTCATTTCATCTTTGTTCAAATAGTGTATGATGCAAGCAAACCTGTACTTTTGTTGAGACAGGGTCATTAGTTCACTCAAATTTTGTTGCTAATATACTCAAGAGTCTATCAAATTTAATGATGCTAAAAGGTTTTGATTTACAGTATTTTTTCATAAATCCTGGAAAGAAGGTCACAGCCAACCAGTTTTGGTTCCAAAAATATGTACATCCCAAGATGCATTCACAGTGTAAGTTTGATTTCAGTATGTAAAGTGGTTTAAGAGTTAAAACTTAGATAGGTGGACTGACATGATTTTTCAGCCATTTGGAATAAATCCTGGAAAAGTCCCAGCAGTTTTGGTACTGAACACATCCATCCTAATATGTACCCTAGGTGAAAGTTTGATGGTTTTAGGTGAAAAGGTATTGCAATTCGAAATCAGACATGGTTGTTTAGAAGTTTATGATAAATCTTGCAAAGTAGATCATAGTGACCCAGTTTTAATGTATACAACATGTGCAAGCATTGACAACTATGGTTCAAATTTATTGTCAACAGGATAAGATGTATAGGAGTCAAAGACTGGACAGGAGGAATGAATGGACAAGGCTGATCCTATAAGACTGCCTGCTTCTTAAGTAGGGGTTGTTACGGAATTATGTAAAAACAAAATGATACATAATTCCGTAACAGGGTATAAAAGAAACCTGGTGATATTATTAATATATTTGAATCTACCAAATACACCATTCCATATGAAGTCTGACCGCATCCAAGTTATTTTGTAGGTCAAAAATGCTGACTGGGGATCGACTCTACCTCTTTAGTCAGATCATCCAACTGTTTCTGAAGCTTGCGGCGTTCTCTCTCGAGATTGGACACATCTAAACCTCCAAGCTGTGCATTCAGATCCAATATCTGGGCATTCATTTTCTCTATCTCCCGGTTCTTGTTACGTAGACTGAGATTATTCTGAAGATCCAGCTCTCTGACCTGCAGAGTAATATTTATTTATTATATATTTGAAAATGGGATACTGAAATATATTATATATTTCATAATGAGATATTAAAATGTAACAGTGTGAGAAAAACATATATACCTAACATACATACATACATACATACATACATACATACCATTTTATTTTGTTTATATGACTAAGTATGACACAAATGTTGGAGATAAAAGTTAATGGTTTCATATCCCAGATTAAATACCAAGATTTTCAAGAAAGCAGGGGTTCAACAGAACACTACATCCTGCCTATGAACTCCATTATGATGTACTTTCCCTGTAAATAACACAAAAGGTCCAAAATTGACCAGGGTCAAAGATCTTGATACCAGGATGATCCCCATCCAATTTTACAAGAATTGGCCAAGCAGGTACTTCTTTTTATGAATCCTTTACAACATTTAATTTTAAGTAATGTCATCAATATTTGATGACAATGTGACATCATTTGTATAAACCTGAAAGGCCTGCATGCGATAAGGTTATGTCATATCTGGTCTACACTAATCAAGTGGTCCCTATGAAAAAGCAGTACTGCAAAGGTTACTCAAGTTTTAGTTACTAACAAACAAATGGTGGATGACATCATTTTTCAAAATTACAATGGCCAGGAGTTAAAAGACAGACAAATAGACATTAACTTGCTGAAACAAAAAACTGAGTGATTTTTCATTTTTTTTTTTTTTGCAATCCAAATTCTTGGCATCTCCTGCCCTACAAATATTTAGCTTATTTTCATGACATGTTACATGCATTACCTACCTTCTGGTTTGATAGATCCTTGCGTAGCTTATCAATATTAGATGTGACTTCTTTCTGATCCATGTCAATCTTCTCTAGCTTTTTCTGGATCTGATTTGCTCTGGCTCGACTATGTTCTAATGTGTCTGCTTTACCAGACTGGATGTAACTGGCACAAGGAAAGTTTCAAGAATATGCAAGTTAAAGACTCATTTTATGTAAAATGTATGAAACTGTGTATTTGTTTTTAGCAAATGCCAGAACACTAGTGTCATGTTTTTCAATCGAACACTGAGAACATAACACTCAGATGAAATATACTAGTACATGTCATGAAAGTGATCTCTATTTTCATGTGAACAATCAGAAACATGCTATGAAAAAAAATGGATGGATATAAGACCAAAAAAAATAAGACAACTTATAACTAATACCACAAATATAACATTTTTGTTTGTATTTAATTGTAAATGTTTTCAAATTTTTATTCTTATTTAATTACAACAAAGATTTGGGGGGTTTGTACTGAAAAGACACTAAGATGATGAAACTCGATGGCAAAGTAGAATACTGTGATAGTCTGACAAATGTAATGGTGTGTTTACAGTACCATATATACTCGTGAATAAGTCAGATCCAACTGCAAACTGTATACACCCAGATCTGCTGTCATATAATGCGCCAGCAGATCTGGATCTATGGAGTTTGTTTGGAGTAATCAGTAGAACAA
The DNA here is from genome assembly GCA_029931535.1 of Margaritifera margaritifera. NCBI lineage: Eukaryota > Metazoa > Mollusca > Bivalvia > Unionida > Margaritiferidae > Margaritifera > Margaritifera margaritifera. Next base: position 222,572 of record JAQPZY010001271.1, on the reverse strand, counting down.
ACATGGACCTTGATCTGCTGGTGCATTATGTGATGGTAAATCAGGTCAGGGTCTATGTTGTTTGCAGTTGGACAGAACTTGTACATGCGTCTACACAGTATTTAATTTGAATATGTAGTTTTATGCACTAATGTACAAACTGAACTTAATTCTAAATGTAAGCTCTTAAATGATTCAAATTTAGCATACAGTTAGGATCCTAAGATTCCTTATCATTTTAGAGATACAAATTAAACTATGATGCTTGGTTTACAGTGAGCTAAACATTTAATATAACCTCTTTGGATCCCAAAGAATGTTTTCTCTGTATTCCCTAATTTATCATATTCTTGAAGTCCATTTCCTCTGTATTCCCTAATTTATCATATTATTGAAGTCCATTTTCTCTGCATTCCCTAATTTATCATATTCTTGAAGTCCATTTTCTCTGTATTCCCTAATTTATCATATTCTTGAAGTCCATTTTCTCTGTATTCCCTAATTTATCATATTATTGAAGTCCATTTCCTCTGTATTCCCTAATTTATCATATTCTTGAAGTCCATTTCCTCTGTATTCCCTAATTTATAATATTATTGAAGTCCATTTTCTCTGTATTCCCTAATTTATCATATTCTTGAAGTCCATTTCCTCTGTATTCCCTAATTTATCATATTATTGAAGTCCATTTCCTCTGTATTCCCTAATTTATCATATTCTTGAAGTCCATTTCCTCTGTATTCCCTAATTTATCATATTCTTGAAGTCCATTTCCTCTGTATTCCCTAATTTATCATATTCTTGAAGTCCATTTTCTCTGTATTCCCTAATTTATCATATTCTTGAAGTCCATTTTCTCTGTATTCCCTAATTTATCATATTCTTGAAGTCCATTTTCTCTGTATTCCCTAATTTATCATATTCTTGAAGTCCATTTTCTCTGTATTCCCTAATTTATCATATTCTTGAAGTCCATTTCCTCTGTATTCCCTAATTTATATTATTGAAGTCCATTTCCTCTGTATTCCCTAATTTATCATATTCTTGAAGTCCATTTCCTCTGTATTCCCTAATTTATCATATTATTGAAGTCCATTTTCTCTGTATTCCCTAATTTATCATATTCTTGAAGTCCATTTCCTCTGTATTCCTTAATTTACCATATTCTTCAAGTCTGTATTCCTTAATTGACCATATTCTTCAAGTCTATTTCCTCTGTATTCCTTAGTTTACCATATTCTTTAAGTCTGTATTCCTTAATTGACCATATTCTTCAAGTCTATTTCAACAAGCTGGAGTAAGCATATCCTCTAAGTATTCTAAAAAACATACTCCGCCAAATTGATAACTACAAACTTTGACAACTTTAAGAGTCCAATTCATTTTAGCCAGTTAATGAATTTCAATTTTAGTTAGAAGTATCATTTGTTGCAGATGATGGCAAATGCAAAAATTCCTGTTACAAAATGTGCGAATTAAGCACGGTGTTGTTGGCAACATTATTGGTAACTGTCTGTAAGGCATTATTGGTAACTGTATGTAAGACATTATTGGTAACTGTCTGTAAGGCATTATTGGTAACTGTCTGTAAGACATTATTGGTAACTGTCTGTAAGGCATTATTGGTAACTGTCTGTAAGACATTATTGGTAACTGTCTGTAAGGCATTATTGGTAACTGTAAGGCATTGTTGGTAACTGTCTGTAAGGCATTGTTGGTAACTGTCTGTAAGGCATTGTTGGTAACTGTCTGTAAGGTGTAAGACATTATTGGTAACTGTCTGTAAGATATTATTGGTAACTGTCTGTAAGGCATTATTGGTAACTGTCTGTAAGGCATTATTGGTAACTGTCTATAAGGCATTATTGGTAACTGTCTGTAAGGCATTATTGGTAACTGTCTGTAAGACATTATTGGTAACTGTCTGTAAGGCATTATTGGTAACTGTAAGGCATTATTGGTAACTGTCCGTAAGACATTATTGGTAACTGTCTGTAATGCATTATTGGTAACTGTAAGGCACTGTTGGTAACTGTCCGTAAGGCATTATTGGTAACTGTCTGTAAGGCATTATTGGTAACTGTAAGGCACTGTGAAAAACTGGTACAATGTTATATGGTATACAAATAAGTAATAATTATGCATGTTCTTACAAACCATATGGGGGGGGGGGGGAAGGGAAAACTGCCCTTTTAACACATTATTTGCTGTATCATGCTGAGGAAATGGGACCTGAGTGTCTTTCCCAAAGGTCGCACTGAGGCTGCCAACACAGGCTGGTCTGAGCAGGCATCAAAGTATCAAACCTGTGCCTCTTGGATTATGAGTCTGAAACTCTTCCAAATGAGCTACCATGGCTCCCCTAACCATATTTTACTGAACATATAAGTAAGAGCATTCTGGGTCACTCTCTGATAAAGGAAAAGTAGGTGGACCCCAACAGAGTTAACATTTGGAGGAAATCTATAGTCTAGAAATTCATAAATCCAGTATATATTTCTATACATTATTTTTGACCACAGTAGAGAAAAACAGCATGAAAATATAAAATATAAGAACTTTAAATTAATGCTCTAGATTATGTAACAATACATTTTAACAATTTTACTCTAACCACTGGCTGTGAAGCTGTTTAGAAACATCAAGTATGTGGGGTAGGCAACTTCATGTTCCAGCATTGGTAGGCAAACTTCATCTGCCGGCATTGGTAGGCAAATTTCATGTACCAGCATTGGTAGGCAAACTTCATGTGCCGGCATTGGTAGGCAACTTCATGTACCAGCATTGGTAGGCAAACTTCATGTGCCGGCATTGGTAGGCAAATTTCATGTGCCAGCATTGGTAGGCAAACTTCATGTGCCGGCATTGGTAGGCAAATTTCGTGTGCCGGCATTAATAGGCAAACCATATGCCAGCATTGGTAGGCAAATTTCATGTGCCAGCATTAATAGGTAAACCATATGCCAGCATTGGTAGGCAAACTTTATGTGCCAGCATTGGTAGGCAAACTTCATGTGCCAGCATTGGTTGGCAATTTTCATGTGCCAGCATTGGTAGTAAAACTTCGTTTGCCAGCACATTTCAAGGATAAATGATGAAGTGCTATACTGTGCAAAATTTATTAATTTTCAAAGATATGAATTATTGTGGTTTTATGAAAAATAACATTTTTCTCCATACTTTAATCTGTCGATTAAGGAGGGGGTCCCATTATATCCTTGGAAGGAACATTGTTGATTAGGTCTTTAAATTCATGGTTTGCAGCAGCAATGATATCGACAAAATTTGGTAGCCCATTAAATCCACAAAAATTTGCACCCCACAAAATCCACAAAATTTGGAACCTCATGAAAAATACTGAATGAACTGTTACAACAAGGGGTAATGTAACAAAAGAAAAGACTCAAACAAGATTTCAAGATTTAAATCACAAATATTTAATTTCCTAAAATATTAAAATATTTAAACAAGCAATAAAAATGAAAGAATAAAAAATAACTTACAGTATAGAATATCCTTAAAAGTCCTAAATTGTTCTAATGTTCACAAATCCGGAAGTTCATCCAAATATTCTGAAGAAAAATACCACTGTGCTGATGTGCTAACAAGAATCAGTTATATCCAAATATTATTAATTCCAAATAATCCTTGTGAATATGGAATATCACACAAGTTCTAGAAATGTTTCCAATAATTCCAACGGAGCTGAATAATTCTTAAAGTTTAAGTAGCAGTACTAAATCCAGAATGTACTGTATAATAATATCTCTGAAGCAGAATACCACACACAAAATGAACCAATCTCGTTTATGATCTCTCAGGCTGAATGTACTATCAAGAAGAATGACGAATGCTCCGATTACATCCTATTTATAGTTTTCGTAATCTGCGTCTTACAAACAAACAAAACCCATTACTTATTCCGTCTCAAATCAACATCTTATTATTGCTATCTTATTCTAACTTCTGGTCAACAAAATGAATCATTCTTGGACTGCTAAAACCAGGTCAGGTCAAGTTCAAAACTCATGTGCTGAATCATGTGACATGACTAATGCTTCAAATGACAATATTGATTTTTCCCAGGACCAATGTACTGGGTCACATTGAAATTACCGTATATGTACACCTATTAGACTATAATACAGAGGTCATAAACTAATAAAACTATACCATTATTTAAAAGAAATGATACATAATTCCATAACAAAACAGTATAACATTAGCTTCACTTCAAAACAATTTAGAAGTTGTGGTTTTACCTTTTGATGTCCTGATTAACATTTTTCACTTTGGTAGCATTGTTCTTCACTTGATCAACCTGCAAATAAACATCATGACAGTGTTATAGGTAATTATTACATAAAAATGAACAAGAAAATATAGACTGTAAACAAGAGTACTGCAAATAGCATATGATACACACATCTTGTGACGTTTTCTTTATGATCATTTGACCTTTGACCTAGGGACCTGACTAACAGGTCAAAGACCTAAACTTTCCCCATGATTACCAAGATCTTTGAAGTGGTGGTGTGACTGTGATGAATGAAACACTGTCTGAGCATGATGCATATATTAGTAAAGTTTCATTAAAATATCTCCTGTTGCTCGAAAGTTACAGGCAAAACAAGGAAACCGGTCACTGGGTTACATTTTCACTTGCTGTGACCTTGATCTTTGAGGCAGGGGGGCTTGACTGCTATGTAACACACTATGTATATCTAGGTGAGGTAAATTTTAGTCTTGGATTAATCTGGGTATCTCTACTCAAATGGATTAATCTGGGTCTCTCTACTCAAATGGATTAATCTGGGTCTCTCTACTCAAATGGATTAATCTGGGTCTCTCTATTCAAGTGGATTAATCTGGGTCTCTCTACTCAAATGGATTAATCTCGGTCTCTCTACTCAAATGGATTAATCTCGGTCTCTCTACTCAAATGGATTAATCTCGGTCTCTACTCAAATGGATTAATCTCGGTCTCTCTACTCATATGGATTAATCTCGGTCTCTCTACTCAAATGGATTAATCTCGGTCTCTCTACTCAAATGGATTAATCTCGGTCTCTCTACTCAAATGGATTAATCCCGGTCTCTCTACTTAAATGGATTAATCTCGGTCTCTCTACTCAAATGGATTAATCTCGGTCTCTACTCAAATGGATTAATCTCGGTCTCTCTACTCATATGGATTAATCTCGGTCTCTCTACTCAAATGGATTAATCTCGGTCTCTCTACTCAAATGGAATTCTTCATGTATCTAGCTCCTGGATATTATAGATACTGACCTCTGCTTTTGCCTTTTCAATCTTTTCCTCCTTCTCTTTACTAATAATCTCTTTATCATGTCTCAAATTTTCACCTTTCTCCTGTTTAAAAAGATAAAAAAAACATTTAGTCCTAAAACTTCTTGAATTAAAGTGACTGTCTAGATAAAAATAACATTTCTGTAACATGAACATACAGCAGCGCCTCACCTTCTGAATGACCCTAAATGAGACCCATCCCCTGTAACATGGTTGGTTTCTATGTTTTATGGTACATTAACACATGAAGGTTACATCATGCTGAGGCAAGTAGAGTAGAGTGCCTTGCCCAGGGACACATGCTGGCAGAAAACCTGGGCTAATCTGATGGCAGGATTCAAATCTGCACCATTCTGCAAACAAGTTTGACATGCTAACCACTGAGACGCCATAGAACAGCAAACTTGTTCTTGATATAAGACATAATCCCAGTTTAGACAATTTTTCCCAGAATTAAATTGTACCATACTACCCAATCACTTGTAACACTAATGGTTTATAAATGAACGAGACATTTATTCCTCTAACACATGTCTTCTGATAATCGAGTCTAAAAAATCTTTCAGAGTCAAAGAAAAAACATGAATATCATGTACTTTAATTTTTAAACCCTAACTGTAAGAAATGTTGTTCTTTTGGGTGTAAAACCAACTTTAATGATGTAATATTTACCTGTCGCTATCGTGTTGCTTACCTTTCCAGGATGGAAATTAACCTCATCCATATAAGAAAATTCCATCCTCCTGTTAGAAAGTGCTAGAAGTCCAGAATTAGAAAGAACACAGACCCAGTGTGAAACTGTGAAACTGGTATAAAAAAAGGATATACTCACCCTTATGATAGGAATGTCCACAATTGAAGTTGGTATCAGCTTGGCCCACTTTTTGTGTCACAACTACTGGCCAAAAAGAAAATATGCCTTTACTCTGGTGTGCCAAAGACCAGAGGTAGGAGGAGGAGAAAGTAGTGTGTCAGTGTCAAAATGTGGCTTTCATAACATCCTCAAATGAGTTAGATAGGCCCATGAGGTAGCTCTAGCTCTAGCTCACCTCATGAGCCTCAATCTTCATGAATGAACGGTCCTCTCAATAAGGGACTGATCAGCCCTCTTGTTTATGCAGACAATCCACCAAGAAATAGTTAATGCCAAAATATCAGCAGAGCTCTTAAGAGGAGGTAATAGATGCTTCCTACCCTTCCTTCTCCATTCTGAAGTGGCCAAATAGAACCGTAAAGCACTAACTGGGCATAGGAGTCAATCTTGATCATCCCAGCACTGACACAACTGAGACTGGTGATCTCTATAGGATGTGGAACTACCAAGGGAAGCTGGTTTTTGCTATAAAAAAAACATCTTGCAGAATCTAAGGAGAGCAGGAAAACAGTTTTAAGGGCAAGATTCTCTAAAGAAGCTTCACCCAACGGTTTTTACAATGACTACAACATGCACAAGAGATTCCATCTTGGCATTAGTGAGCAAGACACTGGTCTCTGCAGCTCAAAATATCAGATAAGATCGGAAATATGAGGATCCGAACCAATGGCTGGGCCTTTTGAGAACTCGAGCGTATTTACAGCATCTTAACTAGCCACCTTATCAAAAGATCAGATCTCTTCATCCTCCACCACCTGAATCGATGGGTGGGAGGAGGTAGGGGATCCAAAGAGAGGAACACCATCACAGTCTGTTCTTTGGCCAACTCACTAAAGAGTGCACTAGGACCAACAGGATATCCTTGTCCTGCTCGCACCCCTGGAAAGCATAACTTTTTGACCCCATGTCTCTGTTGTGGAGAAGACCTGGGGGTAGGAGTATCCATGTCCGTAACTCCTCACATGGCTTGATGGGATTGCACCTAGTAGCAGACTTGGCAGGAGAACTAAAACACTTCTTGACCTTCCTTGAGCTTCCTCTTTGATTCCACACAAGCAGGTAATGTGGGTCCATGACTCACAACATCAACACTGCTATGAGGCCAAAGCCTTTACATCCATGGTACCAAAAATGAGAAGGACAATTCACTTTCCTTAAATTGATGCCCCCACATCCTGTAAGGATTAAGAGGGATCATAGAGAAGGGAGGGAGATACTGATCTGACCCCTTCTTTAGTCTGGCATGTGTACCCATACTCCCTTTCCCCAATAGGGTTGGTCTGTAGCATGGCGAATGGGAAGGGAGTTTTGACCCAATCCCCATCGCCATACCAACAGGGCTCTAATGACCAGTGACCGGTACACGAAGACTGGGACCCAGTGCCAGTGACTGGCTCCCTGTGACTGGTCAATTGCGTCAGGCAACTCTGATTTGATGGAGGAGCCCTCTTCAGAACTTCTAGACCAAGATTGCTGCTCTCTGCTTCAAGGGTGGCTTGATCTACTTTATCACCATCACAGGGCTACAGGCTTGGAAAGGGCGCTGCTCCTTCCTCACAGTAGGGCACAATTCACTCTCTCCGTCAACACTGGGTTAAGGGATTGGAGAAGGTGCTGCTCCTCCCTCACGAGGGGGGGCCTTGGGAGGGACCTGGAACTGAACCATCACCGGCACTGACTGAGTCAGATCAACCATCAGGATACAAGGGTCTCATAATTCTCCGAAGAGAATGATGCCATATCCTCCTGCGATATGGAGTGCTCTTCTTCCCCGACAAAGTAATCTTCTTCTGGGCCCCTAAGGACCCAGAGAAAGATCCCATGTGCTCATGAGACAAGGAGAAAGACAGGCCCTTCCTCCTCCCCTTATAAGTTTGTCTACTTTCAGTGAAGTTTCTTACCTCGTCTGAAAGTGCAAGAAAGGCAGGTGGGGTGTGTAGCCCAAGGTGCTTTCCTATGCCTGCATTTGCCCACAGTCTGCATCATTTCTTGCTGCAAAAAGAAAATTTCTGAAACAAGAAACAATCATCAAAAATGTCAATAATAGTGATGAATGGTGTAAGACCTCTGTCAAACATAATTTAACACCAGTAACACACTACCTGTCAATATGGTACTGATGATAATGGTGTGGAACCAGCAAAGGTTAATAAGGAGTTGTGTGTGACCACTGAAACTCACTACTGAGATAATGACTGGTGTGAGACCATCCAAACACACTATTTGAAGATAATGATGGTGTGAGACCTCCGAAGAGAGTCCAAAATTCATGAAGTAATATTAGTAAATGGACCAACAAACCAGACATTTTCCAAATATATACAGACAAAAAACCAGAGGTCATAAAAATTCCAGATATGACTGGGAAGATAATTACCTACCCTAGAAGTTCGGAAATATCCTAAAATAACTGAATTAATGATACAAATTGGAGCAATTATAGCCTACCCTATTACTGAAGGTGATAGGTAACAAACATAAAGGGTACTGGTGACAAAACAGAAACAAAGAATGCCTCAAAACTCTACAAGAGAGCTTCTACCATGACGTAGGGGACAGACTGGGACTGTGTTCCTTCTAGAGGGTAATTTCCGTTCTGGAAAGGTAAGCAGCACAATAGCGACAGGTAATATATTATTGGTAATAAAAGTTACAGGTTTTCTGCATCAGCCTTTAAATAATAACCCCAAATTAACAAAATTACCATACAAAAAACTTTCAACCAACCAACTTAATCAGTAAAAACGTATACATTACCAATGAACTCTGGTTATTGGGTCCAATGGGAAGAGAGACTAACAGCTATGGAAAATTAGAGCTACTCACATTTCATTAAAAAATCCCCACGCCCACCCCCGACTTTGACTCAAGGTTGTTGCCAGATATCCATTACATCCATTATTATGTGCTCTGCTATGACTGCATGTATAATGATTGATCTAACTACATTCTTCAAAAATGGCATGAAATATGATTGATCTAACTACATTCTTCAAAAATTGCATGAAAATATAATCAGGTCATCTACAAAGGCATACTGAGACATGCATACTAAATTTCATACAGAGACATGCATACTAAATTTCATACAGAGACATGCATACTAAATTTCATACAGAGATATGCATACTAAATTTCATACAGAGACATGCATACTAAATTTCATACAGAGATATGCATACTAAATTTCATACAGAGACATGCATACTAAATTTCATAGAGACATGCATACTAAATTTCATACAGAGACATGCATACTAAATTTCATACAGAGACATGCATACTAAATTTCATAGAGACATGCATACTAAATTTCATACAGAGACATGCATACTAAATTTCATACAGAGAGATGCATACTAAATTTCATACAGAGACATGCATACTAAATTTCATACAAAGACATGCATACTAAATTTCATTTGTCTTTTTCAAGTCTTGCTTAATCATGCTATAAAGGTTTTCATTTTTTTTAAAAGTCCCAAAAGTTGCAAAATGTGTAAATACAAATTAGAAAAGGACTGTAATGGCCTGAAAATCTAATTAGGTCATACACATACGCATACAAATATGCCTGACAATTTTCATTTGTCTGTACTGAGAGGCTTTTTTTTTTTTGCAATTGTGCTAATAAGCTTCTTGAGACCGACACAGAACCCAGATGCCCCTGCAGCAAGTAATAAGGCATATACATATTTAAAAATGTATTTATAATTGCACATGTTGTCTTTTTGTGCATTTGTCCTCCCAGAGACCTAAGGGGTCCAAAAATTATATTACCCTCTCACAAACTGTTATCACATGGACAAACTATGTAAAAAAGAAAAACAAACTCGGATGAATTTCCATAGGGGTGTTTTAGGAGATATTTATGACCGGATGGACAGACAAAGAGTGTCACAATATCCAGCCTGTTAAATCACGGGAGAAAAAATGAAAAAATTTTCATATATCAGTTCCAAAGTTTTTATATCCTCAGATTTAGTGACTGGAAAGCCCTAATCAGCCATTCATTTTTATGTAATAAATATCTAAGAATATTTTAATTTACCTGAAGGGGTCGGATTCTTGATGAAGCCTCCTAAAAAATGAAAATTCATAAAATAAGTGGCTTGAAAATGCATAGAGTTCATACTGATAAAATAAAAGTAAAAACTAAGTAACATGAATTACCTTCAAATGGTGTTTAGTTGAATTTTGTGCACTTATCTCCCTTTACATCACATTTATTAAACTCAAGGAATGGCGAGATATTTGCTCATGTAAATATACCCCCCTCTCCCAAATCCCACCCCTACCCCTGTGATGGACAGGAGTCTATAGTAAAAAAACAAAGTGCACAACTCTTTCAAAAATAGTCATACCTATCATTGGTCAACAAGCATTTCTTCTTCTGATGACCATAATATGTACTAAGTTTCACAGGCAATCAATTAAAAACTGCAAGAGTAGTTGCATTCATAAATCCATCATTTACTGCATCCAGCTGTACGTGTAAAAATGCAATAATTCTTACCAAAATCACAGGAGATCAATGAATTGTCAATATCCACATCTTTATAGGATTACCTTAATTTTACCAAGTTTCATAATGGTTTTAATACTGCATGACAAATTGTGTACACAAGATAATTCTAACAAAATTTGAGAGGATTGTAATTTTTCAATATGTACATTTCAGATGATGACCATTATATGTAAAAAGTTTCAGTGATCCATCAAAAACTGTTGCACTAGTTGTGTTCACAAGATTCTGTCATATACTGCATTCAGCTGCAAGACAAAAAAGGGCAATAACTCTAATAAAATTGGGTGAGGATAGTAATTTGTTGACATGAGCATCTTCAAATGATGATCATAATATAACCAAGTTTCATGGCAATCCACTAAAAACTGTTAGCCTAGTTGCATTCGCAAGATTCTGTCATAAACTACATCAGGCTCCAAGTAAAAAAGGGCAATAACTCTAATAAAAATCATAGAAAGATAGTGGTATGTCGAAGGGCAATAACTCTAATAAAAATCATAGAAACATAGTGGTATGTCGATATGCACATCTTGATATGATGATCATAATATTTTCCAGGTTTCAAGATGATACAATGAAATCTGTCAGAGTAGCTGCATTCACAAGATTTTGTCATAAACTGCATACAGCTGCAACTAAGAAAGGGCAATAACTCTTTTAAAAAAAATTGCAGGTGCAAGGTGATTTGTCTATATGCACATCTTAAGGTGATGACCATAATATTTACTAATCCATCTACAAGAGGCCCTGAGATTGCCCTCCTGGCTGACATCTGCTTGATAGCCAAATGCAACAGCAGTGGGCCAAGAAATTTGGGTTAGTAGGATGCTTTCTGTTGAAATTTCTCCAATGCTGTTGACTGCATATGTTCAAGGTCTCTATAGTTTTTGTATCTTCATCCATATTTGATTACACAACAGCATAAATTGTCCAATATTGAAAGGCCCTATGCCAAATTCTTGGCATCAAAGTTGGTCAAACTCTGTTCATCATTTTTTTTAGATAATGGCAGCCATATGCGATTGTCGAACAGCATAATTTCTATAAATCTGAAAGGCATTCAAACTCTCACACATAAATTTGATCAAATCTGTTAAGCAACTTTTAGAAGCAGGTACTGAAGGTTTTTCTATTTTTAGTAACAGCAGCCATATTTGATTGCAGATAGGCATCATTTTTATCAACTTGAGTGCACTTTAATGCCAGAATACTTTCTGTAAAATTTGGTCAAATTCTATTTTGGTTTTTGAGAAAAAAATTCATTCAAAGTATTTTCGATTTTTAGTAATGGTGGCCATATTTGATGTCAAACTGGTATAATTTTAAGCCCTTATAAACCTCATTAGTAAAGCAGTCAATATTTTCCTAAGTCTGACCAATTTTCAGTAAGGTGTAACAAAATACCATGTACTGCTTTGGTCAACTTGGAAAATATGCATTTGAAAAGTTCAGAAGTGTGATCTGATCCAGCAAAGGCAACATATGTCCAACTAAAATGTTTATGAAGTACAATTATACCTCAATGACCTCCAGTCCAATTCCAAACCCCATTGTGGTCAATGGATCTTGCTAGATCTCTCAACTCTATATAATCTTTGGGGTTTTTTTTAAATTTTACATGGTGATGGCAATCATCACTCCCACTGTAAGCATTACTCAAATTGACACAACATGATATCCAATAAATGTAATTGCTGCCTTTATTTACTTTTTTCCAAGCACAGCCAAGCATATGAATAATCCTTTTTATACTTTTGTGATGACTGTTTGAACTTTTTAAGAGGCTGGTTGTCACTTTCAACTTCAGTGTGTTTTTGTTTGGTGGACGGCATTTCTTGATAATGCTATAATTTAAAAGCAAAAAGGGGATTTTGCATAAAAAACGTGGGCAGATTAAAGCATCTTAAGTACTCCAGTAAAGTTTGTCTGGTTCTCTAACCAACTCCACTTAATCTAATATGAAAACCTGGATCCATACCAAACATGCCAAGATCCACATTTGACCACAACAATCATATTTTTTGCTATTGTTCGTAAGTCTTTAATTTAAGCGTAATTTCAGTAAGACTTATTGTCAAATCATATTAGCTGGCAGGTCTGCCTTTATTACCAGAATAATTTCTGTCAAATTTTATAAATTTCTGCCGAGCAATTTCTGCCAAGAAGTTTAATGTATTTTTCTGATTTTAGTAATGGCAGCCATATTTGATTGTAGAATGGCATCATTTGTCTTTTATGGCATAATGCTTTCTTTAAAGATTTGCCAAATTCTGTTGAGAAGTTTTTCAGATGAAGTTGTTTCAATATTTGTCTACTTTAAGCAACAGGGACCATATTTGATGGTGGATTGGCATCTTTTGTATAAAACTAAAAGCCCTCTATGCCAGGATGCTTTATATTAAACTTGGTCAAATGATGTTGAGCGGTTTTAGTGAAGAAGGCTTTTACAGTTTTTCTATTTTTAGTAACAGTGCCATATTTGGTAGTAACTCAGCATCAGCTGTACAAATTTGAAAGCTTCTATCCAAATGAGGACCCAAAGCTTGGGTCAATATGCAAGTAGTTTCTGTCCGTATTCATCCATTTGTATGAGAACTTTTTGCGATTTCAGAGTCAGGGAACAATATTTTGACTAGATCTGAAAAATGATCTGCTACCGTAAACAGGAGATATTGTTCGGCTACAAAGTTGGCAAATAGTATCTCAGCACATCTTTATCCACATTTGATGCAGATTCTGCGAACATGGATTTCAGTGATGGTGTATGTGTTGTCGCGTTTAATATGTTTTAATAAGCTGCATGATGCATAATGTCATTCTTGCCACTGTAGCAGATGTTAAAATCAGCTTTATGGGAAGGGTAGAATGCATATTCATGTCCTCTGAACTCGATTCCAACCAATAAAATTCCCGTTTCCATCCATCATAAAAATTTTTGTGATATTTTGGTTGCTTTACTTTTGGTGTTTTTACCATTGGGAGATAATGCATGCTTAGACATCTTGACAAACTTTAAACACACTGAAGCCAAATCAACCCTCTTTTATGCTGATTTCGCTCTTTAGTAATCCAACCATAATCAATTAATCTCTAATCCTTTCGGAATTACTTCTGATCACACATAGTATAATCCATGTTGACAAACTTCAAACACTGAAGCCAACTGACCCTGCGAACAGAATCAAAGGGATCAGCAACTGAATCATCTTACCCTGCTTAAGCCACTTCACATTTACTTGATCACAGACAGTATTACCAGAAATATACTCCACTGGAGGCAAGGCGTGCAAAAAAAAGGAAAAATTAAATGTCAATAATAATTTTGCGTACATGTGGTATGTCAGCGAGTGACAGGAGGGTCGGGGGACACCCCTCATCTTGGGAGGAAAACCTTCCTGTCGGAGAGGTTCACATATATGTGTTAGTAATGATAGCCTTATTTGCACAAACCTGAAAGGTTTTAATGCCAGGATGCCTTCTGTCAAGTTTGTTTGAATTCTATTCAACAGTTTTGAAAAGAAGTCATTTGAAGGTTTATCTATTTTTCAGTAACAGTAGAATATCTGATGGCAGGTCAGCATCATTTGTACAAAATTTGAAATCCTTCTATGCCAGGATCCTTTGTCAAATTTGGCCAAAATCTGTTGAGTGATTTTGGAGAAGAATTTGTTTAGCAGATGTTTCTATTTGTAGTAATTGTGGCCATATTTGATGGCAGATTGGCATCATTTGTACAAATTTGAAGGATCTTCATGCCAGGATGGTTTCTGTCAAGTTTGGCCAAATTCTATTAAGTGGTTTTGAAGTTGTTCAATGTCTTTCTATTTTAAGTAATGGTGGATTTTATATTTTTAGTAATGGCTGCCATATTTGAAGGAAGATCAGCATCATTTCTATAAATTTAAAAGGTCTCCCTGCCAGGATGCTTTCTGTCAAATTTGATCAAATTCTGTTCAGCCATTTTTAAGAAGATATCTTTTAATTTTTTGGCTATTTTTAGTAACAGTGGCCATACTTGATGGTGGATCAGCATAATTTGTACAAATTTTGAAAGCCCTTCATGCCAGGATGCTCTGTGACAAATTTGGTCAAAACTGGTCAAGTAGTTTCTGCGAAGTTTACAAAGCAATTGTTGACAAACTCATGATGTACAATGCATGACAGACATAGAGTCATACCATAAGGTCACTTGGCCTTATATCCAGGTGAGCTCAAACCTGAAGGGCTAGGTGCATTCACAAGATGTGTGATGGATGGAAGGACACATGAACATGAGTCCTCCTGTACAACAAAAGCATACTGAATGATCCTTTTATGATTTTGAAAAATAATTAATTTGGTGTAGAAATGGCATAATTAAAACTGATCAAAACCATGGGAATATGACATTTATTGTTTCACCTACACACAAAAAATCATTCCCTGAACACGATTCAGATTGGCACACCAATTATTTGTGATGTTG
The DNA here is from genome assembly GCA_029931535.1 of Margaritifera margaritifera. NCBI lineage: Eukaryota > Metazoa > Mollusca > Bivalvia > Unionida > Margaritiferidae > Margaritifera > Margaritifera margaritifera. The sequence goes on along the minus strand of JAQPZY010001271.1, from coordinate 207,416 downwards.
CCTCCTACTGACTCTTTGTGCTGACTGTAAAATAGCTGATACACTGTACTGTGAATCCATTTATTATTGTAGTTATCTATTTTGTGGTTTTACAAAATGTATGTATGTAGTTGGGCATTTTGGCACTCAGCACAAAAGTGGCAATGTAGTGCCAACAAAAGGTTATGTTCCAAAAATGTAAAATTGAATTGCACAAAAATTAGGAAGATAAAGCCTTCCAAATAAATGTATAGCTAAGAACAACAAGTTTAATGACAATCCTCCAACTAGTTTTGGAGGAGCAGCAATAACAAACTTGTGCTAAGAGATGGACAGACAACAGGCCATCGTATAAACTCTTCAAGTGTTTGACCAGTAAAGATATTAAAAAAATGTAGGACCCTGATTTCCTGGTTGTGAGACTCATTTTCACTAAGCAGATTAGCTTTGTCCTCCTCCAGTTTTATCCGCTGCTGAAGATCATTCTCAATGCCCAGCTTTTCCTCTCGCATACTGTTAATACTGGCCCTCAGCTTCTGGACCTGGTCCATGTGGTCACTCAACTTCTGACGCTTGTGGTCGAGCTGACGGCCCATGGAGTCCCTAGGGTTTAGAGAGATCAAACTTTTCTTTTAGTTGTAATAACCAAACTTCCAACTCATTTTTGGGATATGTTGGTCCATGTCACTATTTTCGGTAGCTTATCGCTCAAATTAATGGACAAATGAGATGTGCAAAATGAAATTCCAATTCTGAATCCCTACACACTATGGCTGCAAAATGTGGTTAAAAACAACCACCTTACATTTGATTTTATACTACAGACAAACTTGGGGGGAAAATGCCAGGTCTTAGACACACACACCATGCATCAATGCACATAAATTTTGTTAAAAGCAATAAGAGTACTGTGAAAGGTATAATACCAGTATACATCTATCCCATTTTAAATAGCCCACTATATAAAGCACTAGTCGAACATGGTTGACTGGAGATTACTGCCCAATGGTCACGGTATGTGGTAATGAACTAAACTTACTGTGCAGAAACCATTATTTTCTTATCAGACCTATGCTGACCTTGACCTTTAGACCTAAAAAATACCCAAAGTGCATGCCATCCAGAGTTCAGTCAAGAAACCTAATCTAGAAAAAAAAACTATTGTGCAAAACCCATTTTTCTTTAAAGTCACAATGGCCTTGACATTTGCCCTTGTACCCCATATCAATTGGCCTCTTCCTTACCTTTAGTGCAAGCCCTCCACAAACTCTGTTCAAGATATGTGGTCTAGAACTAAAGTTAGTAGGCTATAACCATTTTTCTTCTTTCAGTCACAATAACCTTGACTTTTTACCTTTTGACTCCAAATTCAATAGGCTTCTATCTAATTCAACATGTAAGCCATCCACAAACCTTGGTGAAGGCAGGGCTCAGGAATTTTTTTTATAAGCACTCGTCCCTGGGACAAGTGAATTGCATCAGATACTCATCCCTGTCATCACTTTACTTAACACAGTACACTTATCCACTACATTACTTACGCTCTTACTAAAAATACCACTGTTACCATATGCAAACTTGACACTAAAATGGGTCCAACCCTACAAATATCATGCAAACTTTACACTAAAATGGGTCCAACCCTACAAATATCATGCAAACTTTACACTAAAATGGGTCCAACCCTACAAATATCATGCAAACTTTACACTAAAATGGGTCCAACCCTACAAATATCATGCAAACTTGACACTAAAATGGGTCCAACCCGACAAATATCATGCAAACTTTACACTAAAATGGGTCCAACCCTACAAATATCATGCAAACTTTACACTAAAATGGGTCCAACCCTACAAATATCATGCAAACTTTACACTAAAATGGGTCCAACCCTACAAATATCATGCAAACTTTACACTAAAATGGGTCCAACCCGACAAATATCATGCAAACTTTACACTAAAATGGGTCCAACCCTACAAATATCATGCAAACTTTACACTAAAATGGGTCCAACCCGACAAATATCATGTTCGGAGTAAAAACAGAAAGTTTAAAACCCTTCTAATACATGGTCCCTTAGATAAATATATAATAAGAAACAAAGTTTGTAGCTTGAGAAATTGCAGTTTCACATCTAGCCCCCAATTTCTTAAATGGTTTTCACATTTACAGTGACACTTTTCCGTAATCCAGGTGTAATTTTAATGTGGAGATGCTATGTTTTTCAATGAGCTATCACACATCTTTATAAGTTAGGCATGTAGGAAGTTAAGAGCCAGAAAATGTCAACAATTTTTGAGTTTCACCTAGTTAAACAGAGTTACATTCACCCCAGGTGACCGGTTTTACCAAGACTTCATCGATACATTGTCACATAACTACTCAACGGCACCTATCAAAGGGAAGATTACTGATTGCCCAAAAGAATCGGAAGGTTATTACATTGTGACTGTAATTATATTACAACCAATCAGATGTCTTGACATTATGTGCTTTATAAATTGATTACAATGGCATTTATTATGTGAAATACTTCTTTCAAATGCAAGTTAGCAACATATTTCTTGTAAAAAGTAATTACATACCTACAGAAATATTTACAGGTGTCTTCGCTTTTGTGCGACAGTGTATTAATAATGCTGCACATTCATGAAAATACTGGTGACCCAAGGCAAGCATAATACTATCCGACACGAAAAAAATATAAATTTTGACATTCTTTGGTTCTTGGCTTATCACAGGTCTAGATGTGTGATAGTTTAGTGAAAAGAAAAATTAATCCACATTAAAATAATGTGTAAAGTACCAAAAAGTGTCACTCTAACACAAACACCAAAAAAAAAATTGAGTGCTAGTCGTGAAACTGGAATTTCTCAATTTAATATATTAAACCATGTCTCGTATTACACATTTAGATAAGAAGGCATGTATTAGGAGGGTTTTTAACCTGACGTCTTCACTCCAAACATAATATTTTCATTTGGACCATTTTAGAATCAAGTTTACTTCCTTTGTGATATGTTCGACTGTCAACAAGTAGGCATAAAAAACAAAAATCAGAAGATAATTGGTATATGCTAAATGTTAAGCAATGTTGAACTTCGCTGCTTGTTAAGGGCAGAAAATGCATTCAGATTTATTCTCAAGGTGTAAATCTGCATCTATGTACTTGGCCCAGTGACAAGTAAGTAGTGAAGTTTGCCTCGCACAGTCAATTTTTACCCAGTCAGGACGAGAGGACAAGTGGATTTCCTGAACCATGTAAAGGTACATGATTGAGAACTGAAAAATTTGTGCAGAAACCATGGTTTTTTTGCAGCCATTGACCTTGATGTTTGACCTGTTGACCCAAAATCAATAAGCTTCTACCTTACTCCAAGTACAAGCCATCCACAAAGTTATATCCAGGTCTGTGATGTAGAACTAAAGTTATTTTTCAGAAACCTTTTTTCTTCTTTCAGTCTCACAGACCTGATTACTCTGAGCGGTCTATTGGTAGTTTCCCAAAATCCAAGCGATACTTTTAGCCACCTGTCTGTGGTCTGCCATGCCAACACTAACAGTCAATCTGATTAAACTGAGATCTCAGACATAATGGACATCTGACAGGCCCTGATAAAAGTTCATGTTCTGGTGACCTTTGGAATTACTGGTTCACTTATTTTTCATAGCCTATTAGATAAAGCCTTCCATTTTGTGTTAAGGAGAGTTATTCTTAGTAATGATATGTTTCAAATGTAGTTTTTCACTTTCAGCTGTATGAAAGCTGTAATTTGATTGGTGAATAAAAATGTCAAGAGAATATGGCCTCTGTCAATACCAACAGTAGTTTGCATGAATTGGCGAATGCAAGATCACAATTCTTCGTGCATACCCTCATCTCCATTAAGACCATCTTGTAATTGATCATAAATTCCATTGCTGTATTTTGTCAGCAGTTTATCATCAGATCAAACCCGGAGATTCACATGTAATGGCCTCACTCATAATCATACAGACGCTGAGTGCAGTATAGCATTCTTGAGTGCATCAGTGATAGAACTGAGGAGTCTAATAAATGAATAGAACTCTGGCATGCATAACCTTTGTCTGTAAAAACAATACCTGGAACTGTAGCCAATACATTCTATAGAAACAACAGGGAAATTGCAGCAGTAAACAGCTCTGGTATGTGACCTTGACCTTTGGACCCAAAAGCAAAAGGTTTCTTCCTTACCCCAAGTGCAAGCCATACACAAAGTCTGATCATGCTATGTGGTGTAAAGTTAATGTTATTGTTTGGACATAATTTTTCTTCTTTCAGTCAGTGATCTTGCCTTTTTACTTTTTTGACCCAAAAATTGATGGGTTTCTTCCTTACCGCAAATGCAAGCCATCACAAGTTTGCTCCAGGTCTGTGACAAAGAACTATTGTTATTGTGCAGAAACCATTTTTCTTCCTTCTGTCACAGCAACCTTGGCAAGAGTAGCTGGTGGAGAACTCAAGTTATTGTGCAGAAACAAAATAGGAAACAGATGGATGGATGAACGGACATACAACAGACATCACAACATGATACACTCCACTTTATGGTGGACATATAAAAAGTCAACCTTTAATTGCGATAATAATGCCAGGTGTTTCATATTTTCATTTATTGCACAGATTAGTCAAAATGAGATCAGTTTGAATAGCCATTTATAAGTTAATGTATTGCATAAAATATACATGCATATTTACACTAATTTCATCATAGAAAAAAATGAAAGCTAATAGTCAAGTAAATCTTGACAGGTTATAATCCATAATAAAATTGGAAATGAATATCTTCAATCAAAAGACAGCAAAATTTATAACTTGAAACTGTAATTCATTATTGACATTTATTTGAAAACATGTCCATTGAAGTTTGATTTGCAAAACATCCATGTTGCACAAGCATTGTTTCTGCTTTGAAAAGCAGTGATTTCACTCAAATAACAGGAGTCCCTCTAAGGGACTGAAGATCTACTAGCTAAAATGAACTTCCAGGAATCCAAGAAAGAATGTTTCTTCTTTTTAACAACTGAGTATTGAACCAGCTATGATATTCCTGAGAAACTCAAACATACCAAATTTGATATAAAAAAAAGAAGCTATTATCTTATTATCTTATTTTTTTAGTTAAAATGTTCACAAGATATATCTGTAAGTGGAATATAATATTATTTATCATGGTCTTTGAGCTTGAACCTAATATCATGCATAGAAGATCATTCAACCTGTCTCAGACAATGTCAAAATATAACCACAGGCTAAGCTTGGCTAAATCTATAAATAATATTTTGGAGGGAGAAAAAAACCCAAAGTTATCTTGGTGTTATCATTCAAGGTATTCTTCAGATATATCAACAAACTGGGTTATGTCATAAATATACATTTATGCTTGTTTGTATTAAGAGTGGTAACAAGTTCAGCCAATCAGATCCAAAATTACATCATTAATATGCATGGATCACTCATTATCGAATCCACCCCAAGATCTTTATCATATAATCCCAGATTTCAAGTTTGATCAAAATGGATCAAAAATATATTTTCCACAGTGGCAACAAGCTCAGCCAATCAGATGCAAGATCAACTCATTAAAATCTATGCATCTTGCTCATTACTGAACCTGCATAAGATCTTGATGATATAAGCATATATTTAAAGTCTGATTGAAATCAGATCAGATATACGACCTCCAGAGTTGTAACAAGCTCAGCCAATCAGATGCAAGATTACGTCATTAATATGTATGGATCTCACTCATTACTGAACTCATCCAAGATCTTGATGATAAAAGCATGTACTGGTATTCCAAGTTTGATCAAAATCAGATCAGATATCTGGCCACCAGACTGATAACAAGGCCAACCAATCAGATGTAAGATCACTTTATTTATATGCATGTACCTTACTCATTATTGAAGCAATCCAAGATCATGACGATATAAGCCCATATTTAAAGTTTGATAAAAATCAAATCAGAAATATGACTTCCAGAGGTATAACAAGCTCAACGGATCAGATGCATGATCACCTAATTAGTACGCATCGATCTTGCTCATTATCGAACTCATATAAGATCTTAATGATATTAGCATATATTCCAGGTTGCATCAAAACTGGATCAGAAATGTGACCTCCAGAGTGGAAACAAACTCAGCCAATCAGATGCAATGCCACCTCATTAATATACATGGATCCTGCTCATTATCGACTCATCTGAGGTTTTCATGATATAAGCCCATATTCCAAGTTGATTGACCATCTGTTTTGCAGGATTAGCATTAACAAGATTTTCAAGATGGCCACCATGGCGGACATATTGGAGGTCAGATTGGTACCATTTTCATATAGGAGCCATGGTAGCTCAGTTGGTACAGCATCAGACTCATAATCCAAGGATCATGAGTTTCAAAGCCCATGTAGATATGAGTAGCAATAACAAGATTTTCAAGATGGCCACCATAGAGGTCATATTGGATGTTTTAAGGGCAGCAGTTTCATTGAGGACCAACTAAACATCATAAGAAGTCTTTTAGTGATAAACCCATGTCAATAAACCACCAATTCAGGTGGAGTAGTGATAAGGTTTTCAAGATGACTGACATGGCAGTCACAGCGGATGTGAGATCAGCACCATTTTCATTTAGAACCAACTAGATGTCACAAGATGTTTTTTAGTGAAAACCCCAAGATAATATGACCATTCATTAAGGAGTAGCAATAACAAGATTTTCAAGAAGATGGCCACAGTGCCTGCTACATTCAGACTTTTAAGCACCCTTTTCATTTAGGAACAACTAGACATCATAAAAAGTCTTTCAGTAAAAACACCATGTCAAAATGACCATCTGTTTAGGAGAAATAACAATAATATTTTCAAGATAGCCACCATGGTGGCCATAATGAATGCTCATTGAGACATCATAAAAATGTTTTTTTGGGGAAACACTGCATGTTGATATCACCATCCTTTCAGGAGGTGTAGCGATATCAAGATTTTCATTGTAGTGGCCATATTGGATGTCCAGCAGCACCATTTATAGTTAGGAATAACTGGACCTTGGGATGAATGTGTGTGTAAAGTTTCATGGCAATCCTCCAAGTAGTTTAAGAGGAGTTGAAATAACAAACACATACTAATGGAAGGACAGACAGACAATGGACAACAGGCCATTCCATAAACTCTACTGCAAACAGACACATGATTATGATCATATGTCATGAGGCCACAGGACATGACATCTTTGGCCAGTATTTTCAACATGAGTTTAGTGCAAATGAACATGACCATCTCTAACTTTAGGACAGAAATTAGAATTCACTACTGCCCATTATGTAGACACTGCACTATATGTGAATAAAGAACAACAAATTCAGGACGAAACAAAATAAAAGGTTTGGAGAATGGACTGGTTTTGTCAAGGCTTGATTTTCTCAAGTTCAACCGTATTGTGTTCTTAAATAGGTGATTTCATATTGCTCATGATACAAGCCCTTGGCATTGCCCTGGGCTAATATGATCAAACGGAAGTGTATTTGTCTTGGCCTTGATACAAGCCCTTGTTATTGCACTGGGCTAATATGATCAAACAAAGGTGTATTTGTATTGGTCTTGATACAAGTCTTTGGCATTGTCCTGGGCTAATATGATCAAACATAAGTGTATTTGTATTGGCCTTGATACAAGTCTTTGGCATTGTCCTGGGCGAATATGATCAAACGTAAGTGTATTCGTATTGGCCTTGATACAAGTCTTTGGCATTGTCCTGGGTGAATATGATCAAACATAAGTGTATTCGTATTGGAGTTGATAAATCTTTGGCATTGTCCTGGGCTAATATGATCAAACATAAGTGTATTATTATTGGCCTTGATACAAGTCTTTGGCATTGTCCTGGGCGAATATGATCAAACATAAGTGTATTCGTATTGGCCTTGATACAAGTCTTTGGCATTGTCCTGGGCGAATATGATCAAACATAAGTGTATTCGTATTGGCCTTGATACAAGTCTTTGGCATTGTCCTGGGTTAATACAATTAAATATAGGCCAATATGACTGACATTGAACCTATATTAATTCCAATAGGAAAACACATTCATTTAATAACATAATATTCAGATTGCCATATATAACCTTGGATGGATTGCCATATATAACCTTGGATTGCCATATATAACATTGGATTCCCCCTCGTGGTCAAATTAAACAGGTTCAACTATAGAACCATTAATTAAGAAAACTGAATGTTTCAAATTAAATTTTTCACCAGATGGTTTCTATTCAGATATAATCAATAATAAATTGATAAAAATGTTGTCATTAAATCTTACCTTTTGAAATATTTGCTGCATGGAATAATTACCTAAAAAAAAAGTACTCCGTATTCTTTAATGTCAGAAGAGCTGAATTAGTGGAGAATTTCCTGGTATTTCAGGCTTTAACTTTACCAAAAGTTTGTTCAAAACTGAAATTTCTTTAAATAAAGCACAATTGGAAGATTTGAACTGTTGACTCAGATAACAACACCATTGTTCAATGAGTTGCTAAAAAAACGAAATTGACAAGAACACAAAACACTCAACACAAATGTATACAACTTCTGCATTGGGGAGTGTTAAGTATCTTGTGTTCAGACAAATTAAACCCACTAAATATTTGTAAATAATAACTGTTTTAGGTATTAAGTATTTTCAAAATAGCATATGTCAATTATGTGTATACTTACACTTTGATCTGTAGATCCTCCTTTTCACTTATCACTTCCTTAAGGCTTCTACCTGAATCTGATAAAAGTAACATGTCTTTTAAAAATCATATTTTAATTTTCCATGGAATGCTATTTCCTGCCTACTCCATCATGGCATAAAAACCATGAACCATGCAAAGTCACTAAAGCAAGAAAAGTAATTCACTCTGATCTACTTTTGCATATGAGAAGTATCCCTCAAGATAAATGCAACTTTCAAGTTCCATGACTGTATATACAGCAATGTCAGAAAAATTGAACAAAATGCAAACAAAATTTAACATTAATGCCTACAACACCAAAAGAGAGCCATCATAAAAGTGATGTCTCTATGCTTTGCAGGCAAGACAAAAACTCATGGGTATAAACAAGAATCCTGCATAATGCTATTTTTGACTCTTGCATGATACCTAAATAATCCTAACCCTAAACCAGAGGACAATGCAACCTACTTTTCCTTAAAAATTAGTAGCACTTCTCAGTTGAAATCATGCATAAAGTTTCTTGATTGAAAAACGTATGCCTAGCCAACACCATCACGACCAAAAATAATGCCACAAAACAAGTGATGCCCATGTCTCTCCAAGGTTTTCAAGGAAAGAAATAGAAGAAACAAGGAATGTAACAGAGATATTAACTATGATACAGGATGAGAAAAACATCCACCCTTTCTCACATATAAGGTGAAACTTTTCAGTACACATTTGTGGAAATCCCACTATCTTTTGAAGATGCAATCTAGAACTGATAATTAGATGGCCAGAGTAATATACTTATGTAAAAATATTTTTTATGATTTTCCAAAAATTAGTTCAACTTTAAAAGCAGAGGGTAGTTTTACAGGGTTCATACAGCTGTTGGTAAAACAAATTCCAGACCTTTTCCAGACTTTTTACAGACTGGATTGCAATATTTTCCAGACCCATCTGGCACATGTATTCGAAGTCTGTATCACTATAAATGAGCTTGTGGTATCTGCATAATATAAAACAGTATCTACCAATCACAAGTGGGTGATAGGTCACATCTCGCCAACCACACTGAACCAGCAGGGCAATCACTAGACCAAATGGCGCCCCAGGCAATGAGTGTCTTTAGCAAAATAAAAAACAGCAACACAAAATTCCATACTTTTTCCAGACCTTCAGGCAAAATCTTTATTTTCCATACTTTTTACAGGTCTGGAAAAAGCACTCTTTTTTTCCCATACTTTTTCCAGACTTTCCAGACTTTGTAGGAACTCTGGTTTTACTGATTCATTTTAAACAAAATTTTGCCTGAGCTAGTACCTTCACCCAAAAGGAAGCAGAATTCTTCCCCAACACTGACTTTTCAGGAAAGCTTTTTTACTTCAAAAAACAGAAGTGGTCTCTGATGTTGTAGAACTCACCTCCACCAGCTAGTTTGGAAGACTGGGCCGCAATCTTTTTGTCCAATTCCTGAACTTCCCCCTGGTAACGGTCCATCATTATAATGTCATTCTGGATTAATTTAGCTGTTGCTTCATCATTTTCTTTCACTTCTAATACATCCTCAAGCTGCATAAATAAAGAAAACTCTAAGATTCTGGTATTATAGGAATTAATTGACTGATCTGGTCTTTAACAAGAGTACCATGAATTGCATATTATATGACCACCCTGCATATTATATGACCACCCTGCATATTATATGACCACCCTGTATTTAATAATCCTCAATGTTGGCATAAGTATACTTGACTTGGGAGATTACTAATTAAAGGGTCTCAATGACCTTGACCTTTGATCCACATATGTTGTCTTGAGCTAAACTTAATGTGCAGAAACAATTATTTTCTTATGAGACTTACTATGACTGTGACCTCTGACTCATAGACTCCAGAATCTATAGGTTTCTTTAATACCCTGAGTGCAAGCCATCCACAAAATTTGGTCAACAAACTTACTCTAGAACAAATGTTGTTATACAAAACATTTTCTTTGAGCCACAATGACTTTAACCTTTAAACAATTTACCCTTAAAATAAATAGGCCTCTTCAATATCTTAATTACAAGCCTTCTACAAAGTATTAAAGATATTGTGTAAAAAACATTTATCTTCATTAAGTCAGTGACCTTTACTTTCAACCTTTTGATCCAAATCAATAGGCTTCTTTCTTACACAAACATGTAAGTCATCCACAAACTTTGGTGAAGATACATGGCTGATAACTGAAATTTTTGTGCAGAAACCATTTTTCTTCTTTCAATCACAGTGACCTTGACGTCTGACTTTTAGACCCCAAAATTGATATGTGGTCTTCGTTACATCAAGTGCAAGCTATCAACAAGGTTTGGTCCAGGTATGTGATGTAGAACCAATTTTATTATGCGGAAACCATTTTTCTTCTTTCAGTTATAGCAATCTTGAACTTTCACCTTTTGACACCTAATCACAAATTAATTGCAAGGCACTAGATTGTATTTCACCACAAAAAATGTATCATAAGCATTTTAATAAAACTGAGCATAGATTCTACAATTTTAACACCAAACATTAATTATGTAAATTATCGCTCACATCTTGAATTTTGGTCTTCAGTTGGTCTATTTCTTCAATGGTTTTCTTCAAAGTGGCCTTCAATTGTGGAATCTCCTGGCTTTCTAGTGTCATCATCTGAAACAAATTATAAACAAATTATAACCCCTATACAATATAAACTATACATCAGTCAAGTGATCCCTTATACAATATAACTGTACATCAGTAAAGTAACCCCTTATACAATATAAACTGTACGACAGTCAACCCTTATACAATATAAACTGTACATCAGTCAAGTAACCCCTATACAATATAAACTGTACATCAGTCAAGTAACCCCTATACAATATAAACTGTACATCAGTAAAGTAATCCCTTATACAATATAAACTGTACATCAGTCAAGTATCCCCTATACAATATAAACTGTACATCAGTCAAGTAACCCTTATACAATATAAACTGTACATCAGTCAAGTAACCCCTTATACAATATAAACTGTACATCAGTCAAGTAATCCCTATACAATATAAACTGTACATCAGTCAAGTAACCCTATACAATATAAACTGTACATCAGTCAAGTAACCCTTATACAATATAAACTGTACATCAGTCAAGTAACCCCTATACAATATAAACTGTACATCAGTAAAGTAATCCCTTATACAATATAAACTGTACATCAGTCAAGTATCCCCTATACAATATAAACTGTACATCAGTCAAGTAACCCCTATACAATATAAACTGTACATCAGTCAAGTAACCCCTTATACAATATAAACTGTACATCAGTCAAGTAACCCCTATACAATATAAACTGTACATCAGTCAAGTAACCCTATACAATATAAACTGTACATCAGTCAAGTAACCCTTATACAATATAAACTGTACATCAGTCAAGTAACCCCTTATACAAAATAAACTGTACATCAGTCAAGTAACCCCCTTTACAATATAAACTGTACATCAGTCAAGTAATCCCTATACAATATAAACTGTACATCAGTCAAGTAACCCCTATACAATATAAACTGTACATCAGTCAAGTAATCCCTTATACAATATAAACTGTACATCAGTCAAGTAACCCCCTTTACAATATAAACTGTACATCAGTCAAGTAACCCCTATACAATATAAACTGTACATCAGTCAAGTAACCCCTTATACAATATAAACTGTACATCAGTCAAGTAACCCCTATACAATATAAACTGTACATCAGTCAAGTAACCCCCTTTACAATATAAACTGTAAATCAGTAAAGTAACCACTATACAATATAAACTGTACAGCAGTCAAGTAACTCCTTATACAATATAAACTGTACAGTAGTCAACCCCTTATACAATATAAACTGTACATCAGTCAAGTAATCCCTTATACAATATAAACTGTACATCAGTCAAGTAACCCCTTATACAATATAAACTAACATTTTCCTTCAGAGGTTTTAGTTGCATCATGTCATCATATTTCTTCTGGAATTCCTCAAGGTCCTTCTCTGCCTTCTGTAACTTGGTAGGTACCATTCTTAACTTTTCTTGCAGCTGTAACATGTGAAGAGAGAAAATATATCCTGAGTATGATAACTGAAACAAATCTACATCACTTGCTTTGAAACAAAGAGATGTTTGAATAGTTACAAGAATTGTTACTAGAATAGTTACAAGAATTGTTGACTTTCTTTTCTTGATGCTACTTATTGTTAACAATTTGGGTACAGATTAAGGTCCAAATTAGATGTTCATCATCTATACATTGAGTATGTTCATCATCTATACATTGGGTACAAATTAAGGTCCAAATTAAATGTTCATCATCTATACATTGGGTACAGATTAAGGTCCAAATTAAATGTTCATCATCGATACATTGGGTACAGATTAAGGTCCAAATTAAATGTTCATCATCTATACATTGAGTATGTTCATCATCTATACATTGGGTACAGATTAAGGTCCAAATTAAATGTTCATCATCGATACATTGGGTACAGATTAAGGTCCAAATTAAATGTTCATCATCTATACATTGGAAACAGCAAGTTTCATTGTTACAATGGATCATTTTACTTTGTAGCTTTTATATCTTCATGAAGTGCTTTATTAATATCAGTAATCATGTTGTTATAATGGCTGTTAAACTTGTGAACTCCACCCATGAATGCAATTTGGCAATATTTATGTCATTTACATAGGAAAGAAAACAATCTTGTTAGTTATGATTCCATCCATAATATTAAAAAGAAAGAAGTTGTATTTACAATTAATTTTCTACAAAAGTTCATTTTGTACAAAAACAGTTTCCCTATTTACATGGTCTGCAACATATTAATTAACACTGAACTAATAAACATATTAACTAATTAATATTGAAGATGAATACAAACAACAAACTAAACTTAAATTATTCCAAGTGATAATCTTCTAAGACTACGAACCTCCAAAATTAATTCTCTGACTTCCTGTTCTGTATCAAACTCTCGGTGACACAGGGGGCAGCATGGGTCATCCTTCCCAAGATCTGACGCATACTTCTTGAAAAAATGTTCTGCTCCAAGCAGAGAGCCTCTTTGACTTTGAAAAGAAACAGATGAGTAGTTTGATTTTATTTCAATTTTTTCTTTAGATGTTGCTTGTTACATACAAATAATGGAAGCAACACTGCTGTGTTAGTATTTTTACCTTAAAACCTAAGTTCAATTCAGTCCAAAGGATGGATTGGTTAAGTTGTAAAAGAACATGGTATCTACTGGCTTTAACCACTCAAGGTTTAATAACTTACCGTATATACTCACTTATAAGTCAAGTCCAACTGCAAACTGCAAAGACCCAGATCTGCTATCGCATAATGTGCCGGCATATGTGGGTCTATGTTTGGAGTAATCAGTATAACAAACAATATAGACCCTGATCTGCCAGTGCATTATGTGACAGCAGATCAGGGTCTATGGTGTTAATCTGCCAGCACATTATGTGACAGCAGATCAGGGTCTATGGTGTTAATCTGCCAGCACATTATGTGACAGCAGATCAGGGTCTATGGTGTTAATCTGCCAGCACATTATGTGACAGCAGATCAGGGTCTATGGTGTTAATCTGCCAGCACATTATGTGACAGCAGATCAGGGTCTATGGTGTTAATCTGCCAGCACATTATGTGACAGCAGATCAGGGTCTATGGTGTTAATCTGCCAGCACATTATGTGACAGCAGATCAGGGTCTATGTTATTTACAGTTGGACTTGACTTATAAGCAAGTAAATAAATGACTAAATCCAATGCTTTTAATTATATGTCATCCTCCCATAAGTTTGTTCAGAAAATGTTTTAAAAATGTCACTGTAATTGCAAATTTCATATATCTGACCTCTGACCCCTTCCTAGGGACCCCAGTAGAGGGGTACAGAAATCATACCCATCTTGCAGATGGTCACAATATGGGCAACCCATGTGGAAGTTTGGTATATTTCCATGTGGTTTAGGAGATCTTGGTTACAGACAGACAGATGGAGAGACAGACAGATGGAGGGTATCACAATATCCAGTTGCTAAAGAGTGGGAATAATTAGTACTAATCTGAGTATTGACTTATCTCTGAAAGAAACAAGACTTCTGAATCTTGATCAAGCTATCAACATCTATTCATATATCCTGTTCAGTAATTAATTTGGTATACATGAGAACAATGTTGAATTTAAAACTGATAAAAAGAAACTAATCTCATTTGGAATTTAAAGTTAACAATATTTCCAACTGGACAGGAATGTAAAGACACAAATGTTCCTTTTTAAAGAATACTTATATGCAAATTTTTCTCATATTGTTATGGGCTACCATGCCAAGTTCTCTCATTGACCTGCCATTTCTCAAATGTAATACAACTATGAAGTTGATAAAATTTGTGTCCAGGAAACTTGCCAAAAGTAGACTTATCATGTGGAACCCAAAATGACAATTTTAGCTTCCTGACCTTGATCTTTGATTTCTGGACTTGAGAATTGATAGGGAGGCGTCTCTGCCAAAGTGTAGACTACCTATAAAATTTGATGAAAATTTATCCAGAAAACTTGACTTATCGAGAAAAAACAAAGAAATATTATCTTGGCTCCAGCAACCTTGACCTTTCACTTCTCAGCATCATAATCAATAAAGAGCTGCCCCTGCCCAAGTGTAGTCTACCTATAAAGTTTTGTTGTGAAAACCACGTTGTCTATTGATGGGCAGATGGACAGACCAACAGACATTGCTTTTGCTACATCCTGCCACACTTCTGGTCAGGGAGATAAAAAACTTTAATTTCCAAAATATATTTTTTATGGAAAAGATTATGATGCAAGGCAGTAAAAATTAATATTATGATCGATTAAAATAATCATGTTCCTCCCCAGCCACCAACAGTCTACCAAGAAAGTTTAGTGCTCACTCTCTGAAAGGATGTACAATTAAGTTTAATAAGAGTGTGCAACCAATTGATCTGTGCCCTTGATCCTGACTTCAGATCCTGTGACCCAAATTAAATACACTCCTTTCTGATTCCACACAGAACAGAAATACAAAGACCTTTATTCATTAGCCTGATTGTATATTGATCACATACTGTACCATTGATCACATACTGTACCATTGATCACATACTGTACCATTTATCACATACTGTACCATTTATCACATACTGTACCATTCAAAAAAGGAAATTATTGGTTTATGAATGTGAGCAATAATCCCGTAGCTACAAATTCAATAATACATGTCCCTACCAACGTGGCATATGCTTAATGAAATTGACAGAAAGCCTATGACATAATCTTGACAAACAGTCCCTCAATGACATAATCTAGACAAATAGTCCCTCAAGATAAATTGTTCCTTTCTCTACATCAATCTAATGACTCCATCTTGTCTAAATGCCATTCATTTTGCATTACAGTCGGACAAGTTCTGACAATTTATACCATGAAATCTCTATAGCTTAAATGTAGGAATATGGCAACCTTACAAGTGGAAGAATCCAGAGAACTTACAGGCTACTACAATAGTCCCTGACTATAAAGCCCATCAGTATACAAATATTCCTTTTTAATAACATGGGTGTGGTCATGGATTCCATTAAAATGTTTTCATTTGGTTTTAACATTGCTATTTTCAACATTTCATTTAATATTAGTTCTTGTGTTATGAGAACCAATTATAATGTTATTTGACATCATTAAGTACCCTATTCTTGTGTTTTTATGCACTATTATGACATCATTAAGTACCATATTCTTGTGTTTTTATGCACTATTATGACATCATTAAGGACCCTATTCTTGTGTTTTTATTCACTATTATGACATCATTAAGTACCCTATTCTTGTGTTTTTATGCACTATTATGATAATATTATTGTGTACCCTATTTATGTGTTTTTATGCACTATTATGACATTATTAAGTACCCTATTCTTGTGTTTTTATGCACCATTATGACATCATTAAGGACCCTATTCTTGTGTTTTTATGCACTATTATGACATTATTAAGTATCCTATTCTTGTGTTTTTATGCACTATTATGACATTATTAAGTACCCTATATTTGTGTTTTTATGCACTATTATGACATCATTAAGTACCCTATTCTTGTGTTTTTATGCACTATTATGACATTATTAAGTACCCTATTTCTGTGTTTTTATGCACTATTATGACATCATTAAGTACCCTATATTTGTGTTTTTATGCACTATTATGACATCATTAAGTACCCTATATTTGTGTTTTTATGCACTATTATGACATTATTAAGTACCCTATTCTTGTGTTTTTATGCACTATTATGACATTATTAAGTACCCTATTTTTGTGTTTGCATGCACTATTATGACATCATTAAGGACCCGATTCTTGTGTTTTTATTCACTATTATGACATCATTAAGTACCCTATATTTGTGTTTTTATGCACTATTATGACATTATTAAGTATCCTATTCTTGTGTTTTTATGCACTATTATGACATCATTAAGTACCCTATTCTTGTTTTTATTCACTATTATGACATCATTAAGTACCCTATTCTTGTGTTTTTATGCACTATTATGACATTATTAAGTACCCTATTCTTGTGTTTTTATGCACTATTATGACATCATTAAGTACCCTATTCTTGTGTTTTTATGCACTATTATGACATTATTAAGTACCCTATTCTTGTGTTTTTATGCACTATTATGACATCATTAAGTACCCTATTCTTGTGTTTTTATGCACTATTATGACATTATTAAGTACCCTATTCTTGTGTTTTTATGCACTATTATGACATCATTAAGTACCCTATATTTGTGTTTTTATGCACTATTATGACATCATTAAGTACCCTATTCTTGTGTTTTTATGCACTATTATGACATCATTAAGTACCCTATTCTTGTGTTTTTATGCACTATTATGACATTATTAAGTACCCTATTCTTGTTTTTATTCACTATTATGACATCATTAAGTACCCTATATTTGTGTTTTTATGCACTATTATGACATCATTAAGTACCCTATTCTTGTGTTTTTATGCACTATTATGACATCATTAAGTACCCTATTTCTGTGTTTTTATTCACTATTATGACATTATTAAGTACCCTATATTTGTGTTTTTATGCACTATTATGACATCATTAAGTACCCTATTCTTGTGTTTTTATGCACTATTATGACATCATTAAGTACCCTATTCTTGTGTTTTTATGCACTATTATGACATTATTAAGTACTTTATTCTTGTGTTTTTATGCACTATTATGACATCATTAAGTACCCTATTTCTGTGTTTTTATGCACTATTATGACATCATTAAGTACCCTATTTCTGTGTTTTTATGCACTATTATGACATCATTAAGTACCCTATATTTGTGTTTTTATGCACTATTATGACATCATTAAGTACCCTATTTCTGTGTTTTTATGCACTATTATGACATTCTTAAGTACCCTATTCTTGTGTTTTTATGCACTATTATGACATCATTAAGTACCCTATTTCTGTGTTTTTATGCACTATTATGACATCATTAAGTACCCTATTTCTGTGTTTTTATGCACTATTATGACATTATTAAGTACCCTATTCTTGTGTTTTTATGCACTATTATGACATCATTAAGTACCCTATTCTTGTGTTTTTATGCACTATTATGACATCATTAAGTACCCTATTCTTGTGTTTTTATGCACTATTATGACATCATTAAGTACCCTATTCTTGTGTTTTTATGCACTATTATGACATCATTAAGTACCCTATTCTTGTGTTTTTATGCACTATTAAGACACAGCCTTGTTATAACATCCCTTAGCATTAGACTCCCTCACTTATAAGCAGGTCACTTTTATGGCTCCCATGAACAGCATTTTAAAGTAGAAGAACTGATTTTATATGGATGATTTTATATGGATGACTACTCAACTTTCAACATGCCTCAACTGCAGATCAAATCTGGGACTGCAGCAGTATAAAGCAAGTGAAAAACTGTAACACTATCTATGCCCCATTCAGTAAAACCAACCCATAAGCATGCTTTTGGAATCTAGGCAGCCCATCCAAAATGGATAACACATTAATTAGAAGTAACTTGCATTTTCGTATGAGCCTATGCATACCTGTAAACAGCAATTAACAATTATGATCTTATGAGAATAAATGGCACACAAATATCTCAAATTGCAAAACTCTGAATTCCTTTAACATTTATGATCAAAACTATAACCATAAACATTAATTTTCCTCGTGAATTATCTGCATCTCCTTCTTCTTTTTCTCTCTGCCTCCATTTTTCTCCTATTTACAATTTAATCCACTGTTTTCTTGTTATACACATTGTTTTTTTAGGTTACAAAACTATATATTCTATGTACCAGTCTATTATACTGGTGCTTAAGTACTTTCCTCACTACCTGTGTCCACATAGATAACTCCTGTTTGATTTTCAAAAAAATTTTCAATTCGAAATGCAGTATTTTTAATAAAAGTTCAAAATAATTCTGCAAAATCCAGAATGGTAGACAATCTCTGCCCATTACTTACTCTTGTGACTGTGTCATTTTCTGCTGAATAATCTGAAGTCCATCGTTAAAGTTCAGACTGCCACAAACATTTAATATTCTCTCCTCAAGAGCTGAAAATCCATGAATAGATACATGTAGGTAATATAACATATTTGCTTGAAGATATATATATTCAGTTAAAGCTTCATAGAAACGTAACCTAAAGGGAAAATGGCCTTCTATATGTCAACTACAGTTGAATCTCATTCGCTCAAACATGGTTTGCTCAAACACACCAGATTTCTCAAATTTGTTTTTAAGACCCAAAAGTAAGTTTATATTTATATTAAATTTCATTGACTTGAATTACACATCTCTCAAACTGATTTTTTTTTAAGGTCCACTGGCTATTTAAGCTATCAAGTTTCTTTTGTATATAACTGTAAATTTGTTTACATGAAAGCTACAGTATCTCATTTAAGTTTTATTAAAGTTTATATTTATCAGGACTGAAAAAATCCCTTGTCCTGCAGCTGGGGAAGACTAACAGATTTTGTTGGGTGTCAGAGCAAAATTTTAAGTAAATTACCCCCAGATTATTGTTAAAAGTATGAAAGAGCATTTAATTAACTGTAAAACATTAAAATAATATAAATTATGCACAAGTAGTACATTTTCAGATTTTTCCAGCCCTGTCATTTGTGCACATACATGTACTGTAAAAATGATTTTGACCAAAGTATCGTATGTACTCTTAAGTCCAATCCAACTGCAAACTGCACAGACCCAGAACAACATAGACTCTGATCTGCCAACACATTATGTGGTGGCAGATCAGGGTCTATGTTGTTTGCAGTTTAACTCAACTTATATGCAAGTATATATAGTATATAAACACAAAGGCATTCAACAAATATTTCAATATCTCTCTCACAAATGGAATACTTCTATTATTGTTCTTTACACCAATGACTATGCTTTTGATTTCTTTCATTCAATACACATACATCTCTTTGTACTTTACATTCTGTAACTCAGCAACCATGTCTATAAACTTGTTTGAAGTAGAACAATCTTTAGTTGCTTTCCACATTGGTGTTTGGTAGGATAGTTACTTTTATCTATCTATCCATTTAATTATTTATCTATGTATACATATATTTATATCTATAGATCCCTCTATATACATCTATATATATACATACATATATACATCTATGAATAGACAGAGAGATAGACCAATAGATAGATCAGTAATTATACAGAAGTGTAACTTACCAGAACTAAAACTATTTCTGTAAACATACCTGTCATAACATGACATGTCATGCAAAAACAAGATTTTTTACTCCCAAACCCATCAACACGACATATGCCTGTAACCTGTATAAACTATAAACAGTCCTGCTTAGTGCTCATTTAAAGTATCCTCAGGGAAGTTTATATAGTTGATTGTCATCGATGCAACTGAAACGTAAGGCAGTCAGAGATCAACAACCACTATTTCACAAATTACCTAATTGGCTGTTAAAAGTTAGAGTGATGTCATGTTAAGTTTTATAAGCACTGCTGTGGGAGAGCCCATTAGGCTAATTTGCACCGGTACAGTACAATAAGTGGAACAACCCAATTCATTTGAAATTAGTAAACTCAAAGAGATGCATGTTGAAGAACAAAAGCTATTACACATCAATGCCTTGAATGAGAATGTTCAAGCCATCTTTACTAAAGATTATTGGCAAATTTGTGATCAGTAGCAATGTTTCTTTCAAGTCAGATTTTACTCCTCATACAAAATGCAAAACATAATTATTTCAATATTCGGACAGTGTCAAAAGTGTGATTCATTTTTTAAGGCAAAATGTCGAAATGCAGCTGTGATTCGGAGCAGGATGAGCAATTGGCAAAGCAAAACTAAATTTTATAACTCCTGGTTGATGGAATTTGACTTTATGAAGTGCAGTAGCAAGGGGGAGCATTTTTTATTCTTTGCACATGCTGCAAACACCGTATAAAGATTAGTTATTCTGGAGTGTACAACACCTGTCAACACAGTAACACCACCCAGCCTCGGGACAAAGCATGAATGCAGAGCTGTATCCCAAAAGTAACTAACATGTTTGAACATTCTAACTAGTGTGGCCATTGCATGTTTGACACTCCCTCACAGCAATGCAGATGCAAAAACATCATTTTCTATGCTGAGAAAAATTCAACAAGACCTTCAAGGCAAGTTTGAACAACAGTACCATCCAGTCTCTGGTGAGTGCAAAGATTGACTCTAATGACACTTGCATCACCTTCAACCCCCCCCCCCCCCAATCCCCCCGAAGTACTGAGAGTAGTAAAGACTGCATCTAGTTAAGGTTGTATTCCATTGTAAAATGGCTTTTACAACAGAAACTTGGGTGTACCTCTTTTAGATTTAATGTCTATGCGGTTGTGATTATGTGAGTGTGTGTTACATATGCATGTTTGTGTGGTGATGACAAAACCAAGGGACCGACCATGTGGTGATGACAAAACCAAGGGACCGACCATGTGGTGATGACAAAACCAAGGGACCGACCATGTGGTGATGACAAAACCAAGGGACCGTCCATTTTCATTTTTCCGGAGGGGGAGGGAGCAGCCTGTTTTTTCTTTCTTTTTTTAAAAAACCTCTGGACCACAATTAGCTTGAAAAAAATATTTTTGCTCCGATTTGTAGAAAAAAAGAACTAATTAGATCCATTATATCAATTAAAAAAATCATCTTGAGCTAAAAGAAAAAAACATCCTGGTTTGAAAGAAAATCCCTACCCCCCACCCTCAAAAAATGAAACAGTCAGTTCCTAAGCCAATCAATTATTTTCTGTCTGAAAGTTTATTAAATGCTTTAAAGAAAACTTTATTTTGTTTTCTTTTATTTAAGCTTGAATTTCCAGTCATTTTCTATAGGCTTATGTGAGTAGATAACTTATTCTCAATTGTATGATGCTGTTGTTTTGGGTCACACACACTAATCCCGCTTGGGACCTCAAAACACACTTTTTGAGTCTAAAAAACCCCTCAACACAGTTTGGGCAGGTTGGCAAGTATGTGTAAATGTTATCTATTTTATGAAGGTTTTAACTAGACTGATATGAACTTTTATGCTAACACGTGGTTTTTATAGTCCAATGTAAATGCCAGGGTATAATAAACACGTATATCATTGTATATATATGTCCAACATATAAAATCAGTAAATCTGAAATTTTTCACACATACAGACAGATCTCTAGTGCTGATAGTGACAGGTTAAGGACACACAAAAATCTCTTAATGTCATGTAATTGAAATTTGGCAAAATAAAGGTATTTGTTCAATTAGCTCATACATGTGATTCTACCGGCAGTAGGGCAAAAATACTGTTTTAAACGCAATCTACCACACATACTATTTTATAGTTGAAATCTACCACTTTTTGAAAATTATATAATATTACCCCCCAAAAAAGTGGAAAAAATAAACGGTAGTTTCACGCAATCTATCCACACAGTCTACTGGGAACTGAAACTGTTCCACAAGTGCAATGACTGGTACAATGATGCATGCTGAGTGATTATTAATCCAATTAAGAATTTGTTACACAACAGCTGACATGTGTATACAACAAGCTGTAAATTGATTACCTTATTGTTATAATTTGGAGAGTTTAAGGCCAAAGGCAAGATATTTATCGAGGTGTTAATAGGTAACAAAGGGATCAAAGGTGCTCCTTTATGTCTTGTGAGTCTTCGATTAAAAATCAACTGACATTTGGTGGAGGTAAGGTAAAAAAAGAGACTGACCCAAAAAAGATTTTGGCAGAAACACTTGTGTAAGCATTTTCAGTTTTTGTTTTGTTTAATTGTTTTGTTGTTTTTTTGTTTTTCAAGATGTTTTAAGAGGAATATTTAACGGAAACTCTTATCTTTTTTTGGTCAACTTATGTCAAAATGCCAAAACATGCACTTCTCCCAATACTAAAAATCCAATGGGGCTAAAAAATATTACAAGAAGTTCAACAATGCTTGGAAATCAGAATTTAAGTTGCTCCAGGCGAATAGCAAAGGTCATGAGTTTGCATTGTGTGTTTCATGCAAAGTAGATTTTAAGACAGTATATGGGGGAAGAAATTATATCACCAGACATATGCAGACACCATCACAAAGGGGAAATCTGGATCAGAAAACTAGAGAGCCTGTTAAGTGTGAAACTTAATAATCACAATGAATGTCATCAGTGGAGATCAGGCAGTAAATTTGTGAAGGAAACTAAAAATACATGTGGATTTTATAAAAAATCTTTGCAGTGAACTATGAGATATATAACTCTTCCTTTTTCATTTAATTGACAAAGCTTGGACTCATATTAATTATTTACTATTGTAACATTGCCATCAGAAACTGATTCATGTTCAAAACTTGCTGTTTTATTATAATCTGAAGAGAGTACATATTATGGCAAAAAATGCACTTGTTTTGTTTTCAGTCCCCTTAGATGTGTAACATTTATGTCGATAAGAAATTCTACTGATTTAGAAGCCAATATAATCAAAATTTTAAATCTACTGATCTTATGTCCTGGTTCTGTCACATGTATGTTAGCTGGTCTTGAACAGTTCTGAATTTCTTCTGGCATCTCCATACTGCACAGGCCTAATAGAAAAATAAGTCTGTGTCCAGTCTCCTGACTGACTGCCGACCCTAGAAATTCAAATTTGACTGCTGACCCTAGAAATTATTCCAGCTATTAAAAAAAAAAAAATCTGGATTTTCTTAATGTTGTGACCAGTCAAAATTTCATTTCATTCATAGGTAACAGTATTACACATCATGCTCATTGAAATGTTTACTATTTCTCCCAATATTTTTAAGCACCTACTGGACATAAACTAGAAAGCATGATTCAATTATGGCTACATTTGTGCACTGTTTGCTAATCATGGTCAGATTTAAATTTACAGCAAGGGGGGAAAAATGGGTAATAATCAATCTTAATCCAACCGAATGACCCAATATTCTTTCAGTAACACATGTTCCACTATACATAGTACTTACCTTTAAATTCATCTTCCTTTTTCTTCAACTGATCTCTGAAAATCCATGATAAAATGACTTGAATAAAATTTACTTCAAGTTTTTAAAGGAAAGACATTTGAATTTCCAGCAATTAAAATTAAGAAAATATAAAATAGTGATCTATCATAATTTTTTTTCAGTGATTCTGGTTATCTAAGAATTCAATTCACATGCTTTTTACATTAAAATCTCATTCATTCTTAGGACCCTTCTTAATATTAAAAAATTCAAACTTGATTTATTTTAGTAAAGTAGTTTCACAGATATCTGGCAAGTGGATTAATTAAAATATACAGCAAAGCCTCCCATTGTGACCACCTCCGAAAAAACCCACTCCCAAACAGTAACCACATTTATTCAGTTCCATTTACAAGAGGTCTAATGATTCATCGATACATATCAGCATTGTGATATTTTCTGCAACAATACACTGTACTGATATCTGTACTATGCCAGGAATATTCCAATGCATATTGCATCGCAAGTGTAACAAGACATCAATGTAGCTACACTTGGCGGTGATATATCACAATATACAAGAATTAAAATTGAGAAAAGAACAAAATTTAAGAACTTTATGTCTCTTTGATAAAAGTATTACAGATTTTGGCACTGTTCTTTTGTGTGTTAGTATCCATTTGCTAAACATTCGTTATCAGAATGGTTTCCCTACTCAGTAAAAGAAACTACCTGTCTCAGTGACAAAACGTCAGTCATTTTTTAGTTGGATATGTTCATGTAAAATGATAAATGAATCATTTAGAACATTGATATTTTTATTACAAATTCAGGTATGAAAGGATGTATGTAGATTTAATGCCAATATGGCAAAACTTCCAATCCTATAATGCTTTACTAAGACCAAAATTGCATACAAAATCTTAAATGTAGACTCTTCAGCTGTATTTAAGGCTCCTGTCTGGAAATATTTTGGGTTTCTGGGATCAAATAATCACAATGGCATTGTACAGTTAGTAACAAAACCAGATGCAGAATCTGCAACAGTCATGATATATAAAGGAGATCTATGGTTTTTTTTAGTAGATATAAGGAAATATTTCACAAGTGAAATGTGAAACATAAAATGCCTCCACTTTATAAGTGAAATATTTCCTTGTATCTACTAAAAAAATGTAGATTTTCTTTTTATTATATATCTTTTACGGCAAAGACTGACGATTTGCATGGATTTTTCTCTCTCCATTCTTTGCCAATGTGAGTAATGGCTGCATTACTACATCTATAAAAACAAGTTCCGAAATTTACAATAACTTTTGGACAGCGACCTTTTACAAATTTAGCTTGTACAAATAATACTTCAATTTGTGTATTTTGTCAAATTAATGACCATTTTCAAACAAAAATTAAGAGATTTTTATTTTCATTAACGCATTTCTTGCGTGGATTGATACAGTGAACATTGCTGGAGTGGGGGTACTGTAGAAACAGCACAGAGCGGTCACATCCAACAGATTTCAGAGTGTAACATCTTTAGGCAAAAGATTTTAATGACTGTGAGCTTACTCATATGGATTTGGGTTCCTTATTTGTTCATTTCTGCATTCAATTGTGAATTTTTGGCCTTGGCAAGCTTGCAGTCTAGTTCGGTAACAGATGCTGTACCCAAATTCCAATTGTCACTTAATTTTGGTTTGCAATCAACACTCATCAATGCCCAATTTCTCCATCGTTTTCAAACATGATTATGATTGTGTTTAGAGTTAGAATCACTACTTAAACAATTTTATTACTCTATTTAACAAAGCGTTTTTCCTAAAAATGTGTCTGTTTGTCATTGTGTAAAAGGCATACGATACTGTATGGGTGACAGAATATTGAATAGCAACAGGTCATGTAAGTTCAGTCACTAATAATTTGCAGGATTCATGTGGAAAAATAATTTAAAAAAGTTAATACTTGAAGCCTACTTTCTGTTGTTTGGAGTTTGTTTTTCAACATTTTTTTATGGCGCCTCCTTATTGATGAAAAAGATGTATACTAGAGGGTCTAGATTCTTGACATATTTTAAGATCTGTTCATCCCGATGAAGAGAGAGAGAGAGAGAGAAGAAGAAGAAGACAAATGAAATACAGATTTGAATAACATACATAAGAGCAGATATATTTCCTAATTGTGAAAAGAAAGTAGTTCCAAAAGTGATATCACCACTGTGATGATAAAAGTAGTATCACCACAGTGGTGATAGCATTTTTCTCCCACTGATATATTTCAATATCTCATTATGAAATATATAATAAATTCAGGTAATACTTGCTGCATGCTTATATTGCAGACACAGCAACACACGCATTATAAGCAAAGACAAACATCTTCATATGTATATTATCGTCACTCCAATATAGCAAGATGTATCACCTGCTGTGTGATATATATCATGGTATGGTTTGTATCGCCACCCAAGTATCATGATATGCATCATATTCTGACCAAGAATGTGATGTTTTTTGCATGAGAACAGTATATATGAATAGACCGCTTACAGTATGTTTTTGTACGAGAACAGTATGAATAGACCTCTTATAGTATGTTTTTGTACGAGAACAGTATGAATAGACCTCTTATAGTATGTTTTTGTATGAGAACAGTATGAACAGACCTCTTATAGTATGTTTTTGTATGAGAACAGTATGAATAGACCTCTTACAGTATGTTTTTGTATGAGAACAGTATGAATAGACCTCTTATAGTATGTTTTTGTATGAGAACAGTATATATGAATCGACCTCTTATAGTATGTTTTTGTACGAGAACAGTATGAATATACCTCTTATAGTATGTTTTTGTATGAGAACAGTATGAATAGACCTCTTACAGTATGTTTTTGTACGAGAACAGTATGAATAGACCTCTTATAGTATGTTTTTGTATGAGAACAGTATGAATAGACCTCTTACAGTATGTTTTTGTACGAGAACAGTATGAATAGACCTCTTACAGTATGTTTTTGTACGAGAACAGTATGAATAGACCTCTTATAGTATGTTTTTTGCATGAGAACAGTATATATGAATAGACCTCTTATAGTATGTTTTTGTACGAGAACAGTATGAATAGACCTCTTATAGTATGTTTTTGTATGAGAACTGTATGAATAGACCTCTTACAGTATGTTTTTGTATAAGAACAGTATGAATAGACCTCAAGCAGTATTTTTTTATCAGAACAGTATGAACAGACCTCTTGCAGTGTTTTTGTATGAGAACAGTATGAATAGACCTCTTATAGTATGTTTTTGTATGAGAACAGTATGAATAGACCTCTTACAGTATGTTTTTGTATGAGAACAGTATGAATAGACCTCCTGCAGTATTTTTGTATCAGAACAGTATGAACAGACCTCTTGCAGTGTTTTTGCATCAGAACAGTATGAATAGACCTCTTACAGTATGTTTTTGTACAAGAACAGTATGAATAGACCTCTTACAGTATGTTTTTGTATGAGAACAGTATGAATAGACCTCCTGCAGTATTTTTGTATCAGAACAGTATGAACAGACCTCTTGCAGTGTTTTTGTATCAGAACAGTATGAATAGACCTCTTACAGTATGTTTTTGTATGAGATTATGAATAGACCTCTTGCAGTGTTTTTGTACGAGAACAGCATGAATAGACCTCTTACAGCGTTTTTGTATCAGAACAGTATGAACAGACCTCTTGCATTGTTTTTGTATGAGAACAGTATGAATAGACCTCTTACAGTTTTTTTGTATGAGAACAGTATGAATAGACCTCTTAAAGTATTTTTATGAGAACAGTATGAATAGACCTCTTGCAGTGTTTTTGTATGAGAACAATATTTATGAATAGACCTCTTACAGCATGTTTTTGTATGAGAACAGTATGAATAGACCTCTTGCAGTGTTTTTGTATCAGAACAGTATGAATAGACCTCTTAGTGTTTTTGTATCAGAACAGTATGAATAGACCTCTTGCAGTGTTTTTGTATCAGAACAGTATGAATCGACCTCTGACAGTGTTTTTGCATGAGAACAGTATGAATAGACCGGTTACAGTGTTTTTGTATGAGAACAGCATCTATGAATAAATCTCTTACGGTATGTTTAAGGAAACTTGTGTGTGATAAATAACTTTTGATGAATAAAGATAAAACTTATATTTTTTTATCTTCATTATCGGTACAGCTGCAGTGATCATGTGTTATGACAATGGCACTACATCGTGTATATTATAGCTGTATTTAACAGCAGACTGAGGTATTAACACTGAATACTAAAAACTGCATGTCCACCATTGTACAACCTCGCCAAGTGTGGTTTTTAAAACACTTTATACAACTAGATAATCAATGAAATGATCTCATTGGCAATTGCAAAAAATCACTTAGTAAACACTTGATTATGGCAGTTGATATAGAAGTCATGCACTTAAATGATCAGTCTGAGCTGTGTTAATACTGGTGAATGATATAGGTTTCATTACACTCATAGCAAATCAATGCACTCATATTTGTTAGTGGTGATTTGTGTGATTGCACATTCTGGAGAAAACACTATTATGACATAATGTTAATAAATGTAAGGTTATGTAATAAATTTATGCCCCATAAAAAAGAATGAACGTCAATACAATATGAAAAGCATCAAACACTCATGTACACATGAGTTACTCAACTTACGCCATCATCTTTCTTTCTGCTTCCCTCTTGGATAAAAGGTTTCTACTTTCATTTAAACTTGCATTTGATTTTCTGACATCCTCACTCTGTTTGCTGCAAAAGTATACAGATATAATCTTATTTAATTATGAAATTATTAGTTTGGTTAATTAAGCACAGTTAAAGAAGCAAAAAAAGTGTTAGAGATCCATATATAGATTCATAATAATATATACTGTAGGCATTAAAACAAATTAATACAGCAACATCTCATTGTTTGAACACTGTTGGCTCCAATGACAAGCTTTGCTTATTGCTCAAACACTGTTGGCTCCAATGTCAGTGTTTACTCATGGCTTGAACACCGATGGCTCCAATGTCAGTGATTGCTCATTGCTTGAACACCACTGGCTCCAATGTCAGTGATTGCTCATTGTTTGAACACCACTGGCTCCAATGTCAGTGATTGCTCATTACTTGAACACCACTGGCTCCAATGTCAGTGATTGCTCATTGCTTGAACACTGCTGGCTCCAATGTCAGTGATTGCTCATTGCTTGAACACCATTGGCTCCAATGTCAGTGATTGCTCATTGCTTGAACATCACTGGCTCCAATGTCAGTGATTGCTCATTGCTTGAACACCACTGGCTCCAATGTCAGCAATTGTTCAAGACATGGCAGAATGTTTATAACTAAATCTCTTTGACTTTAACTACTATCTCTTGAACTGATTCACAAGATCACTTGTATGTTTTTGAACAACTGAGATTTAACATTATACACAACTATACTATATATAAATGTGCACAAAGTGTTTATTACCATCTTTGCACAAAGTTTTTGGGCACACATTATTTTTTGTCTGAGCAATTTTTAAATGCACCTGAAGTTTTAAGACATAGTTGGAAATTTCATTTCTGGCCCTAATTTTCCCACTCATTAAACAGACCTCTGACAGTACGTTTAAAAGAACTTGTGTTTTATAGACAACTTTGATGAATAAATATAACACTTACAACTGTTTATCTTCATTATCAGCAGTGAGTTTCATTAAGAAACAGAAAAGTAATTTCATTTAATACAGCAGCTGGTTTTTAAAAAACGAAAACAATGATGAAGTACACTGCCTATAATAGATTGTCAATAGTTGCTGTTTTAAGATTAAAAACCAGTTTTACATAAATATTTTGTGGAAAGAATGTCTGAAAAACAAAATTTCTTGAGTATTATATAATACATAGTTATTATTTTGCAAGCTGACATTGATATGATAGGCATAACAAAAGAGAAATTAGTATTGGTTGCAGTAAGAATTTCTATTTTCAAATGGTTTCCATGGAGAACAATCGTCTCTAACAAGAAAAAATAGTGAGAAAAATATGTATGCATAAACTTCTGTTCCCAATACTATTTAAATAAATGCTGACAATCATTTCAACCTGTCCTATGTAAGCCATGTTGTGACACTTTAAGATGGTCGCTCCCTCATAAGACACATTTAGATGCCAAAATGAGTTTGAATAGTAATAATAAAACACATCAATAATAGTTAATCTTATGTTGACACTACATGCAACTTCATCAACGGTCCTTACAACATAAGTGCTGATTGGCTGACTGTTCAGTCTGTATGAAAAGGACAAGTATTGATTGGTTAAATGTTCAGTCTGTATGAAAAGGGCAAGTATTGATTGGTTAAATGTTCAGTCTGTATGAAAAGGGCAAGTATTGATTGGCTAATTGTTCAGTCTGTATGAAAAGGGCAAGTATTGATTGGTTAAATGTTCAGTCTGTATGAAAAAGGCAAGTATTGATTGGCTAATTGTTCAGTCTGTATGAAAAGGGCAAGTATTGATTGGCTAATTGTTCAGTCTGTATGAAAAGGGCAAGTATTGATTGGCTAATTGTTCAGTCTGTATGAAAAGGGCAAGTATTAATTGGCTAATTGTTCAGTCTGTATGAAAAGGGCAAGTATTGATTGACTAACTGTTCAGTCTGTATGAAAAGGGCAAGTATTGATTGGCTAATTGTTCAGCCTGTATGAAAAGGGCAAGTATTGATTGGCTAATTGTTCAGTCTGTATGAAAAGGGCAAGTATTGATTGACTAACTGTTCAGTCTGTATGAAAAGGGCAAGTATTGATTGGCTAATTGTTCAGCCTGTATGAAAAGGGCAAGTATTGATTGGCTAATTGTTCAGTCTGTATGAAAAGGGCAAGTATTGATTGGCTAATTGTTCAGTCTGTATGAAAAGGGCAAGTATTGATTGGCTAATTGTTCAGTCTGTGTGAAAAAGGGCAAGTATTGATTGGCTAACTGTTCAGTCTGTATGAAAAGGGCAAGTATTGATTGGCTAATTGTTCAGCCTGTATGAAAAGGGCAAGTATTGATTGGCTAATTGTTCAGTCTGTATGAAAAGGGCAAGTATTGATTGGCTAATTGTTCAGTCTGTGTGAAAAAGGGCAAGTATTGATTGGCTAACTGTTCAGTCTGTATGAAAAGGGCAAGTATTGATTGGCTAATTGTTCAGTCTGTATGAAAAGGGCAATGCACAACATAGTGGACCATACTTAGGATAATAGCTGGGGAAATTTGAATAAAGCAAGCAATATTTCTCTTTTTTAGGGGGGAATGAAGACTTCAGTAGTCCTTGATAGTCTCTATTCAAATCAACTGCTTACAACAAAGCAGTCTAATTTTATACCCAGTAAGATGAAAATGCACATCAGTTCTTACAACTTGAACTTTACTGACAATGACAAACTGCTGTTTTGATGAAAGTATATTCTCATTTGGAAACAACACCATTTTGCTTTCATTGTATCTACATCACAAACTTAATTGTTAATCAGCTCACTCTAGAAACAAAGAGAGTGGTCAATATTGCCCGCACTCCGACCTTAAGTTTTCAGACAGTTCTGTTGGGAATTATTTATTTGTCCTTAAGATTTTGGACATAAAAAAAACAGAATTATTATTTGGCATTCAAAAACATAAAGATGATACATTCTCAAAGAGGTATGACCTAGAGATGCTTGCAAAATGAATGTACAAGATCACTGGATTTGTGCAGTTTGTATATTTAATGAATAGAACAATCTACATTTACGTTGTAACTTACTGTTTAAACATAGTTACTCAAATTAAAAAAAGAACAGTAAAATTTTGCTTTGACAAATGTTCTCCCCTGTCAGTGGCTTTAAGATATCAAACCTAATGGGGATTAAAATCATAATGATGTACTTTATAAAAGTTATGAATTGTCAAACATTTGTGATTAATATACCTCGAGTAGAAATAGGACTTCAGTTCATGTATATAAATAGAAGTAACAAATCTATATTTCAGCAATATGTTCATAGGACATGGATGCCCCTGCCTCCCCACTTTGCTTGAATAACTGGTGCAAGTAGAAATGAGCAATAACATTGGCAAAATGTATGCATGTATGTATGATAATTTGTACCAGTGAAATTAATTTCTTTGATAATACTTACCCATCATAAAACATTAGGAGTACATTCACTACCTCACAAATCCAACCCTCTCAGGCTTGTTTTAGCAACAGAAGTGCTAGAGAGTCATTAGCTTGCCAAGGCAAAAGTCAGATGAGAGTGATCTCCCCTTGGAAAGAGGGATTGGTAGCAAATCCCATCATTTTATCAGTTTCAACTGAAGCGGATCTGCATGCTCCTCCAGGAATGCAAGTGGGGGTGTTTCAGAGGGTGTGCCTGTATTATGTTTGGGTAAGCATTACTGGAGAAACATTTTTCTTCAAAAGTTGAAATTCCCAAATCAAGAGGCAGAGGTCTGAGTACTCATTTCCCTCTTGCCTTCCAACGTAACTTAAGACCATTGGGTTGTCGAGCAGAATGAGAATGGAATTTCCAGTGTCTCCCACCAGGACTGAAAGGCATGCACCATGACCTTTATCTCTAGGAAATTAATGTGCAATAAGTGGTCCTGATATTGCCAGACCCCACCCACTTCTAGGAAGGAGAGCGGGAGGACCATGGCAGCCATATTGTGGGTCCTATCAGCACTATTTTCATTTATGACCGACTACAGATCATTAGTCTTTTAGTGAAAATTTCATGTCACTACAACTATCAATTCTGAAGAAATAACAATAACATGAAATTGGAGATATGATTAGCACTATATTCATTTATGACCAACTAGGTATTATAAGAAGTCCTACTGGATGTCCATGGGGAAATATTTTAATTTAGGACCAACTAGACATAATAAGTCTATTAGTGAAAACCTCATGTTGATATAATCATCCATTTAGGAGGAGTAGCAATAACAAGATTTTAAAGATGGCTGCCATGGTGGCTATATTGGGTGTCAAATCACCACCATTTTGATCAAGGACTAACTAGACATTCTTTTAGTGAAATAAAACATGTCAATATAACCATCCACTCAGAAGTAGAAGCAATAACAAGATTTTCAAGATGGTCACCATGGCAGCTATACTGGATGTTTCATTTAGGACCAAACTGACATCATAAGAAGTCATTAAGCAAAAATCTCATGTCAATACAATCATCTATTCAGGAGGAGTAACAATAAAAAGATTTTAAAAATTGCTGTCATGGCAGATATATTGGACGTCAGATCAGCAACAGTTTCTTTTATGACCAACTAGACATCATAAGAAATCTTTTAGTTAAAACCCCATGTCAATATAACCATCTGCTCAGGAGTCACAAAACAATATTTTCAAGACAGCCACCACAGCAGTCATATTGGATGTTCGAGGGCACCATTTTCAGCTAGGTCCACCTCTACATCATGAGAAGTCTTTTAGTGAAAACCGAAAAAGTCAATAAGACCATCCATTCAAGAGGAATAGTGACAAGATTTTCATGATGGCCACCATAGCAGTCATAATGGATGTCAGATCAGCTCCATTTTCATTCAGGACCAACTAGACATCATAAGACCATGAAAATGCCCTCCTCAACTGGATGAAGCTTGATGAAGCTTGTTGATTGCTTAGGACCTAGGAAAAGGCCTGGAGTAAACTCTTGGTGAGTTTGCATTGTGAACAATATCAACTACTCTTTTCATAAAGAGAATGTTCCTTCTTGCTGAACATATGCTTTGTATGCGTCTCTTGGGACGTTAGTAGTGAGGAAAACCCTTGAATATGGAGTAGGGGAACTTAACGTGATCTGGAGGCGCTCTGAAACAGCTTGCAACACCCATGGGCAGTGTCTCTCCCATTCTGAGGAAAAGTGTTGAATTCTTCTTCCCATTAATATGTCAGAAAAGGGCAGCATAAGTGTGGTATTATATTCTGCTGAGGGTTAACGTGGAGAGAGCTGGGTCAAAACTAGTCCTGGTCTCCCATGTTTTGTTGTCAGTGGCTTATGGAAATTGGGTCTTTCATCAAGAGAAATGGATCAGAAGGGGTGTTCTCAATTTGTCCTGCCTTTGGGGGTTCTTCCTGTTTTTCTGATCATTCCTAGGAAATAAAGGCGGGGCTCTGGATTTTTTACAGGACACGCTGTCTAGTCGTGATACAACACCAAGTTTCACGAAGATATCTTAACGGGTTCAGGATATTTTAAGTAAACAAAAGTATGATGGACAGGATGAACAAGTTCACTCCAGTAGATCCCCCAAACTTCATTTGCAGAACGTACAATTATCTCTGCCAAGTTTAGCACTATTCATCAAAATCTGGGGACTAGATGTACTCACAAGGATTATCATAATATAACTTTCAACACCAAAATGTGTACTAACTATGGAAAAATGTGTCAAAGCACAATGACTGAACAACATGCATATGTTGACCCCATTTCAATATCTGCAAAGTTTCAACACAGTCCATGTAAAGATACAGTAGTAGTTGCACATATAAGAATCGTGGGATGTACGTATGTAGGTAATAGTACAGAATGGATGGACAATGCTATATGCCCCTGCTGTATTCATGGCACAGGCATAAAAACACTACTTAACCTTATAATTATGACAAGAAAATAAATATTTAAGTCTTTCATTTGTGTCCCAGAAACTGTGATGTATTTTCTTAAATATGTAAGTGAGCATTTTTTTGTTGTTGTAGACAACTTTGAAGCCAGGAACATGTCTGCACAGACATGCATATACCAATATACAGTAGTGCCTCACTATAAGCCACTCAGTATACTGCTATATCTTTGATAATGCAGATAATGCAGATATCATGAAACCCAATGAATTGGACAAAGTGTGTTTATCATTGTTACTTAACTAATTTGACTTTTAGTTCTTGGTTGATTAGAACCAATTGTAATATGACTTCACATAATTAAATACTCTATTTTGCGTTTTCATGCACTATCAGGATACAGCCTTGTTTTAAAATCCCTCAGTATATGGCTCACTCACTTGACATGTTCGTCCCTTTTATGGCTCCCATGAACAGCATTACAATGAGGTAACACTGTACTTACCTCACATATGCATCTAGCTCCCCTCTAATGTTTCTGCTTGGCATTTGGCCCAGGAGATAGGTGATGGTGTCTTCATGCTTAGCTTTTCTGAAAATGTGAAAGAAAAAAGATAGGGGGAAAAACCATGGAAAACATAAATAGAAGGATAAACTGAAAAAGGGAAGAAAGCAGTTAGAAGGAAAGAAGGAAAAGAATTTGACTTAGTACAAACTGAGTACACACGGAACATCTGTGGTTTCATGTAATGATTAATATGTGCAATAAATATGAACAAAGTTGAGAAAACAGGTGATAATGTCACGAATTTCATCTAAGTTGAGCAGTATGGCATGTTCTAGCACAACAAATCACAATGATAGTACATATAACAAGAGCATATCAATACACTTCATAGTAATGAAAAAGTATAATCATCATTATCCTTCAGTGTAAGGTATTATGATCAATATCCTTCAGTGTAAGGTATTATGATCCATATCCTTCAGTGTAAGGTATTATCATCAATATCCTGCAGTGTAAGGTATTATCATCCATATCCTTCAGTGTAAGGTATTATCATCAACATCCTTTAGTGTAAGGTATTATCATCAATATCCTGCAGTGTAAGGTATTATCATCAATATCCTTCAGTGTAAGGTATTATGATCAACATCCTTCAGTGTAAGGTATTATGATCAACATCCTTTAGTGTAAGGTATTATCATCAATATCCTTCAGTGTAAGGTATTATCATCAATATCCTTCAGTGTAAGGTATTATCATCAACATCCTTCAGCGTAAGGTATTATGATCAACATCCTTCAGTGTAAGGTATTATCATCAATATCCTTCAGTGTAAGGCATTATCATCAATATCCTTCAGTGTATCTCTTTATCACTGAAAATTCAATGTATAGTGCAGCAAAAGCAGTACTGTATAAGTGATTACACTAGTGACTTTTCCAAATGCACTCTGAAGATTCACTGTCATACACTAGAGTCTAAGTAATCTAAAGTCGGTTAT
This sequence comes from Margaritifera margaritifera, assembly GCA_029931535.1. Taxonomy (NCBI): domain Eukaryota; kingdom Metazoa; phylum Mollusca; class Bivalvia; order Unionida; family Margaritiferidae; genus Margaritifera; species Margaritifera margaritifera. The sequence continues at coordinate 170,938 of JAQPZY010001271.1, read as the reverse complement.
CCATCTACTGCTTAAACATAACACTATGAATAGGACAAATTTCTTAAAAGTCATTCAAAATTGAACACTTTATCCCATACAGAGGTTTATCAAATACTTTAATGGCAACACCAGACTTTATTCCTTTGTAAACCAAGATGTAGAGATCAGACATAAATTCTGAGATGGCACTAACTTTACTGTTCCTAAATCTAAACTATTTGATCCTGTCCAACCACCTGTGTCAATATGTGTACTGTTCCTAAAGCCAAACTATGTGATCCTGTCCAACCACCTGTGTCTATATGTGTACTGATCCTAAAGCCAAACTATGTGATCCTGTCCAACCACCTGTGTCTGTATGTGTACTGATCCTAAAGCCAAACTATGTGATCCTGTCCAACCACCTGCGTCTGTATGTGTACTGATCCTTAAGATAAACTGTGTGATCCTGTCCAGCCACCTGCGTCCGTATGTGTACTGATCCTTAAGGTAAACTGTGTGATCCTGTCCAACCGCCTGTGTCCTCATGCGTACCGATCCTACAGCCAAACTGTGTGATCCTGTCCAACCGCCTGCGTCTGTATGCGTACCGATTCTACAGCCAAACTGTGTGATCCTGTCCAACCGCCTGCGTCCGTATGCGTACCGATCCTACAGCCAAACTGTGTGATCCTGTCCAACCGCCTGCGTACGTATGCGTACCGATCCTACAGCCAAACTGTGTGATCCTGTCCAACCGTCTGCGTACCGATCCTACAGCCAAACTGTGTGATCCTGTCCAACCGCCTGCGTCCGTATGCGTACCGATCCTACAGCCAAACTGTGTGATCCTGTCCAACCGCCTGCGTCCGTATGCGTACCGATCCTACAGCCAAACTGTGTGATCCCGTCCAACCGCCTGCGTCCATATGCGTACCGATCCTACAGCCAAACTGTGTGATCCTGTCCAACTGCCTGCGTCCGTATGCGTACCGATCCTACAGCCAAACTGTGTGATCCTGTCCAACCACCTGCGTCCTCATGCGTACCGATCCTACAGCCAAACTGTGTGATCCTGTCCAACCACCTGCGTCCATATGCGTACCGATCCTAAAGCCAAACTATGTGATCCTGTCCAACCACCTGCATCCATATGCGTACCGATCCTAAAGTCAAACTATGTGATCCTGTCCAACCACCTGCGTCCATATGCATACCGATCCTAAAGTCAAACTATGTGATCCTGTCCAACCACCTGCGTCCATATGCGTACCGATCCTAAAGCCAAACTATGTGATCCTGTCCAACCACCTGCGTCCATATGCATACCGATCCTAAAGCCAAACTATGTGATCCTGTCCAACCACCTGCGTCCATATGAGTACCGATCCTAAAGCCAAACTATGTGATCCTGTCCAACCACCTGCGTCCTGATCCTAAAGCCAAACTATGTGATCCTGTCCAACCACCTGCGTCCACATGCGTACCGATCCTAAAGCCAAACTATGTGATCCTGTCCAACCACCTGCGTCCATATGCGTACCGATCCTAAAGCCAAACTATGTGATCCTGTCCAACCACCTGCGTCCTGATCCTAAAGCCAAACTATGTGATCCTGTCCAACCACCTGCGTCCACATGCGTACCGATCCTAAAGCCAAACTATGTGATCCTGTCCAACCACCTGCGTCCATATGCGTACCGATCCTAAAGCCAAACTATGTGATCCTGTCCAACCACCTGCGTCCCGATCCTAAAGCCAAACTATGTGATCCTGTCCAACCACCTGCGTCCACATGCGTACCGATCCTAAAGCCAAACTATGTGATCCTGTCCAACCACCTGCGTCCACATGCGTACTGATCCTAAAGCCAAACTATGTGATCCTGTCCAACCACCTGCGTCTATATGTGTACTGTTCCTAAAGCCAAACTATGTGATCCTGTAGAACCACCAGTGTCTATATGTGTACTGATCCTAAATCTAAACTATGTGATCCTGTCCAACCACCGGTGTCTATATGTGTACTGTTCCTAAATCTAAACAATATGATCCTGTCCAACCACCTGTGTCTATATGTGCTCTGGTGCATACTTCTGGCCTTCCACACATATTTTTCAAAATTATTGGGAATTTATTGGCATTTGATTTAAAAACATATTGGGAAGAATATAAGGATTTTATAATGACATTCCAATATTACAAATGAAATAGCACATTTGTAAGTACTTGAACGCACAAATTAGCCACTAGCAATAACACAATGCACTGAAACAATAAATTTAACATATAATAATCCATTACTACCAATTCTTTTCCCTATTTTACTGATTATATCCATCCTGATGAATCATTCTATATCCTTTTTATTTTCTTTTGTTCTGAAGAAAAGACTTGTAAGAAAAATTGGCAAAAGCTTCTCCAACAGAAATGGCATCGTAGACAATTGGTAAAAATTATTGGGAAAACATACACGGATAAAAATATATGGATTTATATAAAATATTGGGATGGCAAGGATGCCTGATACTGCAGTGCAGCTGCTGACATATATGGTAGATTTTAACATAGGATATGGGGAGGAGGATATAGGGAAGAAGAGGAAGTGAGGCACTTAGAGACAGAGTCAAACTTCTTAAAATTTGATCACACCCTGGGAGAATGACTAAAATGGGAAAATGGGAGTCATGGGGCTGGGGATTGGGTGACCATAACCTGAGAAAGGTGAGGAAACTTGCATTTGTGTTGGAGTTTTTAATTATATTTTAAAGCAAGAACAAGAACTTACAGTCTGCGGATGTTCTCTTCCTTGGAGGATCTGTCTTTTTTCAGCACATCAACTTGAGCCTGTGCACTGGACTGAAGGTGAAGAACATTCATCTCAGAGCTAATAAAAAAAAAAAATTATTCTAAAATTTACCTTACAAGAATTTTTATAATTTGAAAGACAGAGGATTAAAAAAGGGCAAGAATAACAAGTGTTCTGCGGAAAACCAGCGTGTCACCTGCATCCATGCTACACACATTTGACTGGCAAAAAAGTTAATGTTGATGATGCTGATGTCCTTGCTACCAGAAAAGAAAGACTTATTTCTCATCATGTTTACACAGGTGAGATTAAAACACTGTAAAAAGATGCAAAATGTGAATTCTATGTATTCCCCACTTCTCAAAATGCTACAAATGATTGTTGAGCTTTAAGTTGAGGAATATATATTTAAATGTTTCATTAAGAAATAACTACCCACAAAACAATATTGCAAACACTGCTGTACTACAGAAAACATACATCCAGGGCTCAAAAACTCCACTTGTCCACTCATATTTATGATTGGTGGTTGAGTAAGGACAAGTCCCTTTTTCAAGATGCTCATCTAATTGGATGAGACTCAATGGAATTTTAAGCAGATTCCATGTCATGTACAGTGTTGGATGTGTACAAATAATGCAGAAAAAGTGAAAGTTCCAAATCACTTGCTCTGAAATTTGTCAAGCCCTGAAGTCTACAGAAAACAATAAGCCTACATCTCACTTTCTGTCTTCAACCTGGACTGGACATAAAAACAAATGCATTCAAGAAATGAAATTCTAGATGTGTGCAATTTTTTAGCTACAATGGCTTTTAAGAATTCTGTGCTTCAAAGATCTATACCAAGATTTCAATATCAAACTGAAATGCTTCAAATATCGTACTTTTTCAATATCAGACTGAAATGCTTCATATATCATACTTTTTCAATATCAGACTGAAATGCTTCATATATCGTACTTTTTCAATATCAGACTGAAATGCTTCATATATCGTACTTTTTCAATATCAAACTGAAATGCTTCATATATCGTACTTTTTCAATATCAAACTGAAATGCTTCATATATCGTACTTTTTCAATATCAAACTGAAATGCTTCATATATTGTACTTTTTCAATATCAAACTGAAATGCTTCATATATCGTACTTTTTCAATATCAGACTAAAATGCTTCAAATATCGTACTTTTTCAATATCAGACTGAAATGCTTCATATATCATACTTTTTCAATATCAGACTGAAATGCTTCATATATCGTACTTTTTCAATATCAGACTGAAAACTTTTTCAATATCAAACTGAAATGCTTCATATATCGTACTTTTTCAATATCAAACAGAAATGCTTTATATATCGTACTTTTTCAATATCAGACTGAAATGCTTCATATATCGTACTTTTTCAATATCAGACTGAAATGCTTCACATGTTGTACTTTTTCAATATCAAACTGAAATGCTACATATATTGTACTTTTTCAATATCAAACTGAAATGCTTCACGTCGTACTTTTTCAATATCAAACTGAAATGCTTCATATATTGTACTTTTTCAATATCAAACTGAAATGCTTTATATATCGTACTTTTTCAATATCAAACTGAAATGCTTCATATATTGTACTTTTTCAATATCAGACTGAAATGCTTCACATGTCGTACTTTTTCAATATCAAACTGAAATGCTTCATATATCGTACTTTTTCAATATCAAACTGAAATGCTTCATATATTGTACTTCATCAATATCAAACTGAAATGCTTCATATATTGTACTTTTCAATATCAAAACTGAAATGCTTTATATATCGTACTTTTTCAATATCAAACTGAAATGCTTCATATATCATACTTTTTCAACTCTTTTGATCCATATGATATAAAAAGTCTATTGCAATGTTTAGCAAACAATAAAGATATATCCATTCTCTAGCAAAGTTGTTTTACCTCAACTCGCTTATCTTTGAATCCAGCTTCCCTTTATCTTTGGTCAATTCTGATATCTCCTCCTTCAAAACATCAACACTGACAGAGCTCTCAACAGTTTGCAACTCATGTTCCTGAAATTGATTGTGACATGCTGTAAGCCTAAATTTTACAATTATTATTTTTCAAATTACAATATATTAGCTTATGGATCTTTTTTTTCTTTCCTCGAGACCCTAAGTTGTTACTGTTGTTGTATATATCACACTTAAGACCCTAAGTTGTTACTGTTGTTGTATATATCACACTGAAGACCCTAAGTTGTTACTATTGCTGTATGTATCACACTTAAGACCCTAAGTTGTTACTATTGCTGTATCACACTTAAGACCCTAAGTTGTACCTATTGTTGTATATATCACACTTAAGACCCTAAGTTGTTAGTTTTGCTGTAAATATCACTTAAGACCCTAAGTTGTTACTATTGCTGTATATATCACACTTAAGACCCTAAGTTGGTACTATTGCTGTATGTATCACACTTAAGACCCTAAGTTGGTACTATTGCTGTATGTATCACACTTAAGACCCTAAGTTGGTACTATTGCTGTATCACACTTAAGACCCTAAATTGTAACTATTGCTGTATATATCACACTTAAGACCCTAAGTTGTTACTATTGCTGTATATATCACACTTAAGACCCTAAGTTGTTACTATTGCTGTATATATCACACGTAAGATACTAAGTTGTTACTATTGCTGTATATATCACATTAACAGACTTTTCTGCTTTAGCCTATATTTTCATCTGATTCTGAAAGGTTACTGACAAGTTATGAAAAGGAACAAGAATAAGATTTTGCATTTGTAAAAATAAAGTAGGTCCCCTCTGCAGACCAAAAAAAATCCAAGTCTTAATAAATTCAAAACTGTACAAAAAAAATTAAATTGCTATAATTAGTAGCATGAAAATCTAATCAGGTCATCTATTTATGCATACAAACATGCATGCCAAAATTTCATTTGTCTACCTTACATGATTTTTATTATAAAAAAGTCCAAAAATGTGCAAACAAATATTTTAAAAATTGCTGTGAAGACCTCAAATCAGGGCTGTTCCATATAAATATACATGGCACCCAGGGAAGGCTATGTTTTTAAAAATACATGCTAGTGTACTCTGATCACTCAACGAGTTCTTATAAAAATGATACAAAAATTCTAAACCACATCTACGGATGACTACTCCACACTTCCCTGGGTCCTAAGTATGTTCTACTGGAACAGCCCTCAGGTCATCCACATATCAATACAAAAAAGCCTATCAAATTTAATTTGTCTACCTCAAGTGGTTTTTGTTCAGGCATGAGACTGGGGCATTCATAAACAAAGAGTCCAATTGAAGGAACTGATGCTCCACTGGCTGAAAAGAATTTCCAGGAATCCAAGATAAGACTATTTCTTTGTTTTAATTGCTGGGTGCTGCAATCATCTCCTATATTCTCGAGTGATAACAAGATTTTCAATTGAGCTGCTGTGACGACCATACTGGATGTAATCAGCACCATTGTTATTTAGGACCAACTAGAGATAATTAAAAACTTTTATGTGATAACCCCATTTCAATATGACAATCTATTCACCCTGATAAATTGTACAAATTTCATGGCTGTAAGTTCAATAGTTTTGGGGCTTTTGTCATAAAATGATTAAGAATGAATAGCAGCAAAGCAATATGCTCCATTCTGCCATTGCAGTGTAAGGGCATTTTTTTTTTAAATTAAATAAATTAAGTGCTCCTGTTTAAAGAAATAAAATTTGATTTTGTAACTGGTTAATGACAGCTTTTTGTTTTAGTAATGACACTGGCTAAAGTGCAAACAACAATCAGTAGTCATGAAATAGCCTATGACATTGTTAAAAGTATATACCAGCTTGCCACTCCAATTATGAAAAACAAAAGCCAAGTAAATCCCAATTATAAATCAAACCTGTCCATCAAGGCTCTCCTTGGGATTATGAGAAACTGTTCTTATTAAGCAGGTGATCTTTATATAAAAGTAAATCTGTACTAATATATGTACAAATGGGGATAATAGACTTGACCTTTATACACACCGAGCTCTGTACTAATATATGTACAAATGGGGATAATAGACTTGACCTTTATACACACCGAGCTCTGTACTAATATATGTACAAATGGGGATAATAGACTTGACCTTTATACACACCGAGCTCGGTACTAATATATGTACAAATGGGGATAATAGACTTGACCTTTATACACACCGAGCTCGGTACTAATATATGTACAAATGGGGATAATAGACTTGACCTTTATACACACCGAGCTCTGTACTAATATATGTACAAATGGGGATAATAGACTTGACCTTTATACACACCGAGCTCTAAATAAGATTTTAGTAAATAAGGTTTATTACCCACTGGTTTGAAACTAATTGGGTTTTTAAAAATTTCAATAGGTCGAATAACAAGCATATGGGCAAAAAATAGTTACAAAAATATAAATTGTTCAGTCTCTCATTAGCTATTAATATCCTAGAATATTGTATGCGTTTATTTTTAACATTACACTTTCTGCTTTTTGGGGGGGCTAGCATTTTGGATGGGAACACCTCTTTCTGTGTGAATATCAAGCAATGGAGAAGACCTATTTCAGTGTAAATTTCAAGCAGCTGGGAACACCTATTTCTGTGTGGATATCAAACAGCTGGGAATACTTCTTTCTGTGTGAATATCAAGCAGCTGGGAACACCTTTCTGTCTGAATATGAAGCAGCTGAGAATACCTTTCTGTGTGAATATCAAGCAGTGGAGAACATTTATTTCTGTGTGAATATGAAGCTGCTGAAAAAATCTTTTCTGTGTGAATATCAAGCAGCAGAAAACATTTATTTCTGTGTGAATATTAAGCAGATGAGAATACCTTTCTGTGTGAATATCAAGCAGCTAAGAATACCTTTCTGTGTGAATATCAAGCATACAAATTATCAGAAGGGTAACATCATATCAGTGAAAGTACTTATACAAGCCCTTAGCTGCTTAATTTCTTTCTTGGGCAAATTTGGATAATGTTGCTAAGACAAATTCGTTAGCTTGAACAGCATTATTCAGCCCAGGCCACCTGACTGAATATGACTCTTTCTGGTTCTAATAACAATTGCTGTATTTTCTTAAGAGTTAAAGTTCTCACACTAGAGGCACTTGTGAAAAATGAAAGTGAACTAAACTTATATTTGAATTTAGTCATTACACCTCATCCTACTTAAATGCATCAGAACAAGCCAAATTCAAGTGATGAGCAAAACAGTGTGTCTGTATGCAGAATGGGAATACTTTATCTTGGTCTTTGCACCTACCCGAGTATGCTTTCATATCATATGAGCAGCTCCACCAGTAGCTAATGATGACCACTTTGTCATATCTATTCCCAGCTTTGAGAGCTCATAATAAATGTTACTTTCTATGGTATGGTCAAGTTCTTGTTACTCCTAATAACCCAATTTAAATTTTGCAAATCCAGTAACCTATTTATTTTTTCCCTTTGAATTTCTGATTCAGCATCATAATAAACAGCATGGAATAAGCTAAAGTCTTCAGATGACACAGGTATGTCATCAATCAGTTATTTTTGTGTATTTAACCACTCGACATCATTACATGCCTCACTATGCTCTCGACTATCATTATGTCTCTCAATACTAGACTTGTGTATACTGGGTGTCCCCTCACCAGCCCAAACACTGGCAATTTAAGCATCAGTACATAATGCGCATTTCATCCTCTTTTTAGCCTCCACCTCTATAAACTCAAGCCAGGGATATCGATCTTTCCACTTCTTAAGTGTTCTTTCTGATTCTTGACCATCATCATGCTTTTTGTTGATTTCCTGCATGCAAGCATCAATAATATCTGAAAGTATTTGATCAACTATTCACTCCGTCTTGTTATCATCCTTAAAACAATCAGTACTTTTGCTTTGTGTATTAGCTTTATTTAATCCCAGCTTCTTTGATCAGCAAGCAAACATATCTAACATGCATACTGCCAAGTGATCAGCTTGATTGGTCAAGTGTACAGGACCAAATTTATTACTAAATGTGTATTCATAGTAGCAATCAGAGCCTAAAACCAAACATGATACCAGACTGGATCTTAATCATCAAGATGTTTGTTACACATCTAAGAATGCAACAAAAGAAATAGAGACCAAGACAAATTAATGGCTGTGCCTGGAAAGTGTTCTAATTGTGATCAAGTACTATCATTTTAAACATACATGAAACAACTGGAACTTGCCTTGGTGCATGGTTTAAATCGACTGAATGCACTATAGTAAAGCACTGACTATGCTTATGACATAACTAATAACTTTGAACTAAATGCTAAATTAAAAATTTTGGCATACTTTGAAACGCACTGAAAAAAATCTTTGTGCATTTTTAGTCCATTCATTTGTGTAAAATATGCAAATATGCTGCTATCTAGAGCTCTGTACACAGGTGGTTGCTATAAGCAGGATGGCAGTTTGAGAAAGGTGGTTTTTATAAGCAGATGACCACATGGCAGTTTGGGACAGGTGGTTGTTTTAAGCAAGTGACCACATGGCAGTTTGGGACAGGTGGTTGTTTTAAGCAGGTGACTACACAGCAGTTTGGGATAGGTGATAGTTATAAGCAGGTGACCACATGGCAGTTTGGACTACTATTTATTTAGCAAAGAAGGTATAAAATGGACATGATTAATTCCTAAATCAAATCATTGTAGTTAATGCAAAAAGCAGTCTTCCATTGATTGAAGGAAAATTTTTGTGGTCTTCACATGACAGTACTACAAACCTCTCTTTTCAGTTCCCGTTTTAGCTGATCCAGCTTCCCTGCCGATGCTTCCACTTCACTCAGTTTCTGGTTAATATGACGTATCTTCATCTGGTTTTCATTCTGTATAAAAATAAACATATGTGTTATAAGTTCAGAAGCATAATGCTGGAGATTATATCTGAAGATGCTGGAGATTGAACAAAAATGCTGAAGAATTTTACAAATACTAAATTCAATGTCCAATGGTCTCCTTTAGTGGGTACAAATATAAATTGTAAATATATTTCCAAAAATTCCAAGACCGGACATGAGTGGAGATGCTTTCAATATCAAGCCCATCCATTTTCAAGCCACATATTAAACAATTATTATTGAAGTATTTAAAGTATTTTCTTATACAGAAATTATTTGCTACAATGTATACAATGCTAGAGATTTTATCTCCCATGCAGGAGTGCTGGTTTGGTTTGGCTTGGTGTTTTTTAGCCTGCAAGCACTGTAAGACAAGTAGGTTATTTTGTGCCAAGGCAATTAGAGTTAAGTGCCTTGCCTAAAGATACACCACAGTAGCTGACTCAGGTTGACCAGCTGGTAGGATTTGAACCTGCATCCTTTTTGGTTACAACTTTGCAATGTTGACCACTGAGCGACAACTATAGATTGGTCAAAAACAGGTCTAAAATGCAAGTGACTCCAGCAAATGCTGGAGATATAACACATATCAACAAAGGAATAAAATTAATATTCATTATTTCCGAGAGAACAAAAGTCCAACAGATTTACTTACTTAAGCAAGCAGTATCTGACATTTAAAAAAACTTAAAATGAAACTGACATTTGACAGACCAAAAGGTAAAGGGGAGGCCACTGTGACTGCTACATCTTGCCTTGAACTACATTAGTGACAAAATAATCAATTTTATATACACAGACTAAAGAAAAAAGATACCACTTTAGTGAATGATTTGTTATACGTGTGAATTTTGTACATCTGTGAAGACAAATCATGTGATACATGCAACATTATAACATGAGCTAATAGCTGTTGAATATGACATTACAAAGATCATCTTGCTGATCAAATGAATAAATAAATCCTTCTAGTGGATACAAATATGGTTGAATACAAGTACCCATGTATTCATCTAGTATATACAAATATGGTTTAATACAAGTACCCATGCATTCATCTAGTAGATACAAATATGGTTTAATATAAGTACCCATGCATTCATCTAGTAGATACAAATATGGTTTAATATAAGTACCTATGCATTCATCTAGTAGATACAAATATGGTTTAATACAAGTACCCATGCATTCATCTAGTAGATACAAATATGGTTTAATACAAATACCCATGCATTCATCTAGTAGATACAAATATGGTCTAATATAAGTACCCATGCATTCATCTAGTAGATACAAATATGGTTTAATACAAGTACCCATGCATTCATCTAGTAGATACAAAAATATGGTTTAATATAAGTACCCATGCATTCATCTAGTAGATACAAATATGGTTTAATACAAGTACCCATGCATTCACCTAGTAGATACAAATATGGTCTAATACAAGTACCCATGCATTCATCTAGTAGATACAAATATGGTTTAATACAAGTACCCATGCATTCATCTAGTAGGTACAAATATGGTCTAATACAAGTACCCATGCATTCATCTAGTAGATACAAATATGGTTTAATACAAGTACCCATGCATTCATCTAGTATATACAAATATGGTCTAATACGAGTACCCATGCATTCATCTAGTAGATACAAATATGGTTCAATACAAGTACCCATGCATTCATCTAGTATATACAAATATGGTCTAATACGAGTACCCATGCATTCATGTAGCAGATATAACATTTTCATGCATAAAGGAAAACTTGCACATTATTTTGATTAATCCTACATACCACCATGTCTCTCTTAATCTTTTCATTCTGTTCAAGTTTTGTCTTTGTATCTCGTAGCTCATCCATTTTCTTCTGAAGATCATCTTCTTTCCTCTCGTAATCAGCCTGCAGGAAATCAACACTCGTTAGCATGGTTTCAAATTCTTGCAAAGTTTTAATTTTTAGTGAAATTTAGTACTCTAAAGCTAAACACTTTTCACACTGACTTCTAATTCAAAGATCTGTCCATTAGACAGTTACTACTGTAAATACAGTAGCTTGCATTTTCAAAACAACTCTACATTAGCACATTTCCCCTATTTTTAACAATATTCAGTTTAAATAAATTTCCCTAGTCTCTTGGCATCTGACCAAATTTGCAATTTACACGAGTTCACCACAGCCTTAGCCACCTGACAACAATAAAAAAAACAAGCATTCTGCAGAATTATATGTCTTGCTTGTGAAACAATGGCATGATTTAAACAAGGGCCCCTCAAAGGAACTGATGCTCTATAGCCCTAACAGAATTTCCAAGAATCCAAAATAAGTCTGTTTCTTCTGTCCTTGTATTCTTTTTTACTGCTGAATATTCAAACCATTACTGATATTCTTGAGAAGTTCAAGCATACCAAATTTGGTTTAAAAAAATGTTTTCTTACATGTCTGAGTTAACATGTTCACAAGATACCTGTAAGAGCATTACAAAATTCTTAGTCATGGCTTTTGACCTTGAACATGAAATGAAAATCATTCAACTCATCTCAATGTCACGATATACCCAAATGCTAAGTTTGGTTAAATGTATAATTATTATTTATTGTTTAAAAAACAGAAGTTATTTAAGTGACATCATTCAAGAAATTCATCAGATATATCCATAAACTGGACCTGATAAAAATCCATTCACACTTGTTTGTGTTATCATTCTCACAAACCAGTACAGCTTAAAATCCGAGTCAAGACCTTTGACCTTAAAACCAATTTCAGAGCGCTGACTATCAACTTGTTCAACTAATACAGAGTCTGGTCAAAATTCACAGGTGCATGTACAAGTCACTGTGTTCATAAACTCAGTGAAATACAAACATGCAGGCAATTACTTTTTGACTTGATGCCACAGTCAATTAGGTCTGGTTTTTATAACTCCTTCACAAACATTCGGATATGCAGGTGGTCAGATCTGCACCATTTTATTCAGAACCAATTAAATATTGCATGAAGTGTTTTAGTGAAAAAGCCCATGTCAGTGCCACCACTCATGCAAGAAGAGTAGTGATAAGATTTTCAAGATGGCCACTATGGTGCCATATTGGAGGTCAGATGAATATCATTTTCAATCAGAACCAGCTACATATTTTTGTAATAGTGTTTTAGTGAAAGATAAGACCAACCTTTCAGGAAAAGTATCCATATACAGATTTTCAAGTGAAGAAAGCCATTTTAGATTTTTTTTTTTTTTAAATGTCAGTATGGGCATCCATTTTTATAGAAGTAGCTGTTACAAGATTTTGTCAAATTTTGGGAGGTTACGTTGGCTTTATTTTCATTCAAGTCAGTGTTTTTTCTTAGCTTTTTTGTTTGTTTGTTTTTGTTAGTTTTAACAGCACTTTCAACACATTATTGGCTATATCATGCTAAGGAAATGGGAGTTAAGTGCCTTTCCCAAGGACACACTGAGGCAGCCGAACCAGGCTGGCCTGGGTGGGTATCAAACCTGCAACCCTTGGATTAGGAGTCTGATGCTCTACCAACTGAGCTACCACAGCTCCCGATTTAGGACAGTACTACATATATAAAATTATATGTCAATATGATCACCCATTTCAGGAGAAGTAGCCATATCCAATTTTTCAAGATGGTCACCATGGCTGCCATATTGGATGTCTGATCAGAACCAATTTCATTTAGGACCAACTAGACCTCATAACAAGTCTTTTGGTGAAAACCCCATGTCAATATGACCATACATTCACAAGAAGTAGTGAAAACCCCATGTCAATATGATCATACATTCACAAGAAGTAGTGAAAACCCTATGTCAATATGACCATACATTCACAAGAAGTAGTGATAACCTCATGTCAATATGACCATACATTCACAAGAAGTAGTGATAACCCCATGTCAATATGACCATACATTCACAAGAAGTAGTGATAACCTCATGTCAATATGACCATACATTCACAAGAAGTAGTGAAAACCCCATGTCAATATGACCATACATTCACAAGAAGTAGTGAAAACCCCATGTCAATATGACCATACATTCACAAGAAGTAGTGATAACCTCATGTCAATATGACCATACATTCACAAGAAGTAGTGAAAACCCCATGTCAATATGACCATACATTCACAAGTAGTGATAACCTCATGTCAATATGACCTTACATTCACAAGAAGTAGTGATAACCTCATGTCAATATGACCATACATTCACAAGAAGTAGTGATAACCCCATATCAATATGACCATACATTCACAAAAAGTAATGATAACCCAATGTCAATATGACCATACATTCACAAGAAGTAATGATAACCCCATGTCAATATGACCATACATTCACAAGAAGTAGTGATAACCCCATGTCAATATGACCATACATTCACAAGAAGCAGTGATAACCCCAAGTCAATATGACCATACATTCACAAGAAGTAGTGATAACAAGTCTTTTGGTGAAAACCCCATGTCAATATGACCATACATTCACAAGAAGTAGTCATAACAAGTCTTTTGGTGAAAACCCCATGTCAATATGACCATACATTCACAAGAAGTAGTCATAACAAGTCTTTTGGTGAAAACCCCATGTCAATATGACCATACATTCACAAGAAGTAGTCATAACAAGTCTTTTGGTGAAAACCCCATGTCAATATGACCACACATTCACAAGAAGTAGTCATAACAAGTCTTTTGGTGAAAACCCCATGTCAATATGACCATACATTCACAAGAAGTAGTCATAACAAGTCTTTTGGTGAAAACCCCATGTCAATATGACCATACATTCACAAGAAGTAGTCATAACAAGTCTTTTGGTGAAAACCCCATGTCAATATGACCATACATTCACAAGAAGTAGTGATAACAAGTCTTTTGGTGAAAACCCCATGTCAATATGACCATACATTCACAAGAAGTAGTCATAACAAGTCTTTTGGTGAAAACCACATGTCAATATGACCATACATTCACAAGAAGTAGTGATAACCTCATGTCAATATGACCATACATTCACAAGAAGTAGTGAAAACCCCATGTCAATATGACCATATATTCACAAGAAGTAGTGATAACCTCATGTCAATATGACCATACATTCACAAGTAGTGAAAACCCCATGTCAATATGACCATACATTCACAAGAAGTAGTGAAAACCCCATGTCAATATGACCATACATTCACAAGAAGTAGTGATAACCTCATGTCAATCTGACCATACATTCACAAGAAGTAGTGAAAACCCCATGTCAATATGACCATACATTCACAAGTAGTGATAACCTCATGTCAATATGACCTTACATTCACAAGAAGTAGTGATAACCTCATGTCAATATGACCATACATTCACAAGAAGTAGTGATAACCCCATGTCAATATGACCATACATTCACAAGAAGTAGTGATAACCCCATGTCAATATGACCATACATTCACAAGAAGTAGTGATAACCCCATGTCAATATGACCATACATTCACAAGAAGTAGTGATAACCCCATGTCAATATGACCATACATTCACAAGAAGCAGTGATAACCCCCAAGTCAATATGACCATACATTCACAAGAAGTAGTGATAACAAGTCTTTTGGTGAAAACCCCATGTCAATATGACCATACATTCACAAGAAGTAGTCATAACAAGTCTTTTGGTGAAAACCCCATGTCAATATGACCATACATTCACAAGAAGTAGTCATAACAAGTCTTTTGGTGAAAACCCCATGTCAATATGACCATACATTCACAAGAAGTAGTCATAACAAGTCTTTTGGTGAAAACCCCATGTCAATATGACCATACATTCACAAGAAGTAGTGATAAAAAGTCTTTTGGTGAAAACCCCATGTCAATATGACCATACATTCACAAGAAGTAGTCATAACAAGTCTTTTGGTGAAAACCCCATGTCAATATGACCATACATTCACAAGAAGTAGTGATAACAAGTCTTTTGGTGAAATCCCCATGTCAATATGACCATACATTCACAAGAAGTAGTGATAACAAGTCTTTTGGTGAAAACCCCATGTCAATATGACCATACATTCACAAGAAGTAGTGATAAGTCTTTTGGTGAAAACCCCATGTCAATATGACCATACATTCACAAGAAGTAGTCATAACAAGTCTTTTGGTGAAAACCCCATGTCAATATGACCATACATTCACAAGAAGTAGTGATAACAAGTCTTTTGGTGAAAACCCCATGTCAATATGACCATACATTCACAAGAAGTAGTGATAACAAGTCTTTTGGTGAAAACCCCATGTCAATATGACCATACATTCACAAGAAGTAGTGATAACAAGTCTTTTGGTGAAAACCTCATGTCAATATGACCATACATTCACAAGAAGTAGTGATAACAAGTCTTTTGGTGAAAACCTCATGTCAATATGACCACACATTCACAAGAAGTAGTGATAACAAGTCTTTTGGTGAAAACCCCATGTCAATATGACCATACATTCACAAGAAGTAGTCATAACAAGATTTTCAAGATGGCTGCCATGATGGATCAGCACCATTTAGGAGAAAACCCCATGTTCATATGACTACCCTTTTATAAATAGCGATAACAAGATTTTCAAGAATGCCACCATGGTGGCCACATTGGCAGTCAGATCGGCATTATTGCCACTTAGGACCAACTAAACATCATAAGAAGTCTTTTTGTGAAAACCCCATGTCGACATGACATTCCATTAAGAAGGAATAGTGATATCATTTTCTGAATGCCTGAGCAGCACCATTTTCATTTACGATCAACTAGACCTTGGAATATATGCATGTGTAAAGTTTCATGGCAATCCTCGAAGTATTTAATGGGGAGTAGAGATAACAAACTTGTGCTAACAGACGGATGATGGACAACAGGCCATCGCACAAGTTCTTCTGGTCTATGACCAGTAGAGCTAAAAACTTGCAAAGTGTCTATAGCAAGAAAAGTAGTTAACTGTGACCTACTTTGATCCTAGTGAACAGTATCCTCCAAGATGAAAACATCCATCAAGTTTCATGACTGTGCATAAAAGTGTCAAAAAAACCAGGCTAAATGCAAAAACTTATGGTAATTGCTGGAGAGTGAAATTCAGCTACTATGCCCTATTTTGTGCCCATGGTGAATAGTACCATCCAAGATGAATACACCTATGAAGAAGAAACAAAAACGGTCAACTAATTTAATACAGCACCCAGTATTTGAAAAAAGAAAACTCCCACAATGTGTGGTGCCTATACAAAACTGTCAAAAGTTAACATTTTAAGATCATCAATCATAGTTTGCATGTACATCTTGTGGAAAAATATATGGAAAAAGTAATTTCTTAAGGTTTACATTATATAAAGTGAGTATTTGCAAGTTATCATCAGTCGATGGGCAATAATATAAGTTGCAGTAAGAAGTTTCATTATGAAATTATTTGTTTCACTGATGAAAAAGCACAACACTGAATAAAAAGAAAAGATAAATTAATAAAATGGGTATGCATAAACTTTAATTCTTTAATACAATTTAATTAAATGTTGAAAATCATTTGAATCCATCCTATGTAAGCTGTGCCAAAATTATTTCAGATGGTCAGACTCTTGTAAGTTGCATTGCTAGTATACTATCTAACTCATAAAAGATATTAAAATAAGAGTACCATGAAACATTTTTCTTCTTTCAATGACCTTAACTTTTGATCTTTTTATCCCAACATTGAATGGCTTCTTCCTTATCTAAGTGCAAGCCATCCACAAAGTTTGGTCCATGTATGTAATGTAGAACTAATGTCATTGTGCAGAAGCCATTTTTTTTCTTTCAGTCACAATAACACTGACCTTTTGAAACCAAAATCAATAGGATTCTTCCTAACCACAAGTGCAAGCCATCCACAGAGTTTGGTAACTAGATGCGGAGAACTCGAGTTATTGTGCTCAACTTTTTTCTTGAGTCACAGTGACTTTGACCTTTGACCTTTTAACCCAAAATCGATAGAGTTCCTCCTTACGCAAAGTACAAGGCATCCACAGATGGCAGACAATTGGAGTTGTGCAGAAATGAAATTGGTACAGACAGATAGACAACATCATAACATAATATGTTCTGCCGTATGGAGGGCGTGTAAAAAGTATCACTTGAATATATTTGCCCCTTTCTCTAATAAATATTCTAAATCCATCCAAGAAAAAAGATTTTTGACGACAAAACTCGTGTAACATTTACCTTTACACATGACTAACATTTAAAACTTTTTAATCTGATTGCAAGAGTTAATATACTGCTTCTGTTTAGGTAAACTTGTTAAGTCTGTATAAAAATGGCGGTGCACTCCACATTGGAACTTTTACAGAGTACATTTAAAAAAAGGAAGCAATATTTCTTTGATTTTTTTTCATGAAGGCTTCAGTTAAGTCTCTAACAGTCTCTTTTCAATCTACCAACTAAGCTGAAAGAAGCAAAATCTTATACACAATGAGATGATCATGTGCAGCAGATCAGACAGATGAACTCTAACTTTACCAACAATGAGAAATTGTGGTTTCAATGTAGGTATTTTCTTGTTTGGAAACAACAAAACATTTAGAAAAAAGATATTGACTACAAAGATTTTTTGTATGTTTTATCTACATGGCAAGCACAACTGTTAACTGGCCAACTCCAGAAACAAAAAATTGATGTTGATTCTGCCACACCCCTGCCATCATAGCTCTGTTGGTAGAGAATCGGACTCGTAATCCAAGGGTCACAGGTTTGATATCTGCCCAGGCCAGCCAGGTTAGACTTCCTCAGTGTGTCCATGGGAAAGGCACTTTGCTCCCATTTCGTTGGCATGATACAGCCAATAATGTGTTAAAAGTGCCATTAAAACCAACAAAGCCCCACCCCAATTTCAAAACTAAGTTTTCAGACAGTTTTGTTCTGAATTATCTTCCTTGTCTACAAGTTTCTGGACATATAAAATAATTAAAGAATTGTATGTGTCTGAAAACAAAGGGTAAAGACAACAGTTGTCTGAAAACAAACGGTAAAGACAACGGTACCCATCACGTTTCATGACTGTACATACAACAGTGTCAAGGAAACTTAGCTAAATGTTCATGCCTATGCACCTCAATTCCAACAGAAGAGTAATCCCTAAGCTTTGATGGTCAGATGAGGAAGAGTAATCCCTAAGCTTTGATGGTCAGATGAGGAAGAGTAATCCCTAAGCTTTGATGGTCAGATGAGGAAGAGTAATCCCTAAGCTTTGATGGTCAGATGAGAAGAGTAATCCCTAAGCTTTGATGGTCAGATGAGGAAGAGTAATCCCTAAGCTTTGATGGTCAGATGAGGAAGAGTAACCCCTAAGCTTTGATGGTCAGATGAGGAAGAGTAATCCCTAAGCTTTGATGGTCAGATGAGGAAGAGTAATCCCTAAGCTTTGATGGTCAGATGAGGAAGAGTAATCCCTAAGCTTTGATGGTCAGATGAGGAAAAGACATCCAATACCATAAATTCTATGGACAGTAAAATATCAGTACATACAGCTTCAATTCTCAGTCCCTTCAAATATTGCAAATAGGTTGCTGTGCTATGCATCCTATTATTCAAACAAACTATCCATATTTCTTATTTGGTATGGAAGTTCCTGTAATATTAGTGATAGTTAATTCTTCATAGATGTATACATCAAATGCTCTAGGAGATGATGTTTTTTTCCTGTATAGTTTCTGTAGAGTTTAGTGCAAGTAACATAAAGTCCAACTTCCTAAGCACAATTTCTAATTTGTCCTGGACTGCCAGGAAATGAATTTTTTTAATTGTAAAGATTACTGAAACCAATTTTTTGAGTAAAAAAGTTTTTTATTATAATACTTATCTGATCATAATAGGAAAAAATACAGTAACGTGTAAATCCAACCACATCAAGCTAGACAAGATGTCAACCATAACTTTTGGTTTGTTTTAACGACAAAAGTGCTAGAAGAGTATTGTAAACAGTACATTATACACCTGCCATAGTATTGCACAGTACATTATACACCTGCCATAGTATTGCACAGTACATTATACACCTGCCATATTATTGCACAGTACATTATACACCTGCCATATTATTGCACAGTACATTATACATCTGCCATATTATTGCACAGTACATTATACACCTGCCATATTATTACACAGTACATTATACACCGGCCATATTATTGCACAGTACATTATACACCTGCCATATTATTACACAGTACATTATACACCAGCCATATTATTACACAGTACATTATACACCTGCCATATTATTACACAGCTTTAATGTAAAACTTTTATTACTCTGAAACTTTAACCTTTTGAAATCAATAGGTGTGTTCTTTGTTTTAAATGCAAGCCCGCAAAAAATCTAGTCATGGTAAAAAACACAATTCGAGTTATTCTGTGGAAACCATTTTTCTTCTTTCAGTCACACTGACCTTAACCTCTGACCTATTGACTCCAAAATTAACAGGTGACTTTCTGGTCTCAAATGCAAGCCTTGGTCATAGTTTGTGGCAAAGGACCCGAGTTATTTTGTGGAAACTTTTTCCTTCTTGGAGTACCTCTGACCTTTACCTTGATGTTTTAACCACAAAATCAAAGGGTGTCTTCCTTGTTTCTAATGCAAGCCATTTAAAAAGTTTAGTCAAGGCATGTGGTACAGTACATAAGTAGTTTTGTGGTAATCATTTTTACTTCCTTCAGTCCATGTGATCTTGGCCATTGACTTTCTGACCCGAAAATGAAAAGGTGTCTTTCTTGTCTCAAATGCAAGCCATCCAGAAAGTTTGGTCAAAGTATGTGATAAAGAATTCAAGATATCCTACAAAAAGCATTTTTCCTCTTTGAGTCACTGTGACCTTGACCTTTAGACGCCAAAATCAATATGTGTCTTTCTTATCTCAAATGCAGGTCATTTACAAAGTCTGGTTAAGGTGTCTGGTATATAAGTCAAGTTATTATGTATACAGAGTTTTCCTTTCTTTCAGCCCTTGTGAACTTGACCTCAGACCTTTTAAACTCATAATCAGTAGGTTTCTCCCTTCCCCAAATGCAAGCTTTTTATATTGCTTGGGAACAAAAGATGGTGGAGAACTCAAGTTACTGTACTGAAATGAAACTGGGAACAGACTGATGGACAACATCATACCATGACATGCTCCACCTGATGGCGGGCATATAAAAAGTTATGTGATTGGTGAGACAGAAGTCAGATGAGTGGTCTTCCCTTAAAGGGATTGGTGCAAAATCCTGTCAATCGCCAGTTACTACTCATCTGGAAGTGTATGCTCTTCCAGGGATGTAATTGCAGGGAGTTCTCGCGAGGGAGTATCTATAATAAGACTGGGTAAGTATTAGTGAAAAAATATAATTTACTCCAACAATTGATTTCTTATTCAAATACATTACCCAATCATTATAGTAAAATAGGTACGTCACTGGGGGAGTTACAGTTCTTTACCCCAGAGTTGGACCAGGCTCCCATCCCCTAATGTATGCATAACAACTAGAGTCTTGGCTATGCATAACAACTAGAGTATTGGCTAAGCTAGCAACTAGAGTGTTGAGCTAAGGGTTAGCACAGATCAATGAATGGATGCAGTTCTGAGAAAAAAATGTTTGCAAATCTAATAGAAGTAGAGCAACCAGCATTTCCAAAGCTGCTGAGTAACTTTTTGGAAGGTGCCTTGTTGTGCTCCTGATATAGATCCCATCAGGTCGAATATTGATCTTTGGGGTGAAAAGTCTCTGAGGCACATGTAAAAGCTAGATAATGTATTCTCAGACCTCCATCCCATAATTTGACTAATGCCAGTCAGGGAGCAGTTGCACTCAAATGCTATTCTGGTGAGGACTGTCCAAACCTCATCAGCCGATACGTGTAGTTCATCTAGTCTTGTGGTCTCAGGTTAGCCGATACGTGTAGTTCATCTAGTCTTGTGGTCTCCGGTTAGCCGATATGTGTAATTCATCTAGTCTTGTGGTCTCAGGTTAGTTCCTTGTAAGCTGAACAGATAACCCAACATTGTTTTTGTACCCACTATCAATCATTAGGGCAGGCAATTTAGCTGGTATCAATTAGCTTATTATATGACAAAGTAGACAACTGAGTTGCAAAATATCTGTCTATGATGATGATAGAGAGAAATATAACACCAAAACTAATGGGTTATACCTTCCTAAGAAAACTCCAAAGGACCACTCAAACTTGTGAAAAGGAAAAAAATGGATGGTGTTTACAAAGCCTCTCAAGACAGCATACTGATCAGGCACGGATGGTGTTTACAAAGCCTCTAAAGACAGCATACTGATCAAGCATGGATGGTGTTTACGAGGCCTCTAAAGACAGCATACTGATCAAGCATGGATGGTGTTTACAAAGCCTCTAAAGATAGCATACTGATCAAGCATGGATGGTGTTTACAAAGCCTCTAAAGATAGCATACTGATCAAGCATGGATGGTGTTTACAAAGCCTCTAAAGACAGCATACTGATCAAGCATGGATGGTGTTTACAAGGCCTCTAAAGACAGCATACTGATCAGGCATGGATGGTGTTTACAAGGCCTCTAAAGACAGCATACTGATCAGGTATGGATGGTGTTTACAAAGCCTCTAAAGACAGCATACTGATCAGGCATGGATGGTGTTTCAAAGGCCTCTAAAGACAGCATACTGATCAGGCATGGATGGTGTTTACAAGGCCTCTAGAGACAGCATACTGATCAGGCATGGATGGAAGTAGTAACTGATGACTCACGGGATTTGACACTAATCCATCTATCCATGGGGAGACCACTTTTGTCTATCTTCCATCTCAGTAAGCAAATGCCTTTTGAGCACTTGTATTGCAAAAAGAAGCCAAAAGATGTGGTCAACATATCTTTTAGCTTGGAAGGACTGGATTTGTGAGGTAGTTGATGTTCTCCTAACATATTATGATTGGGTAATGTAGCTAAAGAAGAAATACACAAATGACATATACTTTAATTACAAGGAGAAAGAAAGCATGCAGTTTTACCTTCAAACTTTTTGTATCATTTATCAAGGCATCCAGTTTACCACGAATGTTCTCCAGGAAACTTTTGTATTTCTCATCTGTGATATCACCCCTCTCAAATCCTGAAGGAGTACAATGTTGCATCATTATTGTATCCATCAATGCATAGCATGCATGCAAATGTAAAACAGCATAGACCCAGATCCACTGTTGCATAAAATGCTGACAGATCATGGTCTATGCTGTTTGTTCTATTTAGGATTTCAAGCCTCGATCAGTTGGTGCATTATCGTAGTCAGGTGTACACAGTGCACAGATAAATATGATACAGTGAAACCCCACTATAGCACACTTTGTTATAGCACGAATTTGGATATAACACAATCGTGGCATGGCTCCCAAACTTTCATAAAATTTTTCATACATGAAAAAATTTATATTTTCTTTCTTCATAGTACAACAAAAATAATGTGTAAAAAATTAATTATCATTTTGGGGAAGAGATCGTGTATGAAAAATGAAGGACCCGACTTTGAGGAGGTCTCCAAAATATTTACATGATTGTCGATACTAAATTCAAGTGAATCAGACATAATTGCACAAAAGCAGCATGCACTAGTATAATATGCTGTTTAAATTTGCTTACATATGTGTGAATTAGGATAGATAATTTTAAAAAGGAATAACTATGACACAGACAGAGGTATTCCATCATACAATTTTATTCTAACATCTCGTGATCAAAATAAAATATGAACCTGATAAGAGAGAGAGAGAAAGATATTTTAGCCCTTCTTAATGCCATTTTGTTTAATGTACCTTACTACCCCCATTTAGCTGAAGCTTTTAGCTTTTGTCAATGAGAAAACAGCAATAAAATAGGAAATGAAAATTATACAAAATGCATACCATACTCCTTCAGTTTCAGAAAGATATAATTTATATTTAGATATTCACAATATTTATATCCATATAAACTCCAATTACTTTAAATTCCAAGAATGATCATTTAGAATGCTGTGTTGTTTTCTCTCTAAGTAAAATAATGTCTCCATTCCCACCAAAGAAGAATACCCTAGATTATTAGGCACATATACACTTCCTGTAGTTAGGCAGTACTTGGTTTGATCTTTTGCTCTTGTTGTTGGTGAGTACAAAGTGGTCACTGGTTAAGAAATTTACATGAACAACACCTTACAGTATACTGTACCATATATATTAAAGTAAATTAACATCGTTAAAATGAAACAAAGAAAGATTCAATATATTTACAGGGCTGAGCAAATCCCATAGCCCGACATCCCGGACTATTCATTTTCAAAGTCAGGGCAAGTAAAATTTTCCAAGTCGCTAGTCCAGGACAAGTGCTTTGTTCCTATTTTATAAAAGTCGGGCAATTCCTTATTTTCATGCTTTAATCACTATATCTACCTTTATTTGGACATTCATGCCCTCCGGGTATATTGAATACTGATTCTACCCCTCTCCATGTATACATTTACATCCTGTATAACACCTACAGATGGTCAATGATAACTAACGCATATGTGCACGTTCCGTTACCGCTTGACTGCACATTGGGCTAAGCGACCAAATTATCGGCAAATCAAAACACGTCAAACAAAACAAAGCTGGTATAATTAATTAGTAGTGTTTTAAGCAGCTTTGTTGCACTGTATTTACTCAAACCAGATCCTCACGAGCAGCTCACTCTGATTTTAATCCAGTGAGCCAGCGTAATTAAATTAATGAAAGGTACTTTGCCGACATCAGTGTTGGTTTCCTTTATGAACTAATTAAATGACAGGAATTATTCTTTCAACGTTCACGTGCGATATTGTGTTTGATGCGAAACAATTACGCTAATTAGTGAGCTGTCTCTGTTCATATTTAAAAGAGAAAATGTTTGTTATCATCACTTTAGAAGTAGTTGCCAAGCAAGCTGATATTTACTATGTGGATAAAAGGAGTTTGCTAAATTATTTTCGCATGGAAGGTAATAAGGATGATTCGAAGAAGGAAAATTCTTGAGAAAGTGGAGGGATAAAACGTAAGAATTCTACTGAGTGCGAGAATTCCTTAAACCATGAGAGCTTAAAATTCTAATGAACATTTCACCAAACGGACCAGAGCTTGAGGACTTTAACCCAGACACAGCTATCAGCTGCTGGCTTAGTGCTGGTGCAGGTAGCAGACATGTACATGGGCATTTTTTCAAATCCAGCAGATAAAACATATATACATGTGCCTGAACTAGCCAAATGTATATCAACCAATGTTTCTGAAAAATTAAATTCCTTTAAGAAATAATTATGTTGTATATTATTTCATTTGTTCTTTCTATGGATTAAGTACATACATCTCATCAAATCTCGGCAAGTGAATACCATTCTTTGGACATGTGAAAAGTAAGGTGGGACAAGTGAAAAGTAAGGTGTTACAAGTTAATTTTCTGAAACCACTTGTCCTGGACAAGTGGATAAAAAAAAATTTGCTCAGCCCTGATTTACCAAGCACCGCATGTCCAAAAAACTAATTCAAAATAAATACATTAATTAATAAATAGTGTTAATTGCCTAAGAGTTGGACCTAAGGAATAAAGGTGGAATATATTGTGGGTTCTATAGAGAAGATGGATTAATCTTGGTACATGTATGGTAGTTAACTTGAGACAGCAGATGTGAACTGTTGTCACTTAAGCTTTAGGTATAGATACTCAAATGGAACATATATTAAATTAGTTAATGGATCTTGCAGATTTTTTTATATAGAAATTATGCTTCTTTGTGCACATTTTTGACTGAATTACTATCATGGATACAACCAGATCAGCTGGTGACTGGTGAGTACACATACTCTTAACTATTTACACTTAAGTTGCCGATTTTCATATACATTTATATGTACAAATTAATGGTTTCTTGGCAAAAAAATAAATATAAAATATGTAAGAACTCTTTTAAGTAATTCGTTTTGAATATGGAACAAGTTGATACTGCATCAATGACATCTGTAGTTTTGCATCCCCCCTTCTGTCTTGTATAGTTAAGAGAATACACATGAAATATTTTCTTCAGTTAATTGACTAGTTCGGCTATAACATGATAGGATACACAGCACGATATCATATTGTGACCCCGATCATTGTGCTATAGTGGGGTTTCACTGTATATCATGAATAATGAAATATCTATAGACCCTGTACAAATCCACTCCGGAAGTAATAAATATAAATTCCAAATGAAATTCAGTGAAATATTGTTCAAAATCTGGACAATTTTTTATGTAATTGACCTCATTCTGTCAACTGTTCTGAATGGACCTGATGCTCTCACTTTAGTTTTAGCCATATGTTTTAAATCCATTTTAAGTCAGGGGTCCCAAGAAGGCCAAGTTGTGATTTTCAAATGATTATCTTCCATGTAATTTTTGTAAGTTTTGATCAATGCACGTAGTCATTATCATCCATAAACAAATAATCACCATCATTAAAATATCAGTGGCCATATGTTGTCTTCAAAAATATTGATGTATTTCTGTGCATTTATTATGCCTTCAACTCGAGTCAACATACCAACACCATTATCAGAAACATGGACCCATATGATAACAATGACTTTTAAATTTTCTACCAGGCAAATGCATTCTGGTCTAAGGGCTTCATCACTCTTCCTCCAAATGAAAATCCTGTTAACATATCCAAGTAGTACTTGGCTCCTGTCCGCAAAAATAACTTTCTTCAAGCCTTGAAACTTGAAAGACCTTTATGCTATGATGTTGTGCACAAAGTTTGATTGAAATTTGTCTTGTGGTTTTTGAGACAAAGTTGAAAATAACTGTTGACAGACAACAGATGGGTTTTTGTTTTCAGTAACATGGCCATATTTTATGCTGGATCGGCATCATTTGTATAAATCTGAAATGCTTTTATGCCAAGATGTTCTGTGCCAAGTTTTGTTGGCCTGTCCGGTGATTTTTGAAGAGAAGTTGAAAAAGGCACTTGATGCCGGATGTACTCCAGACAATGCGCAACAGATGAAGGGCCATACTATAAGATAACTACAAACCTTGATAACATGAAAACTCTGTTATTTTGAGCATATAAATGAGTCTGATTTAGAAGTACATTTTATAGCATATGTACAAACCAATAATTTTATGCTAGGCATTATGGGTACGACTGGTATAAGTTTCTCTTTTGGACATTCTTTAAATTGCTATTGAGGCTGAGCTAGTGAAAATATGACACTACCAGTTTTACCCACAATGCCTAGCTGAAATATACCCACAATTACTTGATAAAATGTCTGACTTTTACAGCCAATTTCTGCATCTACCATGATCTCCTATAAATTATCCTTCCAACTGAAACTGACACTCATTACATGCTCAAAATAACTCAACTTTCATGCTAAGGTTCGTGGCCATCATGTTTAATCTGGTGTACATAATAGACCAAAATGAAATGGACTATTGAACTCTACCAACTTCTCTGAACAAATTTTCCTCTCCAATTAGCTTCATGATGCAATTTGTCTCACCTTGTGATATTTTGCTAAAGGCCGTATCACATACAGACTAAGCAGATGGCAATACATAAACCACTGACTCCAGACATTCCAGTCTTTCTATTTTTAGTAGCATACATTATGACTTGTTATAATTAGATCATCACAAAAATTGCACAAGTTGTGTGTCATGAATGTTGTCCAGTGTCTGTATCTTTAAGCTGCATTTTGCAAAGACATGGATTTGGTGAAAAGAATTCTGATGATGCCAAAAAAAGACTTAGTTGCTCACCTTATATAAGATTTTGTAAAATAAATAGGAAATACAGCTAGCCACCTGCAGCAGTAGACACGTTGGGTTCATGGCAAGTAGAATCTCAAAACAAGAGTCCCTCAAAGCGACTGACGCTCTACTGGGTGAAAAGAATGTCCAGGAATTCAAGATAAGACCATTTCTACCTTTTAATTATCAAGCGTTGAAACCAACTCTGATATTCTTCAGCAATAAAGAGATTTTCAAATTAGTTTCTGTGGTACACATATTGGATGTCAGTTTCGCACCATTTTCATTTAGGACAAAGTAGTCATCATTAGAAATCTTTTGACAAAAACAACATGTCATAATGATAATCCATTCAGGACAAGTAGTGACAAGAAGATTTTTTAGACAGTCATTGTGGCAGCCATATTGGATGTACGACTGACACCATTTTCATTTAGGACTTGGTGAAAACCCCGTCATATTGATCATCCATTCAGGGAGAGTAGTGACAACAAGATTTTAAAGACAGTTGTCATGGCAGCCATATTGGGTGTACAACTGAAACCATTTTTATTTAGGACCAACTAGGTAAAAATAAGTCTATTGGTGAAAACCCCATTTTGATATAGACATTCATTTGGAGAGGAGTAGAGATTACAATACTTTCAAGATATGACTTTCCATTCAGGAGGAGTAGCAATAACAAGTTTTTCAAGATGGCTGCTGTGGTGGCCATATTGGACATCAGATCAGCATCATTTTCATTTAAGACCAACTGGACATCATAATAAGTCTTCTGGTGAAAATCCCACATCAATATGAGAGTTGTGATAACAAGATTTTTAAAACAACTGCCATGGCAGCCATATTGGATGTCAAATCACCACCATTTTTATTTTGGACCAGCTAGACATGATAAGAAGTCTTTTAGTGAAAACCCCATGTTGACACGACCATCCATTCAGGACGAGTAGCAATAACAAGATTTTCAATATGGCTGCTGTGGTAGCCATAATGAATGTCAAATAAGCACCATTTTCATTTAGGACCAACTATACATCATAAGACATGAAGATCTGTTCTATAGTGCTACGTCCTGCTCTGAAACCTGCCTGTTCTTCCGCAATGATGTGCTCTGCTTGGGGTTTCTGTCTGTTGAGGATGATCTTAAGCATAACCTTGCTTGGGTGACTAATGAGACTGATTGTTCGGTAGTTCTGGCACAGCTGCAGATTCCCTTTCTTAAGAAGGGTTATGATCAGAGACTGGGTCCATGGGGTGGGCCGTTCTCCTGTTTGCCAGATTTGGTTGCATATTGTTGTGAGGACATCTATCATGGAAGTTCCTCCTGTTTCAGCAAGTTCTGCTGGTATATTGTTTACCCCAGCTGACTTCCCTTTCTTTAGCGCCTTTACTGCAGCCTCTACTTTTTCCCTGAGGATCAGGTGGTCAACCTCTGTTGTGGTCAATGGGAAGTTTAGTACAGCTTGATCTCCAGAAGTCTCCTGGTTGTAAAGCTCTGTACAGTATTCCATCCATCTGTTAAGAATCTCTTGATCTTCTGTGAGACTCCTACCAGCCTTGTCCTGGATCATGGTAGATTTCCCCTGTTTCTCTGTTGTCAGGTCTTTCACCAACTGGTATGCCTTTTTACTGTTATTCTGGTTCAGGCTTTTCTCAACTTCCTTACATTGGTCCTCTAACCAGCTTTCCTTCGCTCTCTTTAAGCTCTTCTTAATCCTATTGTTAATCTCCCTGTATTTTTCTCCTCCTCCAAGGTCTCCTCACTTCCTTCTCAGTTTTCTCCTCACATCACAGAGGTCGAGGATATCTACTGTGACCCAGGGCTTCTTTATCCTATGATGCTTGCCATGGATCTCGTTGACTGTACCTATTATTGCCGTGTTGAAGGTGGTGATCAAGGAGTCTAGGTTTATTTCTTCAGCACCCAGAATTGTGAGTGGTGCAAATTTGCCACCTATTCATACTTCAAATGCTTGTGTGATGCTTGGATCTTTCAGTTTTTCAAGTTCAAACCTGGTCCTAACCTGTCTTGGCTTCTTGGTCTTCCTCAGACAAAGTTTGATAGTCATCATCAGCAAGTCATGGTCACTTCCTACGTCTGCTCCTGGGAAGCTACGTGTTCCGGCAATGTTAACGCTAGACCTTTATCATGTCTTCATTGACTTCAGGAAGGCTTTCGACAAGGTATGGCATGCAGCCTTGTGGGCCACCATGCGGATATACAACATAAACGCAAAACTAATCAACACCATTGAAAACCTGCATGACAAGGCCACTAGCACAGTTCTCGTCAATGGCAACATAGGAGACTGGTTCAGAACCACAGTCAGAGTCAGACAGGGATGCCTTCTCTCACCAACTCTCTTCAACATCTACCTGGAAAGGATCATGTCTGATGCCTAGGAAGACCACGAGGGCAGTGTCAGTGTTGGAGGTAGAACAATCACCAACCTGCACTTCACTGATGATATCGATGGCTTAGCAGGAGATGAACAAGAACTGGAAACCTTAGTGAATCGTCTCAACCAAGCATCACTAAGGTATGGGATGGAGATCAGCACTGAAAAGAACAAGCTAATGACAAACAACCCGAGTGGTATCCAAAAGGAAATAAAAGTGAATGGACAGAAGCTGGGCACAATGTCAAGCTTCAAGTACTTAGGTGCTATCGCCTCTGATGAAGGTTCAAAACCTGAGGTTCTTTCCTGGATTGCGCAGACAACAACTGCACTGGTTAGGCTGAAGCCTATTTGGAAGGACAACAACATCACGATTGGGTCCAAGATCAAGCTTATGCGCTCCCTTGTAATGTCCAAATTACTGTATGCATGTGAAACATGGACCCTGACTACAGAACTAGAGGGAAGAATCCATGCCTTAGAGATGAGATGTTATCGAAGGATCCTGAAAATCTCATATTTTACATACACATTCATCCCATGTAAAGTTTGAAGGCAATCCTCCAAGTAGTTTAGGAGTAGCAATTGCAAACTTGTGCTAACGAATGGACGGACGATGGAGAAGAGACGATCCCATAAGCTCTTCTGGTTTATGACCAGTATTGCTAAAAACAACCTGTATGAATTGCATCAAGCTGTTTAGAAGATGTTTTTTCAAAATTATCACATGGAAAAGGGCCTGCATTCGCCGTGAACATGACTTTGTGTCTAAACTTACCTGCAAACATTAAAAATGCATGACTGAATTTGGGGCCAGGGTACAAAACTATTGGTAGGAATTTGTACAGACTTGTCAGTTCAAATGATCAATATTCTTATGTTTTGATTTATTACAGCTAACCAAAATTATGTCCCTTTTTGACCTACCTGAAGTACTCTATTTTTTAAGAATTTGTATGCAGGTTGATGCGGCATCATATTTGTGCAGAAAACTCTCCCTTGCAACCTTTCAGTACCATTTGCACTAGCAAATAACATATTAATTACAAAAAGTACAGACCCTCAAATTCATATTCCTCTGCATACTGCCTGATGAAAGAATCCCTCTTCTCAATATTTTCTGCATGGCCCTGAAATATAACGCCATTATATACTACTATGAATCCAATATTTTCTGTGGGATCTCAATTTGCATGTATTTTGTGGTTGCTTCAAAACCATGAATTTAAAGACCCAATGAACAGTAATCTTTTGATGAAAAATATAGGACTAATGTCCCCCTTTGGAAAACACAGGACCCCTTCCCCCTGTGGAAAACACAGGACCTCTTCCCCCTGTGGAAAATACAGGACCCCTTCCCCTTGTGGAAAACACAAGACCCCTTCCCCTTGTGGAAAACACAGAACTGCTTCCCCTGTGGAAAATACAGGACTCCTTCCCCAATTCACAAATTTAAATACGCATGAAAATGTCACTTTTCACAAAACCAAGAAAACTGACACCCTCAACAATTTATAAATTCACAGTAATTTGCAAATTATCTCAAAATGTACAGTGCTCTCCCTTGATTTTTTGCAAGTACAAATTTGGCAGGAAGTCAAGGTTTGTGGAAAATCAAGATTCACCAGAAATGTTTACATTTCTATGTTACACAGTCACATGTACCTTCTTTTATGTTACACAGTCACATGTACCTTCTTTTATGTTGCACAGTCACATGTACCTTCTTTTCAAATTAGATGTTTTTGAATTAAAACATGCTACAGAAATATGTAAAATTAATATAAATGCAAGCTTTCAAAGTGCAGTACACCCAGGCATTTATTTATTCCTGTGTAGTATAAACAGAAAAGGATACAAATTAAAGTACACAATTGCATGTTAGGGTTATTTTGCAGTATTTTCTTGCATTTACACCTTACTCCTTTGAGTTTGCCTTTATTATAAAATCAGTTTTTTTTGTTGGGACTTAGCAGTCTATTAAAAGTTTTTTTCTAATTTCATCCTAGAGTGTCACTTTCTTCTGTAATGTCATAGGATTTAAGGTATCACATGACAGTTTTAGGTGTCTATTTGCTTCTGTAATGTCACAGGATTTAAGGTATCACATGACAGTTTTAGGTGTCTATTTGCTTCTGTAATGTCACAGGATTTAAGGTATCACATGACAGTTTTAGGTGTCTATTTGCTTCTGTAATGTCACAGGATTTAAGGTATCACATGACAGTTTTAGGCGTCTATTTGCTTCTGTGGTGGCGCTCTCCAGTTTCGTACTTTGCATAGGGTCAGATTTTTAAAGAAAAAGAATTACCCAGGTTTTCCTCACTGACTGTCTTGGCTACTTAAAAAAGACCTTGTATATCTTAGGTATTGTTAAAAGAACTTTGAATTCCCTTTATTTTGGTGTATGATTGATGGGTGAAATTTGGGTTATAGAGTATACAGCTTGGTCTTACTTAAGATGTGCACCTCTCAAAAAACTGCTAGCTCCGCTTGGTCATTTTCACTTCCTGGACTTCAAAGGTAAATAATTAAAAAAAGAGCCGATAACTTTTTTCACTTTTTGGATATTTTTTAATTCATTCATAGTACTTTCAGAGGATGGTATTGTCTGCTCTGGCAAAATTCGTTTCCCTATT
This sequence comes from Margaritifera margaritifera, assembly GCA_029931535.1. NCBI lineage: Eukaryota > Metazoa > Mollusca > Bivalvia > Unionida > Margaritiferidae > Margaritifera > Margaritifera margaritifera. Next base: position 138,398 of record JAQPZY010001271.1, on the reverse strand, counting down.
TTAAAATAGTGCACTTTTGACTAATTCAGGCTGATTTTTCGAGTACTTTGAGGCAGCCATTTTGTCTGCTGTGTGCTTAGACCATGTCCAGTTTCCACAAGTACAATATGTAAAGAAATTTCAGCCACAGTACATGAAAGTAACATAGCGGTATGCCAACATTCTCTCCATTGTGCATGTTGCAAATGCAAAATACTTCATCTTACACCTGTCACTCTCTCAGAAGCATGTATTATCTGTAGAGCGTCTCCTGTAATGTCACAGGATATAAGGTATCACATGACAGTTTTAGGTGTCTATTTGCCTCTGTAATGTCACAGGATTTAAGGTATCACATGACAGTCTTAGGTGTCTATTTGCTTCTGTAATGTCACAGGATTTAAGGTATCACATGACAGTTTTAGGTGTCTATTTGCTTCTGTAATGTCACAGGATTTAAGGTATCACATGACAGTTTTAGGTGTCTATTTGCTTATACTGCCGTAGGTGGTGGTGGTAACACCTAATCTGATTCTGTGTCACTCATTATCTATTACATTACTGTCATTTCATTTTTTTTTACTTTTTGTCGATAGAAATTTTCGGAGTTTTGTAAAATAAAAGTAATACATTTTCATGGGTAAATTCGTGGATTTGCCTCTATCAAAGATTACATATTTATAGGTATTTAATTTCATGGATTAACCTCTATACATACCTAAAATAAAGAAAACAAAAGAACAAAAATATGTGGGACCCATGGTAGCTCAGTTGGTAAAGCACTGGTCTCATAATCCAAGGGTTGCAGGTTCGATACCTGCTCAGGCAAGCCTGGGTTGCCTGCCTCAGTGTGTCCTTGGAAAAGGCACTTAGTTCCCATTCCTTCAGCCAATAATATGCTAAAAATGCAATTAAAACCAACAAAAACAAAATAATCAAAAATATGCAGACAAGAGAAGTTTGGTCACTTGAATGTTAAAACAATACTACAGCCAGTATAAGCAAATATCAAACACCTGTCAAGATTACACCGTGATTTCATGTGAGTGCTCAACATCAAATGGAGCTGATCCAGCCAAAACCACCACCAAACCAATTGGTTACTGAAGTACATCTATATATGATCTTGAACATAAACCACTGTCGATCAAGTTGCACCATCAGTACATTACAACGATCATGGTGTTAAGAGTGGCAAAATTCAAGTTAGATTCCCACAAGGAAATGTCTGAGAGATTGGACTAAATTATCTGTGGCTTTGATAAAGCTAGACCCGTGTAATTCTGCAATTAAGGAATTATTTACACGGCAAAAGTTTGTGTGTACCAGGAGACTTGATTGACACAATGTTTATTTTCATGGTTTTGTCTGAAAATTAGTGACATGTGAGCTTTAGTACTGTACTGCAATTAGTGTATATATACATAGTATTTAATTAGTACTTGTGCTTCAGTACTGTACTGTAATTATTGTATATATACATAGTATTTAATTAGTACTTGTGCTTTAGTACTGTATTGCAATTAGTGTATATATACATAGTATTTAATTATTACTTGTGCTTCAAGCAATAATTGTACTGTTTTACAGTCTTGTTGTTTCTTTAGATTACAAATGCATGGGTAAAATGAAAGGTGCTTGCAGGATTTAAATTTTAACAGGAAAGTTTACTACTTGTAATGATAAGTATAAATGCTTTTATTTATCTATGTCTTATGAAGATTATTTCAGATGGATCAAAAACTGTGGGTAAATCTTAACTCACAGAGAATTACAGAATATAAAGTATTTTCACCTGAATGAAGGATTGATGTACATAAGCATCAAATCATAGATCAATGCATAGCCTTTCTTAAATTTTCAATAATACTAGTGTTTAAATACTTTATGCTTTCTTTTTTCTCTCTATCCTTACTGATCATACACATCGATATAAAGCAGTGAATGAAACCGTCAGCTACCAGATACTGCATACATGCATGTGCATTAAAACAAAATAAAATGATTTATAATTATTTTGTCAAAAAGGGTAAAAAATAAAAACATAACCATGTTAAAGACATTATTTTATTACAGTAATGAAGTTGTATTATAAAATAGATGAACTTTCTTGACTGCTAGGAATGAATCATTAAGAAAACGGGGGGGGGGGGGGGGGTGATGTTAGCACCACATATGCCTCATTTTTCATTGTCTTTAAATTCTTGCTTTGCAGTAACCATGAAATACACAAAAAGTACATGTAATACTTCATGAAAAAACGTGAAACCACAGTATATCTTCCTTGTAACATTGCCAAGATAGTAGTGTAACCACAGTATATCTTCCTTGTAACATTGCCAAGATAGTAGTGAAACCACAGTATATCTTCCTTGTAACATTCCCAAGATAGCAGTGAAACCACAGTATATCTTCCTTGTAACATTCCCAAGATAGCAGTGAAACCACAGTATATCTTCCTTGTAACATTCCCAAGATAGCAGTGAAACCACAGTATATCATCCTTGTAACATTGCCAAGATAATAGTGAAACCACAGTAAATCTTCCTTGTAACATTGCCAAGATAATAGTGAAATCACAATATCATTTTTCATTTCATTTCTCCCGTAACCTTGCTGGTCGTAGGGGCACCAATGATGACTTTGTGACAATCTCTCTCCATTTCGCCCTGTTCTCCACTGCTCTTTGGGACTTTGCCAAGTCCATGCCTGTCCACTCTTTGATATTGTCTTCCCATCTCTTCTTCTGTCTGCCTCGTTTTCTCTTTCCTCTCACTGTGCCCTGTAGGATTGTCTTTGACAGACCAGTTGAGCGTGAGACATGACCATACCATCTTAGTTTGCTTTTCTTTACAGTGGTGAGCAGATCTTCATAAGGTCCAATTGCACCTTGGATTTTAATGCGCACCTCCGCATTTGAGACGTGGTCTAAGTATGAGATTTTCAGGATCCTTCAATAACATCTCATCTCTAAGGCATGGATTCTTCTCTCTAATTCCGCTGTTAGGGTCCATGTCGCACATGCATATTGGAATATGGACATTTTTCACAGAGGATTCTAAGACTGAAGATCTGTTCTGTAGTGCTACGTCCTGCTCTGAAACCTGCCTGTTCTTCCGCAATGATGTGCTCTGCTTGGGGTTTCAGTCTGTTGAGGATGATCTTAAGCATAACCTTGCTTGGGTGACTGATGAGACTGATTGTTCGGTAGTTCTGGCACAGTTGCAGATTCCCTCTTTTAGGAAGAGTCACAATCAGAGACTGGGTCCATGGGGTGGGCCATTCTCCTGTTTGCCAGATTTGGTTGCATATTGTTGTGAGGACATCTATCATGGAAGTTCCTCCTGCTTTAACAAGTTCTGCTGGTATATTGTCTACCTCAGCTGACTTCCCCTTCTTTAGCGCCTTTACTGCAGCCTCTACTTCGTCCCTGAGGATCGGGTGGTCAACTTCTGTTGTAGTCAGTGGTACATTCAGTACAGCTTGATCTCCAGAAGTCTCCTGGTTGTAAAGCTCTGAACAGTATTCCATCCATCTGTTAAGAATGTCTTGGTTTTCTGTCAGACTCTTACCAGCCTTGTGAAACGACAGTATATCATTCTTGTAACATTGCCAAGATAGTACAATCTGATGGATCGTCAAACACTGGCAAAATATCAATGGAAAATATCACAATATTTATTTCATTGGTATATGGTTTACTCTTGGTGGATGATGTCAGATAGTGATGGTGGTGCATAATTGCTGGATTTAAAGAACAAAATGATCTGGAAAAGAGAGACCCTATTGGTAGTAAGCAAGGGTAGTGATCAATCAGGGGTCAGAAAATCAAGGGAGTGCTGTTGTTATGTATTAAATAAGTATTAAAAACCTGGTATAATTTGTCATTTTTAACTTGAATTTCAATCCAACACAATAAAAGATAGTAATGCATGTTTACAAATGCAACAATCTGATGTTTTCTTTATTTTGATAGAGATATTTGCAGACTTTAAAAATAATCATATTATTGTCTTTCCATACTCCTGAATAGAGTAAATAGTAATACAGGAATGATGAATACCATTACTAGTAAAATATCCATTATCAGTAAGTGAAAAACAATTCTTGAAGTACTCTTTACTTAAAACATATGCTTGAAAAGAAATACAGAATAAAACAGGATAATTCCACAAAGTGATGTTCCCAGCTTTTTCACTGGAAGTAGGGAGTGTGCTTTTGTACAGGAATGGGTGACAATGGTGATGTAGTAAATGAATTAATGTACAATTGTAAAGACACCACTGATGACATAAAACACTAAAACTAAAATTCAAGCGAGGTCTTCTTAATATAAAGCTGCATTTAAAATTTGCTCGAACTAAAAACATGATTAAGAGAGTTATCTGCTGAAGACAATATGGGTGGGTCTGACAATCAGGGGCAACAACTCCATTCAATGATGATGTAGAAAGCATATAATTAAATTTCGCTCAAGTTATATTAATATACAATTGCATAAACAATTTTCTTGAAATCCAAAAGTAACTAGGAGAATTATATTGCGGAAACAAAAGTGGGCAGGTCCAACAATCAGGAGCCATCACTCTGCTAAATAATCATGCAGATCAAATGTTAAACAACAGTACCATGAAACGCATGAACCATATTTAAAAGTCCTCGATGTAAGTGCTAGTAGGGCATGGTTGACTCTGGAGATTATTGACAAATGAGTCTCAATGACCTGGACCTTTGGTCAAGGTACGTGGTCTTAAACTGAACTTACTGTGCAGAACTATTATTTCTTTATTAGACTTACCACTACCATCACCTTTAACCTTTACACCACTGATTCTACGCGTTTCTTTATTAAAGATTTCCTTATTACCTTATGTGCAAGCCATCCACAAAATTTAGTCAAAGAACTTACTCTAGAACAAAGTTATTATGCCAAACCTACTTTTATTAGCCTCAATGACCTTGAATTTTAACCTTTTGATCTCAAAAGGTAATCAAAAGGCTTCTTCCATGCCTTAAGTGCAAGCCCTCCAAAAACTTTGCTCAAGGAACATGTTCTGGAACAAAAGTTATTATGCAAAAAACATTTTGACTTTTGACCATTTTACCCCAACATCAACAGGCTTCTTTCTTATTCAACAGGTAAGTCATCCACCAACTTTGGTGAAGGTACATGATAGAAAAATGAAATTTGTTTGTGCAAACCATTTTCTTCCTGCAGTCAATGTGACCTTGACCTTTGACCCAAAAATCCATACACCAAGTGCAGGAGCCACTATAGCTCAGTTGGTAGCATGTCTGACTCATAATTCAAGGGCAGCATGTTCAATACCCACCCAAGCCAGCCAAGGTCAGCATGTTCGATACCCACCCAAGCCAGCCAAGGTCAGCATTTTCGATACCCACCCAAGCCAGCCAAGGGCAGCTGCCTCTGTATGCCCTTGGGAAAGACAATTATATCCCATTTCCTTGACATGATATAACCAATATTGTATTTAAAGAGCCATTAAAACCAAGAAAAACAAAAGAAAACTTACCCCAAATGTAAGACATCTACTAAGTCTGCTCCATGCCTATGATGTAGAACTAATGTCCCTGTGTGGAAACCATTTTTCTTATTTCAGATACTGTGACCCTGAGCTTTGAACTTATGACCCCCAAATCAACTGGCTTTTTCATTACTCTAAGTGCAAGCCATTCACAAAGTTTGGTCCAGGTCTGTGATATAGAACTAATGTTATTGTTTTGAAACCATTTTTCTTCTTTCAGTCACAGTGACCTTGACATTTTACCTTAAGACCAACAGACTTCTTTCTTTTACCAAGAAAAACTTATCTGCAAAGTCTGTTGAAGGTAGGTGCTGTAGAACTGAAGTTATCATACAGAAAAGGAAAAGTTAATGGACCAATGGACAGACAGACAGTCTACATCAAAGCATAATATACACCGACAAAAGGCGGGCATATAAGAATCCAATCAGCCAAGGTGTCATAAATATAAAGTTGCATACCAAGGTGTCATAAATATAAAGTTGCATACCAAATCTGGTTGAAATCCAATAAGAGTAGATATTGCATGCAGAACATGTAATTCAGCAGCACTGACAATCAAACTGAGCATACATCTCATCAATATCCAGCTGCCTACTAAATTTGTTTTAAATCCAATAAGGGGAGTTATTATGCAGAAATGAAAATGGATGGGTCAGAAAATCAGGGGGCTGTAACTCTGCCAAATGATAAAATGCTGATGTTTCAATTCAGCCAAGGTCTCATCAATATCCACTGCACGCCAAATTTCATTAAAATCCAGTAATAAATAATAGTCAATGTGCAGAAATGAAGGTGAAGGGGTCAGAAAAATGGGTTTAAATCCTGAAAATTAATAACGTAGAATGGTGATAATCCAACTCTGCCAGGTTCCTATAAAAATTGGGCGGTCTAACAAATCTGGTTGATAAAAAATAAAGGAGTTTTTGTGCAGATATGAAAAGTGGGTGTGTTTGACAATCAGGAGCTATAACTCTGTTTAATAACAATGTAGAACACTGACGATCAAAATAAGCCCAGGTCTCATCAATATCACACAGCATACCATACTAAGGGAGTTATCAAAAGTGGGGGTGTCTGACAATCAAGGGTTTTCTGCCAAATAATAATGTGGAATGCTGATGATCAAACTAAGCCAAGACCTCATCAGTATCATGTGATCTACCAACTATTGTTGAAATCCAAAAAAAACAAAACAAGGTAGCTTGGGCCTGCATGTCAAGTTCATTGTTCTGAGCTTTGTTGCTGTAACTAGAGTGAAAGCAAACAATGGCATATACATGTGAAATCAGTTAAGCATCTTCATAATCTTACAGTGAAGTGGATGCTTTGAAATAAGATAAATGCTAGAGAAAATTACAGTTGAGTGGACACCTTGAAATAAGATAAATGCCAGAGAACAGAGAAAATTACAGTGGAGTGGATGCTTTGAAATAAGATAAATGCCAGAGAAAATTACAGTGAAGTGGATGCTTTGAAATAAGATAAATGCTGGAGAAAATTACAGTGAAGTGGACACCTTGAAATAAGATAAATGCCAGAGAAAATTACAGTGAAGTGGACACCTTGAAATAAGATAAATGCTAGAGAAAATTACAGTGAAGTGGATGCTTTGAGATAAGACAAATGCTAGAGAAAATTACAGTGAAGTGGACACCTTGAAATAAGATAAATGCCAGAGAAAATAGTGAAGTGGACACCTTGAAATAAGATAAATGCTAGAGAAAATTAGTGAAGTGGATGCTTTGAAATAAGACAAATGCTAGAGAAAATTACAGTGAAGTGGACACCTTGAAATACGATAAATGTCAGAGAAAATTAGTGAAGTGGACACCTTGAAATAAGATAAATGCTAGAGAAAATTACAGTGAAGTGGATGCTTTGAAATAAGATAAATGCTAGAGAAAATTAGTGAAGTGGACACCTTGAAATAAGCTAAATGTCAGAGAAAATTAGTGAAGTGGACACCTTGAAATAAGATAAATGCTAGAGAAAATTACAGTGAAGTGGATGCTTTGAAATAAGATAAATGCTAGAAAAAATTAGTGAAGTGGACACCTTGAAATAAGATAAATGCTAGAGAAAATTAGTGAAGTGGACACCTTGAAATAAGATAAATGCCAGAGAAAATTACAGTGGAGTGGATGCTTTGAGATAAGATAAATGCTAGAGAAAATTACAGTGAAGTGGATGCTTTGAAATAAGATAAATGCTAGAGAAAATTACAGTGGAGTGGATGCTTTGAAATAAGATAAATGCTGGAGAAAATTACAGTGGAGTGGATGCTTTGAGATAAGATAAATGCTGGAGAAAATTACAGTGAAGTGGATGCTTTGAAATAAGATAAATGCTAGAGAAAATTACAGTGAAGTGGACACCTTGAAATAAGATAAATGCTAGAGAAAATTACAGTGAAGTGGATGCTTTGAGATAAGATAAATGCTGGAGAAAATTACAGTGAAGTGGACACCTTGAATTAAGATAAATGCTAGAGAAAATTACAGTGAAGGGATGCTTTGAGATAAGATAAATACTGGAGAAAATTACAGTGAAGTGGATGCTTTGAATTAAGATAAATGCTAGAGAAAATTACAGTGAAGTGGACACTTTGAAATAAGATAAATGCCAGAGAAAATTACAGTGAAGTGGATGCTTTGAAATAAGATAAATGCCAGAGAAAATTAGTGAAGTGGACACCTTGAAATAAGATAAATGCTAGAGATAATGACAGTGAAGTGGACACTTTGAAATAAGATAAATGCCAGAGAAATTTACAGTGAAGTGGACACCTTGAAATAAGATAAATGCCAGAGAAAATTACAGTGAAGTGCACACTTTGAAATAAGATAAATGCCAGAGAAAATTACAGTGAAGTGGATGCTTTGAATTAAGATAAATGCTAGAGAAAATTACAGTGAAGTTGACGCTTTGAAATAAGATAAATTCTGGCGAAAATTACAGTGAAGTGGACACCTTGAAATAAGATAAATGATAGAGAAAATTACAGTGAAGTGGATGTTTTGAGATAAGATAAATGCTAGAGAAAATTACAGTGAAGTGGATGCTTTGAAATAAGATAAATGCCAGAGAAAATTACAGTGAAGTGGACACCTTGAAATAAGATAAATGCCAGAGAAAATTAGCAAAGTGGACACCTTGAAATAAGATAAATGCTAGAGAAAATTACAGTGAAGTGGATGCTTTGAGATAAGATAAATGCTAGAGAAAATTACAGTGAAGTGGATGCTTTGAAATAAGATAAATGCTGGAGAAAATTACAGTGAAGTAGACACTTTGAAATAAGATAAATGCCAGAGAAAATTATAGTGAAGTGGATGCTTTGAATTAAGATAAATGCTAGAGAAAATTACAGTGAAGTTGACGCTTTGAAATAAGATAAATGCTAGAGAAAATTAGAGTGAAGTGGATGCTTTGAATTAAGATAAATGCTAGAGAAAATTACAGTGAAGTTGATGCTTTGAGATAAGATAAATGCTAGAGAAAATTACAGTGAAGTGGATGCTTTGAAATAAGATAAATGCTGGAGAAAATTACAGTGAAGTTGATGCTTTGAGATAAGATAAATGCTAGAGAAAATTACAGTGAAGTGGATGCTTTGAAATAAGATAAATGCTGGAGAAAATTACAGTGAAGTGGACACCTTGAAATAAGATAAATGCCAGAGAAAATTATAGTGAAGTGGATGCTTTGAATTAAGATAAATGCTAGAGAAAATTACAGTGAAGTTGACGCTTTGAAATAAGATAAATGCTAGAGAAAATTACAGTGAAGTGGATGCTTTGAATTATGATAAATGCTAGAGAAAATTACAGTGAAGTGGATGCTTTGAGATAAGATAAATATTAGAGAAAATTACAGTGAAGTGGATGCTTTGAAATAAGATAAATGCTAGAAAAAATTACAGTGAAGTGGACACCTTGAAATAAGATAAATGTCAGAGAAAATTACAGTGAAGTGGATGCTTTGAAATAAGTTAAATGCTAGAGAAAATTACAATGAAGCTGACGCTTTGAAATAAGATAAATGCCAGAGAAAATTACAGTGAAGTGCATGCTTTGAAATAAGATAAATGCCAGAGAAAATTACATTGAAGTGGATGCTTTGAATTAAGATAAATGCTAGAGAAAATTACAGTGAAGTGGATGCTTTGAAATAAGATAAATGTCAGAGAAAATTATATGCTTTGAAATAAGATAAATGTCAGAGAAAATTACAGAGAAGTGGATGCTTTGAAATAAGATAAATGCTAGAGAAAATTACAGTGAAGTTGACACTTTGAAATAAGATAAATGCTTTAGAAAATTACAGTGAAGTTGACGCTTTGAAACAAGATAAATGCTAGAGTTAATTACAGAGTTAATTATGAAATGATCCCATTACTAGGAATAATTATCATTTACTGGATGTAACTTACAAAATGGTTGAGTACTGAAATGAAATGTAAGTACTATACACCATAAGGCAGGCAATTAAGATGATGCTAATTAGTTTATGATGTAAACAACTGAAGTGCAAAACAGTTAGAAAACAGATGGAGTATACTTCCTTGTGATAAAAAACTCTGAGAATTCAAACTGGTGAAAATGCACAAAATGGAAGGTAATTGAAAGGAATCTTATGAAAGCATGCTGACAAGGCACGCATGGAAGTAGTAAGTGGCGACTAATGGGATTTTACACCAATCCCTCCATCCAAGGGGAGACAACTATTGCCTGACTTCCATCTCAGCAAGCAGACAATTTTTAAGCACATTTGTAACTAAAACAAGCCAAAAGACACGGTTAATGTCTTTAGTTAGCTTGGGAGGATTGAATTTGCAAAAAAATTGGTAGATTATGATTGAATAATGTATTTAAGAAGAAAAAGCCAGCTAAAACTGAAACAACAAGAACGACTTAATATCCATGATGATGGAACCATTATTACTAAGGATAATTTTTTTTATCAACAGATTTACATCTGTATCATAGCATACCTCAGCTTCTCGCTCCAGTCTTCCTACTACCACCAACAGTGCAGACTTCTCTTTGTTATATTTGTCCAGCTGCTGAGATAATTCTGCCTGGTGGCCTTCATACTGCATGAAGAAAAGAAAAACCCAAGAGGAATGGTGAGCAATTTGCCCAATATACCTGTCCCACCCCTAACCCATTATGGAGATGAATCTATAGTAAAAAAAATATGTATAACTCAACCAAAAATAAGTACATCAACTGGTCAACATGCATATCTTTTGATGATGAACATATTATCATACCTGCCAACCATTACAGATGTATAAGCATAACCTAAGTGGCTAAAAAGCGTAATCTGAGCATAAAAAGTGTAATCTATATATTACATGCTATTATTACAATAAACTGTATGAAAAACGTACATTTAGTTTTGCTACTAACCTGGATCTGCTGCTGGTTAAATTTCTTGTCACAAATGGGCAAAATCCATGTGGATTAGTACTAGAACACAAACCACAAAACATATTGACAAATTATATATACACAACACTCACTTTAACTAGTCTACATGTCTGACTTTCACCGAGTGACTGTAAAGTCAACTCCATAAATTCTGCAATGATCATTACCATGTGCTCAACCCAAGTGCTGTATTAACCCTCTCATGTTCTTCTTTCTAAATTTGTAAAGCACTATTGATTTGTCTTTTTCAGATCCGACATGTTTTAAAGTTTAAAAAGATCCCTCTTCTCTAACATTTTTCAGTCATATATAACATCCGTGAGTCACATTGATAAAACCTGTTTCACTTAACATCTGCCACCATTTTTTTAAGACTGGTCCACTAACAAATTTTGTGTATTAATATAATGAATCTGAGACAAGTTTTCAAACTGAAAAAACCTGTCTGTTTTCTTGGAAATGTGTTATGTACAGCTGCTATAAAATAGAAAATAAGGAAAGTACATGGACGTCTTTGGCAAATGTACTCTGACGCTATTCTTCTCTTTTAGAATATTCTCAGATTTATATGATGTGTGGGATTAAAGAGATGATAACAAAAAAGACAAACACAACTTTTTATTGCTTTTTTTTTTTTTTTATGTACCAAAAAAGCATAATTCATATACAGGTGAGTGTAAGATGTAATTAGGTGAAAAAAAGCAGAATTATTATGCCAAAAGCGTAATGGTTGGCAGGTATGTATTATGTACTAAGTTTCACAGCAGTCCACTGAAAGCTGTAAGAGTAGTTGCATTCACAAAATTCTCATTGTTATGTATGATGTTTATATAATATTATAAATATTTTAGGAAATTATAAATATTTCTTGACTTTAATATTTGCTTAAACCTTAATGTTAAGTATAATGTTGACATGTTTACCTATTGCCCTTGAATTAGGTTGTTTACTTAGTATTTTAGTTCAAGGACAGTTTTGGTAAACAAGTTGTTGATTTAATTTGAGGTCAAGGTTGATTTTGTTTACAGATAAAACCAGAATTTCCTTTAGAGTTATGTGTCAAAAATCACATACACCATAATACTCTAGAACATTCTGTCATGTGACCTATCTTTATATATACAATGTTTAGTGGACAGTTTTTCAGTTTCGACCTTACCATCAGTCTTTTAAAGTGTTATTTACAGTTGTGAAAAATCATTCCAAATTCAGAGAGAGGAATTATTTAAAATATTCATTGGATTATAAAAGTGCTCATAGACTTTTGGATTTTGAATTGATGATTTTTGGATTTATGTGAACTTATTCAAAGATATTCTGGAGTACTTCATTTTGGCACATCATCACATTAAAGACTACTGGCACATCAGGACATTAAAGATTATTGACACATCAACACATTCAAGGATACCGTCATTCATTCGGAACTTTCTATATTTAGGACTTGTGATTAGGACACTTAGGATTATTGGATTATTTGGATTTTAATTCACGTTACTGTAAGTGTCTTTTTTTTCACTTTAATTGTCAAGAAATAAATTGCTTGTTGATTTTTACTTGATTTGTTGGTTTTTTACTTTCTTTCTGTTACATTTTTCTTAGACCATAGAGTAATAACAATGTAATATATAGTATCCAGCTGTAAGTAAATAAATGCAATAACTCTTACAAAATTCTGTAAAATATTGCATCCAGCTAAGTCAAAATGTGCAATAACTCTTACAAAATTTTGTAATATACTGTATCCAGCTGTAAGTCAAAAAGTACAATAACCTGGTCAACGTGCATATCTTCTTATGATGACCATATTATGTACTAAATTTCATAGCAGCCCACTGAAAGCCATGACACTAGTTGCATTCACAAAGTTCTGTAAATATATTGCATCCAGCTGTAAGTCAAAAAGTGCAGTAACTCTTACAAAAATTGCACGAGCAAAAATATTTGTGATATGTGCAGATGATGCCAGTAACAATTACCAAGTTTCATGAAAACTGAGACTAGTTACATTCACAAGATTATGCCATACTCTGCATTCATCTACAAGTCAAAAATGGCAATAACTCTCCTAAAAATTCAAGTGAGCACAGGGGTTTGTTGACATGCGCATCTTACGGTGATGACCATAATATTAACAAAGTTTCAAAGCAATCTATCAAAAATTATGGGACAAGCTGCACAAACAAGACTGTGTGTTGCACATAAAAATGTATGAAAAGATCCATGAACACACAGATATGAACACATACATGAGTATACAGACATGAACACATATACATGAACAGACATGAGTATACAGACATGAACACACAGACATGAGCACACAGACATGAACACACAGACATGAGCAGACATGAGCACACAGACATTAGCACACAGACTAGCCTTGTCAGTATGACTTCTATTTATGTAATTATTGGTGTTAAACTACATCACGAATCAGGAAAATCTTTTTTGATGTCATTCAAAATCAATCTTTTTGCTTAATTAATTAATTAGACTATAATAATATTTTATGCTAATTTCTAAATGTATCATACAAACTGTGTTTACATAGCTACACATAACAAATCAAGTTTAAAAAACTTGATCCTGATTACCTCTATTAAAGTTTCATTCCTTTCTCTCACTCGGTCTTGAAACTCTGCAAGCTCTCTTCTTAGTGCTTCATCTGAACCTAGGTAAATAGAAAGCAACTGTTTATCACTGCTGGATAATTGACTGTGTTTATATAGCAACATTCCAGCTAAAACCTCAAATGAGCAGGACACCAATGCCCCATAAAGGGCACAGAGTTGTGAAATTCTTGTAAAAAGGGCACCTAACTTTGCATCAATATATAGAAGAAAATACATATCCACCTGAAATTTAACAGTTAAAAATATATCATATAGTTGCTTTTAATCAACTTTACACCAAAAATTTTGGTTTGAGTTTTTAGTGGTGTCGAGTTTTCCTTGTTTGCAGAGCAAGTTATTTGAGTCATATGTTATTTGAGTCACAAATTATTTGAGTGAAAAGTTTTTTTAATCACAAGTTATTTGAATCAAAAGTTATTTGAGTCATAAGTTATTTGAGTCATGTTGAGTGTTCAATGTTCGAGTTCGAGAAGTTTTACAGACTTTTTATATGTTGAGATTTTTAATTTTCACTTTAACTGAATACTCTTAAGAGATTTTTCTGGATTTGGTCCCCTGCTACTTGTCATTTGCATAAAACAAGTTGATTCCTGATCTCATCTACTACAGCTGCTTTGAAACAAGAGACCCAAATGGGCTTGAGATTGCTCACCTGGTTGACATCTGCCAAACAGCCAAATGCAAGAGCAGTTGGCCAAACAATCCGGGTTAGTAAGATGCTCTCTGTATAAATTTCTTCCAAAGATGTTGATTGCATATGTTATGAAAACAAATTTTCAAGGTTTCTCTGGTTTTTGTTGGTACTTTAATCCATATTTGATGGCTTATCAGTACTATTTGTCCAATATTTAAAGGCATTATGCCAGGATGCTTTCTGACAATGTTGGTTAAATTCTATTTAGCACTTTTTTGCGATAAAAGTTGTTTAAATGTTTTTCTATTTTAGTAATGTAGCCACATTTGATGGTGGATTGGTATCATTTTTACAACTTTAAAGCTCTTTATGCCATAGTGCATTTGGTCAAATTCTGATCAGAGCTGTCTGAGAAGTCATTTAAATGTTTTTCTGATTTTAGAAATGGTGGCCATATTTTCAAGGCAGATTAGTACCATTTGTACAAATATGAAATCTTTTCATGCCAGGATGCTTTCTGTCAAATTTGGTCAGATTCTGTTGAATGGTTTTTGCGAAAAAGTCGTTTAAAGGAGTTTCTATTTGTATTAATAGTGGCTATATCTGATGGCAGATCAGCACCATTTGTGCACATCAGAAAACCCTTCATCTGTCAAATTTGATCAAATCCTGTTGAGCACTTATTGAGAAGTTAATTGATGCTTTTTATATTTTTAATAATAGTGGTTATATATGATTGCAGATGGGCATCATTTGTGCAAATTTGAAAGCATCCAATGCCAGGATGCTTTCTGTCAAATTTGATCACATTATGTTGAGCAGTCTTTATATCAAGATGCTCCCTGCCAAGTTAGGTTGAAACTGGTATTTTGGATATTGGAAAGAATATAAAAATAGCAATGGCTGATAAACAATGAACAAAAGATGATGCACAATGGATGCAGGGTCATCCATAAGCTCATTTTGCCTTACGGCCAGACGAGTTCAAAATTCTAAACCCAAACATATTTCACTTATTATCAGATGACTGGACCTTACAATGCCCAAAGAAAGATTTTCAAAGCACAGGCCTGGGGCAAGTAACTTTAAAAAAATTACTTGCCTGGACTCCAATTCTGATTAACAAACAGCTGACCAGGTCACTACTTTTAGCAATGAGAAAAAGTTACCACTCTGTCTCACTTTTCAACTTCTGTAGGCTCAACAATAAAAACAATGTCAATGGTCAAAAAAAGCAAACAAAAGACTGTGAGAGATGGCATGCACTAGTTAATGTCCTGTGAGAGATGGCAGGCACTTGTTAATGTCCCATGAGAGATGGCAGGCTCTAGTTAATGTCCCGTGAGAGATGGCAGGCACTTGTTAATGTCCCATGAGAGATGGCAGGCACTTGTTAATGTCCCATGAGAGATGGCAGGCACTTGTTAATGTCCAGTGTGAGGCAGTTGTTAATGACCCGTGAGAGATGGCAGGCACTTGTTAATGTCCCGTGAGAGATGGCAGGCACTTGTTAATGTCCCGTGAGAGATGGCAGGTACTTGTTAATGTCTTGTGAGAGATGGCAGGCACTTGTTTATGTCCCATGAGAGATCGCAGGCACTTGTTAATGTCCCGTGAGAGATGGCAGGCACTTGTTAATGTCCCATGAGAGATGGCAGGCACTTGTTAATGTCCCGTGAGAGTGGCAGGCACTTGTTAATGTCCCAATTGGAAAGAAAAAAGGTAGTTAAGTAACTGCTTACTGAAAAACAACAGAGATTTACTTAACATACAACATATATGCATTCTGAATACTCTCTCAAAAGTTCTACCTTGAAATTCATTCTCAATGGACTCCTGAATTTCCTTAGCATTCTTCTCAATCTGCTTTTTCTCACTTTGAAGTTTGGCTGAAAAAAGATAAGAATATTGTTATATATTATATTAGCACATTTACCAAGACTCCAAAATGGTCAAGGCTATTCCTGAATTTTGACAATGGGGGAGGGAGGCACTTTTTAAAAAGTCCCACAACCCATCACATACTAAATTCCACTGGCAACTTAAAACATGTAGAACAGTTGGATTTATCTATTCAAATAAAATCAATGCCTCCTGACACATACACACACCACATGTATTTAATCCTAGAGAAGCCCTCTTGAAATTGTCATTGCTGTATGGTGATAAAAAACACTATAATATTACAGACAAGCCATATTTTTATAATTTTTTTAGAAAAATGTTCAAAGAGTGAACTGTTGAACACTTATACATATCACACACACACACATACACACACACACGTTACATACCATTTTACATACTGTAAATACTCGCTTTTTCACATAATTTATTTGAACTGAGGTGACAAGTATCTCCATCTAAATATCCATATAATGTATAAAAACTTGCACATACCTATGTGCACACACAAACACATGCATATGCTCTCTCACACACACACATGCACACATGTGTGCACATGCACACATACACACACACACAGCATAATCTTGAATGCTGAACACTATGAATTTATTGAAGACTCTATGTATTTATTGAAGACTATGTATTTATTGTCTTGCCACTCACACACACAGCATAATCTTTAATGCGTAACACTCAAGGGACCTAACAAATTAATTGAGAGATCTATAGTACAAATAACAAGGCTTAATCTAAGTCTGAACTTCCTTTGGGTCTTAAAAAGAAGTACAAACAATCCTGAGATATGAGCCAACCATGTTCAAGCCAACAATAGTATAAACTTTATACAAAAATGCAACAAATGATGGTGTGAGGTAGACATCACAGCAGTAGATCTCACTGAGCAGGAATGTATCCTTTTGGCATTATAAATATGACATTTGCATGTTAAATTTACATTTGACAATCTTGAACATATTTTCTGCAACAAAATTTCAGAGAAAAGGAATTAGGTAGTATTTTAACAGTGCCAAATACGTCTTCAAACCTTTACCAAGACTCTATGTATTTATTGTGTTGCTTCTTATTTGTTGGATGAGAGAATAAATTGTATTGGTAAATAAATTGTATTGGTAAATAAATTGTATTGGTAAATAAGTTGTATTGGTAAATAAATTGTATTGGTAAATAAGTTGTATTGGTAAATAAATTGTATTGGTAAATAAGTTGTATTGGTAAATAAGTTGTATTGGTAAATAAATTGTATTGGTAAATAAGTTGTATTGGTAAATAAATTGTATTGGTAAATAAGTTGTATTGGTAAATAAGTTTTGCATCAAAAGTACCTATACACTTTCCCTTTATATGAAATTCTGCCAAGTATGTGCAAGGCCAGTATTTTCACATGTACTTTTAACCACATTACACAGTATTTTCAGCCAAGTATGTGCAAGGCCAGTATTTTCATGTATTTTAACCACATTACACAGTATTTTCTGCCAAGTATGTGCAAGGCCAGTATTTTCATGTACTTTTAGCCACATTACACAGTATTTTCTGCCAAGTATGTGCAAGGCCAGTATTTTCATGTACTTTTAGCCACATTACACAGTATTTTCTGCCAAGTATGTGCAAGGCCAGTATTTTCATGTACTTTTAGCCACATTACACAGTATTTTCTGCCAAGTATGTGCAAGGCCAGTATTTTCATGTACTTTTAGCCACATTACACAGTATTTTCTGCCAAGTATGTGCAAGGCCAGTATTTTCATGTACTTTTAACCACATTACACAGTATTTTCTGCCAAGTATGTGCAAGGCCAGTATTTTCATGTACTTTTAACCACATTACACATTATTTTCTGCCAAGTATGTGCAAGGCCAGTATTTTCATGTACTTTTAACCACATTACACAGAATAGATTTATGCTTACAAATACATCACACCAGAATCAAACTGAGACAAAACACACAAGAATACCAGCGTTTAAATAGTTTGCAAGAGAATTCAGGAAGAACACCAACAAGTTGAATTAAAAGTACTGTAGGCAGTTCTCAGCCCCATGGAATTTTTTACATAACATATATACTCAATCATAAGTCTGATATAACTGCAAAACTGCACTGACCCAGACTTGCCATCATGTAATGTGCCAGCAGATGTGGGTCAAAGCAGTTTGTTAGGAGTAATTAATAGAACAAACAACACAGATCCTGATCTGCCAGTGCATTATGCACAGGCACATCTGGGTCTTTGTTGTTTGCAGTTGGACCTGACTTATAAGTGAGTATAAATGGTAGGTGTGTCCTTGGCCTACTCATGATTTTTTATCAATATATTCCTGAAGATTACTAATAAATAATAAGATCCCCTTCAACCTCTGTAGACAGCAACTTAAAGCAATCTTTTCAATGATATTTACACCGTGGAAATTTTATACTCACTAATTTCTGTTTGAATCTTGTAGATCTCATTGGATCTTTTGGCAATCTGATCAAGCTTCTCCTATTTAGAAAAAAAGAAATGTAATGGTGAAAGAAGCCAAAAGCTATAGAAAAAGAGAGATGTAATGGTGAAAGAAGCCAAAAGCTATAGAAAAAGAGAGATGTAATGGTGAAAGAAGCCAAAAGCTATAAAAAAAGAGAGATGTAATGGTGAAAGAAGCCAAAAAGCTATAGAAAAAGAGAGATGTAATGGTGAAAGAAGCCAAAAGCTATAGAAAAAGAGAGATGTAATGGTGAAAAAAGCCAAAAGCTATAGAAAAAGAGAGATGTAATGGTGAAAGAAGCCAAAAGCTGTAGAAAAAGTGGGTTGAGGGTGACGAAGGTTACTAATTTCAATAATGCCTAACACCATGTTCCTAGTGCAAGCTACCAAATAATAAGCAAAGATTAATCACAATACATTTTCATTAACTGTACATATCAAAATGGAACTGGGGAAAATAAGCTTTACTCTTCTCTAACAGTGTGATGCTAGACTGGTCTTCTTATCTTCTGCACAAGAAAAGATACTGATATGGAGTGGACTATGAGGTAACCAGTCTACTCAACTAATCCGATCACCTGAGCTCTTGGATTGACCATACAAATATGTTTAAAGCAAGCACTCAAATGATCCATACAGCAATTGTATCTCAACTGACTGAAGAGTTCTGCAACCTCCAACAATTCAAGTAAGAACTCAATAAAGTTAACTTGTGACTAATTCAATTGTGACTCAATTACATATTTTTTCTTGTCGTCAAGTGGTGGTTGAAAATTCCCCATTTTTCCCCCCAAGCCTTTTCTTTCTCACAACTTTTTCCCACTTTCCCAGTAGTATGGGAAACCTGAAATGAAAAACTTAAACCAAAACCTTAAACTGTTGATGCTACCAGCAGAAAAGTGACTACTATATCTCACTTCCCACTAATGTAGGCTCGACAAAAATTAACCAAAAAGTGTCAAACTTCTTCAGCTTATGGCCTCATCCTGCGCATAACCTGGATAAAGTGAATAAAAAGTTCAATAGCATGTAAGAGATGGATTTACAACTAACCAAAAGGTGTCCAACATAACAACCCTATGGCCCTGCCCAGGAACTTCACCCAGGGGTGGGAGTTGTAAGGACTGGAATGTAAACATATAATGATATTACATTCCTATTTGAGTAGGGGATTATTGAAATATATGCAATAAAAAAAATTAAGTAACAACTTTTACCAAAAAGTGTCATACATTTACTTCTAGATACCCATAAGTCCATCCCTGAGACACGATCCATGAGAAGAATCATAAAATCCATGTTGTGTCATATGATGTTATATTACAAATATGAAGTAATGGTGTTGCAGTTATAGAAATAGATGAAGAAATTTTTTTAACCAAAATGTGTCCCAATTGTAATTCTTGCACTCTATGACCCCACCTAGGAGCAGACCCAAGAGGAAGAAGTGGAACTGAAAGAAAGGGGAATATGGGATGATATCATCTTCTAAATATGAATCATATTTGGAATATAATACAGGATGATATCATCTTCTAAATATGAAGTCAATCATATTTGGAATATAATACAGGATGATATCATCTTCTAAATATGAAGTCAATCATATTTGGAATATAATACAGGATGATATCATCTTCTAAATATAAAGTGAATCATATTTGGAATATAATACAGGATGATATCATCTTCTAAATATGAAGTGAATCATATTTGGAATATAATACAGGATGATATCATCTTCTAAATATGAAGTGAATCATATTTGGAATATAATACAGGATGATATCATCTTCTAAATATAAAGTGAATCATATTTGGAATATAATACAGGATGATATCATCTTCTAAATATGAAGTGAATCATATTTGGAATATAATACAGGATGATATCATCTTCTAATTATAAAGTGAATCATATTTGGAATATAATACAGGATGATATCATCTTCTAAATATGAAGTGAATCATATTTGGAATATAATACAGGATGATATCATCTTCTAAATATGAAGTGAATCATATTTGGAATATAATACAGGATGATATCATCTTCTAAATATGAAGTCAATCATATTTGGAATATAATACAGGATGATATCATCTTCTAAATATGAAGTCAATCATATTTGGAATATAATACAGGATGATATCATCTTCTAAATATGAAGTCAATCATATTTGGAATATAATACAGGATGATATCATCTTCTAAATATGAAGTCAATCATATTTGGAATATAATACAGGATGATATCATCTTCTAAATATGAAGTCAATCATATTTGGAATATAATACAGGATGATATCATCTTCTAAATATGAAGTCAATCATATTTGGAATATAATACAGGATGATATCATCTTCTAAATATGAAGTCAATCATATTTGGAATATAATACAGGATAATATCATCTTCTAAATATGAAGTCAATCATATTTGGAATATAATACAGGATGATATCATCTTCTAAATATGAAGTCAATCATATTTGAAATATAATACAGGATGATATCATCTTCTAAATATGAAGTCAATCATATTTGGAATATAATACAGAGCTACAGGTGCTAGAAAAAAACTGTAATCAAAACTGTCCATATCCACACATATACCAAACACATACACAGACACACATCCAAGGACAACTCAAATGCTAAAAGCCATTCTTTCAGGGGCATGAAAAAAAACTGTAATAAAAACTGTCCACATCCACGCACCTACACAGACATGCTTTCATGGACAACTCAAATGCTGAAAGTCACTCTTTCAGAGGCATGAAAAAAAAACTGTAATCAAAACTGTCCACATTCACACACATACCACACACATACACAGACACGCTTTCATGGACAACTCAAATGCTAAAAGTCACTCTTTTAGGGGCATGAAAAAAACTATAATCAAAACTGTTCACATCTACACACATACCACACACCTACACAGACACGCATCCAAATACAACTCAAATGCTAAAAGCCATTCTTTCAGGGGCATAAAAAAAACTAATCAAAACTGTCCACATCCATACACACATACCACACACCTACACAGACATGCTTTCATGGACAACTCAAATGCTGAAAGTCACTCTTTCAGAGGCATGAAACATTTTTTAATCAAAACTGTCCACATCCATACACCTACACAGACATGCTTTCATGGACAACTCAAATGCTAAAAGTCACTCTTTCAGGGGCATGAAAAATACTGTAATCAAAACTGTCCACATCCACACACATACCACACACCTACACAGACATGCTTTCATAGACAACTCAAATGCTGAAAGTCACTCTTTCAGGGGCATGAAAAAAACTGTAATCAAAACTGTCCACATCCACACACCTACACAGACATGCTTTCATGGACAACTCAAATGCTGAAAGTCACTCTTTCAGAGGCATGAAACATTTTTTAATCAAAACTGTCCACATCCACACACCTACACAGACATGCTTTCATAGACAACTCCAATGCTAAAAGTCACTCTTTCAGGGGCATGAAAAAAACTGTAATCAAAACTGTCCACATCCACACACATACCACACACCTACACAGACATGCTTTCATAGACAACTCAAATGCTAAAAGTCACTCTTTCAGGGACATGAAAAAACTGTAATCAAAACTGTCCACATCCACACACCTACACAGACATGCTTTCATAGACAACTCAAATGCTAAAAGTCACTCTTTCAGGGGCATGAAAAAAACTGTAATCAAAACTGTCCACATCCACACGCATACCACACACCTACACAGACACGCTTTCATGGACAACTCAAATGCTAAAAGCCACTCTTTCAGGGGCATGAAAAAAAGGGTAAAGGAGACTAAAAATGTATTCATGGAACATGGTGCCCAACCACAATATAGAACTTAAACAGTCAGACAGATGAATGGATGGAAGTACATACAGACAAACAAGAGTAACACTATGTACCCTCCCTCTGTCATAGTGGGGGATAGAAAACATCTGTCACAATACATGGTGAACATTTCTACATTGAGGTACACAAAAAAAGGTAATTCATACAATTCTAATGCTTCAGGGTAATGGAGTTCTGTTCATGACATAGACAAATTAACCGGATAAGTAGTAAGATTTCATGGATTGAAATATATTTAATGGTACATAGTGTAATGCCAACCTAGTGTTGTTCTGACTTATCAATTTACTCCAATCAATTTACTCCAGTGTTGGTTTAACATTCAGTTCTGCACTGTTCTTGCTGTTTTGGGCTTCAGGCTATTTGAAAAACTTTGAGTCATTAGCAATGGGTGCATCGCAAAGGGCCTTAAACAGAAGAATTCTGTGGAAATAACAATAAAGGGCTACAACTCTACTAACTGATGATGTAAAATGATGGCAGTCAAACTCGGGCAAGAGTTCAACAATTTCAAACTGCACATAAAATTTTACTGAAATCCTGGATGATCCTGATATTTAAAAAAACTGAATTGAAAAAAGGTTGATCAATCCACAAATTAATAATATTGTAATCTTATAATTAATCTCATGGGAAGCAGATGTATTAAAATTAAACTCATCTGAGATTTCATCTATATAAGGCTTCTGACTAAATTTGGTCATAATCCAACAATTATGGGTAAAGTTATACTGCAAAAACAAAAGTTTGGGTGGACAAGCAATAATGGAAAATAACTTCTGTAAATGATGGCATGGAAAGCTGGAATCAAGTCATTAAAGATGCATACCAAATCTAGTTGAAATCCAAGTTATGTTAAAAAAGCCAAGTTAGCAGAATGGGCAATCGTGGGTCATAAGTCCTGTAAATGACATGGGATGCTGGAAATAAACCCATTCAAGACACAATCAATAAAGCTGCATGCCAAATTTGCTTGAAATCCAGCAATTGTAAATAAAATTATTCTGCACAAACCATGTTAGGAGGACAGTCAATCAGGGCCCATAACTCCTGTAAATGATGTGGAGAGAGATGAAAATGGATTCAAGGTATTATCAATATAAACCTGCTAGCCATATTTGGTTGAAATCCAACAATTCATAGTAAAGTTATATTGCAGACACCAAAGTTAGAAGGACAGTCTATCAGTGGGCATAACTCCTGTAAATGATGTAAGGGAACATTGGAAATCAAAATAATTCAAGGTCTCGGCAATATAAAAATGCATGCCAAATTATTTTGAAATCCAATAATCCTCAGTAAAATTAGGCTACATAATCAAAGTTAGGAGATGATGGGTAAACAATGACTGCAACTCTTCTAAATCATGATATAGAAAGCTTAAAATCAAATTCATTCAAGGCCTTATCAATATTAAGATGACAACTATATTTGATTGAAATCCAATTATTCCCATTAAAGTTATCTTGCAGAAATTGAATTCTTGAAAGGTAGACAGATGGAGGACAGATAACATGATTGCTATAGGGCTCTTCCAGCTTTGTCAAGCAGGGGCCCTAATAAACCTAATTTGGTGAAAAAATCATGCAGACAAATTAATAAATTATCAATTAATCATTGATTAGTTGGCAAAAACTGATGATCAATCATGAAATTTTATCCAATTTCCAACACAACTACAATCATTTACTCGGAAAAAATGAAGAATTCTGCAATATAAGTTTTGTCCAAGATTTGTTACTACACAGCAATTAAACTTTAAATCTGGATGCATATTAAACATTGCCATACTATTAAATTAGGCTGCTGTGACCAAGTTTCCTACTTTTAAATCTTTTGTTCAGTATTATTTTTTATTGCATGAGATTATACTGCGACCATGTGGGATGCTGTTTCACTACCTGCATTGTTTCAAAATGGTCAGTGTCATTTTGAAATGGCAGCAGGCCATTTCACGAACAGGTACTGGTTGGTGGGGAGGAAGTACACATAACTGGCTCTGCTTAATAGTTTGTTACTAGATTTGCTGATTACTAATAATACCATTTGTTGTCACTAGAGATGTTGATTACTAATAATACCACTTGCTGTTACTAGAGATGCTGATTACTACCAATACCATTTGTCACTAGAGATGCTGATTACTACCAATACCATTTGTCACTAGAGATGCTGATTACTACCAATACCATTTGTCACTAGAGATGCTGATTACTACCAATACCATTTGTTGTCACTTGAGATGCTGATTACTAATAATACCATTTGTTGTTACTAGAGATGCTGATTACTACCAATACCATTTGTTGTCACTAGAGATGCTGATTATTACCAATACCATTTGTTACTAGAGATGCTGATTACTACCTATACCATTTGTTGTTACTAGAGATGCTGATTACTAATAATACCATTTGTTGTCACTAGAGATGCTGATTACTACCAATACCATTTGTTGTTACTAGAGATGCTGATTACTACCAATATCATTTATTGTTACTAGAGATGCTGATTACTACCAATACCATTTGTCACTAGAAATGCTGATTACTACCAATACCATTTGTGACTAGAGATGCTGATTACTACCAATACCATTTGTCACTAGAAATGCTGATTATTACCAATACCATTTGTCACTAGAGATTCTGATTACTACCAATACCATTTGTTGTCACTTGAGATGCTGATTACTAATAATACCATTTGTTGTTACTAGAGATGCTGATTACTACCAATACCATTTGTCACTAGAGATTCTGATTACTACCAATACCATTTGTTGTCACTTGAGATGCTGATTACTAATAATACCATTTGTTGTTACTAGAAATGCTGATTACTACCATTACCATTTGTTGTCACTAGAGATGTTGATTACTACCAATACCATTTGTTGTCACTAGAGATGCTGATTACTACCAATACCATTTGTTGTCACTAGAGATGCTGATTACTACCAATACCATTTGTTAAATTCTGTATTGGATATGACCATTGATACAATCAAAGTATTTAGAATACACATGGCTTCAAGGGTTCAGGTCATACTACATTAAACAAGATCAAAGGGATGAGCATATATTGCAGGATATTACTAATCATATTAATTTATTTATGAGCATAAGCAAATACCAATATCCCTCTAAATACATGTAATTTCAATTGCAAATGTTTTAAGTCTTTTCTTTTCTTTATCTCTTAACAGAGAATTGTTTAAAAATATTATTAAAATATTTGATAATAATTTTGAAACAATTACATTTGATGAGCATTTTATACAGAAATGATTCCATATTGTTTGATGTACTACACAGAAGTTTTCCAAATTTATGAAGGGAGGTACCACTCTGAGTAATCATTTCCTCTCCGGATTAGAATTTGAGTTGTGTCCCTTTACACATCTTACATGGTCTTTCAAGGTCACAAAGGCCAGAAAAGCTAAATATTAAAAGTGCTTTGTTAGCAACACAGAGTAAAACAGGATACTTCCCCAGTCAATGGCAAATCTATGAATTTAAATGAATTAAACCGGTCTACAAAGGGCACTTAAGGGACCAAAAAATTATGTCTGTAATGGACATATGTCCTTTTTATACAGGCAAATATGTAAACTTAATACAAGCTTTTAATAAATGTCCTTTAAGAGCTGGTATCCTATATACTGGGGTGTCCATTAAGGCAGGTTTCTATGTACTGATGAAAAGTTACATAAAAACCATGAGCAAGAAACTCCGTTTTTGTCCAGCCTAGAAAGTAAAACACTTTAACATTAAGCCTACCCTAATGTGTGAACATATAGATGGATATACAGACAGACACTAAAGGGATCACTATATGAAGCTTCCACCAAGATGGGCTCCACAAAAATGATACCCACAGATAGATATGAATTCACATTGTCTGATAAATCGGATGTTTTTAGTGATCACAGTTAGGGTCTGAATCTTGAGGATGCCGTACATAACTATCAGAAATTCACTAACCTCAATTGGATCCAACTTTGTCTTGATTTCTTCCACTGACATCTTGGAGGCAGCAAGCCTGCCTTCCAGATCCCTCAAGTCTTCCTCCAACTGTGAGAAAGTTATACAGCATCAATTACTATTGTTGCTGAATCCAGTTAAAATTAATTGGTAGAAAAAAAGGAACATAATACAAATTGTCTGGGACAGTAAGATCATTTGATCTAAACTCTGCTTTTCCAACTATCAAGTTAAGAAAAATGGGATGTGTATAGTTGCATGCATCACAATGATCTTTCTGCCAATTTTTTTCATGATAGGTGTGCATGATGAATGTAATGGAGATCACCCTAGCCTATTCACATTTTATCTTATCTGCCAGAGAGTACATGTCCCCACATAGATTCCCAATTTGTTCTCAACCAAATTGTACATTGTGTGCAAAATATTCTTTATTCCTCTTTCTTCAAAGAGTCACTAAGTTATGTCATGGAATTATCTCAATTTAAAATTTTTTGTTTGTGAGGGAATGTAGTAATAACTTTTTGGGGATTCAATATAGCTTATGATCAATATATTACCAATATAAATGCAGAAAAATAGGTCACAGCAATCCTGTTGTTTCTTCATTTTAAGTGTAGACAATTTCTAAGCTTTGAGGAGATACAAGAAAATATGTTAAAAATATAGCCTGGACAAGATTTATTAGAAATCCTTAGTAACCTTCAAAAAGTAGGTTAAAGTGACCAACTTTTGACACATGATACATGTACATTTAAGATCAAACCTCAACTGCACATTTGGTTTACTGATTATATGTGAAAAGATATTGAAAATATTACCCCAACAGAAAGACAGATAAACAAGAGTCATGGATGAACAAAATGAATCCTATATGCTGCATGATTCTTTCAAAACAGATGTATAATACAAACATTAATCAGCAGAAAAAAAGAAAGAGATAGAGAGAGCAAGTGAGGGGATAAAGATGAGACACAGAAAAGAGTTTTACCTGGGCAGCTTTATCTTTGTGCAGTTTTAAGTACTGCAAGTCCTGCTTATGCAACTTTAGTGTCCCATCCTGAATAATAAACAGTATTAAAATGCAATGTAATATTTAACACTAAATTACCAATAGAAGAAAAATGTTGAGGAAAAAGGACCTAAGAAAACAGAAAATGTTTTTATGAACAACTCACTGTAGTGTCATAGAACATTCAGAGCCCAAACTTTATGACAGAGAAGAAGACCAAATGGATCTTCTTATTATCTACTGTTGGCACTGAACTCAGCATATTATACAGAATGGTACATAGAATCTTAAATATGGAAGTGAGTAACTATTAAGTTGTTGAAAAGTGATGTAATGACATAGTTTTCTGCTTACACAGGCATGACATCAATTAGCATATCAGGGCACAAACTTCTGACATACTCTGCCACGAAGTTGTTTAAAGGTTTTTCTCTTTTAAATAAATATCAGCCATATTTGATGGCAGATCAGTATCATTTGCACAAATTTTAATGGTATTGGGATGTTTTCTGTCAAATTTGGTCAAATTCTGTTGAGCAGTTGTAGAAAAAGTTTTGTAAGGTCTTTCTATTTTTAGTAATGGTGGCCATATTTGATGGAAAATCAGTATTATTTGTTAAACATAAAAGCCCTTCATGCCTAGATGCTGTAAAATGTGGTCAAATTCTGTTCAACAGTTCTCGAGAAGCAGGCATTTAAAGATCTTTTTGTTTTTAGTAACAGCAGTCATATTTTTATGTTGGATCAGCATTATTTATATAAACCTGACAGCCCTTTATGCTAGGATGCTTTCTGTCAAATTTGGGCAAATTCTGTTGAGCGGCTTTTTGATAATTCTGTTTCTGTTTTATGGAATGAAAGCCTGATCTGAAGGCAGATTGGCATCATTTGTAAAAAACTGAATGTCCTTCATGCCACAGGGATTGAAAATTCACTCGCCCATTTCAAACTACATGTGTAGTGAGTGAACATTTCTGGCAGTCAAGTGAATTTTCCAATCACTTGCCCATTTCAAACTAGTGAGTCAACATTTCTGGCAGTCAAGTGAATTTTCCAATCACTTGCCCATCAAGAAAGTGCTGATTCAGGGCTGACCTGTGTTTCTCTTTAATAATGAAAAAGATATTCTCTCAAGAATATTAGCAATTTTATTCACTTAAAGTCCATACATTTTACTGGAAGTTTGTTTTCTTTTTGTTTTCATCAAATCCATACAATCACTTCACTCCCACTCTTCAATACAAATTAACATTTATCAGAAGGAAAGTAGACTGATCTAAATTTTTTATTACTTAAAATTGGTGTTAGAAGTGTCACAGACTAAGTTCTCGCAAACAACCATTCATGTGATTGAATTTATATTTCTAAAATAGTTGACTGAGCAAGTGAGATCCAAAGGGCCTTACCTGTTCCTGTTTAAGCTTCCTAATGTTTTCAAGTGCCTTCACATATCTTGTGGAGGCAAATATGGCATCAAACTTTTCCTTCAGAGTTTTTCCCTCACTGAGAGGCCTAAAACAGATGTCCAAAAAGAGGCTTTAACATTATCCATCAACAAATTCACACAGTACTATAATAGTAGTATATGCTCATATTTCAAGCAATGTGCCATTTACTCTATCATGTTTGTGGAAATATAAATAATCAAATCAAATATGTATCGAATGCAAATAAACAATAAGTGTACCATGAATGGAGTATTATATGCTGGTCCTGTGTTTAAAAGTCCTAGGCACTAGTAGGATATGGCATACACCCACAACACTGCAATTACTGACCAACAGGTTTAAATGACCCTGAACTTTGGTCGAGGTATGCGGTCTTGAACTAAACTTACTATGCAGAAACCATTATTTTCTTATCAGACTTACACTGACCTTTAACCTTTAGATCCCCAACTCAAAAGGTTTCTTTCTTACAATAAGTGCAAGCCATCCAAAAAGTTTGATGAAGGAATTCAATCTAGAACCAAAGTAACTGTGCATTTTTCTTTGAGTCACATTGACCTTGATCTTTGACCTTTTAACCCCAAAATTAAGAGGCCTCTTCCTGATGTGCAAGGCCTCCACAAACGTTAGTCATGGTACGTAGTCTACAACTAAAGTTATTATGCAAAAACCATTTTTCTTCTTTCAGTCAGTGACCTTGATCTTTGACCTTTTGACCCCAAATCACTTTCTTACCCAAAGTATAACCCAGCAATAAACTTTGGTGAAGGTACACTGTTGAGAATGGAAATTTATGTGCAGAAGCCATTTTTCAGTCAGTTACCTTGACTCCTGACCTTTACCTTTGACCTTCTGACCCCATTATAGGCTTCTCCCTTACTCCAAGTGCAAGCTGTCCACAAAGTTTAGCCCAGGTCTGTGATGTAGAACTAAAGTCACTGTTCAGAAACCATTCTTCCTTCAGTAACAGTGACCTTGCCCATGACCTTTTGACCCCAAAATTGATAGCCTTGTTCCTTACTTTAAGTGCGAGCCATCCACAAAGCTTGGTCCAAGTCTGAGATGTAGAACTAATGTCCACTCATCTATAACATTAAAATTCCCAAGTGCATTTTGCATGTCACTACTACTTCTAGATGCAAACAGCTAAGATCTACATTTAAGTCTCAAACATTCTCGCATGCAGAAATATCACGTCTAATTTTCAAGTGTTTGTAATAAAAAACGGTATCACTTGATTTATAATGTACTGGACTCTGTTTTGAGAACGTCACCTATCAACAAGGTGGTACTGATGAGATTAGTGACATAACAAAATGGTGGAGAACGAGAATAATGGGGGTTAGGGAAATCCCACTTGAGAGTCAGAATTTGTGGGCAGGAACAAGGCTTTGCCGAGATCTTACTTGCAAATTCTGATCCCAATGGTGGGGTTTCCCTATCACCCTTCAATGCATATGTTGGATTATTTTTCTCTAATTTGCCACTGTGCAATAGTGTTGAAAAAAGATAAATGAATTTATCATCTGGATGGATATAGCTTTACATTTGCAGAATATTTTCCAAAATATTTACATTGTTAGAAAAAGCATAAAAAGTTTAGTTTACAAAAAAAAATTGGACAATGATTACTATTTACAGGGTGCCAAAATCTGTCTTTTCAATACTAAAAGCATAAGAAAATATTGCAAATTTTCATGACACCATAAGCATATTACGGCATCATCTACAGTGTTAATGAGTGCACTCCTATAAAATAGGCATATCCCACAAGCCTTTCTCACATGGGCAAACTTCATCATAAATATGTAGGAATGAGAGAATAAATATACATTTCCAATAAGCAAAGTATAGGAATTTATTTCTAACGTAAAACTCCACAAAAGACATTGCTGTGAATGAGGTGGTATAAGAATCTAAACTGTTTAATTGGCAAAAAGGTACAGGTATTTAGAAATGTATTTCAAAGCAAAAAGGTACAGGTATTTAGAAATGTATTTCAAAGCAAAAAGGTACAGGTATTTAGAAATGTATTTCAAAGCAAAAAGGTACAGGTATTTAGAAATGTATTTCAAAGCAGAAAGAACACAGTTCCAGAAATAAATGCATTGGGATTCTTCTACTCACTTGATTTAATCTCAAGGGAACAGGGTTCCATAACTCTGTGCAGATCTCTAAATCAAGGGCAGTCAGTAATTTGTGCATGGAAAGCAACCAGATGCATACTAGAGCTATCAGCAATAGGTATATCACAAAGAGTCCCACATTCTACAATTTGCTCCATAGGGCCATAAACAGAGGAACTTGTGTGTGGAAACCAAAATTAAGAGATGATGGTCATTCAGGTGCCATGAACAAAATTATTTTTTCTGTTAGACTTTTCAAAACTGTCTCACTCTGTTGTACAGGAAATGTGATAAAGTGCCTGGCTAATCATGAATATTTGTCTCTGTACTGTAACATATATTGTTGCTATGGCAAAAGAAAAATCCCAGAGTGTCCAACTCAATGAGTTACCATGACCTATACATGTTGGAGCCACAGTGGCTCAGCAGTTAGTATTCTGGATTCACAACCACATGGGTGTGGGTTCAAATCCCACCATTAGATCAGCATTGGTTGACTATTGTGGTGTCCTTGAGCAAGGCACTCCAACTGCACTGGCCTCAAATACCCTTAATGTGTTCATGTGCCATAAAACACAAAACCAAACCCTATATATGCAGAGATGCTGCCCATAAAACACCAAACCAAACTCTATACATGCAGAGATGCTCCATAAAACACCAAACCAAACCCTATACATGCAGAGATGCTCCATAAAACAACAAACCAATCCCTATACATGCAGAGATGCTCCATAAAACACCAAACCATGTTCCATAAAACACCAAACCAAACCCTATACATGCAGAGATGTTCAATAAAACACCAAACCAAACCCTATACATGAAGAGATGCTGCCAAGATTTTATCTAAATGGGGGAGCTCCCCCCATGTCACCACAATAAGGGGGAAGAAGAAAAAGAAAGGGGGGGGGGGTGGATGGCTATAGTTCAATATTTACCTAACACTTAAATATCCATCTCTCTATCTTCCTGCTCCACTCTGTTAGAGTTCTGTTGAAATCAAAATCCTTAAAATATGTTCCCTCTAGATGTATAAGCTTTAATCTGTTGATTGTTTCTGGGCTTAATCTGTTCCTTATCTGTGTATGAATATTGTTCTGTGCTGAGAACCCCTTTCACAGTTTGCTGTATGAAGGGGCATATGCATAGCTAGCTTGGTCAGCTTGAACAAGTTGGGAAACTTTTCTTTATGGTTGTTATGTACAAAGTTTCACTTTCATGATTCAGTTCTTTGCTGACTATTTTGCCAGATTTCTTATATGTTTCAATGTTACTAAGGTTTTAATTTCATCATTGCCATAGTTTGCTTGTTCAGACAGAGGTATTTTGATCAAATAAATATCCTTACTTTTTAATTTCTTTTTAGATTCTTATTTATTCAATTTATCTTAACCCTTAGAGTGCTACACAGTTTTGTAGCACAAGATCCCTCTGGACTGAATTGTTTGCATAAGAAATTAAATTTGCACTCTACTTTTAAATTGCCTGTATTTTAATTAGGCTTGGTATTCTGCCTTTTCTACATTTAATTTAGAAATACTGCTGAATATGGGGTTGACCGGCAGGCCATCTATTTTTGTTCATCCATACTGTACATCAGACTCGTATAAAACCTTCATTTTGGGGTTTAAAATCACCTACTGATATTTCCAGGAACACTTTCTCAGCACCAATAATCAGATATACTTCAAAACTTTAAAAATCATTGTCATCATTGCTATCGTCTGCCAATTTTATGCCAAATTAAATCATCATCCGAAGATGAACTATGTTGGGAATCAACCATTTTAGGTTTTCTAGGTAGCCATATTTTAAACAAGCATTTCTAAAACTTCCTTGATGCAAAATTGAAACTACAATAGAATGCTTGTTCCTGGACCAAATTTGCCAATCAAATTTAGTAAACAGTTTCCCACCTGAAAAAAGACAGATGTCATGACAAGTAGACAAGTACTACGGGACCTCTACCAGCGGCACAACTTTTGTCACGACAAGTACTTTATGGGTTAACAGTTAAATAAAAACTGTATACTGCACAAAGTACATTTTTATATGCACAACTTTAAACCAATATTTGCGGGAGTTCTCCAGGTGCGTGAATTCATCTAAATTTTGCATGATTCACGGACCCTGGCAGCATCTTTGTACATGTGGCTTATACATGTACTGTGATCAAAAGGCTATATACATGTGCAGTGATTGAAAGGCGATATACATGTACTGTGATCAAAAGGCTATATACATATACTGTGATCAAAAGGCTATACACATGTAATGTGATCAAAAAGCTATATACATGTACTGTGATCAAATGGCTATATTCATGTACTGTGATCAAAAGGCTATATTCATGAATAGAATATAAAATTTAAACAACAAACTATACAACAGTCCAGAAATTTTAGAAAAACTTTAGAAGGTCATGTGTACTTATGTTTTACTTTCAAAGAAATTTCATTTAGAAAATTTCTTTGATATTTCTTGCATGGCTTGATTTAATAATAATGTCAAAATCATAAAATGTTTTTATTCCCTTTTTAATTATTTTTGTAAACATAAAGTCTGTTGCAAAAAAATGTTTTCATTTTGTCTGACACTAATTGTATAAAATGGACATGTTTTTTGTTAACTTTGAACTTTTGCATGGCTTCCAGTCTGTTGATTTGAAACAAGATTGTCTGATAGTAAGAACTGAAAGGTATTAGGATTTTTATTTCACTTCTGGGACTTTAAAGTGATTACATTCAACACACCCATACGAAATGTGGGTACATTTCAGGCAGCAATAAATTCAAAACAGTAAGCTTTGACATCATTTTTCCATTTCTGTCCAAATAAATTTAGATGCCAAACAGTATGGGCATAGAAAGTCACCATGTATGTATACAACTGACTGTTGAACAAAACTGTTGATGAATTCAGTTGCCACACTTTGTGCATTAAGCCCATTTCACACAAATTATCACAAATTAGATTCATAAACTTTCATAAATCAGTAGGAGAAAATTTGTAGCAAATGCAGCAAAGGTATTTATCATCCTGTTTTCTTTTTCCTGGCTTTCTTCATCAGCATCATCATAAACAAGATGAAAATCAGCAAAGTTTATCTGCCTATTTTACCTACTTGTTGATGGTTTTGATGATCTTTCTTTGCTCACTTCACTATGATTTCTTCTCTTCACCTTTGGTGTTGATGTGCATCGGATATATTTAGTTTCTGACTCCTTGATTCTTGGGTAGTTGTTGATGGTTTTGATGATCTTTCTTTGCTCACTTCACTATGATTTATTCTCTTCACCTTTGGTGTTGATGTGCATCAGATATATTTAGTTTCTGACTCCTTGATTCTTGTGTAGTTATTGATGGTTTGTTTCCTGGAAGAACAATCCTTTTAGCTCTTTTCATTTTCAAAAATTGTAAGTTCTAGTATGCTACTGATGTCCTTATGTTATTGCTTTCCCAGCATGGGTACTGTACAGAAAATTTTGAATATTTGTTACCATTTTTTTCTGTTTCAGGAATTAATTCTTCAACCTTTTCCTGCAACAGTTTTGCCAATTTTCCAAATTTTAACATCAGTGCTTCATTAGGGAAAAGATTCTGATTGCACGAACATTTCTGGTGCTACTGCACTGTTGCTGAATGGGAAGATTCCAGTTTTTCTGAAGGCAGCAGTTACAGTGTTCAAAGTCATGGACTTGGCATAGGCTCTGCATACAATTCCACAAATTTGCTATTTTGTGACAACTTCACAGCATTGTTTTGCCATCCATAGGTTGCACTCATTGTAATATGCAGACTTGAATAGATCAAATCATCCGGCATCAAGTGGTTGCAATACACGAGATGTATGTGGAGAAAGCACAAAAAAGATGATCTTGCATTCTTTGACCCTCTGGATGGCATATAGGAATACTTATGCAGCATGCCTATCAATAATGAGCAAGATGTGGTCATCTTCATTCATGCCCACTGTAATGTATTTCATTAAATACTCCTCCATGTATGTTGGAATTTGGAGGTGTTGGACATCCAGTGTCTAATACAGCAATACCTGTTCCTAGCAACGCTTCTTTTACCTTCTCATTCATTCTTTTTCCTTTAAATACAAAGAATGGTAGGGCTGTTCCTGCAGCATTAGCACATGCAATAAATGTTACAGACTGCAGCATGCTGGATTTTCTGGAAATTACAGACAGTGGACTATGGGCAGGCTAGAGCCATAAATACAGAGGATGGCCTATGGGCAAGCTAGAGCCATAAATACAGAGGATGGCCTATGGGCAAGCTAGAGCCATAAATACAGAGGATGGCCTATGGGCAAGCTAGAGCCATAAATACAGAGGATGGCCTATGGGCAAGCTAGAGCCATAAATACAGAGGATTGCCTATGCGCAGGCTAGAACCATAAATACAGAGGATGGCCTATGTGCAGGCTGGAGCTGTAAATTACAGACAGTGGCCTATGGGCAAGCTAGAGCCATAAATACAGAGGATTGCCTATGGGCAGGCTAGAACCATAAATACAGAGGATGGCCTATGTGCAGGCTAGAGCCATAAATTCAGAGGATTGCCTATGGGCAGTCTAGAACCATTTTCTGGAAATTACAGACAGTGGCCTATGGGCATGTTAGAGCCATAAATTCAGAGGATTGCCAATGGGGCAAGCTAGAGCTGTAAATACAGAGGATTGCCTATGTGCAGGCTAAAGACCAGTCTCATCCATATAGTGTATCAGATGTGGTTTAGATCTGAGGTCATAATTTTCCAACAAGTTATAAAACCAACTGAAGTAAGGACTTAATGCCTCTTTTGTTAAGCACTGTGCCTTGTCAATGTCAGTAATCTTTGTTGTATCACACTTAGCTCTAGTCACTGTCAGTGACCTTGATTGTATCACCCTGTACTCATGTCACTGTCTGTGATCTTGGTTGTATCCCACTTAGCTCTTGTCACTGTCAGTGACCTTGATTGTATCACCCTGCACTCATGTCACTGTCTGTGATCTTGGTTGTATCACACTTAGCTCTTGTCACTGTCAGTGACCTTGGTTGTATCATGCTGTGCTCTTGTCACTGTCTGTGATCTTGGTTGTATCACATTTAGCCTGCTTCTCCAACTTGTAAGAACCCATGATGCCAATTATTGCTCTGTTTCACATCTTTTTGTCGTCTTCCAAGATTCATCTGCTGCCAACATATTAACATGTGATTTGTACATACCATCACCCAGATGGGACAATGTCTAAACATTCTGGACCAAAAGCTCCTCTTCTACTCACTTAAAATCTGTATCTTTCCCCATTTTTAAGTCTGGGAGTCCAGGCTGACTTTATGCAAAACTCTGTCTCATGAAGTCTGAGAGGGAACTCCACATCTTGCAGCTTCATTAAACTGAATCAGACATGTTTCCTTGACAGCTTTGAATGCTAGGCTTAAACTGTTTGCATCATACTGTTTCGATTTTCTTCTCTTAATATTTTGGGTGTTTGTCTATGAAACAAATTCATTTATATATTTTTTTTCCATGAAATATTAAAGTTTGTTTAAATATTTCAACTAAATCAACATAAATCTTTAACCTTACATCATCATCATCATCATCTCAAAATAAACCCTTTTAAAAGTTTTAAAATTTATTTGTTCATCAAGATAAAAAAACAAGGTAGTAGTATAGATCCATTTTGTTATACAAAATTTATTTGCTTTGGGGATGTGTGCAGCAACCAACATAGGTTATATGATGATCACTTAACTGCTTGAGAATGAACACCATTTTGAACTGAACGCTACAACAGCTGATAGGTAGAAAGCATGACATTATTAGTTACAATAACAAAAGAAACTGAGTAAGTGTACTTTTTATGTTGAAAACCTTTTTCTTTTTGTGACGAAGAACAGATTATTTATCAATAATTTTCAATAAACACCTGTTTTGTCCTGAGACTTTCATGTCTGCCACTGTGTCACAAACACCACTGAATTGAATGAAAAAACATGCATTTCCATCACTTAAAAATCCCATTACTCAATAAGTACCCACGACTTCCAGAGAACAGACCATATATGTCTTCTGCTAAACAGTGCCTAGAAGAAAAATAATGCAACATGAAGATTGGAATTTCCTCGTCTTTGTGCCAACCCAAATACAGATTCTGCTTGTAGTCTCCCCTTGTGAAAAAATTTATGATACATAATAAAGCAAATCATTCTTTGAACACAGGTACTGACCAGTTGGAGTCTTCTTGATGACAGAAAATAACATTCTCAAGAACAGGCTTGGCAACGCCCAGATATGTTATCATCTGAAATGAAAAAAGTCATTTGTAATAAGGGAAAATGAAGGAATCAAACAACACCAACACTTAAGAAAGAAAACTCCTCTCATGATTCTAAAAACACAAAGAAAAGGAACAGGTAACACCAAGCAAACAGATGACAAGATATACCTTCACAATAGCAATAACAAAGGGCACAAATACAATGTTCAATACTAAACTACTCATTAAAAACTCTCTCTCTCTCTCTCTCTCTCTCTCTCTCTCTCTCTCTCTCTCTCTCACTCTCTCTCTCTCTCTCTCTCTCACACACACACACACACACATCGAAATCCCTTCATGCCCAGGATATACATTTCTGTATTCTTTCTTGACAAAATACTATATATGGTTCCAAATGTTTCCTCTTACATAACAAAACCTCTCTAGATCAAAAATCCCAAAAAAATACTCACAATAATGTCACATATCCTTTTTGGGACAAAATCACTACATTTTACATACAATGAAAAATACTATACAGTACAATATTTAGTCTTTCATTTTTAAAATGTACCTCTTTGTCAAGATCTGCACACTTGGAATTAATACTCTGTTTCTCTCCAGCTGCATTTCTCCTGGTTATAACACCATCCAATGTCCTCGTTTCAATCTTCTTTGCCTGTTTGAATAGTTTTATAAAAGAAAACTAATGATCAGATTGCAAGTGACAAAAGACATTGTTTTCAGTGTGTTACAGAATTATATATATTTTTCCTTTTTATAATGGTATAGTTTATTAGTTTATGATCTCTGTTCTTAGTCTAAACAGCTGTCGTCTTGTGAGTATACATAAGGTAGGCTTGATCAATATTTCGAAACCTTGGTCATATCACGTGGGTTTAGAGCCTGGGAAGAAGGTGAACTTCTGACCGAGATTCTATGAATCAATACAATATTTACTGTTAAAAACACAGGTACTCTAGCACTTTAGTGGAATCACGCATAACCTAATTTCTGATTGGTTCGGAGAGGGTTGCAATATTTCGAAATACCCAGTTGTTTGTTTAAGACGTAATGGGTTTTTAATTTCGATTCTGTGCATTAAGGCTATATATATAGGAAATAATCCTGTGTTTAGACATTCTTCATAGTTACACAGAGATTGAGAGTTCATTACGAATTTGATTCATTTTGAGTGTGGGCTATTATTCTTTGGATATTTATTAATTAATTCAGATATCTAACACTGATCTGACAGAAAACCAAATGCATGCAGTTTTCATACTCACAACAGATGTGCTCACAGTTCTAGGTTAACTTCATTTAAACCTGTGAGCAACAGACTAAAATACGACCGTCACTACAACATAACAACCATATATCATATATCCATATTAAACCATTTGAATAAAACATCTTCAAAACTACTTTTTATCATTAATTCTACAGAGAATACAAATTTAACAGCATGAATAAAAAATTTCACATCAATGAATTTCGTCCTTATTGCTAGCACATGCATACCACAAAGATTGCAGTAACACAGTACAATGGTACACTAATGAATAAGATATAACACTGAATGAGGTCAAATACTAAGGACAGACATATAAACATGCCATTGTCGAAGCAATAAAAAAGACATTGTTATTCAAGACAAATGATGATGACATTAAACAAATATAACAGTTCTGAATTGAAGTGTAATAATATGGTCCAACCACTAGAAAAGGTGAGATCCTTGTATTTATGTATATATCAATGATATTATCATAAACTTTGCAATGCTCATTCATGTACATGTGCTACCCAATGCATAACAATATGCTAAATTTACACATTAAAGTAGCATAAACACCATATTATACACCCAGCCCATATTTAAGTCTGCTATGTAGGCACTAGTTGGGCATTGTTGACTGATGATTATTAATCAATGGGTCTCAATGATTGAACCTTTGGTCAAGGTATGCAGTCTTGAACTAAATTTAATATGCAGAAATCATTATTTTCTTATTTGACTTATCATGACCATGACCTCTGACCTTTAGACTGCCATATCTATAGGTTTCTATATTACTCAAAGTAAAAGACATCCACAATGTTTGGTCAAAGAACTTACTCCAGAACAAAAGTTATTCTGCAAAACCTATTTCTTTCAGCAACAATGACCATGACCTTTTCAGCCCAAAATCAAAAGATCTCTTGCATACCTTACGAGCAAACATTCCACAAACATTGGTCAAGGGTTGTGGTCAAGAACTCAAGTTATTATGCAAAAAAACATTTTTCTTCTTTCAGTCACAGTGACCTAGACCTTTGCCCTTTTGACCCCAAAATCAATAGGCTTCTTCCTTACCCTAAGTGCAAGGCATCCACAAAGTTTGGTCCAGGTATGGATCTAGAACTAATGTCATTTGCATCAAAGCCATTTTTTTCTATCAGTCACAGTAACCTTGACCTTTGACCTTTTGACCTGAAATCAATAGGCTTCTCCCCCTAAGTGCAAGCCAGTCACATAGTTTGGTTAAGTGTAGATGGTGCAGTTATTGAGCAGAAACAATTTATCTTCTTTTGGTCACAGTTAACTTGATCTTTGACTTTTTGACCCCCAAAATGATAGGCTTCTTTCTTTACACAAGTGGAAGCCATCCACAAAGTTTGATAACTGTAGATGGTGGACAACTTGACTTATTGTGCAGAAACAATTTTTCTTCTTTCAGTGACCTTGACCTTCAAGTTTTTTACCTTGAACTCAACAGAATTCTTCCTTACCCCAAGTGCAAGCCATCCACAAAGTTTGGTAACTATAGATGGTGGATAATTCAAGTTACTGTGCAGAAGCCATTTTTCTTCTTTCAGTCACAGTGACCTTGAAGTTTCAGCTTTTTACCTCAAAATCAATAGGGTTCTACCTTACCCCAAGTGCAAGCCATCCACAAAGTGTGGTAACTGTATATGTTGGATAACTCGAGCAACTGCACAGGAACAAAATTGTTAATAGACCGATTGATCACTGGACAGATGGACATCATAACATAATACACTGTCTTATGGAGGGCATTTAAATGGTGGCAACTCCCAAGCAGATTTTCACATTTATAATGTGAATACATTATTCTTGTGGGGAACCAATTTTAGTGGATTTCATGCCAAATACCATAAATTTAAATACCCAATGAACCATGATCCTTCTGTGGAAACAATAGGATCCTTCCCCAATCAATGAATTTTCATTCAGGACCTACTAGATATCATAATTAGTTTCCTGGTGAAAACCCCATGTCAATATGACTTTCCATTTAGAATGAGTAGCAATAACAAGATTTTCAAGATGGCTGCCATGGCAACCACACTAGATCTCAGACTGGAACCATTTTCATTTAGTACCACTAGATATCATAAGAAGTCTTCAGGTGAAAACCAAATGTTGATATGACCTTCATCTAGGAGGAGCAGTGATAAGATTTTCAAGATGGCAGCTGTGGTGGTCATACTGGATATCAGATAGGTACAATTTTTATTTAAAATCAAGTAGAGACCATAACTCTTTTAGTGCTGATATGACTTTCCATTCAGAAGTAGTAGCAATAACAAGATTTTCAAAATGACTGCTGTGGTGGCCATATTGGGTGTCAGATTGGCACAATTTTCATTTAGGACCAACTAGGCATCAGAAGTCCTTTAATGAAAACCCCATGTTGATATGACTTTCCATTCAGAAGTAGTAGCAATAACAAGATTTTCAAAATGACTGCTGTGGTGGCCATATTGGGTGTCAGATTGGCACAATTTTCATTTAGGACCAACTAGGCATCAGAAGTCCTTTAATGAAAACCCCATGTTGATATGACTTTCCATTCAGAAGTAGTAGCAATAACAAGATTTTCAAAATGACTGCTGTGGTGGCCATATTGGGTGTCAGATTGGCACAATTTTCATTTAGGACCAACTAGGCATCAGAAGTCCTTTAATGAAAACCCCATGTTGATATGACTTTCCATTCAGAAGTAGTAGCAATAACAAGATTTTCAAAATGACTGCTGTGGTGGCCATATTGGGTGTCAGATTGGCACAATTTTCATTTAGGACCAACTAGGCATCAGAGGTCCTTTAATGAAAACCCCATGTTGATATGACTTTCCATTCAGAAGTAGTAGCAATAACAAGATTTTCAAGATGACTGCTGTGGTGGCCATATTGGGTGTCAGATTGGCACAATTTTCATTTAGGACCAACTAGGCATCAGAAGTCCTTTAATGAAAACCCCATGCTGATATGACTTTCCATTCAGAAGTAGTAGCAATAACAAGATTTTCAAGATGACTGCTGTGGTGGCCATATTGGGTGTCAGATTGGCACAATTTTCATTTAGGACCAACTAGGCATCAGAAGTCCTTTAATGAAAACCCCATGTTGATATGACTTTCCATTCAAAAGTAGTAGCAATAACAAGATTTTCAAGATGACTGCTGTGGTGGCCATATTGGGTGTCAGATTGGCACAATTTTCATTTAGGACCAACTAGGCATCAGAAGTCCTTTAATGAAAACCCCATGTTGATATGACCATCCATTCAGGCAGAGTAGCAATAAAAAGATTTTCAAGACTGCCACTGTGGTGGCCATATTGGATGCCATTTTTATTCAGGACCAACCTGACATCATAAGACATCTTCTGGTGAAAACCCCCATATTGATATTACCATCCATTCAGGTGGAGTAGCTAAAGCAAGATTTTCAAGATGGCCACTGTGGTGTAGTAATAAGAAGTCTTGTATTGAAAATCTATGTTGATATGACTTTCCACTTAGAAGCAGTAGCAATAACAAGATTTTCAAGATGGCTGCCATGGTGACTATAGTGGATGTCTGAGCAGCACCATTTTCATTTAGGACGAACCTTACATCATAAGAAGTCTTTTAGCAATCACCATCCATTCAGGATTTTCAAGATGGCTGCTGTGTCCCAGCTATATTGGATGTCTCAGCAGCACCATTTGCATTTTGGACCAACTAAACCTTGGAATAAAATGTGTGTGTAATGTTTCATGGCAAACCTCCAAGTAGTTTAGGAGAAGTAGTAATAACAAACTTGTGCTAATGGACAAACGGACATCGCATGACAGACACCAGGGCATCCCATAAGCTCATCTGGTCTATGACCAGTAAAGCTATAACTGTTTGACCGATCTTGGAATTGTAAAATTAAAAGGTCACTGCAGGCCTCACTAATTTTATATACATAGTTTGTGCAATCTGCATCATTTGAAGAAATCTGAAAGAGCTCCATGTCAAGATGCTTCCTTTTAAATTTGGTCAAATTCTGAAAAAGTGGTTATTCAGAAGAAGTCACATTTTTTTCTATTTTTAGTAATGGTGGCCATATTTTATGGCAGATCAGCATCATTTGAAAAAAAAGTTTGAAAGTGCTTCATCCCAGGATGGTTTCTGTCAAATTTGGTAAAGTTTGGTTAAGAGGTTTTAGAAAATATGATATAACAGCTATTGTGAATGGACCACATTTGACAGATGACACATGATGGACAAAAGAACATACAAGCTCATTTAGAC
The DNA here is from genome assembly GCA_029931535.1 of Margaritifera margaritifera. Classification (NCBI taxonomy): domain Eukaryota; kingdom Metazoa; phylum Mollusca; class Bivalvia; order Unionida; family Margaritiferidae; genus Margaritifera; species Margaritifera margaritifera. The sequence continues at coordinate 95,465 of JAQPZY010001271.1, read as the reverse complement.
TTACATCCTGGTGAGGTAAACAATAATATCCTAGCACAAAACAGATCTTTAGGTGTCTTATATACTATTATGAATTTACAAGTATTGAAATGTAATTTACTTTGCTAATAGTCTTATACAAGTTTCTGTGTTAGACTGCACAAACTGGGATCAGTTATTTGTAATATTTAGGACCAAACTTCGACTCTCCTACCTGCTGCTTTATCTGGAAAATTACAATCCAAATTTGTCCTATCTGTTTTTATTTTTAGCAGATTTTCATGGGCAGTAGATGATGATAGATTAAATTATGGCAGATTCTTTTGCTCTATATGTGATGTTGTGTTTTTCAATATACCTGCATTTTCTTGTGGACTGAAATTAAATGTAACAAAATTAGGCAAGTAATGTCAGTTTTCAATCGGTAATGTTCACACAAAGTGTGATTACTTTGCTCTGTGACTTAACAGATAGCCTAATATTGTATGTGTGGGTTTGGCTGCTTGGGCTTGATTTTTTTTCTCGATTGTTTTGGGACAGTGAATGGAATAATTTTGTATGTATTTGGACAGGAAGAAAGTTTGGTAATCATGATTCACTAATTGTTTTCAATCTTTGTGCAGTTCACATGTCAAGCAAAATGCTGAAACTGCAACTATGTAAATTTGGGGCAGTCAGATTTTCTGAATATTTTTCTGCCTCTGAATAGGGTCCAAGGTTTCAAGTGTGTAACAAACAAAAAGATGGAAAAATCACAAGTCATTCAAGCATGAAATTAAGGTCAAAGCGACCTGCTCGAGATGCATCCACATATCAATTTTCATGAGTATGTGAAATAGGGTCCAAGATATCAAGGGTTTAAATGAATGGCTGAAAATAAAAAAGTTACTCAAGCAAGAAAACTGTACACAGAGACCTTGCTTTGGTATGGTAAGATCACCCATGTCGAGATGCATCAACATACCAATTTTCAAGAGTTTAGAGAATTTATGATACAAGATATTAGTGGGAAACAAACAAATGACTGAAAACACAAAAGCCACTCAAATGTGAAAATTAGGTAACAGTTACATAGTTTATGTATGACAGAGTTGATCTACATGATATCCATCCACACATCAATTTTCATGTGCATGACAATTAGAGTCCTAAATACTGATGGTGTAATGAACAAACCAATGAAAATACATAAGTCACTCGAGTGTGCAAATTAGGCCACAGTGACCTAGTTTTGGTATAACCAGGTTATTCTGCCTGAGATGCATCCACATACCATTTTTCATATGTGCTGAGTAAACAGGTTCCAATATATTAAGGGCATAACAAACAAATGATTGAAAAGACAAAAGTCATTCAAGCAATAAAATCAGGCCACAATGACCTGGTTTTTGTATGGTATGAGTAACTCTTCCCAAGATCCATCAACATAATAATCTGTGTGTGTATATGAAATAAGTTCTGTAAAGCACTGGTGGGAGGGGGCACAATCAAAAGAAAATACAAGTAACTCAAACATGAAAATTATGTCACAGTAACGAATTTTTGGTATGATTAAGCTACTTTTATTGAGATGCATTTACATACAAAATTTTGTGAGTGTAGGTGATATTGGGTCCAAGATAGTGTCATGAATGAATCAATGTCTGAGAAAAAAACTAAAAGTGACTAAAGTGTCAAAATTTGGTCACAGCAACCTAGTTTTTATATGTCCAAGTTACTCTTCCTAAGATACATCTACATACCAATTTTCATGAGTGTTGATGAAATAGGGTCCAATATATTGAGGGCCTAACAAACAAACACACAAACAAATACACAAACAAACACACAAACAAACACACAAACATACAAACAAACAAACACACAAACAAACACACAAACACACAAACAAACACACAAACACAAACAAACACACAAACACAAACACACAAACACAAACAAATGAACAAACACAAACAAACACACAAACACAAACAAATGAACACAAATGAAACACACAAACACACAAACAAATGAACAAACACACAAACACAAACAAAAATGAACAAACACACAAACAAATGAACAAACAAACACACAAACACAAACAAACACACACACAAACAAATGAACAAACAAACACACAAACAAAACACACAAACAAACAAATGAACAAAATGAACTAATGGGCAAAACATTTTATGGCCTTCCAACTTCGTTGGCATGGGGATCAAAAAATATCTGCAGCTCTTCAAAATTTACATAAATTTTACTTTATATCTATTTCTCACCTTCTGAGTTGCAACCATAGATCTCTGCACAATACATTGCTTGCCTGACACATCAAAGAACTGCAGCCTCACCTGTCCTTTGACCTCTCTCTCATGGGCAATCTGTTTAAGATTGAGATGAAAATAAGAATTTACAAAAAAACAAGTGGATACTCCACCGAGAAAAACCAATACACAATGAAATCCAAGGTAAAAAGTTTAATTTGTAGCAATATATGGGACATTTTTTCCTTTTCCTTTTTGGACTTATAAAAAATATAAGAAGTTTAAAAAAAGACTCCAGACAGAGGTAAAGGAATTCAAATATATTGCAGACACATGAATATTCAATCCAGTGCAAAATAACATTCTTCTAACAGCTCTTTCTTGTGAGCAGAATATGTTTCCAAATTCAGGAAGCAAACTAATATTCACTAAAATTGTATGCAAGCGAAAAGTATGTGATGAAACTATATGTATGATATAAAATGCTGACTTTTACCCACCAGACACTTCTGAAAGTTTGTAATTGTGATACCTATCACTAGACTCAATGTCACAAAAGTTTGTAATCCTGTTAGCTATCACCTGTCATGATTTCATGAAAGTTTGTAATCATGTTAGCTATCACCCCAGCCATGATTTCATTAAAGTTTGTAATCATGATAGCTATCACCAGTCATGATTTCATGAAAGTTTGTGATCATGATAGCTATCACCAGTCATGATTTCATGAAAGTTTGTAATCATGTTAGGTATCACCCCAGTCATAATTTCATGAAGTTTGTTATCATGTTAGCTATCACCAGTCATGATTTCATGAAAGTTTGTAATCATGATAGCTATCACCAGCCATGATTTCATGAAAGTTTTTAATCATGATAGCTATAACCAGCCATGATTTCATGAAAGTTTGTAATCATGATAGCTATAACGAGCCATGATTTCATGAAAGTTTGTAATCATGATAGCTATAACCAGCCATGATTTCATGAAAGTTTGTAATCATGATAGCTATAAAAGGCAAAAGGTGCTAAAGTTCTTTAAAAAGTATTTAAAATAAAACTAAATGGCTAAAATGGCAAAGTCCTTAAAATATACAATCAAAATTTGTATATAAATTGCAGTCTCAGAAAGTAAACAAATTTTTTTTCAAGCTGAACTGGAAAAGCTGCTTCATCGGGTTGACATCATAAATTTCTGTCTCACAAATTGGAAGTTGATATACTAGACAAGAATGTGTTTCATGATCAGTGGACACTGGCAGGGTACACAATCTGATCAAGGTTCACCCTTCTGGAGGTATGCATGGGTCAGGGACACTGGCAGGGTACACAATCTGATCAAGGTTCACCCTTCTGGAGGTATGCATGGGTCAGGGACACTGGCAGGGTACACAATCTGATCAAGGTTCACCCTTCTGGAGGTATGCATGGGTCAGGGACACTGGCAGGGTACACAATCTGATCAAGGTTCACCCTTCTGGAGGTATGCATGGGTCAGATACACTGGCAGGGTACACAATCTGATCAAGGTTCACCCTTCTGGAGGTATGCATGGGTCAGATACACTGGCAGGGTACACAATCTGATCAAGGTTCACCCTTCTGGAGGTATGCATGGGTCAGATACACTGGCAGGTTACACAATCTGATCAAGGTTCACCCTTCTGGAGGTATGCATGGGTCAGGTATGTGCATCCAATACGTGAGCAACACAATACAATATCACCTCTATAATTTCATTTATATTAATGATGCCACTCCCCAATGGTGGGTTGGATGTCTTGAAGCATGCTTGTGGAGTTTTTATTCCACATATTTTGCCAAGTATATAGAACATATTGATTGATGTAATACTGAAAGTCCCTGTATAGGCTCTTCCATTCAGAAATGGGTGACTGCAGTGCTTTATCTGCACACTCATTACCTTTAACACCTATGTAATTTGGTAGCCAACAGTACTGTATGCTTTTTCCAGACTGTGTAAGCAAATCATGTTTCTGTAAGACCTGGAGTATTCATGGATTGTCATAATTGAAGATTTTGTAAGATTTTCAGTGTGGAAAGTGAATTCATTTAAGCTTGGCTGTAACTTCTGCAGTAAAGATGAAGGCCGTATTTGATAACTGGCAGGAGATCATGCTGTGGGGTGTTGCAACAGCAGCTGCAACCTTGTCTCATCTGTAGAACCTGTATACAGGAACACAGGGCCACTATAGAAGGCTCTTATTTCATTGAATTTATTCAGAAAAATGAGAGAATTGGAAAAGCAGACTTTTTGAAATAGCAATGATCAATTAGTATGGGGGGGGGGGGAGTAATAACCATGAAGGTGATGTTGTGATTGAGAATTTTGCAGTATTGGCAAGATTGATTTTTGCTGCTGTATATGCAAGTGAATTGGTATATGCAAGTGAATTGGTATTATGCAAGTGAATTGGTATATGCAAGTGAATTGGTATTATGCAAGTGAATTGGTATGCCAAAAGGTGCAATTAAATATAAGTTTTTTTATTTAGGACTAAGGACAGTCAGAGTCAGAAGAATTAGAGGACTGTCGAAAAGAGAATTAGAGGACTGGAGAAATAGAGGACTGTCGGAAAGAGAATTAGAGGACTGGAGAATTAGAGGACTGTCGAAAAGAGAATTAGAGGACTGGAGAATTAGAGGACTGTCGAAAAGAGAATTAGAGGACTGGAGAATTAGAGGACTGTCGGAAAGAGAATTAGAGGACTGGAGAATTAGAGGACTGTCAAAAAGAGAATTAGAGGACTGGAGAATTAGAGGACTGTCAAAAAGAGAATTAGAGGACTGGAGAATTAGAGGACTGTCGAAAAGAGAATTAGAGGACTGGAGAATTAGAGGACTGTCGGAAAGAGAATTAGAGGACTGGAGAATTAGAGGACTGTCGAAAAGAGAATTAGAGGACTGAAGAATTAGAGGACTGTCTGAAAGAGAATTAGAGGACTGTCTGAAAGAGACAATTTTCTTTGACATAAATTGGTGGTTCACTTGCCTTAACAGTCTTTTCAACAGGAAGTTCTAAATGTTCCCAGAGTCCCTGTTTGTGTATCAGGTTAGGAATCTGCAGGTAAGATTTGCAAGCTGATCTGTACACAATCGAGCCATAGTCAAGTTTTAATCTTAATGAAGTCCTGTATAACCAGAGCATGACCTTTCAGTCTGCTCCCAGTCCTCTATAACCAGAGTATGACCTTTCAGTCTGCTCCCAGTCCTCTATAACCAGAGTATGACCTTTCAGTCTGCTCCCAGTCCTCTATAACCAGAGCATGACCTTTCAGTCTGCTCCCAGTCCTCTATAACCAGAGCATGACCTTTCAGTCTGCTCCCAGTCCTCTATAACCAGAGCATGACCTTTCAGTCTGCTCCCAGTCCTCTATAACCAGAGTATGACCTTTCAGTCTGCTCCCAGTCTTTGTTTGCCATGGCTTGTATTAAATCTAGTACCATTTTTACAGTGGTCTTTGTTTGCCATGGCTTGTATTAAATCTAGTACCTTTTTTACAGTGGTCTTTGTTTGCCATGGCTTGTATTAAATCTAGTACCTTTTTTACAGTGGTCTTTGTTTGCCATGGCTTGTATTAAATCTAGTACCTTTTTTACAGTGGTCCCTGAGGTATCTAATCAGTAGATGAAAAGTTAGTTTATGGTCAAAAATAAATCCTACAAATTTGATCTCCTCCACAACAGGGATAAGAGAACATTAAAAGTTTTGGCTCGTTATGTATTTTACAAACTCTGCAAAAATGCACACAATGTTTTCTTTTGAAAATTTAAACCAGCCATCTTCTGACCATTTCTGAAAAATGTGGAGATAAAGTAAAGATGTCTCTTCAATCAAAAATTTACCCCAAGGTCAATCATACAAAAGATCTATGTGAATGCTTTATAATTAAAATGTTTTGCATAATCTGAATAGATTAAAAACTTTCTTTATGCATTTTAGTCAATTTGTCTGCATAAAATATACATATATACTGTGTATCCAGAGCTATGGTTACATCCTTGTCAGTACTTATTAAGTCCATGAATATTTTTCTGATGGAGAAAGGGATTCTATTGTCTTCACTCATGGATTATTATTCATTGGGTCTTTTAATTCAGATTCGATAGCAACCATAAAATTTAGTAACACACAAATAAATGAGAATTAACAAAAGATAGATATTACTCATAGGTGAATTTCTTTCAAGGCTGTCTTTTATACAAAAAGTACACAAACCTTACCTTTGGGTCATGAATGAATGCACCACCTTTACTGCCAGGGGGGAGTACTCCAGTTGTAATGTACTTCAAACACTCAATAATAGTCTAAAACAACAAATAAAATCTAACAACAAATAAAATCTAATTTTTAAAGAAGTTTACGGCAAATGACTGAGAAAATAAATCCTGTATAAGCAAAATGAAGTTTAAATACGATAAGATCACAGGACAAAATGTACAGTTTATAAACAAACAAATAAAATATAATAATCATAATACTAATAAATGTACAGAGTACCCTACAGACTGCAGTGACTTGACTCATCATACAAGAATGTATAGAGTACCCTACAGACTGCATTGACTTGACTCATCATACAGGAATGTATTGAGTACCCTACAGACTGCATTGACTCGACTCATCATACAGGAATGTACATAGTACCCTACAGACTGCAATGACTCGACTCATCATACAGGAATGTATAGAGTACTCTACAGACTGCACTGACTAGACTCATCATACAGGAATGTATAGAGTACCCTACAGACTGCACTGACTCGACTCATCATACAGGAATGTATAGAGTACCCTACAGACTGCATTGACTCGACTCATCATACAGGAATGTATAGAGTACCCTACAGACTGCACTGACTTGACTCCTCTTACTCGAATGTATAGAATACCCTACAGACTGCATTGACTCGACTCCTCATACAGGAGTGTATAGAGTACCCTACAGACTGCATTGACTAAACTCATCATACAGGAATGTATAGAGTACCCTACAGACTGCATAGACTAAACTCATTATACAGGAATGTATAGAGTACCCTACAGACTGCACTGACTCGACTCATCATACAGGAATAAATGTATAGAGTACCCTACAGACTGCATTGACTAAACTCATCATACAGGAATGTAGAGAGTACCCTACAGACTGCATAGACTAAACTCATTATACAGGAATGTATAGAGTACCCTACAGACTGCACTGACTCGACTCATCATACAGGAATGTATAGAGCACCCTACAGACTGCATTGACTAAACTCATCATACAGGAATGTATAGAGTACCCTACAGACTGCACTGACTCGACTCATCATACAGGAATGTATAGAGTACCCTACAGACTGCACTGACTTGACTCCTCTTACTCGAATGTATAGAATACCCTACAGACTGCATTGACTCGACTCCTCATACAGGAGTGTATAGAGTACCCTACAGACTGCATTGACTAAACTCATCATACAGGAATGTATAGAGTACCCTACAGACTGCATAGACTAAACTCATTATACAGGAATGTATAGAGTACCCTACAGACTGCATTGACTCGACTCATCATACAGGAATGTATAGAGCACCCTACAGACTGCATTGACTAAACTCATCATACAGGAATGTACAGAGTACCCTACAGACTGCACTGACTCGACTCATCATACAGAAATGTATAGAGTACCCTACAGACTGCATTGACTAAACTCATCATACAGGAATGTATAGAGTACCCTACAGACTGCATGGACTAAACTCATCATACAGGAATGTATAGAGTACCCTACAGACTGCATTGACTAAACTCATCAGGTACGTTGTCTAAAACTAAAGTTACAGCCCTTCCTCACTATAAGGCCCTTTATTATAACATGGTTCCTGTTATAAGGTGAGTATGTTATAACAAGGTTCCTGTTATAAGGTGAGTATGTTATAACATGGTTCCTGTTATAAGGTGAGTATGTTATAACATGGTTCCTGTTATTAGGCGAGTATGGTCATGGATTCCTTTTCATTAAGTGGTAGTAAAATTATATGTATCATGTACTTCATTATACAGTGGTCTCAGGATTTATAGGTTACTGCATTTGTATAGGAAAATATGAACGAGTTTTCTGAGTTATACTGCACGACGTCAGGAGTGCAGTATAGCTCAGAAAAAACGAGTTAATATTTTCCCATTCAAATGCAGTAACCTTTTTATTATATACTCATTTTGCTTTTCTACCTAAGGCTGAATAAAAAAAAGAACACACTACAAGAAACAAAGTAACTGAATTTCTGCTATATTCTAAGGTAAATACACAACCGAAGTTAAACCAATACACAGTAACAGTATTCATGCGCACATGGCACCGCCCAGTGACCTTTGAACTTGGTTGAGTACTGCACGCGCAGTGATTTGTTTCAAAAAGAAATCTCATGTTGGTCTACTTAAAATTGAAATTTTGAGTCATATTGTGAATGACTGCGCCTTGGAACAACTTTCCCAGTTGATCTGGAATGGAGGGATTTTGTTTTTATGTCGATTCAGCTAAATTCTGCTCTTTTAGTTTTTAGCTGGTTCTATTACGTATAATGTACATGTAGCTAGAGGGACTGGCCTTGACAGCAAGCTAGCTTACACATGTGTTACTGTCCTGTCATTGATAGTTTGGAATCATAAGGTGGACAAAATATGAAATTCTTCTAAGTGAAATTCTCAAGAAGATGCAGGATTAAATATTTTTTTAGGGAATATTAAATTCATTTCGTTTTGGAGTGCAGTAAATTCTCCTTTGGAATGTGATTTCTGTTGGAAATGTAGTCTAGATTGCAGTGCAATTTCGCGCTGTGGATCAGAAAGTACATTTTGAAGAAATTCAGGATGCAGAAAAGTACGTACATTTATTGTCATTCTTATTACCAGCTATAGATGACATATTTATATGTACTGTCATAATAAATCCAAACAATTTCTCAACAAAAAAAAAAAAAAAAAAAACGGCAAAATTGCAAAGCGGCTGGGGTGTGAGAGCCCATTTCGTCAGTGGAAAATAAGGCTTCTTCGTTATCGTGGCTTCTTGGCTCCGAGGCACTTGCTTTTATACCAAAACCCGCCTTCTTTAGTTGTATTTTTTCGAATTTAGTGATTGGACTGACTTGTAAAATTAGCGGTCTCTGAGAGAAACGGAATATCATTTGGTCATAAGATGCCTTTTTATGCTATTTTTTTATAGACTCTAGAGAGCACGGTTCATAGTCTGAACCATCGGCTAAATAAGTGTTTAAATGATCAGAATGATATTTTCAATACTGCATGCCTCACGTTTGTTGTCATAAAGCCACCGCTGTACATTGTGAATATCACGTTCAGTCACTTGCTTGGCTGAAAGATTCTTTTGTGACTCAATGAATTCATCCACATCATCAGCTTTATCATCTCTACTCTCAAACAGCTTGTTTAGTTCATCCACAGACAAATCTAATAAAGCAAAAGCTCCGGTGTCTGCTACATTTGCGTACATTGTTTGTTTACAATAAAAAGTAGTTCCTAACACGCGATACTATTTTTAGACACACGTGTCGTGCAGTAAGAAGCCATGCAGTATGGAGAAATACTGCATGATTCTGACAATGCAAAGTTAATGGAGAAAAAAATGAGTGTATAATAAAAGGCAGTATACTCTATGGCTCAAATGGACAGCATTATAATCAGGGAGAACATTTTTCTTCTTTCAGTCAGTGACATTGCCCTCTGACCTTTTGACCCCAAAAATCAATAGGCCTCTTCCTTACGTAAGGTGTAAGCCATCAACAAACTTTGGTGAAGGTACATGGTCAAAAAGAGAACAATTTTTGCAGAAATGTTTTTAATTTTTCAACCAGTCCTCTTGGTGTTTAACCCTTTTAGCTCCAATACAATTGGTGACTACTTTACTCCAAGTGCAAGCCATCCACAAAGTTTAGTCTTGGTCTGTGATATAGAACTAATGCTACTGTATGGAAACCAATTTTTTTCTGTCAGTCGTTGACTTTGACCTTTGACCTTTTGACCCCAAACTAATAGGCTTCTTCCTTACTCCAAGTGCAAGCCATCCACAAAGTTTGGCCCAAGTCTGTGATCTAGAATTAATGTTATTGTGTGGAAACCATTTTGCTTCTTTCAGTGACATTGACCTTGGACCTGTTGAACCCACAATAGGCTTCTTCCTTACCAAATGCAAGCAATTTACAAACCTTGGTAATGATAGATGGTGGAAAACTAGAGTTATTGTGCAGAAACAAAAGTGGGAACATATGGATGTCCCAATACAGAGAGACAGTATGACATGATACACTCCACTTTATGGTAGGTGTATAACAAAGAGAATATTTATAACTACTCATGCATGTAATAAAACAACTGGAAATCATTTTGAGCACACAGTTTCATATTAAAGTGCCTTTTCCTAACTACTGAATTCAAGCCAAGCTATCAGGTTCTTTTCCTGGCCTACCATTTCTTTTTCATAGATCTGCTTCTGCTCGGCAACAGATTAAATGAAATTATGCAACTCTCAGTAAATTGTGATGCCTCAAATTAACAGATCAATAAAATGCAATTCAAAATAAAACCTATTTATTCAATAACCATATGTATCCAATATTTCAAATGGTAATGGTTTGTGGCATAATAAAATGACTAGGCCGTTAACATTAAAACATATATTTCTTACAGATAATCATATCAAATGTGTTTTTATGGTAAAAGATAGGAAACGTTGGACAAAGTGTTTATTCAAAGAAAAAAAACTCATACTGATTTTGAATCACACCAAGACTTACAGTTTTACCAGTGCCATTTGGTCCTAGAATGAGGGTCAGGGGTTGAAAGAAGTTGATAATTTGTTTATCACCATCATCTGGACCAAAACTCCGGATCCCCTGTATGCTCATCTTCTCTATTGTTGACATCTTGGTGGTTTAACTTTACAGGAGTCCTGAAATTCAAAAAATTTCTTTCAAAAAACAATAATAGCTTATAGTATTAATAAACCTAACATGTCTCCTTCCGGGTAGCTACTCATCAATTCTGGAAGACTTTTTCTGTTCCAACACCTGAATCTTTGGCAAGCCTACTTTTCAGAATGATTTTAGAACACTTATTTGTATCCATTTAATTACTTGCCAAACAGCAAGTATGAATTGGTCTCCTGGAATTATAATGTAATCAGATGATAAACAAGGCTTGTGGGTGTTACATTTTCAGTACATCAGTCATGCTTTGAAAGAAACCAAGGTGGCTAATCATTTGAGAGAAGTGCCTTTTATTTCCAAACACAGGTTAAAGAAATCTCACATTATTATTATTAACAATTATCACCAAGTCACCTTGAAATCGGGGACATGCATCAAAACAATCTCCGACAAGCCGAATATGTAGCGTTGGCAAGAGGCTACTCACAACGTGTCCATGGCTAGGTATGGATTTGAAAGTTGATGAATCCTGTATACTTGCAAATATTATGATTAAAATGTAACTGATAAGTTAAAATATCAATTTTTATTCCCTATTTGTTAAAACTTGCTTCAAATAGTAAATATTCACTTCATCATGTCTGCATGAAAAATTGGGAGACTGACCTTCACAATGACTGAAATGACAGACTTTCACAGTGTATCATGTGAAATAAAGGATCAGTAGATGAAAGAAACTGCAGGTATTTATGTTATAAAAGGAGCTGCTACATATAAACAATATATAGATATATATAGATTCCATTCCAGTCAGGATCCAGCCATCAAACAAGCAACATCTTGCGAATTCAACACCATGCCACGCCTTGCTGTTGGATGAGTAGGGGAGGGGGCCACCTGTGAGTTTTCGGACTGCCTCGTGTGCAGGCAACGACCAGCCTACTACTTGATGATAATTCCAAGGAAGATAGGGGCGTGCCTGCATGTATATGTATATATAAATAAATATATGCGAGGCAGAACGACACCGAGAAGACCGACCTACCCCGCCACCATGCCGAAGAAGAAATTGTGCAGTCGAGGAGTACAAACGAGTGGCCCCAGTGATAACTTAGAACACTGGGGATTTTCCTTCGAGAAGTACCCCGACACAGCGAGGTGATGACCTATGCAGTATGCTGAGACTGGTGCAAACGACGACTGGGGAAGTCAGCCTGCCCGAGGAGGGAAACTGGGAGCTGTGTTTGCCATCCTCTTCGTCGCAGACTGATGAAAATTGCCTGACTCTATGGGGTTTTCCTTTCGAATTTTTGAAAACCCCTTTTGATAAGACTCTTTATATTACAAATTTGATCTATTTTGAACCACCGTCAAAAATATAAGCTCTAACTTATTATCTGTGCGTGATACAAAAATGATATGAGTAACTTGTACTCTTTTATTTCTATTATTTTTTGGACAAAATATGTACACTATGTACGCAAAATTGAAAATTTTATGGAATCAAATAAACAAAATTTGAAACTCGAAAGAATTGTCATAATTAAATATGTGGTTTACACATTATTGGTATTAGGGACAGCCCGACTTAGTCAACTGGGCAGAATTTGGTCATGTATGTACGTTCCTGGCGTTTCAGCTTCCATCACACTTCGCGCTTTCGCTTGCATACTCCGTGCTGCCTGCCACTCCAGACTGAGACCTTGAAGCAATTCAATTATCAAGTGCGCTATCCCGCACCTGTATACCTGTAAACATTGTGGTTCTAGTCCTATGTACAGGTATAAACACACCTCCCAATATCATGCCTTCAATGAACCCCCGTTTGTGGGGAAACCATGCATTGATGGTGGGGTGTGTTAAATGTACACACCCTCCAATAGCGCGCATTCAATTTAACCCCCTTAATTGTGGGAAACCATGCTGCGCTGGAGGGGTGTACTTAATCAGTAAAGTGTCAGGGATGTTACGAACTGTTAACACACCTGACCATAATATTAGTGTGTTAAATCACACCTAACCCCCCTATGCGTGCTTCGCACGCTGTGGGGGTACATAGTCGTACATGCCCAAATGGGCGAAAACGACTCTAATTCAAGAAACAACAACATATATAAAGGTGGAAAAATATGTATTGTGACAATACTGTAGAGTATAAAACTTGCAGAACATAAAACAAAGTTGAGCTTGCCTGAGCCAATGTGAGCTTGTCCCAGGCATCTGGAAAGGGGATTTGTAATGCCCTGGTCAGTGACCTTGACCTTTGATCTTCTGGCCCAAAAATCAATAGCCTTCTTCCTTACTCCAAGTGCAAGCCATCCACAAAGTTTGGTCCAAATCTTCAGTCACTGTAACACTGACCTCCAATACTTTGATCCCAAAATTGATAACTACTTCCTTACTCAGTGTACTAGCCAACCACAAAGTTTGGTCCTGGTCCAGGTCCATGATGCATTATTGTGTGGAAACAATTTTTCTTCTTTCAGTCAGTGACCTTGACCTTTGAGCTTTTGACACTGAAATTGATAGGCTTCTTCCTTCCCCCTGGTGCAAGCCATCTACAAAGTTTGGTTATGGCAAACAGTGGAGAACTTGAGTTATTGTATGGAAACACAATAGGGAACAGACAGACATCATCACTTAATATGCTTTACTTTCTGGCAGACCTATAAATATTACATGTGCTTTTATAGAAGTTATTTGAGGTCACTTGGAGTACATGCCACCTGACACTCTGTGCTTTACAATTTTCAGAAACTATAATCATACAAAAAGGGATCCAATTACCGTATATACTTACGTATAATCCAATACCAACTGCAAACTGCTTAAACCCAGATCTGCCGGCGCATAATGCGCCGGCAGATCTGGGTCTATGCAGTTTGTAAGGACTAATTAGTAGAATAAACAACACACACCCCGATAAGGTAACTGACAGAAAAGTTTAGTTCTCATTTGTTTGTATAACCACTATCTTTAGAAGCAAGAATGATTACCGTACCTTCATTTGAGAAGATATACTCAAATGAGTAATGACTTCTTTTGCATAAGCCCCCTTTGTTTCTACAACAAGAAAGATAGGTAATAATCACATTGAATGGATCCATCAAGGAAAATTAAAATAGCAGGGACCTTGGGGGGGGGGGGGGGGTTTACTATGGTTAAAAAGTAAAAGTCAATTTTTGATGAAAAACTTCACCATTGCATTAGCAGAAAAGTAATGCTCATATTCTCCTATATCACCAGCTATAGATTCAGAGTATTTGACAATGTACATGACTGTCTGTGACCAGAGGAAGCAACAGTGTTATTTTTTAAGTTTTAATATGTCAGTAATTGAAACAAAGGTCCAATCAAACTGTGCTCATCACACCTGACCATCAGAAAATATGAAATCTGGGTCATAAACTGCTACCCTACATACATGTATAATGTAAACCCTAGCCTCAGGGCCTTAATGAAACTACCATGAAGTGCCGACTTAATAAAGTAATTCAAACTAAATTCTTCTCCAAAATGTTAAAAAACACAAAACTTATGATTTCAGCATTAACATTTTAATCAGCACTTCTAATAAGAAACACATTAAAATTGTAAATATCAATACATCAGGGATCATGGTTGCATTTATTTGCATGTCTTCTAATGCATACTGTATATATTTTGCCTCCCATGTCTCCGAGTATGCCCAACCATACATTTACCAGCTGTAACTGATACATTTACCATCTGTAACTGACAAAGCTTAAGGTTCTTTATCAAGTTTAAACTTACGACTATTCCAACTTGATTTCACCAAGAACAATGGCGACATTTCTAAAGCTTTCACACCTAGATGAATTTGAATAGGTCACAATCCTCAACTGAACGTAACACAATATTCCATACATACTGCACAATATTCCATACATACTGCACAATATTCCATACATTCTGCACAATATTCCATACATACTGCACAATATTCCATACATACTGCACAATATTCCATACATACTGCACAATATTCCATACATTCTGCACAATATTCCATACATACTGCACAATATTCCATACATACTGCACAATATTCCATACATACTGCACAATATTCCATACATACTGCACAATATTCCATACATTCTGCACAATATTCCATACATACTGCAAAAAGACTTTTCTTACAATTCAGGATACATACACATGCCTCCCATCCAAAATTATAGGGATTTTATAGAACATTGGGTCTAAAAAGTACTGTAATAAAGATGTGCTAATATTACAAACTGAATACATTTTTAAGTACTTGAACATGTAAATTAGCTAATACTAACAGTATAATGTATTAAAATAATAATTAAAACATTATCCGTTACTGCTACTTTTTTCCTCTATTGTATGGGGAACATCTATCATTATGAATGATTATATGTCCTTTTTTCCTCTATTGTATGGGGAACATCTATCATTATGAATGATTATATGTCCTTTTTTCCTCTACTGTACGGGGAACATCTATCATTATGAACGATTATATGTCCTTTTTTCCTCTATTGTACGGGGAACATCTATCATTATGAATGATTATATGTCCTTTTTTCCTCTACTGTACGGGGAACATCTATCATTATGAATGATTATATGTCCTTTTTTCCTCTATTGTATGGGGAACATCTATCATTATGAATGATTATATGTCCTTTTTTCCTCTACTGTACGGGGAACATCTATCATTATGAACGATTATATGTCCTTTTTTCCTCTACTGTACGGGGAACATCTATCATTATGAACGATTATATGTCCTTTTTTCCTCTATTGTACAGGGAACATCTATCATTATGAACGATTATATGTCCTTTTTTCCTCTATTGTACAGGGAACATCCATCATTATGAATGATTATGTCCTTTTTTCCTCTATTGTACAGGGAACATCTATCATTATGAACGATTATATGTCCTTTTTTCCTCTATTGTACGGGGAACATCTATTATTATGAATGATTATATGTCCTTTTTTCCTCTATTGTATGGGGAACATCTATCATTATGAATGATAATAAGTTCTTTTTATCCTTTTTCTGCAAAAAAATATTTGTAAGATAATGTGCGAGATTTTTCTACTATTTTCAAAATAAGGCCCGATGTCCATGGGAATTTGTACGAGTGAATAGGTCAAATTGGGAAATTTTTTACACACACTAAAATTTACAAACATTCTTGAACAATAAATTAATTCAGTACTCTCTAGGTTACTTGATTCTTTACATCCCTTGCTAGATTCATTATAGTTATTTCTTTCTGAAAGTCAGAATAATAACAGACAGATTTATTTAGAAGTTCTGGTCGGGAATTTTTACACTCAAAAATTTGTAATTTTTTTTAGTTTCTGACATCAGGAATGGGGCCCAATTTCGGACCCAAAACAGGCCCAGAAAAGCCCATAATTGGCATATAAAGTAGTGATCGTGCTCCATACTGTAGATGTTCAAACTACAAAATAGCCGGGTAAAGATCAGGAAGCAGACTAATACAGAGGCTAAAAGATACAAGTAGACTTGCATAATGAGGTGCAAATGACTGGGGCTGAGTAAATATGTTGTAAAGAAACAATGCAAATTAGATTTAAATATCACTGGGTATTGTTCATTTGCAATAATTTCTCACTTTATGGAGAATTATAGAGAATTATGATGAAAACAACTATGGCCAACTTGGATGCAATGTGCCACCTTGTGTTTTACTCCAGGTTTTTTGCATCACATGGTTTGATGCAGGATCTTCATCTGTCCAGACTGATTATTTTACATCCAGGACAAAATATTTTGCTTTTATAGTGCCACTACTGAATACATACTATTTATTTCTTCTTAACCAAATTCAAAATGACTGACTGCTACTTTTCCCACAATGCTTATTCCCATGTGGCAAAAATCAGAGGTTGAACCAATGCCACTTCCTGCTATACTCAAATAAAGCTGGTACAAGATCACATATCAAGTTATCTACATGGAAGAAGACTAAAATAAAATAATATCCAGTAACAGATTTTATTTTTCTTAATAAATTTTACAATAATAACAGAGAAACTATTCTCTGTCTAGTCCAATTAATAAACATAGAGAGATAATTTAACATTAGAGTGGTAGAAGCAGCAGCTACAAGCACTATTATCATTATTATCATTATTATTATTATTATTATTAATATTATTATTAAAGACAACAATACTTCACACAGGTAGAATGATCCAACTTTATAAAGTCTACCAGATGGTTTATCACTTTGCTGCTTGGAGGGAAAAGTGACTTTTCACTATTTTGGGAGCCTTGGCTGGTCTCTGAATATAAGTGTCCAATAAGGTGTTTCATGTTCAACTGGAAAATGATGAAGAATTATGTGACACAAAGTATTCAATGTTTATTATTATTTTTTTAAATTCAGAACTATTAGCTTAGGGGCAAAAAAGTGGTATAGTCATGGCTGCACCAGCCATACTGCCCACAACATCGTTGCATAAAGAAAACTTGCATTTCAAATATGGGGATAAAATAATGATCCAGTGGCAGATCAGCCAGGACTGTCTCAAATTTTTCAGACATGTGGCTGATATAGAGAAGCAGGTGGCTGATGGTGCAAATTAACCCTTTACTGTGCATCAGTCTGGAGGTTGAACTGTCTGATTTGCACAGGATTTATCCATTAATTCAATAATTTGGCATCACTTTTGAGTTCTTGTGCAATAATAATTTTCTTTATAGTGGGAAATTTTTTATGAACGCTGGATGGGTATTGGGTATACTTTATTTCAGCATACAGGGGATTAAATGGTTGGTTGCCATGGCAACCAAATCCAGCAGAGAATGTGTAAAAATTGTGACAAAATTGAATATTTATCAGTATTCATTTATATTAAGCTTACTAGTTTCTTGCCAAATCAGTCATGCTTTGAATTTTTAAAATTTTGGTCGAGAAAAGCGAGATTTGCTAATTATTTGGCTTGGATTATCCAAGTTCTACCAAATACAGGCACATTTCAGTGAAGTGTTTTGACTGAACACTTAAAGTCAATAAACTTTTGGATGTATATTCTGTGCTTACATGTTATTTTGAATGTTCTCACATGGTTTTAAACATTTCAAATATAAAAAATGTATTTTGGTCCAACATTGAATTTATTGAAATTTATACCAAATAGCTTGGTTACTATGGTAACAATTAAAAAATGCAGTGATAATATTAAGATATTAAAGCTGATTTTTATACCATATCTCCAAAATATGAATGCCTGTTTTCAAGTTCAAAATAAGTTGACAGAAAGCTGAAAAACGACAAAAAAATGTATTCACATATATATATATGCATGTACTTAGGTACTGAATTATTTTGAACCAGACACTAGGAATATACCACAATGACCACTGATGATGGCCCAAAGTTTTATATCCTAAGATCAACATTTTATCCAGAAAAAAAAAAAGAAGATGAACTTTAAATGTGTTACAAGATCTTCCTGTTGTTGCAAACATTAAATAAGTGGGAATTATTGTAAATAATCATGGATTTATTGTATTGCATCATGGATTTATTGTATTGCATCATGGAGGTAAGCAGATTTAATGGTGAATGCCTTAAGTTTACATACAAAAAACAAATTTAAATTTATTGAACAATCCTCAAAATTCAAGTGAGTTCCTCTTTTAAATTTATTGTTCATTCTTCCAAAATGATGACATCATGTACATCAAGCCATCAACTCTACAAAAGAAATGTGCTACTTAACCCAACACACTTTAAGTATACTATTCCATTAGATCTTTCTGTATGCAGTATTTGACAAGCTTGCTGTCTTGTAACAAAATTTGTTTTATGTATAAACCATGTAAATGCATTTGTACTTAAGATGTCAGAAAGCAGTACAACCCCAGTTCTAAAATCATATCATCAATACTAGTGATGAACAGATCATAACAGATCATCAATACTAGTGATTAACAGATCATCAATACCAGTGATTAACAGATCATCAATACTAGTGATTAACAGATCATCAATACCAGTGATTAACAGATCATCAACACCAGTGATTAACAGATCATCAATACCAGTGATTAACAGATCATCAATACCAGTGATTAACAGATCATCAATACTAGTGATTAACAGATCATCAATACCAGTGATTAACAGATCATCATTACTAGTGATTAACAGATCATAAAAGTGTATACATTGGTTAATTTAATGTAATGTGAATAAAAACCTTGAAATAAAAAATATGTTTTTGGTATAAATAAACTTGGTAAAAAAAATACAGTACTTTTTGGCAATGAGACTGAACTGTGAATTATTAATAATATTCAAGCTGGTGCAAAGAATATCATAGGAAATCTGTTTCTGTAGTTTGTTAGGTAGCACATGGTTTTAATATTCATGTGTCAGAGAACATAATCAGAAAATAATTAATCATGTACTCTTTTGACTTTGGGATTTAAAAACAACAAAAAACCAACAGTTGTCAAAAGAAAGAACTTGACTTGCATCAGTTGCTGAAATAAATATTGCATTTCAAGATCGGACAGTATATTCAATATATATGTATATATATATATATATATATATATATATATATATATATATATATATATATATATATATATATATATATATATATATATATAAATTCCCCCTAGTGATTTTAACATGTAGTCATGTAGGAGTCCAGAATTGATCTTAGATTTTTTTTAGCATCTGTTTTGTATACGTAAGTCGTTTATTCCCATGAACAGCTTGTTTAGCTCGAAACATTGGGTAACCATTTTGAATTTGTACCATGATCAATTTTTGTGTCAATATATAGATATAGATATATATTTATATACACACATGTATATATATATATATATATATATATATATATATATATATATATATATATATATATATATATATATATATATATATAAAAAGATATATATATATATATATATAAAAAGATATATATATATATAGATATATGTATACGTCTATATATATGTATATGTATATAATGATATGGGCAATGGAAAGAATCTCCTTAAAGCTGGCTTATTTTAAACTGAACACTCAATTCATATCAAAATACAATTATATCAAAATACAATTTATATCAAAATCAAATTTCGGAGAGGTATGCAAAAGTGGCACATTTTTGGGCAAGGGGTAATTTTTCGACATAACAAAAAGGGCATACTGGTATAAGTGTTTAGTAGTCTCCAGTAGACACTGTAAACATTTTATTATTATCACAAAAAAAATAAGTTCACACTAAAGTCATAATGACAACAAAATGTTGGCCCCTTCTCATTACATTTTTTGGGCAATTTTTTTTCTCTTTACATTCAACTTTTAGACTTTCTAAAATATTAAATTTTAACTTTTAATCAGCACTGTGTAGCAAGTACCTTCCTAGTCTGATAAATCTGCCCCCAAATCTGTATTGATACTGATGGATGGTTTGGGTTTGATATCACCTCTTCATAAAATCATAAAATTGACATAGACAAATCTGTCCGCAATACATCACTGTACCTTTTAGACACTGACCAGTATATCTCATGCTCTCAAGTTACTGTCAGTTGAAGGGGCCTTTCGGCAATATGTACAGAATATTTCCTGATCAAATCCTATGGTTGAAAACTTGTAAATCCACGTGGAATAACATAGCCCTACTTCCTGTCACCATTTTGAATTGTGTGGCTACATTCAGCTGTTCCATCAGTTCCAGCAACCAATCAGATGCAACTTTCACTCATTCACTCATTTTGAAAGTTTTGATTAGTTTGGTCATGTGACTCAACTCAAGCATCCTTGGACTTGTCATGTGATTGTCACATGCACTTAGGAAGCAAGCATATATACATAACAGGTAAAAATATTTCAAATTACCCCGTTATAGTAGATTTCTTGTTCAGTTCATTTAACACATGATTAGTAAAAAAAAAAAAGAATGGCGAATAATAGAATCAGATGAGGAGGCTGATGTCCCACTTGCAGTGATGATATCTCTATGTTAGATATTTATCGTTTTGATTACTGTGTTGGTGCAACTGTTGAGCTTGGACCACAAAGCAACAAGAAAGATTTTTTCGTCAGTTTTTTTTATGAATGCCTTGTATAAGAAATTCTGCAGCAAAATCAAGACCCAAAATGGCTTTAGAAACATGCTAATGTAAGATGTGTTTAGGGAAAGGGAGAAAAAAGTTTTCCTCAGCTGTAAACAGTGCCAAGTATATGTACTTTTATCTGTGGACAATGACTGTTTTGAGAGGTATCGCTCTCAACTTTGGAATTAGAAAATGCGGATTTCATTCATATGACTGGAAATTATCTTGTATGATGGGACATAGGAGTAAGTGAATGTGGAAATATATATTTAAAAAAAACACTATACAAGGAAAGATGTTTTTTATTTCATTGAAATCAAGCAATAAATAATGAAATAATGAAAATAAATGTAATCATGTTTTTAGTGTCAACTTCTGTCGTTAGCCTGATAATGCTCTAGTATTCAGCCTAGCAACCAGTCTCAGTAGCTGATATGGTAACACTTGGCAATAGGAAAGCTGTATAACAACTGTATTCGCTAAAGGATTAATCAAAACAAGTAACAGATGAACAGCTAATAAACAGCTTCTCTTGTTGCAAATTAATGATACTAAGAGATGACCATTTTCTATGGGTGTGGTACTAAGAAATGTATACAATCATCTAGTTTAATGACTCAAGCATGAACAGTAAAAACACAAAATGTAACCAAAGCCAGTGAAGTGTGAAACAAGTTTCAGTGACCTCCTTTTCAGGTGAGGGTGTAGAACTCATAAAATAGCATCCTCTTAACAAGTTTCATGATTCTGTGTATAAGAGTATTATGCAGGAGGTAAAAAAAATGTGGTCATGAGCTGAACACAAAAAGTTTACACAAGTCGGTAAAACGTTAAATGTAGGTCACAGTGACCTTCTTCTGACGTAAGGGCATGGTACTTATAAACATACATACTCATCTAGCTTGATGATTCTGGCATGAACAGTTTGTAAGATTAAACCCAAGTCCATGAAGCAGGAAATATGGGTCACAGTGTCATACTTTTGTGATGCAGGCTAGTACTCATCAAGATGCATCCTCTCACCAAGTTTCAAGATTTTTGGTATATCAGTATATATACAGGGTGCCAAAAACCTATTTGGTCATGAGTTAGTAACATGTGAAATGTAGATCACAGTGACTTTTTTTTGTTGTATGGGTGTGGTATTAGGAGATACATATAATCATCTAGCTTGATGATTCTTACATAAATAAAGCTTGAGAAATAAACTTCAAACACAAAATTTAACCAAAGTCAGTGAAGCATGACATATGGGTCATAGTGACCTACTTTTCTGATGAGGGTGTACTGTAGAAGTCATCAAGATGCACCCCATCACCAAGTTTCATTAATCTAGGTACAACAGTATGTATACAGGGTGCCAAAAATCTATTTGGTAATGAGCTTAATGCAAAAACTTATCCCAACCCAGTAAAATGTTAAATGTAGGTCACAGTGACCTTCTTTTGTTGCAAGGGTGTGGTACTAATAGAGATGCATACAATCATCTAGTTTGATGATTATAGCATGAACAGAGCTTGAGAAATAAACTTCAAACACAAAATTTAACCAAAGTCAGTGAAGCATAATATATGTGTAAGTGACCTACTTTTCTTATGAGGGTGTAATACTCATCAAGTTGCATGCCCTCAGTGAAGCATGAAGTGACCTACTTTTTTCTGATCAGGGTGTACTGCAGAACTCATCAAGATGCACACCATCACCAAGTTTCATTAATCTAGGTATAACAGTATATATACTGAGTGCCAAAAATATATTTGGTCCGGAGCTAAATGCAAAAACTTGTCCTAAGCCAATAAAATGTTAAATGTAGGTCTCAGTGACCTTCTTTTGTTGGAAGGGTGTGGTACTAATAGAAATGCATACTATCATCTAGTTCGATGATTCTAGCATGAACAGAGCTTGAGAAAAAAGCTTCAAACACAAAATTTAACCAAAGTCAATGAAGCATGAAGTATGGGTCACAGTGTGATGATGCATCCCCTCTTCAAGTTGTATGAATCTAGGTATAACAGTATATATACAGGATGCAACAAACTTATCTAGACATGAGCTAAATGCAAAAACTGAACCTAAGCCAGAAAAATGTGAATTGTAGGTCACAGTGACCTTCTGTTGTAATGATGTGGTGCTTACAGAGATGCATACAATCATCTAGAGCGATTTTCCAAGCATGAACATAGCTTGAGAAATAAATTAAAAACACAAAGTTTAACCAAAGTTGGTGAGGCATGAAATACGAGTCACAGTGACATACCTTTGTGATGAAGGTGTAGTACTCGTCAAGATGTATCCCATCACCAAGTTTCATGATTCCAGCAGCTATAACAATATTGATAGCATGTGATATACTTGAATTAACTTTTTTACTGATATATTTCAGATGTTCAGTCCATGAGAGATTATTATCTACAAAAATACCAAGTACTCTATCATGACTTGCAAATTTATATCCTTCCATATTAGACACTGTTCATCACCATTAAGATTTGTTCTTTTTTGTTGTGTTGAGATGAGTAATATTTTAGTTTTATTAGTATTAACTACCATACCATTGCTTGTGCACCAGTTTGTTTAGTGCAGCCTGTAAAGAAATTTCCAGTTCATGCTTTGTGTTTTGGATGTCTGATAATTGTTGCATCGTCTGCATAGAGATCTGTAGATGAAATTGAGTCCCCAATAAAAGTGGTAAGTCATTAATAAATAATATAAATAGTAATGGACCTAGAATTGAGCCTTGTGGGAGTCCATATCTAATTGTTCCAGGTTCAGACAGAACATCATTTATATAAACGTGTTTTGTTCTCTCATTTAAGATGAGCTGCGTTGGCTCAGTGGTCAGTGTGCCAGACTCATGACTGAAAGGTGCGGGTTCAAATCCTACCATCAGACCAGCCTGGGTCAGCTACCGTGTGTCCTTGATCAAGGCACTTGACTCTAACTGCCTCGGCAATAAAT
Organism: Margaritifera margaritifera; assembly: GCA_029931535.1. Classification (NCBI taxonomy): domain Eukaryota; kingdom Metazoa; phylum Mollusca; class Bivalvia; order Unionida; family Margaritiferidae; genus Margaritifera; species Margaritifera margaritifera. Next base: position 71,193 of record JAQPZY010001271.1, on the reverse strand, counting down.
AACCTACTAGTGTTGCTGTGCCGTAAAACAATCAATTCTCTCATTTAAGTATGAAGCAAACCATTGGTAAATTTTCAGTTTGCTCAATCAATTCTCTCATTTAAGTATGAAGCAAACCATTGGTAAATTTTCAGTTTGCTCAAAAGGATTTCATGATCCACCATGTCAAAAGCTTTCCTGAAATCAATAAGTACAGATCCTATTTTACCTTGATCAAGTGCTTGAAACCATTTATCAATTAGGGAGATCAAGGCAGTCTCACAGGAATGATTCTGTCTAGAGGAGGACTGGTTAGGGTGTAACAGCAAGTGTTTGGTTAAATATGCCATGAACGTGTTGTGGACATGTTTTTCAATCACTTTCGACAAGTTTTGCAGTATCAAACTTGGTCAGTAGTTATCTGCATCATTCTTATAACTTGATTTGTGAATAGGCATTACTTTTGCATTTTTCCATATTTTGGAGACAGATGAGGTTGCAATACTTAAATTGATTAAGATTGTCATGCTTTCGGAAATAGCTGAGGCTGATGTTTTTATGAGTTGTGGACCAATCTGATCAAGTCCTGTAGCTTTCTTGGTTTCAAGTTCAGTGAGACATTTTTGAATAAAGTTCTTTCATACTGCTGGGATAGAGAAACATACCTTACTAGGGATTTTGCTGGTGCAGAACTTTTTCAATTCATCAAAGTTGTTTTCTATCACTGGTTCCTTGAATTTTGTGGTAATGTTGATGAAAAAATCATTGAAAACATTTGCAATATTAATGTCATCAGTGACAATGGTGTCATTTACCAGAAGTGAGCTAATTTTATTGGTCTGATTTTAGTGTTTCCTCAATGAGTTAACTGAAAACTTTCCAAATAGAATTTGAGTTGCTCTTTTTGTTTTCAAGCATTGATTGACAATAAGTTTTTTTAGCTTGTTTAATATATTTCTCCATACTTTATATTGTGCATGGTTTCCCATAGCCTTGAATTGGTCTGATGTTTTCATGGCATTTAAGATTTCAGTTGTAAGCCAATTAGGTTGGATTTCATACTTTATCCAATATACTTTCAGTGGTGAATGTTCAGTGACTACATCCATAAATAAGTCAGTCCACCCCCCACCCCCCCAAAAAAAAAACTTCATCTATATCATCAAAACTTTGGATTATATTCATGGAACTTTATTTAGGTCATCAAGAAATTGTTCTTTGATAAAGTTTTTGAGCGATCTATAATTGCTCTCCCCTACTTCATATAGATGTGCTAAAAATGTTTACAATAATTTTAAATACAATGTTTAATTTACACCCCTATGAAAAAACCAATTACTCTGAATTATGTTTAAAGAAATAGGACCTGAAAACATAGCCACAATAATATGAAACTTAACCAAAATACAAGATATTTTAGGTTGCACTGTTTAAGTTCCCTTTCAATCAATACCTATGTGTTGGGCTTTTTTTGTGACTTAGTCAGCGATTGTTCAGTGCCTACCTTGCAAGGTCTCATTCTATGCTGCAAATAACTGTCTTTTCTAAAAGATGCACAATTTTGAGAAAAAAAAATTGAGTCACATTAATTAAACAAATGTGTGCTGAATTATGAAAAAAAAAGAAATTCTTCAATAATATCCTAAGAACATTACTTCAGCAAACTCCAGTCTTATAAATAAGCACCAGTCCTGTGGGTTTTTTACTTGGGCCAGGAACATTTTTAAGTTCACAGATCTACTGGGGCAGTATATATTCAAAGAAATGCTAATAAAAAATGTAGATGCAAACAAAAAATATTGTCTAAAATCTATCAGAAGCAAAAAATATTGTCCAAAATCTATCGTCCTTTAGTCGTATCCAAACTGCTAAGTATCTAACCCAAATAATCTAGTCGTTATATTCTGCCCCTCTCCAATCGCCACATTAACGCCTGATGGGGGAGTAAATTAAAATGCGTCAGACAGGAAATTATAGCATAGGTATTATTTCCTAATTGGAAAAATTCAGAGGCATCTAGTAGCGAACAGAGAGAGGTGGAAAATAATGACTGGATTATTCAGGTTAATTATTTTCTTACATTTTGGCACGAAAAGATGGCGGAGTTAGAAGAATATTTTAAACATGTGCAATGGAGCATATACTGGTAGATTGTTTGCAGTGCGTCTTCCATTTTGAATTTTCAATATTGATCCAGATATTTGTACATGTACTGAGAAAACTCATTAGTAGCATCCTTATTGCACATATCCAATTGGCTGTCCAGTTCAGACAGCATGTGACCCAATTTTTAGGTATAGAGCATTCAAGCCCTCATGTAGTGGATGTAGGGTGCTGAATTATTTGAGTTACTAAGTATCCGGATTCTATGATTCATGACGTCATCCTATTTTGTTTCAGTACAGTGAAACCCCGCTATAACGCGAATTTGGATATAACGTGATCGTGGCGTGGCTCCCAAAATTTCATGAAATATTTTTTTTCAAAGTACTAGAAATAGTGTATAAAATGTGTAGATTACAGTATCATTTTGGGGAAGAGATCGCGTATGAATTCAAGTATAATACATTTGTGGCGTGGTTCCTGAAATTTTATATACATGTACATGTATTTTTCTCGTACACGAAAAAAAAAACATTTTTTTTAAGTACGAGAAATAGTGTATAAAAAGTTTATTATCATTTTGGGGAAGAGATCACGTATGAATTCGATCGTGGTGTGGCTTCTGAAATTTAACAATTTCACCCATTTCTTGAAGTGTTATGCCAAAATAAACATTATCGGAAATGTTACTTATTACTGATCCATGAGTAAAGCCAGTAAGTCTTCTTTGTGTTTGTCTTCAATTCATTCTGTATACAATCATTGCTCAAACAATAGCCGACATGTTTTTCTTCTTTAACTGCATATACAACCGAGCATCAGACAATGTGGTGGTTGATAAAAGATTCTCACGATTTAATAAACATAAAAAAACGTAAGCTGCCAACACGTGCGCTGGACTTCAATTCATCCTGTATACAATCATTGCGCAAACAATAGCCGACTTATGTTTCTTCTTTAACTGTATACACAACCAAGCACCAGACAATGTGGTGGTTGATCAAAGATTGTCATATGTGGGTGCTTATGTAGAGACTGAGCTTGGGCGGCAAGATCAAAGATTGTCATATGTGGGTGCTTATGTAGAGACTGAGCTTGGGCGGCAAGATCACAGGGAGTTCAAATAACCACTCTCTGTTACTTGGCACTGAACAAGTATCAAACTCGTGGCTCAATCAAAGGGTTGTCATGTGGGAAAACAAAGACGGATCGATATCAGATAGTAAACGGTGTTGATACCCTATTCATGCTATACATTAACGTGTATACGTTGTTCTCTGAATAAAGTAAAATATAGTAAAAACCCGCAATAACGCGACCCCCCTTTTTCCGCAATAGAATTTGATGGACCCCAAATATCGCGTTATAGCGGGGTTTCACTGTATTTGTAAACAGCAAGTTTAATTCGTTACCATTGAATTTATTGAATTTTCTACGACATTTTGAGGAGGCCACACCTGGCAAATGGCCCACATCCATGCCAGATGAATTTCAATCTTGGCAAGCTAAACGATTCTATGAACAAACTAGGCAATGGCATTCCTTTCAATCCAAATGGTGGAAAGAATCTGAATGGCTGAGGTACAATGAGGAGAAACAAATCATGTACTGTTCATGTAAAAATAATTCAATTGTTGATAAACCCGCACCATTTGTCAAAGGAATGGACAACTTCAAAATTGATGCCATCATAACTCACCAGGCTTCCAAAATACAAAGTGAATTTCTCTTTTAAAGCTGCATCCAAACCAGTGGTAACTAGTGCAGCAGTTCAGTGTTTATTCCAGTTAAACCAAGCAAAATATAACAAACTGGTTATAAAATTTAGAACTGCACATATCCTAGCAATATGCCATCTGAGCTTTAACCTCTATTAAGAATTAAGCAGTAATGAGTCAGATGGTAGCAGGTCTGAAAGTGATGAAGATACTAATTATGAAGTGGAGATGTCAGAAGAACTTTTTAATTCTATGATATATTCTTTCATTTTATGAGAGAATAAATAAGAAAATACAATGCTTTTCTCATTCGTAACACAATATATATTGGGTTAAAGTCAGTCTAAGGTTATTGTGAGAACATACAATGATAAGTTTAATAATTAGATATTTCTGTGGGCCATTGAAATTTAGTTCGGGCCAGTGTATTTTGGAAGTTCGCTGGCCCAGTGGGCCAGTGGCTAGAAAAATTAATCATGAAGACTGAAATGAAGTCAGTACTTCAGAAAGAGGTAATAAATTTGATGATTTCAAGAAGGATAAAGACCAAGTTTCACCTCAGCCAAATAAGAGAGCTTGCCTCAACAGGAACAGGCTGATTCGGACATGGCTGATTCGGACCAGGTTAATCTGGCCAAAATCATGGACTGATTTGGACCATGTGAAATATTAAGTTTAGTCTTGGATTTAAAAGTGATATTTACATTTGTTTAAAATATGATATTTCTCATTATTTCCCAGGTACGTTCAGTAGTTCAAATCTGCATTTAATGAAACAAACCCCCGATTTTACGCGAGATAATGGTGTTGTTATATTTGATGCAATGAAATGATGTAAGACTGCTAATCTTATTCACCACTGTGCAAAATTTAAATAGTTTACTTTATTGTATTGAAAAATAATAAAATTAATAACACCGAAAAACAATCGTGAAAACAGTGGCCATGTAGTTAATTTATTTTTGTCTATATATATTGGTCTCAGTATGCTAATGTTTTGGTTAGATTTTTTCGTCTCTATATACTGGTCTGAGTATGTTAATGCATTTTTGTAAAAGTTGATTTATGTCGAATTTATCTTTATACTAAAAAAACCTTATATACTAAAACAATGAGCACTGTAAGTCATTTTCATTAGCTGAATATATAATGTACAGGGCTGAGCAAATCCCATAGCCCGACGTCCCAAACCAGTCATTTTTGAAGTCGGGCAAGTAAAATTTTCCAAGTCGCTAGTCCGGGACAAGTGCTTTTTTAAAAAGTCGGGCTAGTCCTTATTTTGGGGCTTTAATCACTATATCCACCTTTATTTGGCCAATCATGCCCTCCGGGCGTACTGAATACTTGATTCTACCCCTCTTTGTGTATACATTTACATCCTGTTACCGCTTGACGGCATATTGGGCTAAGCGACCAAATTATCGGCAAATCAAAACACGTCAAACAAAAGAAAGTCAGTATGATCAATTAGTAGTGTTTTAAGCGGCTTTGTTGCATTGAGTTTACTCAAGCCAGATTATCACGAGCGGCTCACTATGATTTGAATCCAGCGAGTCAGTGTAATTAAATTAATGAAAGGTACTTTACCGACATCAGTGTTGGTTTCTTTTATGAACTGATTAAATGACAGTAATGATTCTTTAATTTTTAATTGATTATACAGATGATTAACTTCCACGTGCGATATTGCGTTTGAAGCGAAACAATTATGCTAATTAATGAGCTGTCTCTGTTCGTATTTAAAAGAGAAAATGTATGTTATGATCACTTTAGAAGTAGTTGTCAAGCAAGCTGATAGTTACTCTATGGATAAAATGAGTTTGCTAAATTATTTTCGCAAGGAAGGTAATAATGGCGATTCGGAGAAGGAAAATTTGTTTGAAAGTGGAGGGATAAAACGTAAGACTGATACTGAGTGTGCGGTAGCTATTTCTCCAAAGAGACATAAGCAACAATCTGTGATGGAAAAAAATGTCAAATATGACACTACTAAGAGACACTGAGAATTCTTGAAACACTCTTAGTGAATACTCCACCTAGTCTCAGACAATTATGCAAACTATTAGAAATCATGTTTGTTATAAGCCCATCCACTGCTGAGTGTGAACGAGGATTTAGTTCAATGAACTTAGTCAAGACTTCTTTAAGGTATTCCTTAAACCAAAAGAGTTTACAAATGCAAATGAAAATTTCCACAAATGGACCAGAGCTTGAGGACTTCAACCCAGACACAGCTATCAACTGCTGGCTTAGTGCTGGTGCAGGTGGCAGACATATACATGGACATTTTTTCAAATCCATCAGCTAAAACATACATACATGAACCTGAAGAAGCCAAATGTATAACAACCAATGTTTTTGAAAAATTAAATTCTTTTAAGAAATAATTATGTTGTATATTATTCATTTGTTTTTTCTATGGATTAAGTACATACATCTCATCAAATCTCGGCAAGTGATTACCATTTTGGGACCAGTGAAAAGTAAGGTGGGACTAGAGAAGAGTAAGGTGGGACTAGTGAAGAGTAAGGTGGGACTAGTGAATTTTCTGAAACCACTTGTCCTGGACTAGTGGTTAAAAAAAAAAATTTGCTCAGCCCTGATGTATTATTTAAATTGTATGCACATTATTATTGAAAGTGTATACTGTACTAGAGCAAAGATAAAAAGAATCCCTTAATTAGCTCAATTGCGAACAATAATAGTTTGAGCATCTGACCATCAATGTGCAAAACCTGTTTGATTAATGCAGCTATAATTAAACTTCATATTAATACCATTTGTTTAATACTTTGTTTGATCAGTGTGTCCTTAATTAATTGTATTTCAAACACTAATAATGGGATCATCTGACCATGAATTGGCAAAAACCTGTTCGATCAACGCTGCTATTATTAAAGCACTACTGATAACATTTGCCAATTTACTGAATTTAATACCATTCTAGAACACAAACTATAATGCTGACTTGAAATAACTTTGTGATCTTTGGCTACATGAAAGTATTATATTAAATATGTTTAATATAATAAAATATCTATTCAGAGATCAATATTTAATGGATTGAATGTTTCAAAGGTTGAAATGAAATAAGTTGGTTTACTGGTTCGAGATTTTACTCAAAAGATAACAGTAAAGTATGTTATACTACTGTGTTACTCATCAGTGACTCTTTACACAACATTTTTCAGAGTAAATATAATGCAAAGAAAGCATGATTTGCATGAGAAATCAATAAAAACCATGGGTAAATTTATATTATATTCTCTTACTATGTTAGCGAAAATAGTAATAACTACTAAAATAAATCAGGTATATATATATATATATATATACGACTAAATATTACTGCATGGGCCATGTTTTCACAATTTTTTGTAGTTAATAATTTGCACAAAATTAAATCATTCATTAAGAATTCACAGAAAACAAATAACATACGGCGTTCTAAACAAAGATTTGTAAAATAAATTTCATCTTTGAACAGAGATAACACCTCCATTTATCATTTTCTTTATTTTAATTATTACAAGGTCCACAAGATTAGCAGAATATAGATTGTAGAGGACCCCCTTCTTACAAGGTGTCCGCTTTAGTTTGTTATCGTTATCTAGAGGATGATCAACCTCGGTGTTATTGCCCGGATCGTGTAAATAATAAAACAAATTATTTAATTTATAAATGGAATAAATAGAGATCTGAGCAGGTATATAGAACAGAATAACACGAGCCCCCGTACATGAATTATAACAATTTAATCAATTACATAGAACAACTTGAGATAATACATAACATTAGGAAGATACACTTCTTTTTTAAATAAATCAATTCAAACACAAATATACTTATGTAAATAGCCGATCTGTTTTAAAATGATAGAATTAGTTCATCATAGAATCGAGTGAACAATCGAATTCATTGCCCTGCCTGCCTGCATAGCCTGCTTATCGCTGGTCACTCCAAATTCAATGCTGCTGTCCAGTCAAGATTGATGTTCTCCTCTTTTTTCCCTTCTCACTCTCTCTCTCTTATCTCGCCTCTTTCCAGCCCTCAAATTTTGTGTGGGTAGGTAGGTAGGTGGATAGGTGGATATATGGATATGTAGGTACGTGGATGGAGCTATTTCCCCTTTCAAAATAAACAGAGAAGCTACCTAAATCTTCTGTCAGATATCCTTCTGGGAATAGAATATTACTCCACTCTCGTTACGTCAGATATCGTCCTATCGGAATTCAAACAGATACCAAAGGCTATCTGGTCAGGCCAAACCTGGCAGACCATAAACAAACCTAGCTTCAGAAGAGTAATGCATTTCTAACGGCTATTTCATCACTAATTCACATTAACATCACACAAGACATAACAGTTTCAGTTCCCGTCTCAATTATACAAATGAATCAATGAAATTCACTTCATGGCTTAACTACATTAATTTCAGTGAATACTCACTCAAGTCTTTATCATACATGAAATCATCTTAAGACAACTTGTATCAAATAAAGTAATGCATGAAATTCTTAGAATACATGATTCCTATAGCAATCAAGACGACAAATTCAAACAATTTGTCCAACTCATATAAAGAAGATTATTGTACGAATTCAGATAAATGAACTCAAACATATAGTTATACTCATATCAAGAAAATTGATCTTTGAATTTAAACAAATAAATTCATGCAAATATAAACAAATAAATTCAAGCAAATAATTATATTGGTATCAACGAATTACACGAGATTGATGCAAATACCTTGTGCTTTCAAGACTCGCTCGCTTCTACCGCCAGAATTGTGTACGTCAACATCCAGACATCCGGTCCCTTGAATAATTGTTTATACGAGAGAATTTCGCCTGAATTCTACCTTGGAGTCAAGATCTATTTTCTCTTGCAGAAAAACTTAGACTGATTAAATTTTGTGATGGGGCATATTAAAACCATGAAATTTTGTGTGTGAAACACGCCCCTTATTTAGCGTAGCCAATCAGGATTAAATACATCTACTGCCTTTTATAAATACATGCCCATCGTAGCTAGCGTAACCGTCTAATTTCGCGCTATTTAAGTAACTGATTCTGGACAATCTCAAAAGATAATACAATTTTACAAACAATCCCTGCATCCTCTCAACGTTGACATTTCCGATACCTAGACCCAAGTTAACCCTTTCCTTCCAATCTGTCTGACCGTGTAATAAACGAATGCTTAATTAAGAATCCATTTTGCCCCCCAACAGACACATTAAAACCATCGCAGTCTGGCAATTTCATACGGTACCTTTCCTCATAAATCTAATTGTTATCTTCAAACTAATGCGCTCTACCGAAATCGACCGAAATTTTTCACCCTTACATAGATGTATAATACTGACATAGGATATTGCATTGAATTAAATCATAAATTTGACAGAACCCATTTAATTTTGTAGTATCATATAAATGAACAAAAAAATTCTCAGGCGGAAAAAAAAAAAAAATCTGCACAAAGGTGAATGAGCTGCTTTGAAAATATTTCACTATTAAATTGCCAATGCAAGATAAAGTCTTACATCATTATAACAACACCATTATCTCATGTAAAATCAGGATTTTGTTTCATTAAATGCAGATTTGAACTGCTGAACATACCTGCGAAATAATGATAAATATCATATTTTAAACAAATGTAAATATCACTTTTAAATCCAGGAAGAAACTTAATAAAATTTCACATGGTCTGAATCAGCCTGGCATTTGGGCCAAATGAGCCCGTAATTTAGGCCGAATCAGCACGTGATTTAGACCGAATCAGCCAGCATTCGCCTCAACATATACCCCAATATAACATATTCTACTGAAAGTCTGTACATTAAGTATCAGTTTCAAGTTTATTTTGATAAATCAGTCTTAATATAGTTCAAATATTCTTTATATTTTAACAAATAATTTTACAGTAATGGGTTTGTAGTGTAAGCAATAGCTATTCTGAGGTTTGGAAAAGACTCTCAATGTTTCAATTCAGGCACTTCAGTGACTGGATTAGGCAAGTACATGTATGCCAACACTTCATGAACTCACATATCTATTAACTTAAAAACTTGCTTATTTAAATAAATACAAAATTACAACATTAAGGGGCACCTGAACAATGAATTTTAGGGCATTACCATTGATCACCAACTGCCTCAAACTTTACATTGCAGATCTTAGCCTGCTGTACTGTCACGACTGCATCCCTTTCAAAACTCTGTTTTGACGAGAATGTCCCCAAAGTTGGATAAGAAATCTGCTCGTTTTAGTTAGCCAGAAAAAAAAATTGAACTTGTCCAGGGCTGCTGGACAATGGATTTTACCTTCCCCGACTGTGGATTGGTATCGCATCACTGCTTGAAAATGTTCATGTTCGTTTCATCCATGCATGTATTAAACAAGTATTTCACAGTCTAAACTTCTTTTCCTACTTTTTAAATCTTTTTGTAAAACCCTCTTGTACTTAAAATAATACGTCCTCTGTGCAGATGTATGCTATTTTAAAGCTCAATTTAGAACGCTGAGCCTAATGACTGAAATTATAGGAAATGAAAGTGGAATTTAGACATAAACTCGAAATAAATCCAAACACAACCAAATGAACAAGATAAAAGATACATAATATATATATATATATATATATATATATATATATATATATATATATATATATATATATATTCCCACCAAATGCCAGAGGACTATCCATTGGAAGATATATATCAGGGATAATGTAAATTGGACGTGATGTTGATGTAATCTATTTGTAACCTATTTTCGATATTATTATTTCAACCCTATCTTTTATTCGCACTAGCATAAAAGTGAAATGACCGATTCACAAATGCATATGTCTAATAAAAATCTCAAAACGCAAGGATGCTGTCTAATTTTGGGCAATATATGACAAGACTGACTTGTTATCTACTACTCTTACACTTTCGACTTGCAAAACGCGGCATTCCCGCAACTTCATGCGCCCATGTGAGTCGGTGTCATAGTATGAAAAACACTATATATAAAGTCTTCCCCGGATACCTTACCCCATCTCTACTATCACTACCATCCCAGCCGCAAAACAGAAGCAGGAGAAGGAGATGGAAAAGCTACAGCAGCAGCAGAAAAAACAGACAGCAATCCCGACACCACCAACTTCCGCGGCGGATATCAAGGAATCCACAGAGGAGCGAGAAATGCGGATACAATTAGAAGCAATAAATTATATCCAAAAAGAGGCTCACTCAGTGGGCTGAACGATCTGACTATCAAGGACTAGCACTGAGTATGGATGAGCTACACCACAAAGAAGACTCAGGAAGTATGATTGTTGCAGACCTGTTGGACCCAGGGCCCCTTAAGAATCTATGGCGGCGCAGTTTCAACCCCCACCCCACCCCTAGCCCACATGGAGAGCGCCTTCTTCCAGTCCTCCGGGTCGCCGGAAAATAACCTGTCTAAGGGCTAAATGGGATTGACCAAATTTGCTATTGGTTTTGGTTTTGATTTTGGCTTGAAAACCTATTTTGATGATAACTTTATTTTAACGCAGATATGATCCTTTATCCGCCGAATCAAAACGATCACTTGATATTATCTGATTAAGATCACAAAAATTTAAACAAAGGGTTACCTAAACCTAATTTAATACCAGTTTTCGGAAAGTATAAAATGTACACAAATTCTATAAATGGTAGGGATTAGGAAAATTCTTAAAAACTTATTAAATATGATCGCAATTACAATATGTGGCTAACAAACAATTGGTACTAGGGGTAGAGTCTCCCTTGCCGACTCCGTGCAGCATTTTCCGCTCCAGATCTCTGCAATCCTGTCAAAATTGTGGTTCAATTCCTATGTACAGGTATAATTAATTGTACACACCCTCCCATATGGTGCCTGCAGTAAACCGCCAGAGTGGGGCAACTATGCAGTGAGGAGTGTATGTAAATAGCGTGCACTGCATGCAATAATACGTCAAGTGGGTTTGTTGTCCGGCAATCCACTTGACGAGAATTAAATAGTGCTCGACTTTAGGTCTTACAAGAGTTTGATAGTGATACGTCATATGAAGAGGTGCATTTAGTTAATAGGGTCATCATATCTTCACATTTGTTCAATACAGGGCTGACATTTGTTTATCTCAAATCATATGGTATACTTTTTGGAAAAGGGGGGTGGGGGTGGGTAAAGGTGTTTCTTTGTTCTTTGAGTACTCTTCCAAGCAGATTATCAGGCCCCGTTGCTTTGTGGGGAGTTCATGCCTTTTCGATGTATGAGAATACCTTTATAATTTATGGTTATATCAGACATTAAAGAATGTAGACAATGTTCTTTGTCTGGTATAGGAATGGTGCTATCATCTGCAATGTACGCCTTCTGAACAGTGGCGTCGCAAGAAATTCTGCCCCCCCCCCCCCCCGCAAAAATTAATTCTGGGACCCCCTTCCAATAAAAAGTTGATGGATGGGAATTTTGGGACCCACAGGGCCGCCCCCCAACACACACACACACACACACACAGACACCTTGCAGTAGCAGGACTTGCTTTGGCGGTTGCTATGCCACTGCTTTTGAAATTGGTTTTTGAGAATATTCGCTTTCTCGAGTGAGTCTGATGTCATGACGCCATTGTGACGAAGCAGCGGAATCCCTGAGCTTTCTGCTCGTTGAGTTTTAATGCATGAAAATATATATTTTTGGTTTTGTACTTGTGTGTGGTTCATCAGGTTAATTTTCTTGTGTTTGTACGTGGTTCGTCAGGCTCATTTTATAATAGGCTATTTATCATGTTCTCACTATATTTCCAGTATGAGTTTCTAATTTCTTTTTGAATAGTTGATCTTAGTTCTTTGTATTTGTTTGTGTGTTAATGTTTGGAGTAAAACAAAATCATTTTCTTAATTTTTCACTGCAGTTCTTTAGTAATGCAGGGCATTTTTCTGATTTTTTCATGAGTTTTTGAGGTATGTACTTTTCTACACACTTTAAGACAGTGGTTTAAAGGTAATCCATAGACTATTTACTGATTCATCGTACTGAGTTTTCTTGTATTCTGTCAACAATAATTTTAGAGATCAAGATTACCATCTTCCCAGTTTCCTTTATCAAAGAGAAATATCTTTTTTGGGTGTATGTCTGTTCCGTTTACAGTTCAGAGCAAATTCTGCGTATACAATGTCATGATCAGCTGAACGTATTGGTGAAAGTGTATCAGTGTCATTTGCTAATGATGGTTTGTTGGTTAAGAGCAAGTTAAGAGCTTTGTCATTTCTGACTGGTTTTGTCACAATTGCTTGGAGACTATTATCGTGAATAACATCTAGCAGTTGGTGACGGTGTGAACCTGTTTTGTTGGTTTGGGATGTCACTTTGGTACAGACTAATCCATTTGACCTAGACCAGTGGCGCAGCGACCGCCCAAGCAACCAACGCAACTATGAGGTGTGTGCCTAATTATGTGTGTGTGGGGGGGGGGGGGGGGAGGGCAGTGGGGGCCCAAAATTCCCATCAAAGAACTTATTTTTATTAGGAGGGGGCCCCAAAATTAAGTTTTGCGGGGGGGGGGGCAGCATTTCTTGCTACGCGATTGACCTAAACTAAACTAAAATAATTATTTTTTTGTTTATTTTAAAAAGAAATTATTCAACTGTTAAATTGTATGTCATCATCAGAGTTGGGTCCATAGAATGAACAAAGAAGCAGCTTTTGTTAGTTTTGGATTTCAATTTCTGCAAACAAAATTTCACAATCTGTTTTCGATTCGACTACTCCATATGAAAGAATTCATCTGATATGGCAATCAGGACACCTACGTGACTCAGATTCATTATTTTTTAAAACTTTGTTCGTCTATCATTTCTAAATACACAGTGTTCGGATTGTGAAAAGAATTCACAGGAGGAAGTAGAGTTATCTAACAATGTTTCTCAGTACCAGTGATCATGTCAGGTCGGACAGAGTTAATGATTTCATCGAGATGAGGTTTTTTTTTTTTTTTTTTTTTTTTTTTTTTTTTTTTTTTCTTTCTTTCTTTATTAGATTAGAAGTTTATTTTAATGATTCTAAGAGGGTGTTTTCATTTACATGTTTTCGTTCTGGGGATACTGTAGCAGTTTGCTCTTGTTTGCCTTATCATCAATTGAACACCAGGTGGCTCTAGGTTCGCCTGGACTATTATAGTAGTTACTGAGTGAGGTGAGATAGTTTGTTGTGTTTATTAAAGTGGAATTGAAGCATGATGTTGAGCAGCTTGGTAGGCCCACAGTTTAAGCAATACGACGATATGTTGCTTGAACCCATTATTAAATAAAACTCGGGACTGAAGCCTTGACAGTTTCTATGAAACCAGCAAGTATCACTTATCCCATTTAAAATTTGTTTCGCATGCACCACACGGCCATCGTGCTGTTGTATTCCCCGGGTTTAATTTTATATCTAAGGCATTTGCGATGAGTAGACAGAAAAGATAAGACTGCACCTATTTTACATATCTTTAGCGGGCTGATTGGTATATATACCACTTGTATTTACGCTGTATTTGATGTATTTACTAACAAGGAAATGATCATGAGGAATGGCATGCTTTTGATTTTTAACTTGGTTCTTAGTGCATTCATATGATTTCTCTAACCTGACAATGTTGTACACAGAAATGGTAAAGGATGCAAAGACTAGCACACTTGGGGCATTCATAGTTGGTAGTCGGTAAACACGAACACCAAATCAGGAGTGAACGAGCAATGAAATTTGTGTTCAGACGTAAACAAGACAAACATGTTGAAGGGCTGCAATGAGTTTCTTTTTATACAGAAATTCCAATGAAGTTTCAGGTAAATTAACCAACTATTGATGGAAAATGTATGCGTCATTTACGCGTGCAACAAACCTACCAGTTACAAATAATATTTTAACATGGAAATCTGTACATTTCTTTTCTCTTTTCAGAAAACAAAAATTAAGTAAATATTACATTGGACTTTGTCATCGTAATACGAATTTTCTTGTTTTCGTTCTTGCAGGTCTATATAAGTGAACATTACAAAAAATAACATTCACTCGCACTTAGCAATGCTTGACCACCCAAAATAATAAACACGGGTTCGAGACCTCTCGCGACACCTCGATGACGAACTAGTGTGTCAACCCAGCCCACAACTACAGCTCCACCCACCGGGATAAGCTGGAACGTTCTGCTGATAAATACCTGCGCCCGCCTGGAGCTGCTCACAGACATCGATCAGCACCTGTTCATCGAACAAGACATCCGCGGCGGAAATCGGATGGTCAGCCGCCGGCACGCCAAGGCAAACAACCCGCGATGCGGTGGACACGACCCCAGCAACAAACAGCTTGATCGCCTACCTCTACTCATATAACCTCTACGACAGGGCCATGATGCAGAGCCTGCCAACCGGCGGTTTCGTTAGGTGGTTCTTGATGATAAAACCATACTACTGGCAACGTTGTTGGCGGCCTGAGACCCGACTCGCCAAAAGGCTACACATTCGAGGTTGATCTCGAGTACCCGGAGCTCCACGACGCGCACAGCGACTACCATCTGGCCCCCGAGACAAATGATAGTTTCGGAAGAGGGGTTCTCCGACTATCAACGCGGCCTTGTAGACCAGCTAGGAGGAAAGTTTACCAGCTGTACGAAGCTTGTTCTCAACCAACGTAAGAAGGAGCGCTACGCGATCCACTAATGAAACCTTCAGACTAGGGATGCGCGTCACCAAGGTTCACAGGGCCCTACAGTTCGACTAAAGCCCATGGATTGAGCCGTATGTTCAGTTTAACACCAACCTGGGGGCCAAGTCGAAGAATGAGTCTGAAAGGACTTCTTCAAGCTCATGAACAACTCCGTCTTTGGTAAAGCGATGGAGAACCTCCGGAAGCGGATCCGTGTTGACCTTGTACGACCCAAGGGCGAGGAGGGCAAGCTCCGACGCCTGGTAGCCGACCCCGCGTTTCAGTCAAGGAAGATCTTTGATGGGAACCTGGTGGCCGTGCACAGCACAAAGGTTACCTTAAATCTCAACCGCCCGGTATCAAGGAGCGGGCGGTCCTTGACCTCTCAAAGCTGTTGATATATGACTTCTACTACAACCACGTAAAGGCGCTACGGGGAAAATTCCAGCCCCCTGTACACCGACACCGACAGCCTGCTGCTAACAGTGGAAACGGAGGACCTCTACCGCTACATGACCTAGGACGCCGCCCTGTATGACACGAGCGACTACCCGCAAAACCACACCCTGGGCAGCGACGCCTACAAGAATGTCCTTGGGAAGTTCAAGGACGAGGGCAACGGCCACCCAATAGCCGAGTTCGAGGGCCTGCGCATCAAGATATATTCTATACTACTGGCGAACAGCCACGAAATCAAAATGGCAAAGTGCCTAACTAGGGCCGTGATGCGAGAGATCTGCCACGGTCTATACCTGGAGAGCCTTTCCAGCAAAAAGGAGTTTATGCATGCCATAACCTCCCTACGCAGCGGCAACAACAGAATTGGCGTGCACCGCATAAACAAACGAGCATTTTCCCATTAGACACGAAGAAGTGGATCAAGTCAGACGGAGTTATTACGGCCACTTCCGAACCTTAGACCCCCGCCTCGACGAGCTCACTACAAGATGATAACCCTGCTACAGGTGCTTGTGGATCATAAAGCCGACAATTGCCATACTGCTTACGATAAAAAGGTGTTCGCCGGGCAATCAGCGGCGTGTCAAAGCCAGAAAGATGGGGTTTCTTCACGCCAGCGGCCCAACTTGCAGCCTCCGTATACCTTCGCGCAGATTCGCTGACGTCCTGGTAGAACTGCTTCTAATGCTATTGGTCTTGCTTGCGTTCAGCAAGGTAGTCGAGGCGCTCGGCGCCCTTGCGTTATCATTTCTCATGCGCGGTCTGGAAGGCCTCTAGGCCAGGGTCTACTTGTGACCGACGCGCTCTTTTTTTTTGTTTTTGTCCAGATGGGCGAAAAGGAGGTCTGAGCCGGTAAGGGAGATGGTGTTGACAATAACCCCGCCGACCATCATACCCACGAAGGCCATCACACGGCTGGCATGATATTGGAGACTCCCTATTTAATTAACACGTACTGCGTCAACAGGCAAAGCATGGTGGTGGTCACGATATTTGCCACGTCTTCGAAGTCCACGCGGGCCAGGTCAGCCCGTTTCATTTTTAGCATGTTCCTGCGCAGCATTGAGTACCCTATTTCAAGGCCAGTGAGCACTGCCCTGTGGTAGAGAAGGTAACATAAATCTTTGGCAGCCATTTATATCCGGCTACTGGTGAGTCTAATAGGTTCGGCCGGCCGTGCGTGTCTATATATGGACATAAAAATACTGCTATTCCATATAAAAAGGGTCGACATACAATAAGTAGAACGGTTCAAAAAGACGAGATTCTTCTCGGGGACTTGCCGGCAGAGCCTTTAAAACGCCCTCATGCCGCATTCGCATCTGCTCGGTCAGCTTCTTGCCCGCCGCGACCCTGCCAGGATGTTTTGCCCTCACTTACGCGGTCAACCGTAGGCTGCTCCAGAGGGGGCGACTGAGTCGGTTCCTTCGCGGGCTCATCACGCGGCTGAACAGCAGGCTACTTCTGCGGTTGTGCCACGGATTCCTTGTGCGGTTGTGACGCGGGTTCCTTTCTCGGTTGCCAGCGGTACCTGTGGCGCAATTCTGTCTGGTTCCGTCTGTGGCGCCCCTCGCCGTCATTTCGGTAAGACGGGCGCGCTGCTTGATGACCTTCTCGTCCGCATTCTCGTATGCTCGCGGAAGTCTTTGGCGATGGCGTTCTACTGTTGCGTAATGACCCACACGCTGAGTCCAAAGTGGCGGCTTGTGTATGCGAGCTTGGTGAGTGACGTTTCTTTGTGCCGGACGTGGCCAAGAAAGACGCAGTCGTCGAGTATGAAAAGCGATGCGGTTGCGTCAACCGAGCGACAAGGGCTAGAAAACAGATCGGCCAGGTCCTCCAACAGGTTTACAAGAAACAGGCCTTGGTCCTTCTTGCCCCAAGCCTACGGCCTGGCGCAGGCCTTGTTCAGTCACCATGTCGGGCAGAAGATGACCTTGGTTTCAAACCGCCCCTTAAAGACAGTTTCCAAAAGCTCGCAGACAAAAACGTTTTCCCCACACCCGCGGCGTCCCACGATCATCGTGCAGTGGGACTGTAGGCCCGCAATGAGATGGGTAGTAGATTGCGGACATGAACTGGCCATTTTGTATGTTTACCTCCATGTCCATGAGCAGGTAGACATACATGTTCAAAATCCCCGCCGTTTGCGAGGTCATTTCTATTTGCAACGTCGTCCCGTCGCTGGCGTTTTCGATGCGCCTGCCCGACCCGTGAATCGAGTGGTCCTCGGTGGACCGCATGTTCAGGACTAAAGCGAACCTGTTCTGGTAGAAGGTCACAACCTAGGTGGACGTCAGCTCCGCCTCCTTGAGGCTTCCCGTGCCAACACGCGAAAGACCGCCTCCCACTGCTTGTAACGCGCCTGTCCCTTGGCTAGACCTCTTTGGGTACGTCCTCAACAACCAAATTAACCTTATTCATCTGAGGGTTGTGGAAGTTCTAGGCCACACTTGCGCAAGCATACATGAAGAGCATGGCTATAGCCTTGAGGCTCTTGGCGGGCTCGTTCAGGTTTATGTTCCACATGGTTTTGCTTTTGTTTGGAACGGCCTTGCGGTGCTGCAGAACCGGGTGTACAATATGGCCACCCAGCCAAGGTAATGGTTTCGAATAATTCTAACAAGTTCGGCTGTGGTCACAATGTCAAACTCCAGGGATAGATGTCTGATGGCGCAGCTAGCCCTTGCGTTAGCGCTTTGGATTACCCTACTGTAGCTGTTGAACGAGATCTCGAAGGAAAGACGGTCAGAAGCCCGACCTTGTAAAAGGGCATATGGTTGTTCAGCATCTCAAAGTCGAGCGGTATGTGAAACCTGCTGCCATAGGCAGCTGCTATGGAGGCATCAGGTTGGGTTACTGCGAATGCGTTGCCACCCCCCTTTACACACACACACACACACACACACACGGATTCGGGCGCAGTTTTCGGTTTGAATACCTTGATAGTCGGCGTTGGTCCGCTCCTTGTCGGTGAGCCATAGATTCTTGGTAACGCCCCAGATGTTTGCGTCGTCCACCTTCACTCCCTCCATTTTGGCGCTTAACTTCCTGACAATCGCCCTGCCCAGGTTTTCTACAACAGTCCCGTTGTCATCCTCAAGAACTAACGTCCTGCCGGTGAGCGCCAACGAAATGCCGCCGTGGCGCCGCCAGGCACGATAACGTCATCCGCCCCATGGTTGGGAAACATCACAATGAGCGTTTGATCCTGGTCGATGGTGTTCTAGTTGTTGGTGACCCCTGCCATGCCCCTGACCGCGTTGACGCCCAGCAACTGGCGGGGAGAGCAATATAGGCCTAGCTTGTTTACGTACTGTCACATACGTTTTGTTGTACTACTGAAGGGTGCCCCTCTCTCCAATAAGCGCGTATCGTTACTTGGCGCCGCGCACATTATAGAAAAAACATGGCTAAAGGGGGAGATTTTGAGATGACGTGAAGGTGACAGACCTTGACGAGCCTGATGTGGCGGCAGAAACTGCATTTACGGAGGACCCTTTCGCCCACCCCAAGCACGAGGAGGTTGAAATATGGCTGGAAGGCCTCTAGGGAGACAGCCTTATGCTAGCGTTAAACGAGATCCGCAACGATGACGTTGACGTGTTTTTCAGGCCAAACGGCCTTAAAACAAGGCCCATCTACGCTGACTACATCGTCCTGGATGGAAAACAAGATTTGGAGGCACAACACGACGCTGTAATTTGGCCGCGGGAAAAATCATGTCGTACGCCATATCCTTGCTGGAAAAGGCGCACAGCCGGGCAATCTACAGGTACCTGGACACGGAGAAGCCGCAGTAGGAGGTGCTCAACCGCACGACAACCCTAAAACTGCAGAACGTGACGGAGGCCATCTCGGCAAACACCGGCGCGTACGATCTAATCCAGGTCGCGCGGTGTGAGGACACCACGCATAAGGAGGTGGCGGCGCAGATGCCCGAAGCCCTTCAATGCGTGATATACCAGTCTTGAGCTAGGCCCTGCAGACCGCCAAGGGGGCGCTGGTTAAAAACGCCGCCAGAAAACTCTCGGCCCAGAACGACGCGGACGAGCTAAGAAAGTCCATACCACAAGTTTCAAGCACAAAGGCTGCGCTGGATGTGGTTCAACGTCATCTCAAACCGGTCTATTAGGGCGTCGTCGATGACCGTTGCCTGGTAGGCCCTGCCGTGAGCGGGAAATAACGGTATTTCATTCCAAGCCCATCGTAGGGGATTTTCTTCTTTCGCCAATGGGTGATTTTGTCTACGTTGAATTCTTTGCACAGGCGAACATACGCCTCCATGCTTATGTCGGCGTCATTCGCCCTCCACCCCGTTTGGTGAAGTAGGGGCACTTAATGTGCACAAGAATCTTTTTCGCCTGGTTGCAGACGTGGAACCGATAAAAGCTTAGCACCATGGCTGGGAGATTGGCCGCCACCCGGATGTTTCGAACGCTGACGACGCAGCCCGTAGTCGCGCATCAAATGGCAAAGTTAACTTGGTTCTGCTACTACCGCATTATGTCCGCCCCCAAATCCCATTCTTGCGCGGCTGGGTACGTCTTGATGTCGGGTAAAATGTACCCTTCAAACACGTCAGTAGTATGGTGGGGGTGTTGAGCTACAAATGGGCCTCTATGGCTACGTACGGGAGTTTAACGTGGTGGGGCCTCTATAGCTACAAATGGGCCTCTATAGCTACAAAAGTGAAAAGATTTATAGCTACAGTTGGGCCTCTATGGCTACGTACGGGAATTTATCATGGCACGCCGTATGTAGGGACGAAGACAACGTCCTCTACCATCAAAAACTGGGTGAGAGGTGTTTTTGATAGTAGAGGACGTTGTCTTCGTCACTACATACGGGGCGTGGGAATACTTGGCAATGATGGGAATAATAATCTTTCTTGTAAAATGGGTTGTCCTGATAAGGACCGTTGGAGGAGGATTATTATTTCCTCCAACATTGGGTGAAGAAACTTAGGAAGGTGGTGTGAGATCTTTTTTTCTTGGTTGGAAGTGTTGGTGAATCAGGTAGCCAGTCAGGATGTTTCATCCGCCTGAATTTATCCTGGATTTTCATCCAATTTAAATTCAGGCGTTCGAATTCCTTTTCTTTCCTGGCCTGTTCTTTCTTGGATCGTTCAAGAGCCCACAAGATCTTAATGTGGGTTACTTCCTTTTCTAAAACTTTCTTTAACAATACCTTCACCATGTGAAGGTTCACCTCTTCGCGCCTGACGTTACTGGCGGGTGGATAAATATAACAATCTTCCTGAACTCGGTTCAGGAAGTGCTCATCCAGTAAATCCAGGCTCTTCTTGATGAACCCCACACGGCAAGGGGTTGAGGAAGTTTTTTGTCTTTCCTCCACCAAGACATCAGTCACCAACCTTCTTGCTGATTTGAGAGCCGCTAGTTGGCTGGTGACGTATGGTTTGGTGGTAGGATATCTCCACCAATACTCCAACCTTTCCATCAAGGACTCCACATCCACCATTCTATCCCAAGCTTCTTGTAACAATTCAACAGAGTTCATTCTTGTAGAGTGAAAGTGTAAATGGCGCAACTGTGGAAGGCACCGCTTTTATATGCTAGAAGCGCGGACGTGAAGGAAAACATCCCCCCTTTTTTTCCAAAACAAAAAAAAAAAAACAATACAACACACTAATCTTTTTTTATCAAAACATACTCTATACAAGCATACTCTCATTCATACAAAAAATATATATAGCAATCATAGAAAACTAATCTTTTCTTTGAAAAATGGGTGGCCCTTAAAAGGACCTTTTTTTTTTGCTATAATTTTAGCAATGACATCGTTTGTTAGGTCTTCTTCTTATTCTTCTGCTTCTTCTTACTTCTTCCCCATACATTAGTACGCTTTTCAAGCACCCTTGTCTTTCAATGTATGTTCATCTTTCCCAGTAGGCACTTTCATCAATTCTAGTGACTACCCATGATGCTCTAACATACATGAGATAGTCAGGATTGAAGAGCATCCCTGACACAATGCTTGAAGCTTCTACTGTAGTCCACATGATTCTTTTTTTTTTAGGTAAAGTTTTTATGAGACAAGTGGTGGTATATATACCTTACGATCGGATTAAAATGCATCGAAATCAACTACCAATCCAATAGCGCGTTACTAGTGGGTCGGCTTTTCCTCCAATGGGAAGAGAGTAGGGTATGACGTCATTTTGGGTATAAAGGTATCGTAGCGTTCGTAGGGCTTATTACTTTTTCGACAGCCTTCATGGAGATCGGAAAGACAAGTAGTATGTATTGGAGTGAGCCTTCAATGATTAATGCCTCTGCTGCTGCTGCTTTGCTACACTTCCGGCCGGAAGACTTTGATTTAGATTTTCTAAATCAAGAGTTTCAGTCTGAGACTGCTACTACTACTACTACTACTACTACTACTACTACTACTACTACTACTACTGCTACTGTTGTTGCTACAGCAGTGTATGAATTGATGGATGAATTTAAAAAGAAACAACAGGAAGAGATGGAAAATTTTTTAAAGAAACAATGAGAGGATGAAGAAATGTTTCTTCTTCAGCAGCAGAAAGAAGAAGAAGAGAGAAGAAGAAAAAGTGAGGAAGAAATCAGACAACAGTTAGAAGAGGAGGAGAAGAAGGAAACAGTAAAGGAAGGCATCAGTCCTGAAGAAAAATCGGTGAGTCTTTTAGAAGAGATATTATGAGTTAAAATGGATGACAAACGCCTATAAGTATTCTTTAACTCAGCCAAAGCGAAAAAGACCATCACGGGCTAAACATTCCAAGCCTACCAGTTCTAGTGAGATGCCACCACCACCACCACCAACACCACCAGTGACTACTACCATAAGCAAAACACCAGCAGTAGCAGCAGGATTTGGATTGGGTCGTGGTAAAGGACTACTACAATTGAAGTTGATTATGTAAAAAACTTCATAAGTTTGTTTTTTCAATCAAACAAACACCCCAACGGTCCTTTTAAGGGCCCCCAGATTTCTAGAAAAGAAATCAAATTGCCAAATCAAGTAAAACTTAAAAAAATCCCATTGTGTTGTATATAAGTGTGAGTGCGTGCGTGCGTGCGTGCGTGCATCTATATTCTAAAACAAAATAACACAAAAAAACACTTACTTTTTTTCCAGTCTGGTGTATTCTCTCCTTTTTTTTTTACAAAATAATTTACCAATGAACATATAACACCACACTCCAAAAAAAAAAAAGTTCACTTTCTGAAATTCTTGTGCTTCTTGAATTGCGTCACAGGAATCATAGTTTCTTTTTCTTCATTCTCACTATTTCTCTTGTTTTTCTTGAATTTCTTCTTCATAGGGACCCTGATCGTCACAGGAATCATATCTTCTTCTTCTTCATTCTCACTGTCTTCCATTCTTCTCACTCTCTTCTTACTTTTCTTGATGATATGTTCTTCTTCTTCTTCTAGGTTTGAAGATCCTTCTTCTTCTTCCTCCCTCTCCTCTGCTAGATTTTCTTCTTCTTCTTTCTGAGGGCACTCCGAAGACCAATGTCCTGGTAATTTACAATGATAACAGATATCTTTTGTTTTGTCTCTCTTTTCTTTTTTTGGGTTTCGACGTTGTGGGCATTCTGGAGCCCAATGTCCTTTCTCTTGACAGATATAACAAGTATCTTCACTTTTATCTCTGATTTGATGTTGTCGTTGTGGACATTCTGGAGCCCAATGACCTTTCTCTTGACAGATATAACAAGTATCTTGACTTTTATCTCTCACTGTTCTTCCTCGGGCTAGATAATCCCAATTATACTCAGAAGGATGTCCTTTCTTAGAGTATTGATTTTTTCTTCTTCTTGACTCTTCCATCTTTTACAGTTTGAAAGTTCAATCACCAAAGACTGATTCTGAAGGTACGAAGCTCTCTCTTTATATACTCTCCTCTCTCTATATAAAGGTACCTGGGTGAAAAAAAACTGAATCAGTTTCAAAGTAAAGTTCAAGATGCAAAGATCACGCCCAAACCATGAGAAACCAGAAGAACACGTAGAAACAAAGAAGCCACGACGACGAAGACATTCCGTGCCACCTGAAACACCATTAGATGAACTACTAGCTCAAGTCCATGCCAGTGACTTTGAAGAGGAGATGAGTGAACCTGAAACCTTACCACCTTCAAAACCAGCCAAAACAAAATCCACCACTACTACCAACACCAGAACCCCAGACCAAGAAACACAATCTAGTACCTTGGCTCCTCCTGAAAATTACTATCGGATTCGAGAGACTAAAAAAATTACCTCTCGAAAATTTAGAACCACTGCCTGCACTCATACGGTTCACTTCAAAGACTTCAAGTCCGAAGTACCTCCCGAGAAAGCGGCGGGGTTCATTAGCGATTTGTGGAGTTCTGTGTTACAGAACTTGAAACGGCAATGTGGAGCCAAAGAAGATGATCGTTTGAGACTGGCCATCCATCATGACAACTTGAAGAGTCCCGTTTGGATTGAGTTCAGCACCCCGGCAGAATTAACGCCAGACAAAGTCATGTCCAAAATAGAACATGTACAACAATCCAATGACAAGTTTACCATCACCGATGGAAAGGCCACACTCTACATGACACACGTTGCTCCTCCTCGAGGAAGTGGACGAAGCAGAAAACCGTTATTGGTGGACGATCTTCGTACTACCAAACGCAGTGTCGTCCAAATCGACAATGTACAAGACCAAATGTGTTTGGCTCGGGCTATCGTGGTGGGGCGTACGTTTGCCAACAAGAACGAGAGCAAAGAATGGAAAAAAGCCTGGAATAACATTCGAACATCGCAAAGACCCCAACAAAGAAAAGAAGCAGAACTCCTGTTACAACAAGCGGGGATCCCTAAAGAGACCGTGTGTTGTATTTCTCAAATGCAGAAACTTCAAGATGTTTTGGCTCCTCACTATACTTTGAAAGTTCACCCTCAAGAAGTGCGCGGAGATATGGTGTTTCGAGGCCCCGATTTCCCTGAAGGAAAATACATTCACCTCTATTACCATCAAGAACATTTTGATACCATCACTAGTATTACCGGATTTTTGGGATACTCTTACTACTGTGAGAAATGCAACTATGGGTTTAATAGTCGAGAGCAACACATTCATTGTGGTCAGAGATGTCGGGGTTGTTTAGCGGAGCAACCATGCCTTCCTGAACAACAACAAAATCACGTTCATTGTGAAACCTGTCGACGAAGTTTTGTCAGTCCCTCTTGTTACGAGCAGCATCGCAAGACACAAGGTCACCAACAAAAATGTGCTTGCGACTTATTGAAATTGTGTTCTACGTGTGGACAGCTAATTCGAACCAACAATACCAAGGGACACGTTTGTGCTGGCAAGAAAAAATGTTCTATTTGTCATCAGATCGTCGATTTTGATCATCGATGTTTTATTCAAAAGTTTGACAAGACAGAGAAGAAAGAAATAAAGAAGAACAAGAACAAGAAACAAGTAGATTTCATATTTTTTTATTTTGAATGCATGCAAGAAACGGGCATTCACATTCCAAATTTCTGTGTGGCGCATCGGGCTTGTGATCAGTGTATTCAAGAATCGATTCATTTTCACTGTCCTCATTGTAGTAGAATTCCAGGAGGACGTGAAAAAATCTTTCGTGGAGTTAACACTTTGTCTGAGTTTGCTGAATGGGTTTTAGACCCTACCACTCACGACAGTTGGAGCGAAGAAGACATTCAACGTTATGGAGATTGTCATCGGTATGCGACCGTCATAGCTCACAATTTTTCAGGATACGATGGACAGTTTTTACTCAATTATTATTTGAACCATGGCACCGAACGTCCTGAAGTCACCATGAACGGAAAAAAGCTCATCTACATGAAAGGAGGACAAGTCCAGTTTAAAGATTCTATGAGTTATTTGGCCATGCCTTTGAGTCGCATGACAAAAACGTTTGGCATGACAGAAATGGCTAAAGCCTACTTTCCTCACTTCTTCAACACGGAAGCTAATCAACAGGCTGTCCTACCTCATTTGCCTGACCTTCATGATTACGACCCCGACGGAATGCGCCCCGAACAGCGAGAAGCTTTTCACACTTGGTACCGCGCTCACCAGACCGATCCATTTGACTTTCAAGAAGAGATGTTGAAGTATTGTCGATCTGATGTGGATATTTTAAGACGTTGTTGTGGAAAGTTTCGAGAGCTATTTCTCGATCACGGAGAGGTTGATCCTTTGAAAGATGCAGCCACCTTACCTAAAGCCTGTTCCTTAGTCTACAGGCAAAATTTCATGCCCGAGAACCAACTGGCCATCATCGACTCCAACACGTCTCTCTTTGCTAGTCGTCAATATTCGGTCAAAGCTTTACGTTGGTTTCATTACTTGTGTGAAAAAGAAGACAAATGGATACAACATGCTAGAAACGGAGGAGGAGAAAAGAAGATTGGAGGTTATTCCGTGGATGGATTTGATTTAGAAAACCCGCACACGGTATACGAGTTTCAGGGTTGTTTGTTTCACGGATGCCCTACTTGTTATCCTGATCGAGACATGAAAGGCCCTTATTCAGATTCTACCATGGAACAGTTATACGAACAGACTTGCCAACGACGCCTCAAGTTAGAAAGTCAAGGATACCAAGTGGTAGAAATGTGGGAGCACGAGTACGATCGACGTTTGAAAAACGATCCTGAATTTAAGAACATTACCCAAAGTTACGACGCGGTCGACATCCAACCTTTAGATCCGCGACACAGTTTATTTGGAGGACGAACCAATGCCACTCGCTTGTTGTACGACGTGAATGAATCCCAAGGAGAAGAAATCAAATACATCGACGTGTGTTCTTTGTATCCTTGGGTGTGTAAATATGCTCGTTTTCGCACCGGTCACACTGAAATTTTGACAGAACACATTGACGTGGAACACATTCGTCAATACGAAGGATTAATTAAATGTAAAGTCTTACCTCCGACAAACTTGTACCATCCCATCTTACCTCACCATTGTCAAGGAAAACTGATGTTTCCTTTATGTCGGACGTGTGCTGAAACGTGCAACCAAGATCAGCCCTGTCACCACACGAAGGAAGAACGTTCTTTGACAGGAACGTGGGTTAGCGCCGAATTGTTTCGGGCACTGGATCGTGGATACCGTTTGTTGAAAGTATACGAAATCTGGCACTTTCCAACTACAGCCCAATACCAAAAGGACGACGCCACCAATCATCCAGGCATTTTCTCGGGGTACGTCAATCAGTTTTTTAAAACTGAAACAAGAAGCTAGTGGTTATCCTTCGTGGTGTCAGACTCCCGAAGACCAAGAACGATTCAAAGAAGAGTACCGTAACATTGAAGGCATCACTTTGGAAGAGGTGGAAAAAAATGCAGGAAAAAGATCGTTTGCCAAAGTGATGCTCAATTGCTTGTGGGGAAAAATGGCTCACCGTACGATCTTACCCAAAACGGAATACGTCACCGATCCTTATCGTTACTTTCAACTGGTGGACGACAAAAGTATACTAGTCAAACACGTCGAAATCGTCCGCGATGATTTGATCATTGTCAATTTCGAAGAAGAACCCAAGTTTGTCAAACCTGACAAGTTTAGCAACGTAGTCATTGCTGCTTACGTGACCGCTCATGCTCGTTTGAAATTGTACGACGAAGCGTTAGAAGTCTTGGGAGATCATGTCCTGTACTTTGATACTGACAGTTGCATCTACATCCATCGCCCCGGTTGCCCACACCCTACCATTCAAGGCGATCGTTTAGGAGCCTGGACAGACGAGCACCCTCAAGACACCATTCTGAGTTTTGCCAGTGGTGGCCCTAAAAATTACGGGTACCGATACCGAGACCCGCAAGGTCAACTTCACACCTCCTGTAAAGTCAAAGGATTGACTCTCAACTATCGAACTAACCAAGTGGTGAACTTTGAGGTTTTAAAAAATGCTTTACTGTCTGGACAAGTGGAAGACTTTCGAGTACCCACGTTAGAACCTCACAAGATTATACGCCTACCTAATCATCAAATCGTTACTCGACCTGTACAAAAAGTGTACCGCATCGTGTACCAAAAACGAGTGAGACTTCCAGATCACACGACTTTGCCTTACGGACACGCTGATTTGGAGTATAAAAAAGGAAACCCTCTTGAACAGAAAAAAAAGACAACACCAAAGATGACTTCAACATTTACCTTGCCTGACTATTGTGAGTGTGCCAGTCGCTTGAAGACGTTAAAAAATTGGCCTAAACACATGCCTGACTATTGTTATTGTCCTCATCGATGGAGCACATTCAAAAAAGGAAAAAAACTTAGGAAAAATGGATTACCTACTTCCCACTCTTTAGCCAGAGCAGGATTTGTTTACTTTGGACAGGGAACCAAAGCACAGTGTTTTAGTTGTGGTGCCACTATTCGTATAGATTGTAAGAAATCAGCTCTCCTGGAACATGTCAGATGGTCACCAAACTGTGCTTACCTTTCTTTAGCGTTTCCACGGATCACATTACAATACTTTTCGGATGGTACAGTCGACAGGTATAAAAAAGGAACCCCTTCCAAGCCTAACCCTTCATTCTGACTTTCAACGTTAACCAAGCAAGAAGATGAGTCACGACTTGGAGTGTGATGCAGTACCATGCAATGAAACGGATTCTGTACGGTTTGGCATTCCCGATTCACACGTTCAAACGGATTCCGTAGCTTGTAACATCTTGGATTCAGGACCCTCTCCAAGTCTCACCACTCATCGACAACCCTCTAAAGAGGCAGTACGCCCTTTTTGCTTTAGTGGAAATACTAAAGGAACCGGTATTGACGTTAACGACAACAAGGTCAATATTGGTCAATATTCGAATGTCAGAATACCTGTGAGTTTACCTGGTTATTCCAAGTATGAAAGTCGACTCGAGTCATTCAAAGACAAGTGGCCAAAATATCTACAAGGACCTAAACCCGAAGATTTAGCTAGATCTGGATTTAAATACGCGGGAGAAGGAGATAAAGTTCAATGTTTCAGTTGTGGTTTGAAACTTCACCAATGGGAGCCTACCGACTCAGCTTACATTGAACATGCCAGATGGTCTCCGCACTGTCAGTTCTTTCCTTTAGTGGCTTTAGAAGAGTACGGGTACGATGAGCCAGATGCCAAACAGAAGAAGAAAAAGAAATAGTTTTTTTTAAAAAATCCATGTCGGAGGAGAATACTTCTTTAGAAGAATACATTACTGGTTAGAACGCATTTATCAGTATTTTGTCACTATCAAACCTAGTTTAGAAGATCGTATTCGTGTTTTACCTTTGGAGGTACGAGAACGTATTTCCAAAGAATTTGTCCAGATTCAAGTGAAACGTAAAGAACAGTTACATCCTTTACGACACAAACATTTTAACCATTGGTATTTGAATGTGATAAGACATTTGATTGGGGCTAAGATATTCAAATGGTCAGACATTCATGAAAAACTACAGGACACTTTTAAGAAATTGTCGGGTACCACCTACAATGTGGCAGTGGAATATAGAATTCGATGGAATGAAGTGAAGGAAAATAATGTGACCAACAGACAAGAATTCCAAAAACTGTTACAAGAACTGTCACCTCAAGACGAATCGCCTTTACGCCGTTTAAAATTAGATAGAATAATCACTAATACTTTTTTGGGATTTGAATTACCTACCGATTCCATTTGGTTGGTATGTGAGTATTTTGTCACCAAGAAGACGGACTCTTTAGAAGACCCCATTTGTAATGTGAAACTTCACTCCCCTTTGAAGTTGCAAGTTACCCGTGGTCGTAAAAGAGAATGAGTCTCATGTTATACCTCTACAAAAGTTGAAGAAGTAAAAAAAATTCCATGTCGGAAAAGGATACTTCTTTACAATGGTACATTGGTGGCTTACCATTAGAGTTGCAAGAACACATTTTTCAGTATATACCAAGCTTAGAAGATCGTATTCGTGACTTACCTTTGAAGTTGCGAAAACGCATTTACGATGAGTTTGTCCAGATTCAAGTGAAACGTAAACTTCAATTCATTCCTCGATTTGCGTACTACCGTGATTTTCGACATATCAGAAGTCTGATTTTGAAGAAAAACTATCACGAGTATCGTGAAGAACACAAAAGAGAGTTACTTCTTTCCAAGTCGGAAACTTTACCAAAGTTCATTCGTGGCTTGCCTTTGGAATTGCGCCAAATGATTTACCAAGAGTTGGTCAAGATCCAAGTGAAACGTAAACTCAAAGTCATTTCTCGAGCTGTACACTATACTCTCTTCAAAGGTCATAGAAGACTGATTCTGGGAAACATGTATTGCAATAGCTACGTTCACGGAGACTTTCTCAAAAGGTACCAACCTTGGGAGCCTGGCTATAAAAACATGCCACCCAAGATACCTACCTTAGCCATCGACCCGTATCATGTACCGGTATGTCTGGGCTCTACACGTCACTTGTGAAACGGATTCCGTGGAAGGAAGTCAACGATCGTGTTCAGACTTTAGAGGATTATAAAGACTTGATACAAGAACTGTTTCCATTGAATTTTGGACGCTATGCAGTGTGTGTCTTAGTGACTGCTTATCTTGGAATTCGTTTTCCAGGACATTCGTTGTGGAATATTTTTGACGACAAGTGTTTACCTTGGATTATTTTGGAGATCCGTGGTTGTTTTGGACTCATTTGTCGAGTTCAAAAAAACAATATGACCCTTTGTTCTTCTTCGGACTTAGTAGAAGAAGAAGACTATAAAAACTTGATTTTATCAGTACACGAAAGACAAATTGTACTTAAAGCGTTGAGAGTGGTAATGAAAATCAGTGAGGAACCTCCATGTGAAGAAGACATTCGTCACACTTTATCTGTCTATAAAACATTTCAAGAAGTGTGTATTGCTAGTGAGTTACACCAACAACTTTTCAATTGGAAAGATCTACGGCCCTGGAGAAACCTTGGTTTCCAATCTTGGCTACAAGAAGTGGCTCAGTTTGCCAAAGATTTGGCAACATGTCCATAAGGGTTCAAAAGTGAAAAAATGGGAACCTCAATGGGAAACCCTGAAAGAAGAAATAGAAGAACCTGACACCACAGAAAAGATGGCCACACCACCGTGGTTCAAATACCTCTTGAGGAACACAACCCTTCCTTACCGCTGCCGTCAGAGCATTCTTCTACCAAAACAAAGACGACCAGAAGAATACCACCACCCCAAGCAGTGCCTAGGCCTTCCATTTTTTCTAGGACACGAAACTATTGTTGTACATTGACTTATTTATATGACAGTTTGATTGTTTCAGTAGGAGCCTTAATTGTGTACCTGATGATTTTACTTTGCTATTTTATCAATCGTTGGCTTTAATGACTTGTAAAATATGTTTTGTTGTGTTGGTTTGTTTTTGTTTTTTTTTAATAAAAAATAAACGTGTATGAAACGTATAAAATGTATTGGGTCTTTTGTCTTCTTCTCAAAAATCTTCTTACCTCAGTCATGGCTACATCATCATCTTCTTCTTCTGCCTCGTCTACCTCGTCTACCTCCTCTTCTGTGGTTAAAGTGATTGACGAAAAGTTAGATCGTCAAAGTTGGAATGCTTTGTATCTGCGCCATCCATTTAACATGTTGATTGCTGGACCGAGTGGTTCAGGTAAAACCGAATTTGTCAAACGTTTGATCGAACACAAAGCTGATTTGTTCGATCATCCACCTCAGCGTATCGTGTGGTGTTACAAAGAGTGGCAATCGTCTTACACGTTATTGAAAGAAAGTCAAGGAGAAACCATTTCATTTGTGGATGGTATTCCTCACGAAGACGATGGAATCGTGTCTGACGTGAGTCAAACCCATTTGGTTATTTTTGATGACATGTTAGGAGAAGACGAAGAAGAAATTAAACTTTGGTTTACACGAAAAGGACACAATCGTAATGCTAGTATTGTCTACATTACTCAAAATTTATTTCAACAAAGTAAAGCCCATCGGACTATTAGTCTGAACGCTCATTACGTGGTCTTGTTTAAAAGCCCCAGAGACAAATCTCAAGTACAAGTGTTAGCCAAACAGTTAGGGGCTCCTTGGCTCAATTATGCGTACGACGATGCCACTCAAACCCCTCACGAGTATTTACTCATCGACTTAAAACCCACCACTCCTGACTATTTGAGATTTCGTGCCCAATTGTTTCACAATTGGAGTCAAGAAGGTGGTCCTGTCATTTACACGTCCCCTTCAGCCAAGTTAAAAAAAAAAAAAAAAACTATAAAAACAACCACAACGTCATTTCTGTATCACACTCTTTTGAGATGACTTCCTTTCAAGCTCATCCTTCGGCTAAATTGATTCGTGCCTTATATGGCATCAGTAAAAAAAAATGCACAAGTCCGTGCTCATTTGTTAGAAGCGAGTCTTAAAGAAGTGTTACGATGGTTTACTTTGACAGCACGTCAATTACTGCAAGGCATCATTCACATCCCTCATCAAACTCAACGTTTTTTTCAAAAACATAAAGGGGCATTGTCACAACTAGCCGATCCTAGAATCGATTCACGGACTAAAAAACAAATCATTTTAACCCCTGGTGGAAGCGGTTCTTCAAGAGGGGTCATGATTCGTTCCCTTTTGAAATGGGATCCTAATGCCCAAACCAAAAAATCCAAAAAGAAGAAAAGTCCAAAGAAGAAAACCACCAAGAAAAAGAAGAAGAAGAAAGTCACCCATCAGAAAAAGAAAAGTCGTGCCAAGAAGAAGAAAACAACACCTACCACCACTAGCACCCGCCGTAAGAGAGGTAGTGCGGCCAGGACGCAAACGTACACCCGCAAAACACCACCACCATTACCATCACCATCACAACAGTCCCCAATGATGACGAGGTCTCCTTTTGCGTCCACTTCATCATCTTTGTCTTCTTCTTCTTCTTCACCACCCTTTACGATGATGCCTGTCAAACCAGACTTAAGATCCGTGTTTCCTAATTTGATGCAAAAATGGAAACCTATTTCGAAAGTCACCCCTTCGGGACCTTCGCCTTCAGCTGATTTGGCCATGGCAGCGGCCGCCAACAAAGTACCGTCCCCTAAAACCAAAGTCCAAGAAAGAACTGGCGTGTTACAAAGTTTAGTGGATTTATCCAAAGAAGAATTGAGACGATTTAGTCCTTTCAAAAACACCTCATCGTCGAGTGAGGCCTGTCATGAAGATGGTACGTCGTGCAGACAATCAGTGGAGACGTGTTCCAGTATAAAATAGAAGGGTACCTTGCCAGAGACTTCAGACTTGTTTTCTACCCTACTAAAAAAGATGACTCCTAAACGTATACACCACCAAAACAAGAAGAAAGTAAAACAACCACCAAAAAAGGACGACTTCCACCTCGTCTGGCGAAACATTGGGATGTCTTGTCTGTCCTAACCAAATCCAATCCTCCCATGCGAAAACAACTCATTCAAACAGCTCCCAAAGAAATCATCGATACCGTGTGTGAATGTTGTTTGAACGTTTTGAAAGGAACGGTACCTTTGTCCAAGATACAAAAACAAAAATTAGGGAAACATCTGAACGTTCTTCGTCAAATGGTGAAAAAGAAAATACCTCTTCAACAAAAGAAAAAAATGTTGGTGCAACGAGGAGGATTTCTACCTATGCTGTTAGGACCGTTGTTAAAAATAGCGGGTCCTTTGTTAGGAACGATTGCTGGACCACTTTTAGGAGGTGCCATGCGATAACAAAAAAAGAAGATAAAAAGGACCACCCTTCTCTGAAAAGACCACACCTTTTTGGTACCTTTGGATGAAATGGAAGGACGAAAACTGACTTTAGTACCTTACAAACGATGGATGGAATTTCATCGTTGAAACGAACAACGGATACCTCATTTACCACCCAATCCTAATCTCAACGAGATATCCCAGTTACAACAAGAATTACAATCCCTGATGGAACGAAGCAATTTGTCAGAAACAGAAAAATCGCAACGGTACGGTCAACTTTTACAACGTCTACAACTCTTTCACCAAAAAGCTGTAGACGAAACAGCTCCACCCACTCTGAGAGATTTCAAAGCCCTGATGAAAAGTGAACTTAAAGTGACCACCACTAAAACAGACACCGCCACGGGGATGACAAAAGAAGAAGACGAGCCTCGAGAAGTGTTTCAAACTCCGTCTGCTGCTATCTCTAGTCAAATTGCCGCGTCCTTGTTGACACCCTCGCCTACCCCTCATCGAGAAAAAATGAAAGATTGGGTTCATAAGAAGATCTCCACTCCTTCTTCAGCAGAAGAAAAAAAGAAAGACAGCAATAAGAAACCTGACATCATTGCCCCTTCTTCACTACCTACTCCTGTGGCTCGTCGAACGCGTCAAGCCGCTTCGTCCAAACCTCACGGTAGTCAAAGTAGTAGCATCGAACAGTGGGTGACTTATTGATCAGTCATGGAGAAACTTTTAGCTACCATTTACTAAAATCCTGGCCATGCTGCTGGTTACGGAGGAGTTCAAAAATTATATCGAGCTGCTAAAAGTAAATTGAAAAGTGTACGTTTACCCGAAGTACGACGATGGTTACAAGAACAATCGACGTACACGTTACACAAACCTATTCTAGAAGTACAACTCAAGTGGAAGGCATCGATCATCAATGGCAAGCCGATTGAGCCGACTTCTCTCATTTAGCCACTTACAATCGTGGTCACAAATATTTGTTTTGTGTCATCGACGTCTTTTCCAAATTTGCTTGGGTCGTGCCTTTGACTTCTAAAAGCAGTACCGAATTGGTACGGGCCTTAAAATTGGTCTTCAAGACCAAAGTGGACGCCAACCTTTACGATGGCAAACTGATAAAGGCACCGAATTTCTAAACCAAGCTTTTCAAAAAGAATTGAAACAAAGACAAATTCATTTTTTTACTACCGAAAATCCTGAAACCAAAGCCAGTATCGTGGAACGTTTTCAAAGAACTTTGAAAGAACGCATGTGGAAATATTTTACACATCAAGATACTCTCAAGTACATCAACGTGTTACCCCGTTTGGTTAAAGCGTACAATCAATCGTACCATCGTAGCATCGGATGTGCCCCCGAAGAGGTCAGCCCTGAAAACGAAGTGACCGTGTTTGATAAATTGTTTGGTTCACCCCAGAAAAAAAAGAAGAAACCCTTGTTGGAGTTAAAGACGGGAGATTGGGTTCGCATCGGAAAAACCAAACGTACTTTTGACAAAGGTTATTTACCTAACTGGACTACCGAATTGTTTCGTGTCACTACCCCCGTCCGTGGTCGTGATCCTCCCGTCTATAAATTGGAAGACATGCACGGTGAAGTACTCAAAGGAACATTTTACTTGCCTGAGTTACAACGAGTGACTAAAAAAGAAGACGCCTTGTACGACATAGAAAGCATTCTCGAACAAAGAACACGTAAAGTAGGCAAACGACGAGTAGAAGAAGTCAAAGTACGTTGGAAAGGATATCCTCCTAGTTTTGATTCTTGGATTGCTGCTTCTCAAGTCGTCGACTATAAAAAGAAAAAGAAGTAACTCAACAACATGCCATTCAACACAGCAACCACGACTTCAACGACTCCTTCGCAGAGTTCTTCTCTTCAAGAATTACAAAAACAACCGCTCTGGGTGTGGTGTGGAGAACGTGTGCCTAAAAATCAAATCGTCTTTTTCTGCCAAATTTTTGTAGTGTATTGTGTCATCGGAGCAGCCATTGCTAATTTGAGTTTGCAACAAGGAGACAAACAATTGTGGACTATTTTACTTAGCAGTTGCATCGGTTATCTTTTACCCAATCCCTCTTTGAAATTTACGACAACAACGGACAACAGTCACCACCACGGGAGTACGAGCAACGCCAGTTCACCTTCTTCTTCTTTCAGTCACCACCAAAATACCAGTCCTCTTTTAGAACCCTTTGAACATCATTCTTCTGTTCACTTGAGTGACTCCTCGGACACCAGAACCACTTTGGAACTATGAATGACCAATTTTATTTAACGTTACCTAGTGACAGTTCCATGGATGTGTTTCCCAACAACACATTATGTTGTTTCACGGCCAAATTACCTCAATCCATCCAATTGGATCACGATGCTCATTGGGAAGTGGCTTTAGTAGAAATCATTCATCCTACGCAAATCATGAACATCAACAAAGGTCAAAATACTATCATCGTGAAAATCTTTAACCCTAAATTGCAAAATGAGTTGGACAGAAATGATCCTGAAATCTGGAAAGGAGACCCAGATGATAAAAATGACATGAAGGGAGCATTCAAAAAGAGAACAGATACATCTGATTTCTTGGGGCAGTATACCCTGAGAATTCCTACAGGGTATTATTTTAGTGGTGAACATTTGGTGGACACAATTAGAACCCAGTTTGCACTCCAATTTAACAAAGCCTTATTAGTTGTCGAAAAATGGGTACGAATTGCTTTCCATGCTTTGTCACGCCGTTTAATCATACAATTTTTCAAAGGGAGAGGGCAACTCCTTAGTGAGAAAGATAAAGGCTTACCCTTGGAAGAGAGAAAATTCATGAGCATTGAATTTTCTCCTGGATTGTATGCCATTTTGGGTGGAAATAAATTGTTTACCAATCTAGAGTTCGGAACCAACTTAGAATTTGGACATGCTTTTTAATCCCCTATCGAATTAAATGGTGGACTGAATTTAATGTTTGTGTACTCCGATGTGGTGGAGTACAACGTGGTGGGACACACATCCGCTCCGTTACTGAGAGTCCTTCCTTTCAAAATGGATACTGGTGGTAATTCTACTACTTCTGTGAGCGAAGATGGTGAAAGTAGTACTAATACTAGTAGTGGTTCTGGTGGCAACACATTTCACGTTCACCGTGAATTTGTAAATCCTCATTATCTTCCAGTCAGTAAATCGTATTTAGACAGTGTCAACATTAGTATAAAAGGAGATTTGGGACAAAGTGTACCATTCATTGACCAAGGAAAAGTCACGGTGAAACTACATTTTCGAAAAAAAGTTCTCTAACGAATTGTAACTGACCCAAAAAAAAATGTATCCAGTGTACCAAGGAGTGGCTCGACAACGAGGATATGGTTTAGGAGATATGTTAAAATCGGCATTTCGGACGGTAGCTCCTATTTTGAAACCCATGGTGACTCGAGGATTTCATGCCTTAAAAGATGCCGCTTTGACACAAGGAAAAGAATTTTTTGCAAAATGTCCTCATCGACAAACAAAATCCTAAAGAAGCCTTTATGAGAGCAGGCAAAAATGTGTTAATGACTACTGGTAAAGATCTTTTAGGTCTCCGAGAAAATCCTATAAATACGCTTCACGCTTCAGGCTCTGGCATTACTTCACAGCAAGGACAAGGTAGAAAGAGACGACGACGACATCGAAATCCTTTCAAAGTTCATAAAAGACCACACGCCAGTTCCAAAAAGAATAAGAAAAGAAAAAGAGCCGTCAGAGAATTAGACGTGTTTGATTATTAAAAAAAAAACCATTGAAAATGATGCACCGAGATTCTTGCGAATTTAACAAGTCAGAACTGGATCTGTTTTCTATGCCCCCTACCATGATGACGATGCAAGAATCCCAATGGGTGGAATTCCATCCTGTATCGTCTTTGACGGATTCAGCTCCTATCGAATTTGAAATCAAAGGACAAACCGAAGATTACATCGATTTGAATAGCAGTTACTTGTTCCTGAAACTCAAAGTGAGCAATACGAATGACAACACCCTTCCTGTGGAAAATTCCAGAGTGGCTCCCGTCAATAATTTCATGCATTCCTTGTTCAGCGGAGTAGATTTGTACTTGAATAACAAACTGATCAGCAGCAGTTTGGATACTTACCCTTACCGTGTTTACTTGGAAAATCTCTTGACGTACGGAAAAGAAGCCAAGAGCACTCATCTGGATGCTTCGGTGGTCTGGAAACCTGACACCTCGACAAAGTTCAACAATACAGAATTACCTGTAGTAGCGGTACCGGCGCAACCGGCGCCGCAAGGTGGTCAACCAGTACTAGCAGTAGCAGCAGACCCAAAAAATGTTGGATTTAACGACCGTCGAAAGAAAATCAGACGTACTTTAGAACTGATGGATCGTTTACATTTGGACATGTGGTTGCAAGCCAAGTATTTGGTGAACGGAGTAGATGTACGCCTGAGACTGAATCGAAGCAGTACCGCTTTCCATTTGATGAGCGAAAACGCCAACTGGAAAACCATCATCCTAGAAGCCAAACTTTACGTGCGACGTGTGGAAGTCTTACCAAAAGTAGCCAATGACATCAGTCAAGCCTTGAGCAGAAACACTGCCAAGTATCCTATTAGACGTGTGGAAGTGAAAACCTTTACTGCAGCCGCTGGACTCCGATCCATAGTCGAAGATCACATCTTCCAGGGGCAGCTCCCCAAACGATTGATCATTGGCATGGTTGCTAATTCAGCCTTCAATGGAGTCAACAATGAAAATCCGTTCCAGTTTCAACACTACAACGTCTCCAAGATAAAAGTCAGTCGAGATGGCAAGGCCTTGTGTACCAGACCTTTTGAACCTGACTTTGGTCCCCAGAAAAATTACTTGCGATCTTAAGCCACAGGACAGTTAGGCACCAACACCAGCCACGGCATTACGTACGAGGATTATGAAGGAGGGTATGCCTTGTGGGGATTTGATTTCACTCCGGACCAAGGCAGCGACGAAGGACATTTCCACCCTATAAAATCAGGCCCACTTCGTGTGGAACTTCAGTTTAAAGAAGCTCTACCTCACACAGTGAACGTCGTCTTGTATGCAGAATTTGATAACACTCTAGAGATAAACAGTTTAAGAGAAGTAAGTCAAGACTATTAGAAGAAAAGAAAAAAAGATGCAGCACGAAGAATAACCTATGGAGATAGATGAGATAGATGAGGGATTTTGTGAAGTGATTCAACAGTCACAAACTACCATAAAGGATGATGATGATGATGACGAAGTCATTCATTCAGTACCTCGAATAGAAGAAGAAGAAGAAGAAGAAGAAGAAGAAAACAATTCAGTTCCAAAGTTTACTGGATTTATGGCTTGTCGATGGCCAGAACAAGAAAAACAGTTAGTGTGCTGTTATGCTCAGGAATTGAGTCCAATAATTAACAGTCTGATTAAAGAAAATTGTTATGGATGTCAAAACGATCATCCCAGTCAGATACAACACGACCAATGTATGATGTTGACAGGCGAAGAACAATTGGATAACTATTTGGAAACGGCCTGGTCACAAATCTCAGATGAACACGTGTTGAAACAGTGGTATAAAGTCTTGCAGAATTATTCTTCTCCTCCACTTACTCTTATGGAGATCAGACGAATCGAAGGACTCATTGAACAGAGTGCAGAGCCTATCCGACGTGAATATTCGTGGAATTACAAGACAGATCAATTCAAGCATAAAGTCAGGTGTGAACTGGTGATCTATTTTTTCCATTGAAGACAAAAAAAAAAGAAGAAGAAAGAAAAAAAAATGGATACTAGAGAACTTTATTACCTATTGACTCGTAGTTCCTACACTTCTTCTTGGAATCCTGTGGTATGTGCTAAAGATGAACTACCTCATCGTAAACCGAAAAACGTTCATGCCTATATCATCAATAACGACGACAGTCATCTACCAGGAACCCATTGGGTTGCCGTGTACTTTCCCAACGCTCACTGTGTGGAATATTTTGATTCTTATGGATTACCTCCTTTGGAAGACGACATTATTGACTTTATGAGAAGAAATGCCGTCTCGACTCGATTCAATAATGTTCGATTACGAGGATCGGATTCCATGGTGTGTGGACAATATTGTGTACATTTTCTTCATCACCGCAGTCTTGGATATTCCTTAGAACATTTACTGACTTGGTTTGATAGAAACTATGCTCGAAACGATGCTAAAGTACAACAATGGTTTTGTGAACATTATGGTTATCTCTTGTCTTTAGCTCAGAAACGTAATGTCAATCAGAATGATGTCGATGTAGAAAGGTGGAGGTTTAGTTTACCACCCCAACGTTGTCAACCTTGTAAATATGTTCCTGTTTAAAAAAAAATGTATTGTTAAATCGTTAGTATTTTTATGTTAGAATGATTATTGTTGATTAAAAAAAAATGGTTATTGTTGAAAAACAAAATGGTGTTGTGTGGTTTTTTTATTGAATTTGAAAAAAAAAATAATTATGTTCTCTCTCTCTCTTTCTATCGATCTAAAAAAAACTTACTTCTTTTTTCCTCTATCTGTGATCTCACTGTCGATCTGAAAACCTTACCATGTTTTCCATCGCGTCCGCGCGTTAAGCATATAAAGCGGTGCGTTGGCCACTGTATTCATTCTCGTTGACTCGTCAAGATCTCAACAGTTCCAAAAAAAAAAGAAGATGGCAGCAACCAAGATTACAAAGCTGAATGAAGCTATGGTAAACATTCTGAGGGTGAAGAATCATTTGATGGAAACCCACCCGGAGAGTAAGACGATGACGTTCAGTCAAATGGCGCATGATCTAGTAGAAGAGGTCCTGAGAGAAGAAATACTTCGGGAAAGAACAGAATAGGAGGTGGGACAACGACTACAGCAGCAAAGACAACAACAACAGCAACAGCAACAACAACTTATGCAGTCCAACAAACTACCTGACGGCGAAGTAAGTTGCAAGATTGACTGTGAAGAATTTGCTTTCTCTTTCACCCGAAAGAGACCTGCCTGCCTTAAAGCTGTGAGACCTATTGCTAAACGTGGCCGCCCTGCTGGAGCTGCTACTACTACCACTGCTGCTACTTCACCCGTAAGAAGTTAAAAAAACAACATAACTTCTTAAAACCCAACGGTCCTTTTAAGGGCCACCCCAATCTCTAGAAAAGATTACTACTCTCAAATTGCCATATATATATGTGTTTTATATGTTTGTATGTTTGTGATAACACACCCAACAAAAAAACCCTTTTCCCCTTGTATGTTTTTGTTGTGTGTGTTGAATATAAAAAAATTGTTAAAAAAGTAAAAAAAAAGGGTTGTGTGGTGTGTGAAAGTTTAATATAAAAAAATTTTAAAAAGTAAAAAAAGGATAGTGTGGTGTGTTTGATATAAAAAATATAAAAAATAAATTATATGTTTGTGGAGTGTGCTTGGTTTATAAAAAAAAAAAAAAAAAAAAAAAAAAAATATGGATGGTATGGTGTGTGTTTCATTTTTTATTAATAGTAGTTTCTTTTAGGTCCGCGCTTTTTAGAGTAAGGGGTGATGGAGTGCAAAATCCGCGAAGCCAAGAATGACGTCAAACGAATGACGTCAGACGCGGGGTAGTGGGGTGATGTTTTTATTTTTGTTTTTTAGGTGTAAGGGATGTTTTCCTTCACGTCCGCGCTTCTAGTATATTAAAACAACGTCTTCCCTAGTCGAGCTATTCCGTTTATTCAAGAGAATGAACACAATAGAAATAATAAGACAAATACGAGTTCATCTAGAGGTGGCGTGGCACCTCCTCCAAGACTTGGAGAAGAAGGAGAAGGAGGAGAGGGAGAAGGAGGAGATGGAGAAGAATATCCCCATCAAGCCCCACCGGATGATGGAGGAGCAGGATACCAATAAGGAGAATTGGGATCCAGAAGCGGACCATCCTCCCTTTATACTAAAAAACTCAAACAAATGTATGAGTTTTAAAACATGGAGGGGAAGTTGTCCTGCGTGCAGGGCAAAGCCTGGGAGGTGCCCACACCTCCTCTAGATGAACTTTAACAACAAAAAATCCAACGGTCCTTATCAGGACAACCCATTTTACAAGAAAGATTAATTATTCCCATCATTGCCAAGTATTCCCACGCCCCGTATGTAGTGACGAAGACAACGTCCTCTACTATCAAAAACACCTCTCACCCAGTTTTTGATGGTAGAGGACGTTGTCTTCGTCACTACATACGGCGTGCCATGATAAATTCCCGTACGTAGCCATAGAGGCCCAACTGTAGCTATAAATCTTTTCACTTTTGTAGCTATAGAGACCCATTTGTAGCTATAGAGGCCCCACCACGTTAAACTCCCGTACGTAGCCATAGAGGCCCATTTGTAGCTCAACACCCCCACCATACTACTCACGTCGTGAAAAAGTGCCTTGAGAAAAGATGCCTCAATCACATACATGTCTAAGCTGGCCAATACCATGCGAATATGCATATGCGCCTTATTCGCACTGCTGTAGTCAAATCCGCCCCCAGCGGCATATTTCGCGCGCCGCTATTAAAGTGGAGTTCCTGTGGCAATATCATCCTCAACTAATAATATTGTACTAACCAACCCTCTAGCTGCGGATGTTCCCTTTAAAACGGTGATACCAATTGGACCCTGTACCGACGTCAGCATGCGGAAGATGATGTACTCGTCTTGTTGGTACAACGTATCGTGTGCCGACTTTGGCGTGCTTGTATATAAAGATCTCGTAACATTAACCTACGTTGCCATACCCGATGGGTACTTAAATGTGTCCACTCTCGGGAAGACCTTTCAGTACTTAGTTCCGTGGCTGGAAGTGTCCTATAACACCGTGAGCGGGCGCACAACGTTCAATCTATCTGCCAGTGCTTTGAGTGACATTGTGAAGGTACAATTTAGTGAAAACCTTTATTCTCTGTTCGGCTTCACCAAAGAGCTTTTTCCAGCAACAACACATACGTATCTCCCAACCCCGTGTTATTCCTGGCCATCGCACGCCTCTACTTGCATCTCGAGCAGATTAACACCTACGGAAACCTGATGGATGGCGACCCCGGCACACTTTTAGCGATGGTTTCGGTTGGAAACGAAACTTATGGGGAAACCCGCACTATATCTTACTCCCGATTACGCTGGTGCAAGATGGCCTCCAGGAGCTGAAGGTGAGCGTGTTTGATTCAGGTCGAGTCCCGGTAAATCTGCTGAATAGCTCCATCATTCTTGAGATAAAAGAAAACTTAAACTCGTTTCGGGGGTGTACAAGGTTGCCACTGGCAACATCCCAACCACCTCGTCCGTTGACATACCGCTTTTAACATTCCCCACAAAAAAGTCCATCCCAAACAGCAAAATCTGGATTTTAAATGTGTGGGTCGAGCGGGAGTGGGGGTGGGCGGCGAATGGTTTTCCATCTACACCCTGGCGTTTAGCTCCTACTGGACATCATTCTTTAACCTTTCCATGGGACCCACCCTGATGTGTTACTTCACCGCCTCCTCTACAAGCGGATGGATGCGGAACTTTCGTGTTAGCTATGTGTCATTGTCGTGAATTGGAGGAGAGGCGCGGATCTGTATGACACCATGCCTGAACCTGTTGATAAACACTTTCACACCGCCACCGTGAGCTACCTCAAGGGGCTGGGTGAGACAAACCTTCTAGGGTTTCGGCTTCATATGCACCACCAAGAATGGGTTGCGACCATTACGATATGGGATTATCCGCACCCGCAGCCAACCCGCGGGCAACTCGGAGCCTCACGTACGCCTGAGCAGCTGGAGGATAGACTTGTTGAGGAGCCACACCAGATTGGGGAACTCGTTCCGGCCCCCTCGGGCGAGTTTGGT
Source organism: Margaritifera margaritifera (assembly GCA_029931535.1). Classification (NCBI taxonomy): domain Eukaryota; kingdom Metazoa; phylum Mollusca; class Bivalvia; order Unionida; family Margaritiferidae; genus Margaritifera; species Margaritifera margaritifera. The sequence continues at coordinate 27,692 of JAQPZY010001271.1, read as the reverse complement.
TTAACCCCTGAAGTGAAGAATGCCTTCAACACTCTTGATCAAGACACCAGAAGGCGCACCAACCGGGGGCTCGCGAGAAAAGTGAACAAGGCGAGCGACGCTATGACGGGGATCCTGGACATGAGTAAAAATAAGATGGCAAGCGTTGTGTATGCTGTCGCCCCCCATGTCGCGGTAACCAAATCATACGTTCACCACTTGGATCCCTCCTACCTAGGCGTTGATGAAACCATCTCCATGAAGGGCACCATGAATATGAACGCAAACAAAATAGTTGCTGTGGTGGAACTTGCCAATCCCCAAGATGCGGCTACAAAGGCTTACATCGACGCGTCATTATACCCGTCAAACTTTGCAGTCTTCTTGAATACGGACAATTTGATCTTGCTAACAAAAAGAATTCACTAAGGTTGAGTTACTCTACTCTATTTGAAATCTCGGTATGGTAAGAGTGGCGGAGGCCTATATGTATCTACTTAATGAGACGAAGTCCACGCTGTACCATTTTACGCTCTGCATAACATATATTAATCAATTTGAAATTTACCTCTTTGAACGTGGCGCCAAAGAAGAGATTGCCAATAAGGTCGGCGAGGTAATAGCACACCAATGGATTGGGTCATCATTAAGCCACGGAGTCATTTATGACATTTTTTATTTATCAGCCTTAAGCACCCCAGATCCGAGTATCAGTTATTATATCGAAGCCGGACAACCCGTTCAAAACCCTGATCAAGAACTCAATCTAACACTTCTAATCGCAGACGGACGAAGAGATCGCCCACAACGACCGGATGAATAGGATCGGCGACATAGAAGTCTCGTGCGCCCTCCAGAATAGCACCCTGTTATAGGACGAGTTTTCGCTTGTTTTGAATAAGTTCAAGGAGCACACGGCCCTTAAAAATGAAATCCGGCTGTCTGGCTCCCGAATGGAATGAGCGAGGCAGAAAAGAAACGTGTTAATAGCACTCCGTGGGACCTAGGGTCGAGTGGATCTCACAAATAATCTAGAAGAGGTAGCAACCTAAGCTGTGTTGTGTGCTCCTCTAGCCTACACATCCGACTTCTCGCACCAGTGCCTACGGATTACGAGCTCTGGTGAGAGCGCCGTGGCACGCACCTCGCGCAGCTCCAGCACCGCTTCCCGCGCCATCGCCCTCCGGTACGGCCAACTGTTTAATAGCTGGTTATACGCAAACAGTATCAACTAAGTAAATATACATTCATATCAGTTGTAACTATTTTTCTCCTTTGTGGTTTCGGGAAGCAAGAATGAACAGTTATATCTTGTTGATGGTACTCTAATGGATGTGAGTTTCGTGGTGGAGGTAACAGGATGGAAGCCTTCACACCAGTACGGCCTAAGCAAACAAGTCCCACTGGTCTGTCAACAGAATCACAGTCGTTGTGATCATCATAGGACAGACAGTCGCATGGTTAGGGTACTTATGCTGTTTACCTAGTCCAATAAATCAGCCACCCAAACCTGTGCTGATACTGATGGACGGTTTCTAATGTGTGCACAGAGTATGTATTAAAAGGCTGTGTGTGTATGGCGGAGGGGGGGGGCATCTTACTTCCAACAGATAAGGTGTTGTGTAGCATGTTCTCGGTCGACTCTAGAAACCAAAGTTTCATGAATATCTCAGACACTTGGCAGTCGATATTTACACTGTTCCACAGATTTAAGTCTAATGGCTTTAGTCGGGTTATACATACTCTGGTGTCTTTTTCCTGATGGAATCCAATTCTGCCACAAGCAGGTGGATGTTTTTTCAAGTTCCGCTGACATATTTCAGTAAGTTGAAATGCGATGGTAGCCGAGGATTGTCTGAGTCGGTTTAAGTAAGGGTAAGTTTATTTAACGAAACAAGCTACCTAACCGCTTTTGTCAACTTTAGTGTGCTTTTCTTCGTTTCCTTAAAGAAACTTATCCCTACTTCAACCGACTTCGGCATTCCTCGAATATCATCGCATTTCAACCAACTGAATTTAAGTACCTATAGTGCTCCATTTTGAGCTCAACTCTAAGAATGTTACAACGTAGCCCCATTTGAGGTCAACCGCTTCTAACAATGTAACAATGTAGCCTCCATGTTAATTTCCTGTACGTACCCATAACGGCCGCCGCATACTAATCCTATGGACATTTGTAACATGGGATTTTCCGTACGTACCCATATCGGCCCCACGTGTAAACCTACGGCGTAATGTTAATTCCGTACGTACCCCAAGTGGCCCATATTATTACTGGTATACATTCGACGTATGATCTGTGGGACTGACCTCGAAGTTGCGAATGGCTGTTATATTGTGTCATGTGAACAAAAGTATATAGTTCTCAATGGCGGCGTATTACATCCGAGGTTTCTTTATCAACCTGGCGGAAAATGCCGAAGTTGGTTCAGTTCGTTTTGTTTGTTTGTTTTTGTGGGTTTAACGCCATTTTTCAGCACATGATACATGGCAGTATATCTGGTGGAGGAAGAACTCAAGAAAAACACCGAGAAGAACCACCGACCCACCAGAAGCTACTGGCAAGTTTTCTTACATTCCCACGTTGGCCGAGTCCGAGACTCGAACCCACGCGGACACAGATGAGATGTCAGTCAGATGTAAAGGCGAGCGCATTAGACCATTAGTTCACCAGGGGCCCCCGCTCCAATTGGCATTTGCAGTGTGAACATTTGAAATTAACTAGCATGTATAAGTTTCAGTAACGATAACAACTGAAAGAATCCGAAGTATTTCTAAGCATAATAATTAAATACTGTGCAATAATAACATAGTTATAAATCACAAGCACAGAGATCTATTTGAGACAATCCATTGACAAAATATAAAATATTGTCGAAATAAACAATTAATACAACCAGTATCATACAAAATGAATCATGCTGTCACTTATAGATGCAAAACAAAATTACTTTTGACATGCTACTTGTCTTTCATTCCAGGAATAAAATAAACAAAAAGAATTAAAATATTTCTCTATATAAAACATGTAAAATAAAGACGAGGACAACGGTAGAAACAATTAGAAATATTAATTCTAAACAAACAACCCCCATCCCCCTTTCCCGGAAAATGCGGATAAAATATCGCATTAGTCTTTATCTGCAATAAAGTCCAGACATCATTAATAAAACAGTGGAATACACAATAATTTTTAAAATATTCTAAACATATAAAAGTCTCAATGACAAAACGTGAAAACATTATCATTTCCTTTCTCTTCTACTTTTTCTACTTGCCAGATGCTAATGTTTTCATACGCCGAATCACATTCGTACAAATAGCAACGTGTTTCCTTACAAATCATGAAGAAGCAGTCACACAGGTGTGCGTTCTAGTGGTCCTTGTTTGTTTTATGTCTGAGGAGGTCCTGTATGAAATGTTAACGGGCACTACATGTATTCCAAATTGAATGTTTAGCTTTTAAATGGTCAAGTACGCATTCCCGTCAAGTCACCTTATATATATATATATATATATATATATATATATATATATATATATATATATATATATATATATATATATATATATATATATATATATATATATATATATCACTCGTTAAACTCTTGCTCATCGTATATAGATTTTCCGTGTGGATTTTTAGGGCTATTGGTAATGCGAATGATCTTAACACGGTGGGTGGGTGTGATATAGCCAAATATCACGTATAGTACGTAATAAGTGAAAAATGATAAATTATTCACTTTAATAATGCAAGTACAATCTGTTTTGCGAAAAAGGTATTTATAAGAGCTAAAATAGGCAATTTGATATTACATTTCACGCGCAATTGATTACGGCTTTGAGTGGTGCGTGAAGACTAAGCAAGATGCAAAGAGCGTGACATATTTCATATACTTTGGGCCTTGCGTACAATGCATGTGGCAAACATCATGATGCCATGTAATGGTGGCTGCCATATTGGTCTTCTTCCAGTGGACCCGGTCCCATGACCGAGAGTCATATTACACGCATACCTGTAACCCGGTGGCTATCAAACTTTTCCACATTGAAAGTAGTTGTGGTCGGCTGTAGCGTACTAACGGGGGGGGGGCCGACGGGGCGGTTGCCCCAGGCGCCAGAGGTCTTGGGGTGACAAAACAGCTGATAAAAATTCGGGCCTCGTATTTTGGCTCTTTGGGCCATCGTCGTCGCCCCGGGCGCTACTTACCCTTAGTAAGCCACTGGTGGTCGGTACTGTTAATTGCCAAGAAAATTCCTAAACATTCCTGAAATACATACTATGAAATTACTTATTCGCTTATTTACATTTTTTACTTTTTTTCCTCTCTTCTTTTACCGAATGTGGTTATGTAAATATTAATACGCCGAAGTTTATATCATCAGGCGTTATCCGTCCTTTGTTCTTAATACCCATCTAAAGATAATGAAAAGTACTTGACATTAGCTAATTATCTTAAATAAACTCTATATGTATGTATAAATGGGATATATGTTGAATTTGCTTGTAAGTATGAGAACTATTGTAGTTGTGATATGTGTTTCCGCTAGTGTGTGAGAAGGCACTTCCCATAAAGTAAGAGTGTGGTTCAAATTAACAAAAGACAAATTTTAACAAAATTACAAACTGATCATGTGAGATATATGATCATTTGCATAATTTAGAAGAAGGTCCTTTGTTCAGTTCTGTTGGATGTCGCGATTGTCACTAATCGTGAATGTTAAATAAAGTGTAGCGCAACACGTTTAGTGACGGTGAATATGACATGTATACATGTCTGAGAAGGCACTTCGCGCAAGGCAAGATTGTGGTTCAATAGAAGAAAAAGATAATTTTAACAAAAGTACAAATTGATCAGGTGAGATATATGAACAGCTGCATGCCTTGGAAGAAAGTTATCCGTTCAGCTCTGTCAGATGTTACGATTGTCACTAATCGTGAATGTTATACAAAGTATAGCGCAACGTGCTTAGTGACGGTGAATATGACATGTATGCATGTATGTCCTTTTTCTACAGTGGATTCTACGGTGTGTCGAATAGACCACATGTAGGTGGAAGGAGTTGACACTTATTTGTACAATTAGTTATATACATATTATTGGTGATTTAGTGACATTTTTCGGTATTTGCGATAAATAGTTATTGATAAAAAAAATTCTGTGTGACGTTTGTACACTGGGTAAATTGGTTTTTATCGTCGTACAGTGTAGTCGTTTGCAAAGAAATGGGATACTTTCAAAGGCAGGATTTAAGGAGGAGATTTAAAATAGCTGGTGGTCTACATGGGCCACCAATTCAAATATTGACCTACTAACATTGCAAAGGTGATGTGCAACAAATGATATAGAAACCTGCAAGTTATGTATGTCTATATGTCACTTTATGGTAATTACATGCAATGTCATGTGCACAACAATAATTTATACGGGTCCTGGCTGGTTGGGCTTCGTAATTGTCGTGCCCTGCATATGCCAAGTACCTTTAACGCCTCCTGCGTTGCCATCGTGTGGTCATTTCAGTGGAACGAAACTATGGTAACAGCAGAAATTAACAGATCATGGATAGGTCACCACTGTATTCTCCCTCTTTCTGGAGCCTGGAATGGAACCTATGAGCACAAAAATGTAAATTTGGTGTGTTACTGCTTATACCATTCAGACCTGACAGTGTTTTCATATACATTAATATTAGATGTTACCGCTATACCATTCAGACTTGACAATGTTTTCATATACATTAATATCAGATACTCCTGTCATTTACAAGTGTATTTAATTTGGCTCAGTACCAGAGAGTTACATTGGACACAACGGCCACTATTGTCAATGTCTCAACAAATAATGTAACATTTTTCTACTTATTACGTACTATACATGATATTTGGCTATATCCCATGCACCCACCTTATGAAGCCTATTCGCATTACCAATAGCCCTTAAATAGATTGGGGTATGATGAAGTTTGGATATTTCCTGAATCTGTCAATTTCTCCAAGTTTGTTCCTAGCTTTTAACAAAAAGTTACACATGTTTTTCTATCAGACTGGAACAATAAATTACAAAATTCAGAAAAACCGTCTTTACACAAACATTTCAAAATTGAACGAAACAGTTAATGGCAGAGATGTGTCTATTCAAGATATATTTGAAATTAGAAATGAACGAACAACGTTGCACTTGAATACAGCAACGTTTTGTTTTGTTTTTGTTTTTGTTGGGGTTTTTTTTTTTTGTTTGTTTGTTTTTGTTTTTTTTTACATATATTTCTGTCAGCGGCGTAGCTACATGTACGCAAATACGCAGCTACGTACACGTAAGATCTAGAAAGATAACAAAGTGAGATGGAAAAAAAAATATGAAAAATGACAGGGATGTAGCTAGGCATACTCAAGTGCTCACGTGAGTGCATATACATGTGAAGCTAGTCCTACAATGTAAGACGTCCAACACGTGAGTGCATATACATGTGAAGGTAATCCAATGTAAGACGTCCAACACGTGAGTGCATATACATGTCAAGCTAGTCCTACAATGTAAGACGTCCAACACGTGAGTGCATATACATGTCAAGCTAGTCCTACAATGTAAGACGTCCAACACGTGAGTGCATATACATGTCAAGCTAGTCCTACAATATAAGACGTGCAACACCCACTTTTTTGGTCCTATCCATCACCCATTTTTTGATAACTATCCAACATACCACTTTTTTATTACCATCTAGCACCCCATATATACTTTACAAGACGCCGTATGTAGTGACTAAAACCCTACACGTACAATCCAATGAAAAGAGTGAGAGTACTTACACACATTGTACTTACGAACACACACCATCACATGCAAGTAAGGCAAGGGTAGGTAGTGTTTAAAGACACACTATACCCACAAACACAAGAGAGGGGGAGGGTTTTAAGTTTAGTTTGGTTTGTGAACATAGACATAGACATATAAACATAAAACACAGACATTTTTGGCAATGATCTGGAGTAGTATCTCTATTTTCTAGTGATCGGGGTGGTCCTAAAAAGGGCCGTTGGGGTTTGTTAACCAAAGAGGGTTAACACATACCACACTACTTCACAGTTCTTCTCAGCAAACTTCACACAACTGGTCCATAGACTAAGACACGCTTCAGGTGTCCTTGCCTCTCCACATAGATTCGTCTCTTCCATATATATGTATATATGATCTTGGTAATGGTCCACGATTCCTTGACATATACCAGGAAGTCTGGACTGAAGAGCATACTTAAACAAATTGTCGACGACTCCGCGCATGTTTATGTATTGTCGGGTTGTCTTGAGAATATGTGACACAATGGGACAACTCATCTCTATATATATAGTCTAGGACCGAATCGAAACGGATTGGAATGTTCCACCAATCAATATGCGTGTAACATAATTCAGTCAAGGTGTGTGCTTTCTCCCTTCCAATTAGAAGACAGCGGACGCGTGAAATCACTTTCAATATATATATATATATATAGATATATATATATATATATATATATATATATATATATATATATATATATATATATATATATTGTTACGACTCTATGGTCTAAGAAAAATGTAACAGAGAGAAAGTGAAACCAACAACTCAAGTAAAAATCAACAAGCAATTTATTTCTAGATAATTAAGATGAAAAATCAAAAAGACACTTACAGTAATGTGTATTAAAATCCAAATAATCCAATAAGAATTAGTGTTCTAATCACAAGTCCTAAATATAGAATGTTCCGAATTCACGGCTGTATCCTTAAATGTTATGATGTGCCAATGGTCTTCAAAGACCTGATGTACAAGTAGTCTTTAATGTGCTGATGTCAAAATGAAGTATTCCAAAATATCTCTAAATAAGTTCACATAAATTCCAAAATCATCAATTAAAAATCCAAAATCCAAAAGTCTATGAGCACTTATAATCCAAAGAATATTTTAAATAATTCCTCTCTCAGAATTTTGAATTACTTTCCCCAACTGTAATAGCTCTTTACAAGACTGATACAAATGTCGAAACTGAAAAACTGTCCACTAAACATGGTATATATAAAGATTCGTCACATGACATAATGTTCTAGAATATGTGTCATCTTAATGGAATTTTACTTGTGTGGACATGTCTTTTTACACATAACTCTAAGGATTTTCCAGTTTTATCTGTAAACAAAATCAACCTTGACCTCAAATTGAGAAAACATTATGTTTATCAAAACTAACCTTTAGCTCAAATCTGAAGTAAACAACCTACTTCAAGGACACTAGTTAAACATTTTTTTTTCTGATAAACAAAATTAAGATTTATGCAAATATTAAAGCCAAGAAACATTTATAATTTCCTAAAATATCTATAATATTATATAAACATCATATATATATATATATATATATATATATATATATATATATATATATATATATATATACGCACCTGCTTTTCTACGATTTACCATTGCGGAAGAGTTTGAGTATAATACCTATGGTAGTAGTTGAGGGGGGGTATTGATGCCAAAAGGGGGCACTTGATGCCTTTACGGGAGTTTAACATGGCGGGGGCACTTGATGCCTTTACGGGAGTTTAACATGGCGGGGGCACTTGATGCCTTTACGGGAGTTTAACATGGCGGGGGCACTTGATGCCTTTACGGGAGTTTAACATGGCGGGGGCACTTGATGCCAATACGGGAGTTTAACATGGCGGGGGTCTCTATAGGGACAACGGGAGGGAGGGAAATAGAATTAATCTTTCTTGATAAACGGTGGTCCTGGTAAGGACCGTTGGTTTTTTTGTTAGAGTTTTATTTTAGAGGAGGTGTGGGCACCTCCCTGGCTTTGCCCTACATGCAGGGCAGCTCCCCCTCCATGTTTCTTCATTTTGTTTACATGGAGCTGTGAAGCTCGACGGAGGATGAGTCGCTTCTGGCTCCCAATTCTCCTTCTCCTCCATCATAGGGTGGGGTCTAATTGGTATTTTCTTTTCCTTCTCCTCCTCCTCCCTTTTCTCCACTTCATGAAGGAGGTGCCAGGCCACCTCTAAATGAACTCGGATTTGCCTTACAATTTCGACGGTATTCATCTTGGTTAAATAAAACTAGATAGCTTAACCGGTGAATACGTGGTTTTGATATACTAGAAGCGCGAACGTGAAGGAAAACATCCCTTACACTTAAAAACAAAAAAACATTACCCCACTACCCTGCGTCTGACGTCATTCGTTCTACGTCATTCTTGGCTTCGCGGAGTTTACACTCTATGAACCCTGACTCTAAAAAAGCGCGGACCTAAAAGAAACTACTTTTGATAAAAATCAAAACTACACACCATATTAATTTTTGTTATTTTTTTTTTAAAAAAACTTACACACTATCAACTTTTTTGGGAAGGGAAATTTTTTTAAAAACAAATCAAACACACAAACACACTATCTACATTAATTTTTTTGGGATGGAAATTTTTTTATATATCATCAATCACACACCACACAAATCATATAAGGGTTTTTTTGTTTGAGGGGTGGTAGACTATCAGAAAAAATATATATATATATATAAAACACACATTTATAGATATTTTTGGCAATATTGGAGAGAAGTAATCTTTTTCTAGAGATTGGGTGGCCCTAAAAAGGACCGTTGGGTTTAAAGAAGTTTATATTTTTTAAAAACTTCTTTTAGGTAGATGTAGCCGTGGCAGCTCCAGCAGGTCGGCCACGTTTAGCGATAGTGGGTGGTCTTACCGCTTTCAGACAGGCAGGTTTCTTTCTACTGAAAGTGAAAGCAAAATCATCGCAGTCAATCTTACATAAGACTTCACCGTCAAATTGCTTGCTGGATTGCTGCTGAAGAAGTTGTTGCTGCTGTTGCTGCTGCTGCTGTCTTTGTTGCTGCTGCTGTTGCTGATGTAGACGTTGTCCTGCTTCCCATTCTGTTCTTTCTCTAAGTATTTCTTCTCTCATGACTTCTTCTACTAGATCATGAGCCATTTGAATGAACGTCATGGTCTTTCTCTCTGGGTTGGTCTCCATCAAATGATTCTTCACCCTCATTATGTTCACCATAGCTTCATTCAACTTTGTAATCTTGGTGGCAGCCATCTTCTTTTTCTTTCTTCTTGGAACACTGTTGAGATCTTGACGAGTCAACGAGAATGACTACACTGGCTAGTGAACCGCCTTATATGCTTAACGCGCGGACGCGATGGAAAACATGGTAAGATTTTTTTTCAGATGATCGACAGGGAGATCATAGATAGATAGAGAGGTTTTTTAGATCGATAGAAAGAGAGAGAAAAGAACATATTCATTATTTTTTTTTTCAAATTTCAATAAAAAACCACACAACACCATTTTTTTCAAACAATTCACAAAAAATGATATTTATTCAACAAGAACTATGTTAACAATTAACAAGTAACTATGAAAATTTTTTTCAAACAGGAACATATTTACAAGGTTGACAACGTTGAGAAGGTAAAGTAAATGTGAAACTTTCTACATCGACATCATTTTGATGTACATTACGATGGTGAGCTAAAGACAAGAGATAACCATAACGTTCACAAAACCATCGTTGTACTTTAGCATCATTTCTAACATAGTCACTATCAAAATAAGTGAGTAAATGTTCTAAAGAATATCCAAGACTGTGTTGATGAAGATAATGAACACAATATTGTCCACACACCATTGAATCGGATCCTTGTAGTCTCACATTATTGAATCGAGTCGAGACGGCGTTTCTTCTCATAAACTCGATAATGTCTTTTTCCAAAGGAGGTAATCCATATGAATCAAAATATTCCACACAGTGTTCATTGGGAAAGTACACGGTAATCCAATGGCTTCCTGGTAGATGACTGTCGTCAGTATTGATGACATAAGCATGAACGTTTTTTGGTTTACGATGAGGTAGTTCATCTTTAGCACATACCACAGGATTCCAAGAAGAAGTATAGGAACTACGATTCAATAAGTAATGAAGTTCCCTTGTATCCATTTTTTTCTCCTTCTTCAACAACAGAAATATTGAGTCAGCAATGCACACCTGACTTTGAACTTGAATTGATCTGTCTTGTAATTCCAGGAAAATTTATCTCGGATAGGTTTTTCACTCTGTTCAATGAGTCCTTCGATCCGTTTGATCTCCTTAGGAATGAGTGGAGGAGAAGAATATTTCTGCAAGATTTTATACCACTTTGTCAACACGTCTGTTTCTGAGATGTTTGACCAGGCATCTTCCAAAAATTCATCCAATTGTTCTTCGCCTGTTAACATCAAACATTTGTCGTGTTGTATCTGACTGGGATGATCGGTTTGACATCCATAACATTGTTCTTTAATCAGTCTGTTAATGATGAATTTCAATTCCTCAGCATAACAATCCACTAACTGTTTTTCGTGTTCTGGCCATCGAGAAGGATAAAATCCAACAAACTCGGTAACAACAGTATTAGTCTCTTCTTTTTTAGGTTCTGAACGAATGACTTCGTCATCATTATCATCCTCTTTGGTGATAGTAGTTGGTGACTGGTGAATCCCTTCACAAAATCCCTCATCTATTTCCATAGTCTCTTCTCTGTTCTGCATCTTTTCTTTGTTTCTTCTTCTTCTTCTTCTAATAGTCTACAATGACTTCTCTCAAACTGTTGATCTCTAGAGTGTTATCAAACTCTGCAAACAAGACGACGTTCACTGTCTGGGCTAGAGGTTGACCAAACTGAAGTTCCACACGAAGTGGTCCTGATTTTATAGGGTGGAAATGTCCTTCATCGCTACCTTGGTCCGGAGTGAAATCAAAGCCCCACAAGGCATACCCTCCTGCAAAATTCTCGTACGTAATACCGTGGCTACAGTCGCGGCTTAACTGTCCTGTGGCTTCAAACAGGCTCAAGTAAGATCGCAAGTAAGTTTTTGCGTTGGCGTCAAAGTCAGGTTCAAAAGGTCTGGTACACAAGGTCTTGCCATCTCGACTGACATCTAACTTGGTGACGTTAAAGTGCTGAAACTGGAACGGATTTTCATTGTAGACTCCATTGAAGGCTGCATTAGAAACCATACCAATGAATAAACGTTTAGGGAGCTGTCCTTGGAAGATGTGATCTTCGACTATGGATCGGAGTCCAGCGGCTGCAGTAAAGGTTTTCACTTCCACACGTCTAAGAGGATACTTAGCAGTGGTTCTGCTCAAGGATTGACTGATGTCGTTAGCTACTTTGGGTAAGATTTCTACACGTCGTACGTAAAGTTTGGCTTCTTGGATGATGGTTTTCCACTCGTTAGCATTAGCCATCAAATGGAAAGCGGCACTACTGCGATTCAGTCTCAGGCGTACATCAATTCCATTGAGTAAATACTTGTCTTGCAACCACATGTCCAAATGTAAACGATCCATCAATTCTAAACTTCGCCCTCTGATTTTCTTTCGACGGTCGTTAAATCCCACATTGTGGGAGTCTGCTGGAGTTATATCTCTAACAAGATGACCCTGACCATCAGCAACAGCAGCAACCCTGGCCGGTACTGACAGTTCTGTGTCGTTGAACTTTTCCGAGGTGTCAGGTTTCCAGATCACTGAAGCATCCAGATGACTGTTCTTAGCTTCTTTTCCATACGACAAGAGATTTTCCAAGTAAGCACGGTAAGGGTAAGTATCCAAACTGCTGCTGATCAGTTTGTTATTCAAGTACAAATCTACTCCACTGAACAAAGAATGAAAAAAATTATTGACGGGAGCGACTCTGGAATCATCCGCAGGAAAGGTGTTGTCCGCCGTTTTCTTTTCTTGAAGTTTCAGGTACAAGTAGGTGTTATTCAGATCGATGTAATCTTCGGTTTGTCCTTTGATTTCAAATTCGATAGGAGCTGAATCCGACAATGACGATACAGGATGAAATTCTACCCATTGGGATTCTTGCATCGTCATCATGGTGGGACGCATAGAAAACAGTTCTAGTTCGGACTTGGTACATTCGCAAGAATCTCGGTGCATCATTTTCAATGGTTTAATAATCAAACACGTCTAATTCTCTACCAGTTCTTCTTCTTTTTCTATTCTTTCTGGAAGTACTACTACCGTGTGTTCTTTTATGAACTTTGAAAGGATTTCGAGCTTTTCGTCGTCGTCTCTTTCTACCTTGTCCTTGCTGCTGTGAAGTAATGCCAGAGCCTGAAGCGTGAAGCGTATTTATAGGATTTTCTCGGAGACCTAAAAGATCTTTACCAGTAGTCATCAACACATTTTTGCCTGCTCTCAAAAAGGCTTCTTTTGGATTTTGTTTGTCAATGAGGACATTTTGCAAAAATTCTTTTCCTTGTGTCAAAGCAGCATCTTTTAAGGCATGAAATCCTCGAGTGACCATCGGTTTCAAAATAGGAGCTACCGTCCGAAAAGCTGATTTTAACATATCTCCTAAACCATGTCCTCGTTGTCGAGGCACTCCTTGGTACACTGGATACATTTTTTTATTTTTTTGAGAGAGGAAAGTTATTAGAGAACTTGTTTTTTTCGAAAATGTAGTTTCACCGTGACTTTTCCTTGGTCAATGAATGGTACATCTTGTCCCAAATCTCCTTTTATACTAATCTGGACAGTGTCAAAATACGATTTACTCACTGAATAATAATGAGGGTGTACAAATTCACGGTGAATGTGAAATGTGTTTCCACCTTCTTCGTACGCACCATCATTAGTATCCACTTTGAAAGGAATGACTCTTAGTAAGGGAGCTGAGGTGTGTCCCACCACGCTGTACTCTACCACATCGGAGTACACATACATTAAATTTAATCCAATGTTCATTTCCACGGGGTCGCGAAAAGCTTCTGAAGATTCGATGTTGGTGCTGACAGGTGATAGATAACTTTTATCTTCGTTATTACCACCCAAAATTTCATACAATCCAGCAGAAAATTCAATAGTCATAAATCTTCTCTCCTGATCGGGGATGCCTTTTTCTTTAGCTTCTTTGTCTGACATCATGTCACCCGATTTTTCATCTTTCAGAGAAAATTCCATGTAGAAACGGCGTGCCACATCATTGTAATTGATGTTTACTATTTTTTTGTTCTCCATTAGGGCTTTACCAAATTGACGGTTAAAGGTAGCCTCAATAGTGTCCACCAAATGTCGAGCATTAAAATAATACCCCGTAGGAATTCTCAGGGCATACACTGCATAAGCCCCTTTGGCTCCTACCCCTCCATCCCATTTTTTTGAAATGTCCCCGCATGTCATTTTTATTTGTTGGGTCTATTGCCCAGATTTTAGGATCATCTTTTTCCAAGGAATCTTGTAGTTTTTTGTTCCTAACTGTCACGATGATCTGATTTGATCTTTTGTTGATGTTTGTGATTTTCGTAGGATGAATGATTTCTACCAAACCTACTTCCCAATGAGCATCGTGATCCAGTTGGAGGGCTTGAGGTAATTTGGTGGTAAAACAACATAAGCTGTTGTTGGGAAACACATCCATGGAACTGTCACTAGGTAACGTTAAATAAAATTGGTCATTCATAGTTCCAAAGTAGTGGATCTGGTGGTGTCCGAGGTATCACTCAAGTGGTGGACAGAAGAAGAAGGATGTTCAAAAGGTTCCAAAAGAGGACTGGTAGTATTTTGGTGGTGGTAACTGGACGAAGAAGAAGAAGAAGAACGCCTGGCGTTATTGTGGTGACTGTTGTCGGTCGTGGTCGTAAATTTCAAAGAGGGACTAGGTAAAAGATAACCGATGCAACTGCTCAGTAAAATAGTCCACAATTGTTTGTCTCCTTGTTGTAAACTCAAATTAGCAATGGCTGCTCCGATGACACAAAACACTACAATGATTTGGCAGAAAAAGACGATTTGATTTTTAGGCACACGTTCTCCACACCACACCCAAAGCGGTTGTTTTTGTAAATCTTGAAGAGAAGAACTTTCCGAAGGAGGAGGAGGAGTTGTCTGAGTAGCTACTGTGTTGAATGGCATGTTATGAGTTTTTTTTACTACTTCTTTTTCTTTTTATAGTCGACGACTTGAGAAGCTGCAATCCAAGAATCAAAACTAGGAGGATATCCTTTCCAACGAACTTTGACTTCTTCTACTCGTCGTTTACCTACTTTGCGTGTTCTTTGTTCGAGAATGCTTTCGATGTCGTACAAGGTATCTTCTTTTTTAGTCACTCGTTGTAACTCAGGCAAGTAAAATGTTCCTTTGAGTACTTCACCGTGCATGTCTTCCAATTTATAGACGGGAGGATCACGTCCACGGACGGGGGTAGTGACACGAAACAATTCGGTAGTCCAGTTAGGTAAATAACCTTTGTCAAAAGTACGTTTGGTTTTTCCGATACGAACCCAATCTCCCGTCTTTAATAACTTCAACAAAGGTGTTTTCTTTTTCTTCTTTTTTTTGATCTGCTGGGGTGAACCAAATAATTTATCAAACACTGACACTTCGTTTTCAGGGCTGACCTCTTCGGGGGTACATCCAATACTACGATGGTACGATTGATTGTACGCTTTGACCAAACGAGGTAACACGTCGATGTACTTGAGAGTATGTTGATGTGTAAAATATTTCCACATGCGTTCTTTCAAAGTTCTTTGAAAACGTTCCACGATACTGGCTTTGGTTTCAGGATTTTCGGTCGTAAAAAAATGAATGTGTCTTTGTTTCAATTCTTTTTGAAAAGCTTGGTTTAGAAATTCGGTACCTTTGTCCGTTTGCCATCGTAAAGGTTGACGTCCACTTTGTTTCAAGACCAATTTTAAGGCTCGTACCAATTCGGTACTGCTTTTAGAAGTCAAAGGCACGACCCAAGCAAATTTGGAAAACACATCAATGACACAAAACAAATATTTGTAACCACGATTGTAAGTAGCTAAATGAGAGACGTCCGCTAAATCGGCTTGCCATTGATGATCGATCCCTTCCACTTGAGTAGTACTTCTAGAAAATTTACGTCGAATGGGTTTGTGTAACGTGTACGTTGATTGTTCTTGTAACCATCGTCGTACTTCGGGTAAACGTACACTTTTCAATTGACTTTTAGCAGCTCGATATAATTTTTGAACTCCTCCGTAACCAGCAGCATGACCAGGATTGTAATAAATGTTAGCTAACAGTTTCTCCATGATTGATCAATATTTGAACCAAGTTGTTCCAATACTCTTTTCTTCGTGAGGAAACTTTTTGGATTGACGTGTCCGACGTGCTACTGGGGTAAATGAAGAGGGAGTTCGATCATCAGGGGTCATCGGTTCTGTTTTGACTTCTTTCTTCACTTCTTTCTTTTTCTTTTCTGAGGATAAAGGGGTAGACCTTTTCTTTTTTATCCAATCCGGGGTGGCTAACTTTTTTATTTTTTTAAGAGGTGGAGTTAGTAAAAACTCTTCTTCTTCTTCTTCTTCTTCTTTTTCTTCTTTTTCTTCTTTTTCTTTTTTGATAGTCACTTTAGGTTCGCTTTTCATGAGAGCCTTAAAATCTCTCAAAGTGGGTGGAGCTGTTTCGTCGACTGCTTTTTGACGAAAGAGTTGTAGACGTTGTAAAAGTTGACCGTACCGTTGGGTTTTTTCTGTTTCGGACAAATCGTTACGTTCCATCAGGGATTGTATTTCTTGTTGTAACTGAGACATTTCGTTGAGATTAGGATTGACTGGTAAATGAGGTATCCGTTGTTCGTTCCAACGATGAAATTCCATCCATCGTTTGTAAGGTACTAAAGTCAGTTTTCGTCCTTCCATTTCATTCAAAGGTACCAAAAAGGTGTGGTCATTTCAGAGTAGGGTGGTCCTTTTTATCCTTCTTTTTTTTTTTTTATCGCATGACTCCTCCTAAAAGTGGTCCAGCAATCGTTCCTAACAAAGGAGCGGCTATTTTTAACAATGGTCCTATCAACATAGGTAGAAATCCACCTCGTTGTACCAACATTTTTTTCTTTTGTTGAAGAGGTATTTTCTTTTTCACCATTTGACGAAGAACATTCCGATGTTTCCCTAATTTTTGTTTCTGTATCTTAGACAAAGGTACCGTTCCTTTTAACACGTTTAAACAACATTCACACACGGTATCGATGATTTCTTTAGGAGCTGTTTGAATGAGTTGTTTTCGCATGGGAGGTTTGGATTTGTTCAGGACAGACAAGACATCCCAATGTTTCGCCAGACGAGGGGGGAAGAAGTCGTCCTTTTTTGGTGGTTTTCTTCTTTTTTTGGTGGTGGTGGTGGTGGTGGTGTGCACGTTTGGGAGCCATCTTTTTTAGTCGGTAGAAAACAAGTCTGAAGTCTTTTAGCAGGGTACCCTTCTATTTTATACTGGAACACGTCTCCACTGATTGTCTGCACGACGTACCAACTTCACGACAGGTCTCACTTGACGTTGAGGTGTTTTCAAAGGACTAAATCGACTCAATTCTTGTTTGGATAAATCTACTAAACTTTGTAAGATACCAGTTCTTTCTTGGACTTTGGTTTTAGGGGATGGTACTTTATTGCTAGCTGCTGCCATGGCTAAATCAGCTGAAGTTGACGGTCCCGACGGGGTCACTTTCGAAATAGGTTTCCATTTTTGCATTAAATTAGGAAACACTGGACTTAAGTCTGGTTTGACAGGCATCATGGTGAAAGGTGAAGAAGATGTGGACGCAAAAGGTGACCTTGTTACTAATGGGGTCTGCTGTTGTGGTAGTGTTTTTTTCTTCCTGGTTGCAGCAGTACCTCTTTTCTTCTTCTTCTTGGCACGACTTTTCTTTGGGGATTTCTTCTTTTGGGGGCTTTTCTTTTTTTTTTTTGGCTGACTTTCTTCTTCTTTTTCTTTGGACTTTTTTTCTTCTTCTTCTTTTTAGGTGATTTGGGTTTTTTGGCTTTGGCATCATTAGGATCCCATTTCAAAAGGGAACGAATCATGACTCCTCCTAAAGAACCACTTCCACCAGGAGTTAAAATGATTTGTTTTTTAGTCCGTGAATCGATTCTAGGATCAGCCAGTTGTGACAATGCCGATTTATGTTTTTGAAAAAAACGTTGAGTTTGATGAGGAATGTGAATGATACCTTGTAGTAATTGACGTGCTGTCAAAGTAAACCATCGTAACACTTCTTTCAGACTCGCTTCTAACAAATGAGCACGAACTTGTGCATTTTTTTCACGACTAATGCCATACAAGGCACGGATCAATTTAGCCGAAGGATGAGATTGAAAGGAAGTCATCTTCATCTCTCAAAAAGAGTGTGAGACAGAAATGACGTCGTAGGTTGTTTTTATAGTTTTTTTTTTTTTTAAAAATGGACTGAAGGGGACGTGTAAATGACAGGACCACCTTCTTGACCCCAAGAGTGAAAGATACTGGCACGAAATCTCAAATAGTCAGGAGTGGTCGGTTTTAAGTCAATGAGTAAATACTCGTGAGGGGCTTGAGTGGCATCGTCGTACGCATAATTCAGCCAAGGAGCTCCTAACTGTTTGGCTAACACTTGTACTTGAGATTTGTCTCTGGGGCTTTTAAACAAGACCACGTAATGAGCATTCAAACTAATAGTTCGATGGGCTTTACTCTGTTGAAATAAATTTTGTGTAATGTAGACAATACTAGCATTACGATGGTGTCCTTTTCGTGTAAACCAAAGTTTAATTTCTTCTTCGTCTTCTCCTAACATGTCATCAAAAATAACTAAATGAGTTTGACTCACGTCAGACACAATTCCATCGTCTTCGTGAGGAATACCATCCACAAACGAAATAGTTTTCTCCTTGACTTTCTTTCAATAACGTGTAAGACGGTTGCCACTCTTTGTAACACCACACGATACGTTGAGGTGGACGATCAAACAAATCAGCTTTGTGTTCGATCAATCGTTTGACAAATTCGGTTTTCCCTGAACCACTCGGTCCAGCAATCAACATGTTAAATGGATGGCGCAGATACAAAGCATTCCAACTTTGACGATCTAACTTTTCGTCAATCACTTTCACCACAGAAGAGGAGGAAGAGGCAGACGAGGTAGAAGAAGAAGATGTAGCCATGATTGAGGTAAGAAGATTTTTGAGAAGAAGACAAAAAACCCAAGGCATTTTATACGTTTTCATACACGTTTATTTTTTTGTAAAACAAACCAACCCACAAAACAATAACATATTTTACAAATTTGCATGAAGAAGTGAATTTGTGAGAAAATATACAATTAAACCGAACACGTACACAATTAAGACTATCACTAAAACAGCTAAAGTTCTCTCTAAACAAGAAAAGGAACAACAATTGTTTTGTGTCCAAGTCATGAAAGACACCACTGTTTGTGGTAACATTCTTCTTCTTCTACTCGTCTTTTTTGAATTCACTGACGGTAGCGGTGGTAAAGAATGGTGGTGTTCCTCCTCAAGAGGTATTGGAACCACAGCAGTAGTGGTAGTGGTGTCAGGTACTTCTTCTTCTTCTTTTAGAGTTTCCCATGGAGGTTCCCATTTTTTTTTTTCACTTTTAGAATGTTATCAATAAGTGGTTGCCAAATCTTGGCTGAACTGGGCCACTTCTTGTAACCAATATTGGAAACCAAGGTTTCTCCAGGGTCGTACATCTTTCCAATGGAAAAGTTGTTGGTGTAACTCACTAGCAGTACACACTTCTTGAAATGTTTTATGCACAGATAAAGTGTGACGAATGTCTTCTTCACATGGAAGTACGTCACTAATTTTCATCACCACTCTCAACGCTATACGTACAATGTTTCTTTCGTGGACTGATAAAATCAAGTTTTTATAGTCTTCTTCTTCTACTAAGTCCGAAAAAGAACACACGGTCATATTGTTTTTTGGTACTCAACAATTGAGTCCAAAACAACCACGGATCCTTCAAAAGAATCCAAGGCAAACACTTGTCCTCAAAAATATTCCACAACGAATGTCCTGGAAAACGAAATCCAAGATAAGTAGTCACTAAGACACACACCACATAACGTCCAAAATTCAATGGATACAGTTCTTGTATCACTTCTTTATATTCCTCTAAGGTCTGAATTTTATCTATGATTTCCTTCCACGGAATCCGTTTCACAACTGGTGTGTAGAGTTCAGGCATACCCACTCTTTTATAGTCAGGCAGTAACTGTGTCACAGAATCCGTTTCACGAGTAGTAAAGTGATTTGAGACGTGCCGCCTCCTCTTTATAGGGATCGATGGCTAAGGTTGGTATCTTGGGTGGCATGTTTTTATAGCCAGGCTCCCAAGGTTGGTACCTTTTGAGACAGTCTCCTTCAGGATAGAAGTTGTGATAGACGTTTTCCCCATGACCATTCTTCTATGCCCTAAAAAGAGGGTATAGCGTAAAAATCGATAAATGACTTTGAGTTTACGTTTCACTTGTAATTTCAGAAACTCACGGTAAATCTTTTCGCGCACATTCAAAGGCATGACACTAATGTACTTGGGTAAAGTTTCCGATTTGGAAAGAAATACTTCTCTTTTGTATTCTTCACGATACTGGTGATAGTCGTTGTTCAGAATCAATTTTCTGATGCGACGAAAGTAGCCATAGCCTTGAAATCGAGGAATCACTTGAAGTTTACGTTTTCACTTGAATTTGAACCAACTCATCGTAAATCCGTTTTTGTAACTTTGAAGACAAGTCACGAATGCGATCTTGTAGAGTAGGTTTCTTGGTGACAAAATACTCACACACTAACCAAACGGAATCGGTAGGTAAAGGATATCTATAGGATCCAACACCAGTTTCAGTGATTATCCTATCTAATTTCAAAACACAAAAAGGTGATTTGTCTTCAGGAGACAGTTCTTCTAACAGTTTTTGGTATTCGTCTATGTTAGTCACATTTTTTTCCTTCACTTCCTCCCATGGAATTCTATATTCCACTGCTACATTGTAGGTAGCCCCCACCAATGTCTTAAATTTGTGATGTAGATTTTCATCAATGTCTGACCATTTGAATATCTTCTTAGCTATCATTTGTCTTATTACCTTCAAAATCCATTGGTTACAACAAGTCTTTCGTAAAGGATGTAACTCTTTTTTACGTTTCAGTTGAATGTGAACAAATTCTTGGTAAATCCGTTCTCGTAACTCCAAAGGTAATCCACGAATACGATCTTCTAAAGTAGGAATATACTGAAAAATACGATCTTGTAACTCTAAAGGTAAACCACAAATAAGTTCATCTAAAGAAGAAGTATTCTTCTCCTCCATTGTATTACTTCTTGGTATCTGGTTGATCGTATCCGTATTCTTCTCGAGCCACTAAAGGTAAGAACTGACAATGCGGAGACCATCGAGCATGTTCGATGTCAGCTAAGTCGTAAGGCTCCCAATAGCGAAGTCTCACACCGCAACTGAAACACTTCACTTGATCTCCAACTCCCACGTAAAAAAATCCAGATCTGGCTAAAGCTTCGGGTTTAGGGCCATTTAAATATTTTGGCCACTTGTCTTGGAACGACTCGAGACGATTTTCATACTTGGAATAGCCAGACACAGCCAAGGGTATCATCAATCCATTAGGTCTGCAGGGAGTACCGTTTTGTGTACGATTAGTAAAACATAAAGGGCGTCCTGCATCTTTTGAGTTGGATCGACGGTGAGTGACTGAATCCACGATGTCACAACGTACGGCATCGGTCACGTCATGGCATGGTTCAGCATCACACTCAAATTCCTCAAAAACTGGAAAAAATACTCATCTATTTTTTTTTCTTCTTGCTCGGTTCACGTGAAAAGTCAGAATGAAGGTTAGGCTTGGAAGGGGTTCCTTTTTTATACCTGTCGACTGTACCATCCGAAAAGTATTGTAATGTGATCGGTGGAAACGCTAAAGAAAGGTAAGCACAGTTTGGTGACCATCTGGTATGTTCCACGATAGCTGAATCTTTAGGACTCATGCGAATGCTTGCACCACAACTGAAACATTTCACTAAACTTCCCTGTCCAAAGTAAACAAAACCTGCTCTGGCTAAAGAGATGGCTGTGGGTAATCGATCCCCTTTAGGGCCAATTTTTGAACGTCTTCAATCGACTGTCACACTCAGCATAGTCAGGCAAAACCCATGTTGTTGTTGAAGACATCTTTTCTGTTTTTTCAAGAGGGAGGGCTTCCTTTTTTTATACTTCTCCAAATCGGCGTGTCCGTAAGGTAAAGTAGTGTGATCTGGAAGTCTCACTCTTTTTTGGTACACGATACGATACACTTTTTGAACAGGTCGAGTCACGATTTTATGATTTGGTAGGCGAACAATCTTGTGAGGTTCTAACGTAGCGACTTGAAAATCTTTCACTTGTCCAGACAACAGAGCATTTTTTAAAACCTCAAAGTTCACGACTTGGTTAGTTCGATAGTTCAGAGTCAATCCTTTGACTTTACAGGAGGTGTGAAGTTGACCTTGAGGGGTCTCGGTATCGGTACCCATAATTTTTAGGGCCACCGCTAGCAAAACTCAGGATGGTATCTTGAGGGGTGCTCGTCTGTCCAGGCTCCTAATCGATCTCCTTGAATGGTAGGGTGGGGGCAACCGGGGCGATGAATGTAAATGCAACTGTCAGTATCGAAATACAGAACACGATCTCCCAAGACTTTCTAATGCTTCGTCATACAATTTCAAACGAGCATGAGCAGTCACGTAGGCGGCAATGACTACGTTACTAAACTTGTCAGGTTTCACAAACTTGGGTTCATCTTCAAAATTAACAATGATCAAATCCTCACGGACGATTTCAACGTGCTTGACTAGAATACTTTTGTCGTCCACCAGTTTAAAGTAACGATAAGGATCGTCCACGTATTCCGTTTTGGGTAAGATCGTACGTTGAGCCATTTTTTCCCCACAAACAATTTAACATCACTTTAGCAAACGATCTTTTTCCTTCATTTTTTTCTACCTCTTCTAAAGTGATGCCTTCGATGTCACGTATTCTTCTTTGAATCGGACTTTGTCTTCGGGAGTTTGACACCACGAAGGATAACCACTAGCTTCTGTTTCAGTTTAAGAAATTGGTTCACGTACCCCGAAAAAATGCCTGGATGATGAGTGGCGTCGTCCTTTTGGTATTGGGCTGTCGTTGGAAAGTGCCAAATTTCATACACGTTCAATAAACGGTATCCACGATCCAATGCCCGAAACAATTTCGGCACTGACCCACGTTCCTATCATCGACCGTTCTTCCTCCGTGTGGTGACAGGAATGATCTTGGTTACACATTTTCGGCACACGTCCGACATAAAGGAAACATCAATTTTCCTTGACAATGGCAAGGTAAGATGGGATGAAACAAGTTTGTGGGAGGTAAAACTTTACATTTGATCAATCCTTCGTATTGACGAATCTGTTCCACGTCGATGTGCTCTGTTAAAATTTTCAGGGTGTCCGGTAGGAAAACGAGCATATTTACACACCCAAGGATACAAAGAACACACGTCAATGTATTTGATTTCTTCTCCTTGGGATTCGTTCACGTCGTACAATAATCGAGTAGCATTGGTTCGTCCTCCAAATAAACTGTGACGTGGATCTAAAGGTTCAATGTCGGCTGCGTCGTAACTTTGAGTGATGGTTTTAAATTCAGGATCGATTTTCAAACGTCGATCGTACTCGTGTTCCCACATTTCTATCACTTCGTACCTTGACTTTCTAACTGAAGTCGTCGTTGACAAGTCTGTTCATATAACTGATCCATGGTAGAATCTGAATAAGGACTTTTCATGTCTCGGACAGGATAACAAATAGGGCATCCGTGAAACAAACATCCCTGAAACTCATACACAATATGTGGGTTTTCTAAATCCCAACCATCCACAGAATAACCTCCAATCTTTTTTCTCCTCCTCCGTTTCTAGCATGTTGTATCCATTTGTCTTCTTTTTGACATAAGTAATGAAGCCAACGTAAAGCTTTGACAGAATATTGACGACTAGCAAAAACCCCCGTGTTGGAGTCAATGATGGGCGAGTTGGTTTTCGGGCATGAAATGTTGTCTGTAGACCAAGGAACAGGCTTTAGGTAAGGTGTATGCCTCTTTCAAAGGATCGACCTCTGCACTATCGAGAAATAACTCTCGAAATTTTCCACAACAACGTCTTAAAATATCTACATCCGATCGACAATATTTGAGCATCTCTTCTTGAAAGTCAAAGGGATCGTTCTGGTGAACACGGTACCAAGCGTGAAAAGCTTCTCGCAGTTCGGGTCGCATTCCATCAGGGTCATAATCATGAAGGTCAGGTAAATGAGGTAGGACGGCATGTTGATTAGCTTCCGTGTTAAAGAAGTGAGGAAAGTAACCTTTGGCCATTTCTGTCATACCAAACGTTTTTGGCATGCGACTCAAAGGCATGGTCAAATAACTCATCGAATCTTTGAATTGAACTTGTCCTACTTTCATGTAGATGAGCTTTTTTCCATTCATGGTGACTTCAGGACGTTCGGTTCCATGGTTCAAATAATAATTAAGTAAAAACTGTCCATCGTATCCCGAAAAATTGTGAGCTATGACGGTCGCATACCGATGACAATCTCCGTAACGATGAATGTCTTCTTCGCTCCAACTGTCGTGGGTGGTAGGGTCTAAAACCCATTCAGCAAACTCCGACAAAGTATTCACTCCACGAAAGATTTTTTCACGTCCTCCTGGAATCCTACTACAATGAGGACAGTGAAAATGAATCGATTCTTGAATGCACTGATCACTAAGCCCGATGGGCTACACAAAAATTAGGAATGTGAGTGCCTGTTTCTTGCATACATTCAAAATCAAAAAAGATGAAATCTACTTGTTTCTTGTTTTTCTTTATTTCTTTCTTCTCTATCTTGTCACGCTTTTGAATAAAACATCGATGATCAAAATCGACGATCTGATGACAAATAGAACATTTTTCTTGCCCAGCACAAACGTGTCTCTTGGAGTTGTTGGAACGAATCATTTGTCCACACGTAGAACACGATTGTATACTCACAAGCACATTTTTGTTGGTGTCGTCCTTGGGTCTTGCGATGGTTGTTGGTAGCAAGTAGGACTGACAAAACGGCGTCGACAGGTTTCACAATAAATGTGATGTTTGTGTGGCTCAGGAAGGCATGGTGGGTCGGCTAAACAGCCCCCGACATCTTGCTCCACAAGTAATGTGTTTCTCCGACTATTACACCCTTTGTTACATTTCTCACAGTAGTAAGAGTATCCCAAAAATCCCAGTAATACGGGTAATGGTATCAAAATGTTCTTGCTGGTGATAAAGATGACTGTATTTTCCCTCAGGAATATTAGGGCCTCGAAACAATAGCTCACCGCGCACTTCTTGAGGGTGAACTTTTAACGTATAATGAGGAGCCAAAACATCTTGAAGTTGCTGTTAATTGAGAAATGCTACACACAGTCTCTTTAGGGATCCCTGCTTGTTGTAACAAGAGTTCTGCTTCTTTCGTTGTTGGGGTCTTTGCGAATATTGAATGTTTTTCCAGGCTTTTTTCCATTCTTTGCTCGCGTTCTTGTTAGCATAGGAACGACCCACCACAATAGCTCGAGCTAAGCACATTGAATCTTCAGTATTGTTAATTTGGACGACACTTTGTTTGGTAGTAAGAAGATCGTCCACCAATAAAGTTTTTCTGCTTCGTCCACTTCCTCGAGGTGGAGCAACATGGTCATGTAAACGTGGGCCTTTCCATCGGTGATGGTAAATTTGGTCATTGGATTGTTGTACATGTTCTATTTTGACATAACTTTGTCTGGCGTTTAATTCTGCCGGGGTACTAAATTCAATCCAAACAGGACTCTTCAATTGGTCCATGATGAATTGGCTAGTCTCAACCGATCGTCTTCTTTGGCTCCACATTGCCGTTTTAAAGTTCTGTAACACAGATTCCCACAAATTGGTAATGAACCGCGCCGCTTTCTCGGGAGGTACTTGAGACTTAAAGTCTTTGAAGTGTACTGTGTGAGTATACGCCGTGGTCCTAAATTTTCGAGAAGTGTATTTTTGTGTCTCTCGAATCCGATAGTAATTTTCAGGAGCCACGGTAGCGGTAGCGGTAGTAGTATGGACTTTCTTGGTCAGGGGTTGTGGTGTTGGTAGTAGTAGTGACTTTGGTTTTGGAAGTTTGGTTTCAGGTTGTTGTTCACCATCATTTCTGTCTTCAAGTCACTGGCATGGACTTGAGCCAGTAATTCTTCTAAGGGGTGTTTCAGGAGGCACGGATACCTTCGTCGCCGTGGCTTCTTGGTTTGTTCTTGTTCTGGTTCTGATTTATCATGGTTGGGCGTGATTCTTTTTCATCTTCAACTCTGATTTGAAACTGATTGATTTTTTTTTCACCCAGGTACCTTTATATAGAGACAGAAGAGTATATAAAGAGAGAGCTTCTTACCTTCAGAATCAGTCTTTGGTGATTGAACTTTCAAACTGTCAAGATGGAAAGAGTCAAAAAGAGACAGATTGCTTTTTTGGTGAGAGATTTACAGACAGTAATTCGAAAGTATACTACGTACAGTAAGAGTAAAGACTACTCCTCCTCCTCTGTCACTAGAGATAAAAGTGACGATACTTGTTACATTCTGTCAAGAGAAAGGGACATTGGGCTCCAGATTGTCCCAAACGTGAACAGAAAAAGAGAGATAAAGGGAAAGATATCTGCTATCATTGTAAAGGACCAGGACATTGGTCTTCGGAATGCCCTCAGAAAGAACAAGAAGAAGAGGAGAGGGAGGAAGTGGATTCAAAATTAACAAACCTAGAAGAAGAAGAAGAACATATCATCAAGAAAAGTAAGAAGAGAGTAAGAAGAATGGAAGACGAAAGTGAGAATGAAGATGAAGAAAAGGAAAACAGGATTCCTATGAAGACGAAACACAAGAGAGACAGTGAGAAGGAAATTCAGTGTTTCAATTCAAACCACACAAGCATTACAGACAAGTGGAACTTTGTTTTTTCTTGTGTGATTTGTTTTGGTGTTATATGTTATATTGCTGAATTTTATTTTGTAAAAAAATTGGATGAATACACAAGACTGAAGAGAAAAAAAGTAAGTGGTTTTGTGTTATTTTGTTTTAGAGTAGAAATGCACGCACGCACGCACTCACTCACTCTCACACTTGTACTATGGTGGTGGGGATTTTTTAAAGTTTTAACTTGATTTTTTTTTTTTTTTTTTTGGCAATTTGATTTCTTTTCTAGAAATCTGGGGGGCCCTTAAAAAGGACCATTGGGTTTGTTTTGTGTTGTTTTGGTTTTAACTTTTCAAATTAACTTCAAATGCCGTAGTCCTTTACCACGGCCCAATCCATATCCTGTTAATGCTGCTGCTACTGATGGTGTTTTCATTATGGTGGTAGTCACTGGTGGTGGTGGTTATATTTGGTGACATGGGTGGTGGTGGTGGTGGTGGCATCTCACTAGCACTGGAAGGTTTAGAAGAAGAATGTTGTTTAGCCCGTGATCGTCTTTTCCGTTTAGGTGGTTTGATGAGTTAAAGAATACTTATAGAAAATGGTCATCCATTTCAACTCATATAATACCTCTTCTAAACTTTTTCTTGAAAGAGTAATAAACTCTGACTAAAATAAAAAAAAAAAAGAAATATATCCAGTCCTAAAAAAACAAAAAGTCTAATAAAATTTACAAAGAAGTCAAAAACTTCTTCTAAACATTAAACTCTATCTTATAAAAAAAGACAAAAAAAAAAAAATGTTATAAAAAAATCAACCACCCCCGAATCCAGAAGAAAAACATCC